>JARIHS010000010.1:1590000-2190000 GCA_029320655.1 Mycena floridula
GGTCTTTCTCCCCCCTGCTCCTCTGCCCATTCTATTGCACCGTCTCGGCGCAGTTTCAAAATTTCTTCTGATATTTCCAGTTGCAATTTACTTGTGGCTTGCTTGCTTCAAGGCAGGTTCTTTGACACCAGATGGATATGAAGAGCCTACATTGTTGACTGCAATGTTTTCTGGGATATCTTGTGAGCTATCAATCCATGGTCTGTACTATTTCCCTGATCTTTTCACAGGCATTGGTCATCAGTCACCGCTCCCTCGATTCAGTTGTAATTGATGTGCCGCCTTGGCTTCATATTACTTCACTGTATGTATGCTGTCTGTCATTGTTGCTTCGTGAATCTCACCCAGCACCGTCAATTTGTTTGTCACAGTCCGCGGCTTGGTAAAAATGTACATCTCCTTTGATTTCCGTGATTTGTGTTAACAAGCTTTAGGATGATCAGATTGTCTTGGTCAAATAACTTACTGAAGGGAGGTCTATTTGTTTGTCATGCTCCACAATCGGTATGTCTTCCCTCATTCCCCCCCGATTTTTCGTTAACGTGGTTCTCCAGACAAGCCCCGATTCCAGTATCACCAGTTTTCTACTGAACTTTCTGTTGGTAGCTCTTTTGTTGGGATTATTTAGTACTGACTATACTTTTTTCAGTATGATGTTGGTCGCGAGTTTTAGCAGGTCCTTCATATAAATACGCTGTCTGTATTCCTTAACACGACTGAATATATCTTTTTTTTACCTCTATCTTCATTCACTGCGAGTGGTGTAGAAAGCTCGCCCAGGTTTGGTTCCATGCAATCCACAGTTCCAGAAGTTGAGAGCCATACTTGAATGTCCTTGTGCATCCACAACCCTCTGTGGATCTGTGGAAGTCATGCAAGATCAGCTTGACTCCACGCCTTCCACACATCTGTTTTTCTGATGTGGCACCATTTCACCTTGGTTCACCATTGTCACCAGCTAATCATTGCCCTGTATACTGATGGATCTTGCCTTGTACAGTAGTCTGTCCTCTGCCAGTCTTTTAAGTAACATGGGATTTCTTTCCCTGTAGGTCTCGCTTTCAATGTGTTGGACCTGCTGACAGGTCCCAGTATTTCAAACTCATCCACAAAACCTCAATTATACAAAGTCAGTTGGGTTCTCAGCTTCCCACAGGATCACCTTCTCATGTTTTCACAGTCTTGCTTGCATAATTCAGCCCAGTCTATCCTTTTGCCTTTGTTTGCTGCTCAATCTTGATACCATGAGTCTAGGCGCCTCTGTGAGTCCATCTTAATGGTCCAACCAAGTGCATCAAATGTTTCCTCTCCCTGTCTCTGTTGAGAAAAAGCCTTTCAGATGATCTGATGGATCATGTTACTAGGGTATGGCTACGATAGCCAGTGTCACAACTTGCTATGGTTTGCATGACCTTTCATTGGAGGAATGATACTGCTTTGCTGAATTCAGCTAACCCATTTATTTGGCTATTCTCCTTGTATTAGATAAAATATTTGTATTCCATCTTGGTTGGCTTGTATTATACTACCTCCAGTTGGTCCAGAGCTGTAAATCACTACGTATCGGAGCTATATATAGATGGGTGCGAATACCTCAGAATAGATCCGAGTATGTAGTCATAGGCGTCTATTCGGGGATCTATCGGCCGGGCCTATTCGAGGCCCGAGTACCTCGGAATAGGCCTCGAGTAGGTCCCTATTTGAGGACCAAATATGCCTGTTGATATCAAACCCTCCTGAAACCTGACCTTAGATGTTCATTCATGCTGCTGTAGCACCAAGTACTGCAGCCATCACCAATGAAACTTCAGAGCCGTGGTGATGACACATGATCGGTTCCCATTGCAGCCGCCTGCCGTACCTCGTGGCCGAGGACCGATCTTTCTTTCTTCCCGCAAACTTCAAAGGTGCAAGAGCGCCACATATCTCGGTATTTCTGCATTCAGTTGTCCATACTCAGTTCACAGGACAGCCTTCATCCATATGGTTACACTTGTGGCTTGACGAACAATTTGTTCCGGAAATGGTGAATTTTCAGAAGAAGGCCATTTGTTAGCCGCGAGTTTAAATGTGATGTCTCGCGTCGCCTTCGAAAATCTAGGTCGTGGTCGTCGGGGTCTCACGCTGACAGGCCTTGCTCTTTTCCCCCGTTTTTGTTGCTTTCTGTCTCCACCATGCATCGCGGACATATTCCTGGATCAGCCAATCCTCACGGAAACCCATAATTTCATGGTTCTGAATCTCAGAACCTATATTCACAGCAGATGGATGGCTATAGCGCATGGGACGATCTCAATTCGGATGAGCTCCTTGCCGATCAAATCCAGGGGTACCGCAGCCGGCTCGGCAACAGTGCGATCAATTTTCCCAGTCATTGGATGACCAGCCGAGAATCAGCAAGTAGGTAGACGATATTGACTAAGTAAATTCATAGGAGCATGCGGTATTTAAAGGCCTCATGGTGTTCTACAATAGCTAATGAGACTCTATGTCTCACCCTGTATCTCACAATTAGATCTGAGAAGGTGTAGAGAGCCTGCGATTCGCTTCGGCAGGGAATCGGCAACCGTCACATGACTAGCACTGCCTCGCAATCACGGGCTGGTTGATTTTGCACATCCTGGCAGCCAAACCAGATGCCTTCAGCTTGGAGTATGGCCATATATTATTCACCTAGTCTCACATATTCATGGCCTCAGATAGGTCTGAATAGATTCAAATAGGTTGCTATTCGCGACCTATTCGAGGCCCTGCGAATAGATCACTATTCGCACGAGCTATATATAGCGCCGATACGTAGTGAATCTAGCAGTTGAATGATATTTTTTGGCTCTTGTCAGGTTGATATCCGATGAGTGAAGGAGTAATGGTGTGTGTGGTCCTGGTATGTGTCAGTTTGCCAACCTCGGGGAACAATCAGTAGAATAGTTATTTCATTGTGTTTCAGGTAAAATGTCATGTTTGAAAGTTTTCTGCTATTGCATTGAAACTGAAAAAAAAAATGGGGGACTCGTATTTGCCACCGGAACGGTTGGCCTCTATCCCACTGGTGGTTTCTTGAGTTCTGCTACCTTATCCGACGGCCGACCATTGATGAAGAGATGCTGGACAAGATTGACGAAGCTGTCGCAAACTATCATGCAGAGCGAGTCATTTTTGCAGATGAAGGTGTCCGTCCCAGTGGTTTCTCCCTTCCTCGTCAACATTCTATGACTCATTACCGCCCCTTGATTCGAGAGTTCGGTGCACCTGGTGGACTATGCTCTTCAATCACCGAGTCAAAGCACATCAAGGCCGTCAAGGAACCTTGGCATCGATCCAGTCGCTACGAAGCCCTAGGCCAGATGATCACCATCAACGAACGACTTGACAAGCTTCATGCTAGTCGGGTTGACTTCGAATCCCGAGGAATGCTTCGTGGTTCACTCTTTGGTGACCCTCTGACACAGGAAGAGATTGATGAACTGGCGGATAATGAAGATGAAGGAGCATCTGAGACTCGCAATATCATGGGAGAAGTCAGATTTGCACGTATTCACAGTAAGCTTTCACTCAAGGCTTCAATCACATCACTGATTTGTTTCGCAGCTCGCAATATACCTCGACAACTTCCTGCTCTTGCAGAACACATCAACCAGCCACATCTTCCTGAATATGTTCGACGCTTTCTTTATGGACAGCTCAATGGTCCTATCGATATCTCCCTGCATGATGTGCCTCTCGCCGACTGTCCATCCTATGACGGCACCGTACGTGTCTTTCCTTCTGCGATTGCAACTTTCTTTGCCCCGGGTGATCTCTCTGGGATTGCTGGTATGCATCGTGAAAGGATACGTTGCACTCCGTCATGGCGCAAGAGTGGAGCGCGTCACGATTGTGTCTTCATCGAGCATGACCCTGATGTTCCAGGCTTTCGGGGTCTACACGTTGCCCGAGTCTTCCTCCTTTTCTCAATCAAGCACCAGAACATCGTCTATCCATGTGCCTTGATTCAGTGGTATTCGGTAATTGGTGACGAGCCCGATTCCGACACGGGTCTCTGGATGGTCAAACCAGATCAAGGGAAGAAAGGGATGGATGTTGTTCATCTTGATGCAGTTTTACGGTCAGCTCATCTCATTGGTGTATCGGGAAGAAAGTTCATTCCAAAGCTGAAGCATACGGACTCTTTGAACGCTTTCAAGGCTTTCTATGTAAACAAGTATGCAGACCATCATTCACATGAGATAGCTTTCTAGTTCCATGTCTCCATCGTTAGAATCAATAAGTGACCCCAAAAGCTATTCAACTCAAATATAGTGAAAGACGAGATGCTTTCCCAAAGAGGCCTTGAAGAGGGCTGAAAGATGAAGGTACCTGAAAGACGCGTGAAAGACGTGAAAGTTCTCCATTTGAAAGATGAAGACGCATGTGATAAAGACAAAGACGTGAAAGATAAGCGTCGTGTTTTACTGATGTTGGCCTGTCCAGACCAGGCATTTTCTGTCCCCAGTGAGGGCGCCGGCAATATATACCAAGGGACCCAGATCGCCACTTGCACTGATGGTTTGCCTATTTTCGTTCTTGTAAAAATGCCGCCTCAAGTGATATGGAGCATACCTCAGGAGCGGACATGGTGTTATATTTTCGATGAGCAAAACATGTAAGGCTTGAATCACGGTCAGCCGACAGCCTGAATGGCCTTTGATAAGAGCACTGAGTCGAATGGCAGTGGCCTCTATGTCACCGTATGAACGCTGGCCAACATTTACGACCAGACATGTTGGATTCGTACCTTTGACCCAGGATTCTGGCATGACAAGGATTCCTATCGAAAGACCTCCAAGTCCTGAGCCTCTCTTGGCATCTTGTTATATTGTGATATTGGCTCGTACTCTGGATAACCATCTGGCTTTGGGGGAGGAATGATACCAGCATGGAGTCCCTTCACAAAAACCTGTTGAAGTTTTGGGATATCTTTATATGCGGGTATTGCTGCTGAGGATCGGTCAATACTCGTCGGAAATGAATAATCAAGACCCACACTGTGTATATATATCAGTTAGATTGATGGGTTGTCAATAATGGCTCACCGCTTCCTCTGAATCCTGTTGTTGTGCCATACATGTAGTGTTGCTGCGAGTCGAGTTGGAGTTAGCTCCGAGTCACCGGATCCGGTACCTCGTCGAGGCGAGCCGGAGCTGGCTCGCGAGCTCAGTTCCTAATTTGGATGTGTATTCCAACCCTGCTGTTTTTGTGAACAAAGACATTCTTCACATTCAGAATCACTGCACTTTGCACAGAGAGCTCTCAGTTCACGGCATTGTGATCAGTTCAGTTTTTATTTGTGTAATAGAATAAAGCCTTCTAGGTCAGATATCCAAGCTTCAATTCATCAATACCAGCTGACTGCGTGATCTTGCTGTCAATAATCACTGTGTTCGAGTTGTACTGCATGTCGACATGTCATGTTCCCTAATTGCATGCCCTATTCCGCCAGGAATGCAGCAGGAATGCAGTAGAGAATTGCCAACATAATGATATACATTCTGAAAAGAGAAGTTCCATCACGAGCTAGCTTGAGGTGAGCCGAGGCAAGCTGTCCATTTTAGGGAACGGACTGAGCTGAGTTCAACAACACTACATACCTGCTATCGGTAGCTGCTGACACTAAGGTATCCGCAGCAGTTGCTGATGATTCTAGACGTTGGAGGACAGCCTCTGAAGTTGTCAGCCACAGGATGACCTACCATCTGCGAGAGCATGACTTCCTAAATCGTAAAACCAATCCTGTTGAGCACAAAGTCTAACCTTGCGACCGCAATGACACCAGCCAAAGAGTATGTTGCACCGTCAATGACAGGTTCGGAGCTGTTTCTGAATCTGAGAATCTCTTCCCAGTGTTGTTTGACGAGTGCAGCGACATATCACCCAGCTGATGATATGGTTCCGTTCAAGAGAAGGTTCACGAAGTACAGATAGTCGGAGATGAGGGCGATTACTCATGTCAGTTCTCGGTCATTAATCTGATCTTCGTGGCGTGAGCTAGCAATTTTATATAAAAAGCTTGTGGAATGTGGTATCAAAGATTGACTCGTATACAGATACCGATTAGAGATGCTTAGAAGTTCTAGTTGGGAGTTTGTATATTCGATTTCATAGCATCTTTGGGAAGATCGATCCGCTCTAAACCCTGGAATCATGGGTAGAAAAGCTGTCAACTTCAAAGTTTGAATGCTGTTTTAGTTCCAGGTATTTTTTCTCGAATTGAACTTGGAGTCATTGTCAATTGCTGTACTACGTGATACAAGGTAGATCATAATATTAATTCCTAGTGCAATGTACCACCGAGTCTAGAATTAATTAATACACTTCAAGTTGAAGTACACTGTAACTTCAGGTCTATTGGTCTCCTTGTCAACAACGGTTACATATATATGCAACCCTGTTTCTCCCTGTGTACTAATATTTGAGAACAAAAAGCGACCAATGAAAAAAAGTCGAATTTTGACCGATATACTATACAAATCTACTTGAAGGGAGTGACCTGTGCAGTGATGTTCCGCCAATCACTTTGTTCCTGAGGTGCGCGGCTCCGTATTTAGCGTAACGGAGTGGGGAATGGGAGTGTGTTGATGGGTTGCCCGAGAGGTCTGATTCAGAACGACCTCTGATTTCTTTCGAACTCCTCCGGATAGCGAGCTTCAGCCAGCGCGACATTCGTCTGGATCCGGGACTACAGCCCCCGTTGCTACACACTAGCGGTGTATCGATACATGTTTCTCACTGTTAGCCTCCCTCAGTCGCAGCAAGTGAGCTGGGTTGTTGTCGCTCGTCACAAGTAAGTTATGGTATCAGAACCGTTGCGGCTCATCCGGCCTCCGAGTCCTGACATCCGATCGAAACGGTCGCTATCTTATTGGGTAATTTGCCGAGTGTACGAGGAGAAGGGATCGCATGCTTTTGTGGGCCTTTGTTCAATGCCTTGCTTTCTGTACCTCGTTCAGTAGTTCATGGATATGCCAAAATAAGAATTTGAATACCAAATCAGATCCGTCTTGTTCTCAGTAAAGTATGGTTGCAGTGGACTTTGCTCCTCCAGGTTGCTCCCATCAATGGCGTGTGTTGCTTTGGGCTTGGTCTTGGTCTTGGTATTACCGTGTGATGTCTTGTGATATTACCGTGTGATGTCTTGTGATATTATAGTGTGATACCTTGTGATATCACACACAGCTGGCATACGGGTAATCAGCTAGGGAGCTTTTTCACTTTGAAAAGTGGTTGCAAAATCAGTGCGAAACCACTGAGATTCTCGTCGTTGATTTCCTTTGCACCAGCGGTACCCAATTGGTGGGCAGTTGGCAGTAGTTTGTATGGAGTTTCCGTGTGGTTACTTACACGCCATCAGATCTAGACGCCGTAGTTGGAAGATGCGGCCACCTTTTACCTCCTTCTACTGAAAAATTTTCCGATCGCCCGAAAAAGATCAATTTATTCCAGATGAAACCTGATGCCAATCGTCTCAGTTTTTTTCGCGAGGGTACCGTGAAACAACCTCGAAAGAGGAACCCATGTTGAAACTCGGGGAAAGAACTCTAGATACATGACGACTTCAAGGGACTTGAAGCACAAGCAGCAAGTTGGTTGTTTTTCCCAACATTATTAGAGCGGTTCACGTCGCTGTCTCGAGAGTTACCGCTGGAGTCTGATGTTACTGATGGGAACCGGCTGCCGGTTGTCCACTGATGTGGCATGCGGTGACAGATCGGTGATGGATGATACATATAAAAGCAGCAGACGATCGCCGTGGAACCAGCAGCGCTGGTCGTTCCCCATCTTTTCTTCACCCACCAAAAACACGACTTTCAACTTGAATTGTTCTTTCACGACCTTTTCCTTGACGACTTTACTTTCCACAATGCGTCTATCCAACGCCTTTGCGGCATTGATCTCTATCGCAGTCGTCCTCGCAAATTCATCGTACGTGACGCTCTAGATATATTTCCTCACCTTTTACATTTCCGACAGTGATGACGCTCTATATGCTCGGGACAACTCGGAGCTGACTGTACGCGCAGCTGCCGAACGTCGAGCGATAACCTCGGACCCGATGTACCTCGACCGTCGGCACCTTGTCAAACGCGCCGGAGACAGAAGAGTAGACAGATGGGTAAGTCTTTGCATTGAACTTGACTCCGACTTTGGGTTAACCTTGACATTTTCAAGTCGAACGATGTAGGCCCCGGACCACCGCCCTCGAGCGCTTCTACCAGTCGAAGCAGCGCAAGCCGAACTACTGCAAGCCGAAGCAGCGCCGCAGGCCGAAGCGTTGCCCCATCTGATTCGATTTCTCAAGCAGGCAACAGACATTCCCACGCGTCTAGCAGGGCTCCCAGCTCGAGGCCCTCAGGTAGCTCGAGGCCCTCAGGTAGCTCGAGGCCCTCAGGTACCAGCTCGAGGCACTCAGGTACCAGCTCGAGGCACTCAGGTAGCTCCAGGCCCTCAGGCAGCTCCAGGCCCTCAGGCAGCTCCAGGCCCTCAGGTAGCGCCGTGAGCGGCACGACAGCCGCGAGCGGCACGACAGCTGCGAGCGGCAGCACTGGATACACCCAAAGTCAAGTTTCAGGATATTCAGGTTCAGGATATTCAGGTTCAGGATATTCCGATTCAACCATTGTCCCCTCGTACCAACAGCACACTGGATATGATTCAAACAGGCCTGAAGGTCATATGTGGACGGCCGAGCACGGAATCGTCGCGATGCCTCTTGGGCCCTACCACCAGCCTGGCATGGTGCCGGCGTACTATCAGGGTGACAAGCCGATTTACGGTAATATTCAAGGGCAACCTGGGCAAGTTTATGCCAAACCCGGGACATTTGTATCAGATGATGAGTCTGACTCTGGTAAGAAGAAGACATCTAGATGGGTTCAGAAGAAGTCAGGGAAGAAGTGAATGGAGTAGAAAAGACGTAATTCGGTTTGATACTGAATGAAATATTATATATATTTAGTGTTTCTGTCACTGGACGAGGCTCTCTTGCCGACTCTCTGACCCAGTTGTCCGGTCTCTCTCTTCGCTGAACCATCGAACCGCAGCTAGATTGAAAGAGTCGTCGCTTTGTATTCCTAGATCGATCGGAAAACCCAGGTGCGAAACACGAGACGACGTATCACAGAAGAGGGATTGGACATTCCCAGCTGTCGTTGGAATTGGGTCTGTCAACTGATCTTTCACGTCTCTTCCGACCTGTCATTCGCGACCTCGCCTCTGCTCTCTGAAACCTTCTCTTCCCGTCGTGCCTCAGCTCGACATCTGCTGCTCGAGTTGGCGTTTGGGAAGTATTCGTGATGAAGCAGGGATATCCAAGGCCGAGGTAACATTGGAACATTGTACAAGTAAGACGTTGTGATAAGGGCAGACAAAGAAAGCGTCTCATCCTCCTGCAAAACATCAGCATCGCCCAGCCAGAGCCTGTGAAAACCTCACCGTGTTTCCCAGACGGCATGAATCCGAGTCTTCGCCAATGTACCAGAGATCTCTAATGCGTTCAGAGCTCTTTCAAAACATGACCGGGACCCAAGAGAAGCTGCGGGGCATGCAGCTGAAATGATTCGAAAGGGGTGAAAGAAACGATGATGAGGGTGAAAGAAAACCCACGAATGGCTCTGTCGTCCTATGAAGCAGGACGGGGCGTCCTCTATCGGCCTCGCAAGGCATTTCACGAGGAATCTGTGCGCGAATGATGTAAGGAATCTCCCCGCGAATGGTGTAGGAATCTCCCCGCGAATAGTGTAGAAATCTGCCCACGAATCATGTAGAAATCTGCGGCGCTGCTGGCCGAGAAAGATAAAGACGGCTCGGGAACCTGCAGGACGACATTCATTAATAAGTCAACTATGCACGATCAAAGAAAACGCACCAAAGGAACTTTTTGTTCTGTCCTTGGTATTGTACCCCTTGCCTTCCTTGTCTTGCTCTGTCCTCGTCCAACGCTGTTTCCATATAATCGCCGTCTCGAGCCGTTTCCATCGCTGTCTCGAACGTTCCTCTCCATCCATCACCGTTTCCGTCGCCGTTTCCGTCGCCCTCGAGCATACTACATCCCATCCTCCTCCCAACGATACAACGCCCAGCCAGTCTGAGAATCTCCAGGAAACGTTGGGAGATGCGACAGGGGATATTGGTGGCCGAAACGCGGTGACGGATACTGGTCACCGATCGAATACTAGTCACCGAGATGCTGGAGGTCTGCGACGAGGTTGGGCGGAAGCGAAATAGCGATGCAGGATTAATCATGTCGCATGAGGAAAATCATGTCGCACGAGGAAAATCTTGGGAAAATCATGTCGCCCGAGGAAATAAATAGAGAATACGAGACGATTTCGGTGGCGGCAGGACCTGTCGATGCCAAAACGACGGAAACGGTATTCGGGATATCGCCCTCAAGCAGGGAATGCCATAGAGGAGAAGATTGCTGTAAAGGAGAGGATTGCCGTAGAGGAGAGGATTGCCGTAGAGGAGAGGATTGCTGTAGAGGAGAGGAATGCTGTAGAAGCAGGTAAAGGTAAACTTGTGAATAATCATATCATAAATAACGAACCTGGGCGATAAAGCCCAAAGCCTTCTCTGTCGAGATTCTGATTCACGACTCGAGAAAGCCAAAGGCCTTGCTTGGTGGAATCTGGATAAAGCCAAGGCGAAAGGCTTTTGGGCCAAAAGCCTTTCGCCCTATTGCGGTTTTCTTTGGCGAAAGAGGTTTCACGGTCGTCGGTGAAGCTGTGAACGGCCATCTCGTGAAGCTGCTCGAGCTGAATAACGCTGGTAGAGATTTTGAGCGCCGTCTTGTCCACGACTCCACGACCGATAGGAAATAAGGGATAAGGCCGGCAAGCGGCAGGGCCCGGCGCCCGCTACCCAGGCTTCGCGTGATTCGTCACATTGTGGCTCTACCGGCCGGAATCCGGCGATTAGGATTACACACGCCATCTTAGCGGTTCAATACAGCGCTGAAACCTGCAAGAACTTCTCGTACAAATCACATTGCTGTTCTTTGAATTTTTGAGTTCTGACTAGGTCCTGCAGTAATGGCTTGCTCATCGTCGTCCACGATGAGCAAACAAAATAAGTAAACGTCTAGTATTCCGAAAACCGCGACCGCCTGGGGCTACATAACCACATTCCCGTCGCTGTTCTCCTGCTCTGATCACGCGGAAGCCCTTTCGCATTTAATACGGTTATTCCGGACGGTGAGCTAGCTTGCACGGTTTTCAAGCTAGACTTAAATTTCCTTCTTGATCGGATTTCAACTTGGACAAGACGACCATGATAAATAGGGCTGTGATTCTGGCCGAATTCGTTAATAATATAGCGGAAATCGAGAGCTTCTGCTGTCGCCTGTGGTTTTGGAACGACGATCCATGAAGATCTTGACACTTTTACCCAAGGAAGGACTCTTAATTGTCAACGGAGCTGCTCCGTCCTGGTCGGTATCATCCTTGGCGCTACATGATGCGCATTTCATAGCCTTGCTTTCTCAAGCCACCGCAGCAATGGCCGTAGACTCAGGCTCTGCTAGGTTCCGTCCAAAGTTTTGATCCTTTTCTTAATGACTTCAAGGTGCAACCATATCCCGGACAAATCAAAGTCGCCACCAATCGGGCTCTGTACGGAAGCCGTCTGACAAAGGAATATGAAGAGAGTCTTACAAACGGCGAGCTACTTCGACAGGATCAAAACAGTTTGCGTACCGCACCTCAATGGATCGCACCATAGATCGAAGAACGCTTATCATACCATTGTCATCGAAATCAATTCAGCCACCGACAATCTTCCAATTGACTCTGCTAAACGCAACCTCTGGTGGAAACTTTCAAGGAACTTCACTCACTATCGCGGTGGAAATGATTCGTACAGTGGGTTTGCAGCATATTGGTAAGCCTTCTCCTTAAACTTCTGATAGCTTGTCTGAAAGCAACAATTCAAGCAGGATCGCATATTCTCAGATGGTAGAGCTGGGATCACGGAGTATGAACCGTGGCCTGGCTCCTGATTTCGCCGCGAATGAGCCCAGTCTTGACTATGGACAAAAAGCTCTCGATATGGCCTGTGCTTCCTATCTTGCTGGTGCGAGTCTTTTCTACCATACCGTGTCAAACATTCATAGACTTTTGTCCCAGAGCTCTCTTTTCATTGCAAACACAGTCTCGAACCACGTTCAACCCGCCGAGATGCACAACCAATCCATCAATGGGTTGGCTCTTGTATCTGCTCAATACACTCTCACTGCGGGTCAGCTAACACACTGGCAAGTATTGAATCATTCATTAGAGCTTAGAGCATCGGACGATTGCCACTCGCGAGTCATTCGCACTCGTGACTCGCGAGTTTCAAGGTTAGAAAAGTCATATTCATACTCGTGGGATCATTGTACACTACAATACTCGTACTCGCAAGTAGCGAGTACATTCATGAATATTAGAGACTCATGAATAACCACAAATAATTGTCTGAGTATTCATAAGTATTCATGAATGTAATCAAGGAAATATCAGTTAGACTCATACCCAGAGTCCGAGTCAGACAGATCAATGAGAGGTGGCATCCCATCGTTGCTGTCAGAGTCATAAGGCTTGGAAACCTTGTCTGAAATGACAAACACAAGCATCCCAACAATGGTGGGAAAGGGAAAGGTCGAGCCACTGATGCAATCACACTTTCATTGACTCAGGAGGAAGATTCTGCTTAGTTTTGTATTTTTTTGAAGTCGCAATAAGACTTGGTTTGGCGCTAACTCGCATGACATTTTCGTTACATTTTTGTGACTAATTGTATAAGTATTTACCAATTACTCATACGAGTTTGCGAATATGATCCAATCGTCCGATACTCTATAATAGAGCTAGGATAACTTATGAGTTGTTCAAATACTTGCAAATCTCCTTTTATCTTTATGCCAGGCCTGCGATCTCCGGTACATGTATTGCCAGTACTTCATGCTTCAAGAACACACCATATCAGATGTTCTGAGCAGATGCTTGCATCTGTCTCTTCCTCAGCCTCATTTCGACAAGTTGTGTATCCGGATACAGGCTCAAGGCAGGCAATCTGCAAGCCTCTCATTTCAGAAAGCATCCTATTCCGAGGATCTCATGAAAACCATGTTTTGATGCTCCAGCATTCATCAGAGACCTTAACTCCCAGCTCGATCAGCACTGGAGGCCCAACAGGCAAGCATACTTCGAATCCGGAACTGCTAGCGATCTTTTGGGTTCTGGGACTCAGAAGCTGTATTGCTGGGTCCGAGAAGACTTGACAGTTCCGATGAGATGTGGAATTGATATTGATCAGAAAGAAATGGACATGCATGTTAGCAGAATCTATGGAGGAATTGTCAGGGGTGATGTGAATGCTAGTCTTTTGGAGGTGTTTAGGTAGCTGAAATGTCACTATAACTAATTTGTTGCTCATTGACCTTTTGGGTTAGGAAAATTGGCACACCCCAAGACATTCAATGAATTTGGATAAATTGAGAAGGTCCGGTGAAACGGTTTATCACTTCTGTACTTTTAACTTATTTCAAAGCGCTTTGGTTATTCTCTGGTATGTATTGTAAAGAGGCAAATGTGTGGATAGCTCCACTTATTCAGGTTCTTCCATGTCTCCATTAGCAGAAGCGTAATTTGAGCAGCTCGAAGAAGGACAATCAGAGCTCTCCGAGTCGCTACCTGCAGTGTATCAACTCTGGAGGTTAAGAGTCAAGTTGAGATATAACTCACATTCTTGTAGCCCAGAGGCATCTTGCTCTCGTACATACAAGGGGACACCAAGATATTCCGCTATCTCTGTGCTATACGGATTGAATCCGCAGGCAATATGGATGTCGTGGAGGACTGAATAGTACCGAGGTGGAAATTCGCACCAATCCACATCCCAATCACACCTCACGGACACACCAAAGACCTCCTGAATAAGAGATTCCTCGATTCTGTGTTCGCCTTTTCCATCCGTTGCCCAGAAATAATTTCCCCTGTCCATTTTTTCCCAGCTGGTCCGGGTAGGCGGATGAGAGAACAGGTACAAATATCTGCCATGAAGATCAGGACCCTCGGCATGTGTCTGAAGCTGAGAGTCCTGGTGAGGACGGATTTCTAAGACTACGCTCGCAAAAAGCATTATTGCTGGATGTTTGAAATTTAGACCATATCATGCTTCTGATAGTTTACTTACTAGTCGTTAGCTTGTCCAAAGAACTTCTGGTGGCATTTTGAAGAAGAAGGTGGGCTTGGCAAGCCCAGACAGTAAAGGGATTGTGGTAGGCCTCCGAATCTGTGTTCCCCCTCAGGCCAGACAATGGGATTATCTCTTCATCTATATAAATTCCCGTGGAAATCGTCAAAGTTGGTATGCGAAAGCTCATGCTCTGGTCAGTACGGCAGTACTAGATACTCTGCATTTATCAACTCACTGAATCAACATGCCGGGAAGAAGAGTTAACTGTATCCCCAGTTCATCCGTCGCTTTCGTTTCTTCATAAGAGCCTGGAAAGACAAGTTTGAAGTTATCGCTGTTTACCACATATTGCGGCAAGTCAATGTTTGGATGATGAAGGAGAACAAAACTCCTATCAAAATGACCAAAATCCATGGCATTCCAAGGATACCCGCCTCTTCCCACTAAGGAAAGAAATGCATACAGTAGTACATGAGCAGATTGTGTTTGTTGAAAGTTTTGGTTTCAAAGCACTCCAAGATGTGACTCATATGATGATCAACCTTGCGACTGTCGTATAAAAACTGCGACAGACGACAATAATCATCAATAGGCTGCACAATGAGATTTCCGTTGATGTCGGCAGTATTAGCTTGCCAGATATCTATCTTCTATCTCGCCATCAGTACCAGAAGGCTTTGAAATAGGCTTGAACTCACTATTCGTAACCCGCAGTGCTGAATGAGCATGTTCTCTGCTGACTGCTCAGACATCAGTTACAAATGGACACAAATCCATTCAGGGTGTAGTGCCATACCTTGTATTGACACACCTATAATCATATTAATAGATAATCAAGACTGAATTGATGATAGACGCACCAATTTGTAGGAATGGAGACAGAATTCAAAAGGATCCGTCAATTTGTTGCAATATTCTATGGCCTCTGCAATATCTGGCCCACGATGGAAGATCAAAGCGGTGAGCCCCGGAGATCTGCAGAGACCATATAGTTGTAATAGATAAGGATTGCTAGTGCGACAACGTTGAGCACAAGGCGACACAAGAGATAGTACTTACCGAGGTATAGCGCAAAACGTTTTGTAATCACGCTGGAAGCTCTTCATGGTGACGTGAGACGAGACAGGCCTCAAGTACCTTGAGTCCATCTTTTCCATAGTAACTTCGAATAAACTTTGGAGAGTCCATTACTGTGCCCGTAAATTCGCGAATTATGTCCCCAGGGTATCCGTTGATATGAGATTCATTCTGAAGGAAAATGTCTCCTTCTTTGATAACTGTGAACTATTCAAATGCGTAAATTGAATCAGTATCGGTTTTAGGTTTAATAGCACTCACCCTCCCATTGGAACTGGATTCTTGTGTGCTATAGTGATAGTGCATAGCAGCGCGTTGAATCTGTTGGATATTGTTGTTGGAAAGCATTGGAGCATTGACGTCTCCTTCATTTAGAAGTTAAGACTTCAGGGATTCTAAATCTCAGCGAAACGTACCCATAGAGACATCCTTAAGTCCTTGCACGAGCTTCGGACCAATGCTGGGTGTCTCAATGGCGGCTGTTGCAAAGCCAAGCCCGGGCATTGTCGGATTTATGAGAGCACTACTCTGAGTGGAACCAGGAGAGTTGATTTGTTGGGGATCCTGAGGTAACCCATTCATAGAGCAAAGAGAACTCTGGACAGAACCATAATTTTTAGCTTGGTTAGCTTGAGAGTCATTGACGGCCGGCGGAGATAACAGCTGCGAATGACTGTCCTTTGCCGGGGCACGCTTGAATTGATGGCGAAACTTACGGACGAAGGCGAAGGTCATGGTTGGAAAAGAAGAAACGTGTTGCCATCACAGCTATTTCAAGCACAGCCATAACAATGACAAGGCACATGATCACTGCTATATATAATCAGACTTGAAACCGACTTTATTGTAGGGTTTATCAGTGGTGGCGGCCTGAGGTGCATGCCAGTTTACTACTAGTACAAGACGTTAAATGCACAGCGAGGACGCGCCGAGAGACGACGAAATAAGCTCCTGATCCGCCATCAATGCACCATCGCCGAGTCGGTGCGCGATATTTCCTTTCTAAGCGTGTGTGCAAGTTCTGCCCTGGCGATATGCTGGGTTGGGAACTTTCAGATACCAAAGTTAATAAGAGAAGAAATACAAACGACAGCTATGACGCTCTGCAAAACCTGAACTAGGAAAAATATGGCAGTACTTCACTGCGTTTCACGGCCACCTGATCCAACCCTGACAGGGTCTTATCGGGTCTGACTAGGTCTGATTAGGTGTGACTAGGTACCTAATCCGACCCTAGTCAGACTTAGTCAGACTCGATCAAACCCGCTCAGGGTTGGATTAGGTGGCGGTGAAACGCAGTGCTTGTTCACATTGCACCAGCAACTTGCAAATGGTGGTCCATATATGCCCGGATTTTGTCAGGGCATCCATCCCAATAGAAATGCTTTTCAGGCTCCGCCAGGGCACTGCACAACAGAAAAAAGAATCAATACAGGGTCAAGTTACTAGGACTCGAGTACAATATACCTGTGAGACTGCGAATCGAACCTGTTTGAGTCAAAGATGCCTAAATAAGTTGAAGATCACGATCAGAAAGAGCAACAGGTCATCAAAGAAAACAGAAATCTTGCAGGTCGCAAATGATGGGTTCACCTTGATTCTGGATATAGGTGAAGTGGGTATAGGCATGAAGGACTGCCGTCAGGTGGTTCTGGTCAGCCGGAGCTTCTTCCACATTATTACTCCCAGTGTAAGTATGCACGGACCTTGTGTTTATCTCGATATTCGACCATCCGCCCTTCTGCTGCTCATATGGCCCACCATGTCATCACCTCTGGTAATGTGGCCAACGACAGGAAATGTGTGAGATCTCGGATGGCCGCTCGTCCAATGGTTCCCCGCTCCAGCCGTTTCAAATCCCAGTCTGTCCAAGCGACTTGCATATCTGGTAGAATCATCGGCCTCAGTTAGAAATAGCAGATCAACCACTCAACGTCTCGACCATTCCATCTCCCGGTTCTCTGAAAATCACTAAATACATAATTTGTGATCTCTATTTCATTTTCATCGACGAGGGGTGCCCACAAGGGACAAGAAATGCGATACATCTGTCGTGATTTGGGAATCAGCCTATACTGACCATCCGAATCGCAGAGGATGTAAGCCCAGTTTTGGGCGGTGAATTTGATTGTATGGAGCAGGGTTTGCTGGAATCATTCAATGATAGAAACTACAAACCTGAACGATTTTACTTTCTATTTGATAGTAGATTTCATTGAAATGGGCGTTGACGTCGTTCTTATATCGTGTTCATGACTTCATAGGGAGCGTCCCATTCTACAAGATCGTAGGGAGACGGAGGCCGGGGAGTGGTAAACAAAAAAAGAGTCACATCCTTACCGACGTTGGCGATGACATTAGGAGGGACGAGCCTTGAGTTGGATTTGGGCGCCAGGAAGATACTTAGTTGTCAAAGACGAGCACGTAAACACAGTTATGATCGGGCCGGTATTGCCGAAAACTTGAACCAGTGGGTCAACAGTGATTGGAGGAGTGGAGGCAGGGCGAATCCATTGCCAAACATAAAGGACGGGTAATACACTTATACAGGTAATGATTAATGAATAGCGATCGAAAGCATAGCAATGACAGCGGATTGAATGATTGAAAGCACGATGAGTAGAACTGGAATTTGAAGCGAGACAGTGAATCGTATGATCAAATGAATTTAGAGGTACAACGTGAACAGGGACAAGATGTGATTTGGCGACCGAACTCCGAAGGCTCGGAACAAAGTGCATTAAAGAGGGGACTGTAATGAAGGCAAGGCTCCATCTGCGCCAAAAGAATCTCAGAGACGGGTATGGGATCACTGTCAGAGACAGGAGCCACGGCAGCCTTTGCTGGTGGTCGATACGGATGCTGAGCAATAGCTTTCGTCCCAGTATCCAGTGACCGAGCACTGATGGGCATCAGTATTCGTCGATCCTCCAAGGTGATGAGTCGGCCTATAGCAGAGAACAGATAGTCGAGCAAGGGGAATGCGGTTCCTTCTTTTGCTCGCCGTTTTCTTTCACGGGCCAGTATGGTTTTGCGCTCGTTGAACCAGCTGACCAGTAGCGGGACGCTTCGATCCATTGGTACAAACAATTTCAGTGGTATAGGTCGACCAGGGACCCCCGGCGCAGGAGTGATAGTCAGACACGAAGAAGAAGCCATGAGTAACCTGACGCATGGAAGTTCGTTGGGTTGGTATGAGAGTTCGTGGAACAGAGAATCAAGGGATTCCCAATGCCAATATCTAGCTTGTTTCTCGACCTCATCCTTGTCCTTTTCCGAATAGACCCGTAGACATTGAGGCTGAAGCAGTCGAACCTTGCCTTTGTGGATCATGATGGTGGATCCATTAATACATCCAGCGAGGATGATGTTATGCTGCTGCAACTTGGCGAAGGCGGCATGGACCTGACAACATATGGATACTTGAAGAAATAGCGGCCGTTAAGGTTGACAGGGACGAACCTTGAGCTTGTCTCGATATTCGATCATCCGTCCTTCTGCAGCTTCGGTCATCAAGCCCACCACTTCTCCACCCCTGGTAATGTGGGCAAGGACAGGAAAAGAGAGGTCGAGATCTTTGATCGCTCCTCGTCCAACAGTTTCATGTTCCATCCATTTCAAATCCCAGTCTGTCCAGCAAACTTTGACGTCTGGCGGAATCTAGAATCAATCCAAGACCAGCTATCAGATGCGAATCCTCACCAACGTCCTGATCATTCCAAAATGCAGTTCTTAGCCATGGGAACGTGAAGCTCGTGGCCACAATTTCATTTTCCTCGACGAGGGGTGCCCACAGAGGACAAGAAATTCGATACAACTGTCGTGATTTTGGAATGAGATTATAATGACCATTCGAATCGCGGAAGAGATGAGCCCAGTTTTGCGCAGAAAAGTCAATTTTATGAAGCAAGTTTTGCTGCGACTATGGTGAGCGCTTTGAACCTAAAAAATCGATATGTTGCCTTACAATTTCACGGAAGAGTCCATTCAGGTGGGCGGTCATGTCCTGGTCATACTGTGTTGCCATGTCATGTGGAGCTCGCCACGGTAGTAGGGGGATGCAAGAAGGAGGCGCCTGGATAACCAGGCTGTGCTCATTCAACGAGAAACGCAGATAGGTGGCATCGGACACCACCACTTGACCTGAATATGATTTTTATATCAGATGTAAAATTAATTGGAATGTCTTACCGACGTTGGCGATTACATTGGGTGGGATTAGGCCTTTCTGCCTTTGTGGGTCCATCGAGGAACTGATGAGAGATTTAAGGTTATGTAATAGCATGCGTCACATCCTCGTCACAGCTCTCACGAGTCTCGTCCTACTTAACAGACTCGACTGATTAATGAATCAAGCTGAAAGACAAATGCCGGTGATTGATCATTGACTTGGGATCTTTGTTGATCTTTGATTCTCAATCAATTTCATTTGTCAATGTCAGTACTTAGTTCTCATGATGACGCCGCGCTCGCTCTCCAAGTGTAACCGAGGTGACTTCATTCTTGACCACTTGCACTTTACAAGACTATGATACACAATAGCAAGGAATACCTGACTTTATGCTGACCTTTTCATCACTTTGGGACCCTGATTCCTGTATCTGAAGACGCCACCTTGGCTTTCGCGCCTCGAGGCGTAACTGCTTACCACTTTCCATCTTGTCGTGGGAAATTTTATGATCTGTTCTCAGATTTTCGCTTCAATTTCTTCATCCGTTCATCTACATAGCATAATGCTGTTCATTTCAACAGCAATCCATCAAAAATCTTGATCCCAATCCGGACGAGCAAGAAAACAAAGCAAAGAACAAGCAATATCTTTGGATAAATTGTACAAGGAACAACGAAGAGCGAAGAGCACAGCTATAAGAGTCAAAGAAGTGGTATAAAGGACCACTAGTGTATTCTGTTTCTTTATCTTGCTAGCATCTCTAGTTTAAGGAGCCACTCATGTGCCAATTCCATACTTATCAATGTAGATGTCGATCACAAAGCTTCTGGAAAACAAGTTGTGGTAACCTTTCGTGCCCTTCGATCCACCACACCACACCACGACATCCCCAAGCAATAGCTCAAGCTCGAGCGGCCGGTCTGCGTCAGATTACATCTTGCTCCAAATGCAATCCTCCTCGGGTTCAAACACGACAGTTCCCCTCTCCCACTCGAAGATACTACTAGAAGGTATCAAACATTATTATGTGTGTTGGGAAACTAGATTGAGCGATACAATTCTTCTTACAGCACCACTCGGAAGACGATGAAACAATTACTCGCCCAACCCACAATCTCCTCTTTCTTGAATCATTTCTCTTGTCTTTTGTCTCTCCATCCTTCGCTCTCGATCTTTCGTTATGTTCTCATAGATTTGTTGCATTACTCATTCAAGTTGATACCCTTGCACTACATAGACGATACCAATTCAAACTTGTATTTTTGACCAGCTCTGCGAGTTTCTGATAAACATGTCTCTGGATCGACGATCAAGGAAGCCGATAGACTTGAAATTGACGTAGAGCACCGCCTTGTGCCACTGACGATCTCAGATCTGGGCGACGTCACCCAGTCTTTGATCAAAACTCGGAAAAAATCTTTCTTGCAGGAATTTGATCATATAGCTTGGAAAACAGGAAGACTCTGAAATACATTGGTGAATATGAGTCAGCATAGTGTACAGAAAGCAAGAGAACAAGTAAAAACTCCCGGACGCGACACTATCACAACAAGCTTTAACGAATGGTGCACGAGAGAAAGCGAAGATAACGAAGATAATGATATGGTGAGAGGAGAAACGTGAACATATCAAGGCTCGGGCGATAACAAGACGAGACTGCGAGAAGAGGCCCTGGAAGAAGTCTGGTCGGAGAGCTGGCTCGAGAATCTCTTCATCGGACGTTGATATCGATAGTGAAGACTGAGCGGCTTTTCCTCTTCCTTCTTTACCTCCAGTTTCACCTCCTTCTTTACCTCTTTCTTCACTGCAGGCATTAGCATTTTCCTCTCCTCCAAAGTCATCGAAGCTGCAGCAATTGTAAGGACATAATCGAGCAGCGGAAAGGGATCCCCCTTCTTCTCCCTTTTCTTTCGTTCACGAGTCAGCATATTCTTGTTCTCGCTGACCCATGAAGCCAGAACCCACGGCTGCCGAACCATGACCGCGACGACAAAATCGGTCATGAGATGATGTGGGGTACCCGGAGCAGGTACCACGGTCCTGTACGCCATGGAGGTAGTCGCAAGACGTGAAGGAGCTAGATCGTTGGCTCCCTTGGATAATAGATTCTTGAAGACCACTTCCAGGCCATGCCAATGCCAGTATTTAGCTTGACGTTCGACTTCTGCTTTATCGGCGTCCGAGTAGACTCTGAGCGGGTGGAGACGAAGCAGTCGAACCTTGCCTTTGTGAATCATGATGTTTGAGGGACCGATGCACCCTGCATGGATGACATTATGTGCCTGAAGCTTTGCGAAAGCTGCATAGACCTGCAAATAGAGCTTCCTGAGGACCTGTTACGATGAAAGTTCTTTACGCGCATACCTTTAGGCGATCGCGGTATTCAACCATTCTTCCTTCTGCAGGTTCGAGGACCATGCCTACCACGTCTCCGTCTCTCGTTAGATGTCCAAGCACCTCATAGCTCAGATCCAGATCGCGGATTGCCCCCCTGCCGATTGTTTCTTGTTCCAGTTCACGAAGGAAATCGTTTTCCCAACCAACCTGGATATCTGGCAAACAGATCAGCCGAAATTGATCCGGCCATTAGAGCCTCGACTCACCAACGTCTCTCCCATTCCAAAGGGCAGTCCTTTCATATATCCGGAAGTAATTGGTGATCTGAATTTCAGTTTCGTTAATAAGAGGCGCCCATAATGGACAAGCGATGCGATATAGCTGGCGCCGCCTGGACACGAGGCTGTATTGACCATTGTTGTCGACAGAGAGGTATGCCCAATTACTGTAGTTTTCCGACCGGAAGTTCGTCACGCGTCACACTGGGCTCTGAACTGAACTGAAAATAGCGTGACATCACGCTGGATTTTGAGCTCTGAACTGGGAGGTGTGACATTCCCACGGGCTCAAAAAGGGAATTTTTCGCCGCAACGGCTCAAAAAAGCTGTAAAAGTAGCTAGAATCACTGTTTTTCGGCCTCTTTTTGTGTACTAAAACAATAAAAACATTGTCTTGCGAATTCAACTGCTCAATGGGCAATCCAAAAAGTATTGGACATTTTCTTGAACTGGACTGTCACGCTCAACCCGGAGGTCTGAACTGAAAAAATAGCGTGACATATCATGTGATGAGCGTGGGAATGAACTTCCGGTCGGAAAACTACAGTACTTGTGAACGCTACTGTCAGCAGGTCCACAAGGCAAGAGAGGACTTGCGATGAAATATGCAGATTTCAACCCATAGGATGGGATTTGAATTTGTCCCATGAAAGTTCCATGAACATTGAAATAAGATGCTACAACATCCGTCAGTAATTGACAGATTTAGCAGGGATACACGGACAATGGAAAGGAGCTCGAACCTGTCTGAGCATGCTTTGGAAGCTGTTTGCAAATGTGAGGAATCATGCAAGTTTTCGTATTCGCCAATAAGCATGTCTTTGTTGGCATCTTCGCTGCCGTCCTTGGTCTGTCCTACGGCATATTCCTGTCCACGGTAACGGGCCTGCCACAAGTCGTTGATATCCCTGAATCGAAGCGCAGTTGATAAACACTCACAT
Source organism: Mycena floridula (assembly GCA_029320655.1). Lineage (NCBI taxonomy): Eukaryota > Fungi > Basidiomycota > Agaricomycetes > Agaricales > Mycenaceae > Mycena > Mycena floridula. The sequence continues at coordinate 1,613,016 of JARIHS010000010.1, forward strand.
AAATGACGTTCTTCGCCATTCCAACACCAATATATCTAGATATCTTGGATTTTAGCTCTTGCTCGGCCAGATGAGCAAATCATTGCCAGATCTGCGCCACTTCCAGAGTGTGGGAAATGTCTGCCAGGTTGTAGCAACGGCCATGGATGTTGTATTGCAGCATCTGGAAGCTAACCTCTCAGAGTCTCTCATCGGCGGATCACGCTGATGAAAAGGGACTGGAACTTGGAAGGTGCGAACCCAACCGAAAGCCGCGAAGACATCCTCTTAGTTTGATAGACTGCAGTAGGACGGCCCAATACTTGGAGGAAGCATGTCGAAAAGCTGAGGAAGAAGGACATGAGAGTGGCAAATAAGAAAAGTCTCCAAGTCGAGCTGTAATGACTTCCAGTAGTTGCATGGTAACATAATATATCGGTTGGCTTGGTACATAGCAGAGATCGAATTGAGCTTCCTGTAGCAAATCAAATAAACGAATATATTGAGGTTGCCAACCGCACCACCCGCCCACGAGTCGGGCGCGCTAATCCTTTTTGAGCTTGAGCACTGAGTTAGGTCCATTTGACTGTCCACATCCATACTTGAAAGGTCATGGAAGTTTAATAGAAGCTTTTCAGAATGAAACAAATCGTTAAAATCTCCATATGCAGAGACGAAGAAGACAACATGGACGTCCCGCCGGTAGAATACTGGGTTTGGAACTTTGACCCAGCCAATAAGATTAGCAGAAATAAAAGATATATCAAGCAAGATCCAATACAAAACAACGAAAGAAGCTGGACGGGTCCATCTTGCCATACAAGTCCTTTGCTATGTTTTCCGACAACGAGGGAACAATGTCCTCGAGCGGTACGGGGTCGCAATTGCACTCAGTCTGTCGTAAGAAAAATTACCGTCAAATCGTGCAGGTCGAAGAATTCCTTGCAAACAATCAGCTTGGTCTAGCAGATACCAATGGTTTTCTCCTATTGAATTGAGATGGGCTTTTCTCAGGAAACCTTCTTCGTTTGGGCTTTGCAATGTATGACAGTCCTGAGATAGCGAAGGAGAATCAGGACTTTGAATTTGCGACACAAAGAAGGGGTGATAATATAAAAATCTCGTCTTCGAGTAATGTACACTGTACACGCATAATCATGTAGCTAAACGTCCTTCGTCTCCATTAATTTCCGCTCTGCCATCGAGCGGTGACTGCCTTCGACACGATAATGAAAGATCTTTCCATAGCCTCTCGCAAAGCTTCATCAGCGATACTCTGTCCAATCTTCCTTGAGCTCCACCGGTCCTGATGAAACAAAAGCTGACAATCCCGTAGAACACTGCGATATCGAGCATGGATCCATTTCGTGCATGCTTTCTCGAAAAACTGGTCGACTGCGGCGAAAGTAATATCGGCTTCATGTAGCAGCTTTGGATCTTTGAGAATAGGCCAAGGCAGCGAGCTGAATTTCACTGGCGACGATGGATCCAGACTGAAGCTCGCTTTGGAGAAGTTGTGAAGACGAGTCTCGTAGAGAGATATGGCATCGTAGGGGGGTGGAGCGAGGGCTGCTTGCATCTGCTGCAAGAATTTTCGGCGATGGTCATCCTGGCGACGTTGTTCCTGTGGCGTGAAACGCTGGTCGCGCTGGCGTGTCTGCTCTTCTCGCTGTCGTCGCTGTTCCTCTTGTCGACGTTTCTCCTCTCTCGCTCGCCGCTCTTGGATTGGTAGAAACTCCTCCAATGTCTCGCGCAGATTATATCGCGACATGACTGCAACCGTGAGCCTTGAGATTCCAATGAGGTTCTGGAAGAAAAAGAATGAGTAAAATTCAAAATTGAAAACCCGGGCGAGCTTACAAGATGGTGGTTGAAAACTGGGATCGGCGAAAGGCGGTTGACAGAACGAAACCAACGAGCTTTTTATTTGAACCTGGCGTGCTCTTTATTTGTTCCAACCGTCCATTGTCCCAAAATGGACAATGCGTTCAACCCCACATTGATATGATCGCCGGCCCACGCTGCTATTTCGAGGTCAGAATATCACCTTCACCGAATCAGAGACAGGACGTACAAGCGACCGACGCCTTAGGCCTCAAATGTAAATTTTTCGCTTCATGATATTCTTCCTCGAGGTGACGGCGAAGACAACCAGCCATGTAGTAACCTGACCCAGCTCGAGAACAATTAACTGAATCCAAGGGATTTTAAGCGAGCTCACCGATGTGAGAGTAGTGTCCGCGCCTTTTCCTTGCCCAGGACAAGAGTGAGCGAAATCGAAATCGACGAGAAAGCAGTGGATGGGCGACAGACATCGATGCTTTGTCTTGTCGGACCAAACGAGAGGACCACAATCGAGGGCATATTTGCAGGGAGACGAGAAATGACATCCAGATGGAACAACCTTGGTGCCGTCCAAGATTGAGCGGACTCTCTGAATGAATATGAGCTTCAAGGCTGTCCAATGAACGAGGAATGGCTCACTATGAGCAATATTGTGCTCAAGGAGGAATTCCGTGCCCTGAAATGTATCAGAGATAAGCCAGTTGTCTCTGGAGAAAGGCGAACCTGGCTTGCTTGAAGAAATTGTCGGATAAAACCGATGACTCGAAGCATATAGTGCATACGAGGAGAATCACAGTGCATCAGAAATGGTAAGATCGTGATTTTGCATCGTTTTACGAGGACTGGTATGACTTTGAAGACTGGGACGCAATGGTTTCGGTGGTCGTTTCGAAGAGAAGGCGAAGAGAAGAGCAAGAAAACCGGCTCTTCGGTGTCGTCAGTGACAATCCTCAAAACGATATTCTTCCCAACCCAAATAGCATCGTGAGCAGCCCGATACAGCTGTGAATATCAGTTGAATGGCGGAAATGATTATAAGAGAGTGGGCTCACGCTCAGAGACTGGAACCGGTCCTCGCATTTGGACCAAGGCTTGCCCGCCAGCCGTCCACGTTTTCCAAGCGAGATGAAATCGCGCACAATTCATATCCTTCAGCTTCTGGCAATAAAGCATGGAGATGGGTGGTCGGAGGGAACCGTAACAGCACGTCGGTTCTGGCTTTTTTCCCTGAACACCATGGATTCGTTGGTTATCATTGACGATACTGTATCCGGCTGAAGCTGATTCACGACGGCATGGTTGGAATATCACGTCGTTCAGAGCGAGGAAGAAATGTGGTAAGGTCCGCTTCGTTCAACTTGGTCAGTATGCATATTGGACTCGTTGGCGAACGACGCACTTTGGAAGCGTTATTATAATTATTCCGCGTGCCAGGATTCTAGGAAATCTTCAGAAGAAGCAAGAGCTATCATCGACTAGGCATACGTGACTAGCGTCTAGCCTGGTTTATGTCACCTAGAATTCCACGCCTGTTTCGCGCTCGGCTTGCAGTCCAGGTAGGAAACATTATTGCCAACACGAGAAGAGGCGCTCGACTAAAGAAAAGTAGAAAAGTTCGGGAAACACGATATCCCGGTCCGAATCATGTCGTGACTCGTGTGCCGCTCTCCCTCTTCCCTCATGGCTGGGTCTCGTTCACGCTCCCGCTCAAGGTCTCGCTCCCCATTGCGCAAGCCTCTCCCTCATGGCGCTGCCTCCATCTCAGAGTCAGATTATTTCCAAAAGAGCGACGAATTCCGGCTCTGGCTCAAGGACGAGAAAGGCAAGGTACAGACCCATTGCAATGCTCTCGACGTTATCCTAACGCAACCAAACCAGTATTTCGATGAGCTCTCAGGCGAAAAAGCCCGGAGCTATTTTCGCAAATTCGTCAAGGTAAAGCTCCAGTCTATTGTCGAGAAGGAATTGCTGCTCAAATAGATTCCAGGCCTGGAATCGTGCTTCATTGTCCAGTATGTACGCACGAATCTTCTGCTATTCCCCGCAATAACATGTTTTATAGGGTCGTTCTACGCCGGTGACATCGAACCGCTTGGGACGACAGGTTACAAATGGTCTTTCGCCAAATCCAAGGGCCGTGACGACGACAAGGCATCATCCCGTAGTCAAGATACCCACAAATCCAAATCATCGTCTTCTGCTGGCCCCAGTAGAGTCCTTGGACCGACCTTGCCTTCTACAGCGGATTTGGTCTTGGCGCGAGAGCGGGAGGAAGAAGACCGTAAGGCTGAGAGGAGCTACAAGCGGAAACGAGACAAGGTGGAAGACAAGGAAAGGATTGAGGAAATGGTTGGACCGCGAGAGGTCGGTCGAGCTGGACAGCTAGAGAAGAAGAGAGCGAAACGAGAAGGAGATAGGGCGTTTCGGGAGAAAGGCGACGAAGGTCTCGAGGTCGACGAGTCGACGCTGCTTGGTGGTGGTGACAGCTTCAAAGACTAGTGCGTCTGCTTCTTCTTATTTCGTCTATTCTTATTGACCTGGTCATCACAGCATCATGAAGCGCGAGGAGGGGAAGAAAAGGTATTCAGCCAAGGAGGAAGAGAAGGCTGCTGCTTTTCGAGAGCGGTCTGACCAGAGAAAGGAGAAGGAAAGCGCGACAATGGCCATGTTCCAGCAGCTTGCTAAACAGAGATTCGGATAACCTCAATAATATTACATTCAATTCCATCCCATTACACCGCGATAAGGTATTTTTAGAAAAGGCTGGCTTCTCACATCCAGGCACAGTCCTCTGGTTCCATTAATTGGGCCTAAAAACCGACATATCAGCATTGGTTAGAGGATTGATTGAGAATATACAAACCTCGAGGGCAAGATCCGCTGGAGTCCGTAGTCGTCTTACTTTTCTGGATGAAAATGGTCTCAATCCCTGAGCCAGACCAGTGGGGCAAGGTCTGTCGTCTGAAGATCTCTGTGGAGACTTGGACATGCGTACAAGCGCGGGAAGCGTGATTTCGATGCCCTAAGAGCTATTCAGTCCTTGGACAGACTGAGAAAAGAAGTCAAGCATTACGTTCAATGTCGCAGCGTCCGAATCGCCGTCGTCAAGGTCGAACTGAAGAATGTTGAATTGAGAGATGAATTCGAGCTCTATGGGACCTACGAGGGTGCTGCATGATGACTTGATATCGGATTGTTCAGGTTGTTGTTTCTGTTGATACGTTAGAGGCGGTCTAACCAGCACGATGCGTACATACCTTGGGATGAAGAGCTCGAGCCAGTTTCGTCTTAAGATTTGATGTGAATGTCTGCTCAAAGCGCGTCAGCGACCGCTTCATGACCAGAGCAAGAAATTCATACCATAATGAGATCGTATTGAGGTGCTGGAATGACTGAAGCTGTTAAAGGACAATCTAACGGCTAACCTCTTATAATGTCGCACACGGGCCGCCACCATAAGGACATTCGTGACATCAAACTAGACTTGCTGACGTGGATCTAGAACTGATCTTTATCGGGAAACCTGCAAATAAAACATCAGCTGCCAGACGACACCTGGACGACAGAGCTGGCTTACTGGCGAATACTCGTTGAAAACCGAGGGCCGGGATAAGAATAACGTTTCGAGAACCAGAATAGTGTCTTTGGGATCCGAAATAGCGTTGTGACACCCAAAAGTGTCGTCGAAATCGAGGAGAGCGTCCTAGAGATCCGGAAAAGGGTCCTCGAGGTCCAGAATGAGCTCCTTGAAATCCAGAATGCCGTCGCTGGGGTCCAGAAGCGCGACCTTGAGATGAAGAAGCGCGTGCAGAGACCAAAAATAGCCCAGAGTGATGTCAAGTTCGATGCGGTTCTACCGAAGGTATCACTAAGAAGCACCACAATGACGACAAGAAGCAAGAAGATAGCTTGCCGCTGCTGTGCCGCAATTTCTGGGTGGCGACGGCACAATTGAATTGATCCGTCTGGATGCTATTTTGAATGGATATCAGTGGCAAACGCGCTTGACAAGGATAGAATGACCGACATATTTCCAAGAGACATTTTGCGTCCGGATTGGAACCGTCAAGCCATACTGTTTTGGAACCGGGGAGGAATTTCGAAAATGTCCCGTAGCCAGGCATGAGACGTATTTCGGCTGGCATTACGGCTTGGTAGGAAAAAGTATCCTTATCCGGTTTTTTGACGTGCATAGATTGATGAGAGAAAAGAGGTGAGAGATGCCGGCGTATAACGATGTGAAAGGCAGAAATCACAGTGGCGAAGCCAGACCATTTCGGTGCCGACATGTTGGAGATGGGAAGGAATGGGAGGTCTCATAATAAGAAAGGGTTGCTAGGCCTTGCTAGAAGAGATACGAAAAAAGCTTGTGAGATAGCATTTAAGGGGGCAAGGCCTGGATGCTCACCAAATGAGAACCACGAAAAAGAGCCCATCGACTGAAAAATTAAAATGGCATTGCATTCTGAATCTGCTTTTGCTTCCTTCCCTGGATATTCACGAGCAAGCCCTATTGGATATAAAACGGCTGCAGCCGAGGATGACCTGTCGCCCAAGAGCCAACGAAATATCTTGACTTCTGGTATTGCATATTCTGGAGAAAATCATGCCAGCCGTTGAAGGGTAGATTGTGAATGTGGGAGCAGAGAAAGAAACCAGAAAAAGCCTGGACCGCACCGTCCGGCCTTCAAAATGCGTTTGATCGCCGGACTTTCAACAGCCTTGACATCGTCTCTGCCCTGGCTTTAGCTGCAACAACGACCAAGGCTTCACTGAGGCTTTCAGTCAAATGCTAATTGCTGCTGAACGGTGAAAAAGAATTCTCCCGGTCCCTTGGTTCACGTCTGAATTGGTCTCAGATACTTGTCGACCAGGCGCCTGATCAAAACGAAAACGGGCTGTTTCCCCGGACACGTCTAGCTCCTCGAATGCTGCCATTCTGCATTCACAGTTTCAACAGCAGTGGCCTTTATTCTATCATTCATAGCCTTCAGCGTAAGCGCAGTCCAAGTCGCTTGGCGACACCCGTGACCTGCTATAAAAGGTATGATCGTTTACCTCTGAACCCCAACAATGCATTTCGCACTCTCCCAGTTGTACAAGGATTGGATTCTCTATCCCTTCAAAGCCACCAGAAGGGTGACCAGATCACCATACCGAAATGGCACAGAAAGCATCGCTCTGCTTTCCCGTTGGGATGCCTCCGACGAAGATCTCTATACACCATTCGTCAGGAGCATCGAATGGAAGAGCGACATCCAGGAGCTTCCCAACGAAGTCTTTCTTCAGGTCCTTGCCAGCCTCCCTTCCGAGACGCTCAAAACGATCAGGTTGCTCTGCCGACGATTAAATCGTCTCGCCACCGCAGAGATCCTTCACAGAGCCCAAATCCGGGTCTCTGAATCTGGAAGATGCACGATTCCTGTAGAACGGAGCACCCAGAGCTTCAGATTGGTTCCGATTATCCCTTCGCTTCAGCATCTTTCCCTCATCCTATCGCCGTCAGAACACTTTTTACTCGACTTGACGGTAGACCGTCTCTTGACGCTGACGCTATCGCGTTTAGCCAAGCTACCAGAAATCTACCTTCAGCTTCCAGCTTCCGCCGATATGAACGGTCTGCTTCCGCTTTTACAAACCTATCTTCCCGGTCAACACGCCAAGGTGTTGATTCTGAGGAATACCAACCTGGGCGTATCGCGTCCACGTCGAGTGCTGAAGATGTCGTCGCCATTTCTACAGCACTGGAAGGGTCTGGACCCTCCTGAAACTCGTTCGTACCGCTATGCTTGTCTACCGCCTTATTTTTGGTTATGCGTCGATTGTTTTCCAAACATTTACTTGAACGGCCGAATCTGGCAGGTGCCATTTTGGATACTCGCCTGGATGGCCATGCTGGTCTCATACCTTGTGGACGTCATCTATTCCATTGGATTCCACGTCTACCGCGTTGTCGAATTTCAGGAACAGGGCAGGCGGGTTCTGGAGGATATCACGGTTAACGATGATGGGTCGATCGAGAGCATAGAGATCAGGGAATCCCCTGATCCTTACTATTCGAAATTCATCTCAGTCAATGTCGCTCGTATCAAAACATTGACGCTTCGGCCGATACCGCGTGTCTCTTGGAACCAGGTGTTCCAGATGCTCGACGGCCTTTGCGATCTTGAAGAACTTGACATCGCTGACGATTCCAACCTCGACATGTCCCTTCTCAGTACCTTCATTTCCAGCCATCCCAGCATCAAACGACTTCAATTGGGGCATGGGTCGTTGGCGAATCGAGATGGAGAGATCGCGTTCGCCGATGTGCAAGTCATTACAGCGCCGGCGGTTTATATTCCGAAGCTTGTCCAGGGATCATCTCGTCTCAGGTCGATAAACATCGCCCACCATGATTGTCGACCAAGATCATTCTTCAGCTCCTTCTCTCTCGAAGAACTTGATCTTGCTTTCGAGGCTATCGCCAATCTCAATCCAATGCCAGCGCAGCTTGGCTTGGCGATTCCAGGTGGTTCTAAAACGAGACGATGGTTCTGCAAGAGGGATTTAGAAGCGGGAAGGGTCGAATCTCGGTTGACCGGTGTTACACATTTAGCCATTGATTCCAAGTTCAATTCGAAGGATTTGGAGCATTTGGTTGGCTGGTTGAACCTCTTTACAGAACTGAAGCGGGTCACACTTTTGGTTGATGCGGTGGTGAAGGATCAAGCAAGAGTTCTGGTAACGGAGAGATGTCCTGGGATTTCGGTGGAATTGGTGACCGCCTCGGAGGATGATTTTTTCCACACTGTGTTTTACTATTAGTGCCAGAGTTGTATTGCTTCAATGTTCGCCTATCACTTGTTCTCATTGATCTCAGCACAGCAAACAGCTTTGCCATCATGTCGACACTGGAATAAAAACGACGTGTGATTCTCCGGGCTACGTCTATCATTCACAGCTTTACTCTGGAGCGATGTTGTCGATGCGTAGCGTATCTCCGTGTATGTCCGTAACTCCGTGTAGTCTAATCTCCGCGTCCCTTTACGTATCGCGGCAGGCGCGTGCGGGGATGTAATGCCAGTGATGCCGAGATGGAGGTTGGGATGCGGAGGTGACAGATGCGTAGATGTCGGCGTAGATAGTGGGTCAGGATTTACGTGTCTATTTATTCTCCACTATTCGACATTCATCTCAGTCAATGTCGCGAGTATCAAGACATTAATGCATTAACCCTTCGATCGATATCTCATGTATCTTGGGACCAATCCAGAGACTGCAGTCGGAGGACCTTTCCAGTCTCGAGGAACTCGTCATCGCAGACGATTCCAATCTCGATATCTCCCTGCTTGGTGCTTTCATTTCAAAACAGCATGTCTCGTACCGATTGCAACTTGGATGTCGGTCATTGTTGAATCTGCATGAAGAGGTCGTGCTTGCGAATGTCGATCAGATTACGACGCCGGTAGTATATATCCCCAGGATCGTCGAGGGATCTCGTGCTAGGGTCGTAGACATCACTAAGCATGACTCACATCCCATGTCAGCTCATTCTCTTTCGGAGAACTTGATCTTGCCCTCGAAGCCATCGCTGATCTCGATCCCATGCTGGCTCACCTTGGTTCCGCGATCCCAGGTGGTTCTGAGGCGAGACAATGATTTTCCCAAAGGGACCAATCTCGCCTGATTGGCGTCAACCACGTACTTATGCATTCCAAGGCCGATTTGAGGGATTTGGAAGATTTGGTTTGGTGGTTGAACCTGTTCAAAGGACTGAAATATGTTCCACTCAGTGCAGTTGATGCTGGGGTAAGAGATCAAGTGAGAGTTTTGGTGATACGGGAATGTCCTAGGATTTTGTTGGTTAAATTTTGATTTATATATTACGAGTCTGATTTATCGGCTTGTTTGTTGGGACAGAGCAAAAGTCTGGAGTGCTGTGTCAGAGTCCTCAAAGGGGATATTCCGCCGGATCTATGGCAATAGCCGTCAGTGGTGACGCTGTCTTTTCACTGTTTCGTTTCAGGCCGACACCCAGTCCACAGTTTGGGTGCTCCAGGGGAGCAACCAAACTGCCTGGGTGCGTTCAAGATAATTTGCCAGACTCGTATCTGCCGATTGACGGCATCTATTCCACTAGAACCAGCAGCATACAATTCAATGTCGGTAAAGCCATCGCCAGTGCGAGAATGTGGTGTCCATGGTGTAAGAGCCTGATATTCTGCAACTTTGAGCGACCAGAAAGAGTCAAATTAGAAGTAGACAGGTCCACTAGTCTGGTCAACGCCAAAACATCATTTGCTGTGCTCTCGTCCGATACTGATTTACCCGACGTGACGGTAACTGGAAAACTGCGAAATCATCGAACTAATATCAATCAAGTAACTCCGAGAGCGAATTATGCACTTGCTAAAATAATGTGCAACTACAAATAACTAACTTGTACACCGGAAAAACTATTAGACCGACAATAATACGAGCCCAATAAAGTACTAGTGTCCAGCTACATGGAGTCCCAAAATCTATACTCGGAAAAGAGAAACGTCGTCGACAAAGTCGTATGCAGGGTAGCTGCCTCCAATGAATTCCAATTTGTCGTTGCCTATGGCGGTGACTTGGACCTGATAGACAGCCCAAGGGCTGAAACCAACACGAAGGCTCTTCACGATGTCCCCATTCCACAGGACATCAAGTTTCGAATTCTGCTCCTGATCCTCGGTGTTGAAGTTGCTGTTATGGAAGAACTGGAGGACATAGTCCTTGCCAGCCTCAGTGACCAGAGGTTTAGCTGGAGTGAACGACCCCGAGATATCATCAGCACCATCGCCAGAGCCAAGGGTGGCCACAGAGTGTCCAGAGTGGGCGAATGATGGGAAATCAAACAACAAGGCGTCCCAGTGACCACCGTTGACAGATGTACCGATCCAGTTTGCATCAGACTCGACGAAACAGCGGACAGTGTTGGTGCAGCCGGTCAAACCGTCCAGTTCAAAGCCGCCATCTATAACTGCGGTTTTCCGGCGGTAGCCGCGCGAAAAGGTGACCTTGAGATCTCCCTAAAGGCGGTCAGATCATTCTGGGTTTGATTTATAAATCGCTCACTTGACCAAAATTCACTGCTGTGGATGCATCGGCGGGGACATAGTACTGAGAAGGAATCGGTAAGGAAATATGTAAATAAGGACAAGAAACAACGTACGAAAGAGCAGGTGTAAGTCGTAGGGTTTCCGTTTACCACGGCGCGCCAAATGTTGACAAACTTGACAGGAAAGAATCAGCTAGAGCGCTCGAGATGCATTGAAAGGCTTACCTGGCAGACACCTCCGCTTCCATCAGCGCCACGAGTGTTACAGAGCTGGGCACAGGCATCGACATCGTATCTGTCAAGGAAAGCGAAACCCATGTACTGAAAGATGGTCAGGATGAAAGAGATAACTAATGATAACACATACTCCAGGTGCATTGTTAGCTCCCTCCAAAGGTCCAAAGACAAGCTCATAGCCATCGGGAGTTGTAGGATTTTGAAAGTCGGTAGCAAATCCGCTACTCTCTTGGATATATGTCAGAGCATCCGAATCTCCCAGCTTTTGACCGCCACGATTAGTTTTCTCGGCGGCAGTGTGAACATCGCCATAGATGGCACATTTGAGGTTCGAAGGTAGAGCGTCGAGACCGGGATTATTGTACTCGTAGTACAGATTGACGAAGACTGAGTGTGAATTAGACACAAAAAGAAGAAAAAATACCACAAGATTGTTACTCACCACATTGGGGGATCCTATCACACTGAGCGAGACATGCATCAATGTTGTAGGTGGAATTGTCAACGAGGGTGAAGGTCAGGTACGCAGTACCTTTTGACCAGTGTGAGCTTTCAGATTCATTAAAAGTGGAAAAAATATAAACCTTCAATCGAGCCATCTCTGTCATCCGGTCCTGTTCCAGTTCCAGTGAAAACAGGGGTATAGTCGCTGCGAGCCCGTTTGACTACGTTGGCAAAACGACCAGGAATAGTACGCCTGCTGAGTTCACGGCGCGTCGAATCGACAGTTTGATTCGTGAGTTGACCATCGACAGCAGTGACGGTTACAGGTGGAATCTCTGGAGGCACAGTGCTACCAGCGGCGCCATCCTTCTGGTCGACGATAGAGACAGTCTTGACGATGGTCTCCGTGTCTGTCTGGGTATTGCTCAAGTCTTGAGCACCAGGATCAGCAGCAGCTGTCGCTCCCTTTTCAACAAGAGTCCCAGCATCTAAGAAAAGAATGGTAAGTGTTTGGTCATCTAATGCATCATGGTACTCAACTGGTGAGGGTGGCTGCGAGTGCAAGGATAGCGATGAATTTAGAAGAGAACATGTTGCTTGTGGGTCGCTGAAGTTGAGGGCTGTTGACTTTGATTCTTATACGATATCCAGAACCGGAGTTCGGACAGAAAGAGGTGGATTCCGGGAAAAGGTGGACGGAGAGACTGCCGCGGAACTTCGATATTCCCGCTTGCCTTGCTTAATCTAGAGCAAAGTTGACACAAAGCCCGACAGCTCAAAAATAGATTATTACGAGGGCGGGAGGCAGTGCTAGCAGATGGAATGATGAGGTGAAGAAGCCAGGGGTTCGTGAGCGAAAAAGCTCTGTATCATGTCGGTCAATTTAAACCGAGGCACCTCTGTCAATGAAAGGCAGACAGCCGAGGAATTCATGAAAAAAACCGATGGAGAGAAAAGCGCATGGATTGGAGCAACAAAAGATGAAACACAGAGTGAAATTAAGTTCACTTCATTAATTCTGCCTTCGAGCTGTCGCTAAATGTCTTGTGTTACGAGCGCGACTTGTCGGCTCGTTTGTTGCGCCAAGATAGCGCTTGATGGGGATAGTCACATGATCGGAAATCACACCCTCAGCCGATCTCGAGGTCCCGATCATGCCGATCATGATGGCTTCTTCCTGATCTCTCCTAAAATCATGTTAGCATTGCTTAAGGACGATCCCGACTGATTGTCTTTTCGTTGGGTTGTTTCTTCGATGACACAGAGTTTGTATGTTGCATCTTGCTTGAACTGTACCCTATTGTACTGTGATCTTCACTGATGTGTTTGTTTAGCAGCGCTGTTACCCAATTGTCGTGAGCGATTTCATAATTCATTTGTTTCACTGCACATCAAGTTTTATTGATTTTCTCAGATATCTTGAGATAAATAATATGGAAAGCCGGACTGATTGCATTGGAAAACACTAGACTCCCAGCTAAATAATGGGGACTCGTCTGTGCCGCTGAAGGTTGGCCTCTATCCCACTGGTTTGAAAAAAAGCTTTGGAATGGGAAGTATGAGACCGCGGTCCATACCGAGGCTAGGCTAGGCACAGATGAGAAGGCAATGAACCCAGAGCCCGAGGTAGAAATGTAGAAGGCCGTTGACGCGGTCAAGCAAGAGATCGTGGCAGCGTGACAACCGTGTGCTCGAACAAATGTCAACATTCGCTCGTACCAATGGACCGACATGTCCCGGTGCATTAATTTAGGTTAATTAGCATATGTCCTTGCTGCAACATCTACTTATGCTAATCGATAGCTGGCATGTTGCACCACTTTCCCGATGCTATCTGCTGACCAAGATCGCTGGGCGTTAAGTGGTGCAACAAGGTACAGAGCCGTAGCCGAAACTCGGCTACAGCACTGCTACAGCTGGCTAAAACAACGGCTCGGCTCCGACTCCGAGCTGCTTTTTAGCCTAGCCGCAGCAACACTGCTGGAATCAATTGATGAAGATAATGACCAGTGGAGGAAGGTAATGATACATTGTCTAATACTTTCGGGAGAGGCACGTTCATGTTGTCATAATCATTTGAAAGGCCTTGAACACCTCACAAGGGCAAGGGATTTGTCTTCAGATTTCCTAATGCAAAGAGCACGGTGTGCCACATTCCTAGCTCAGGTATATCACCGTCTTCAGCAACCAAATGAGGCGAAAAAATAGGGCTGGCAGTCAATGAATGGAAGCAGATTGGGGGTTATCTTGGAAGCAATCTCTAGCTCCTTGAAGGAATATATTCCAAGGATGACAAAGCAATCAGGTCTCTGGAGGAGGGCTTCCGGTATGCAAAGACATTTGGGGATCAACAAAACATTGCTGACATTTTGCTTGAGTTTGGACGTGCATAAAAGGGCAAATTGACAATGATGCAAAAAGGTGTTCCATGAAGATACTGATGAATTATAGAAACTCGAAAGGGATGGAGAAGAATAGAATTGTGTGCCAGTAAGTACTACCTCGACAAGTTGGATGATCCTTTTAGGGTTCCAACTTCAGAGGAGGAGATGCATTGGCTGCTACTTGGCACAATGAAGACATATCCATGCAGCCTGTTCGTGTACTACATGTCTAGAGCTACTGAGCTAATCCACCCCTGCTTCAAGCAAGTACTATTCCAGTAGCCATACTTAGTTTGGAGGCACAGTTGCAGTGTCAATTCATTGAGAGCCCAGCGCTATTTATCTGTAGGAAACCGTAACCAAGCACTTCTCTGTGATAGATAGATAGATAAAATACACGGCATCGGCCTACAAGAGTGTATCAACTGTGACACAGGTACCAAAGTAATCCAGACCTTCGAGAACTAAAAATCCGTAAATTTCGGGTTGCGGCAATTATGATTCAAAATCGACAAGGCGAGACCAGCTGAGCGCAAAGCCTCAAGCCGAGACAGCTCTGAAGCCTCCAGGTTACACTCGATATTGATTGTCGCTGCGGTCAGCTTTGCAATGGCATGCTGAGTTGGCGCGAAACGTGATTCAAGCATTTGAAGCAACGTTGCTATGTGCCTCCGGTTGTCCAGAGCACCAATCCCCAGGTGAGTCAAGTTAGGGAGCAATTCCGAGGTTCCGGGGGTGATATTTAGGATGGCGTCGTCAATGTCATCATCGTAAAAGACAAAATGTGTGATAGTCGGAGAGCTGTAAAGGAAATTGATGAAGACCGAACGAGTGAAAACCATGTTGAGGAATCGCATGTCCACGAGGGAACATTGAGATCGGTGTACGAGAGATGTCACAGCCATGATGTCAAAATCTGCCTTGCGCCGCGGGTTGGAGGCAAGAATCCGGAGGTGAAGCGACTGCAAAGCTGGGGCAATGATCTTATGGAGAAACGCTGCACCGGCATCTTCCGCACTGGCCTCTACCCACAAGGTACTGAGCCTGGGCAAGGTAATTACCCCACGGATCGGATAAGAGCTGCTATAGACAACTCGATCAAGCTGTAGGACGGTCAAGCTTTGGCAAGCTACAAGGGGTCCCAGCTGCACCGGTAAATCGAATTTCGACTTTACCGTCCAGTCCGTGATTGTCGTCCAAGGTAGGGCGACATCTGGAAACATGTGATCCCGAAGGGGCTCGTGCTCGTAGATGAACTCCACTTTCCGTAGCAGTGGCGCAACCCGGAAGTTAGTCACATGTTCGTAACACACTTCTGCAGGGAAGCGAATGCAGAGCTCGGTGAGGGATTTGAGATGATCTTGGACGGGGCTCAAGAATCGGCCAAAGCGATCGAGCTCCAGATTGAGGGTTTTCCATCGGTTGGACGACAGCACAAGTGTATTGAGGGTCGCAGCCTGAGACCTATCTGGGCCTATGTTGATATCGAGGAGAGCTCTGGGAGTCGAGCGTGAAAGAAAAGTCCTCAGCATTGCCCCCCTCATCCTTGGTCGATAACCCACCGCAATGGTAGTCCATAGCTCCGGGTTCGATATCGATATCTCCCGCCATAGCTGAGAAACAGCGGCGAGATTACCCGGTGACCTCAGCTCGTCAAAATCCTCCCCTCGACGGCTAGCCATACAATTCTGGAAAATCTCCCGTAGCAGCTCTACCGGAACCAGTCGTATCGGGTGCAGAATTCCTTTGTTCTTCCACATGGCTTCATAAGCCACTGTTCGACGTGATTCAAGAACCCGCTTCGTCCTATAGAGCAGGGCTATCTGGTCGTCGAGAGCCTGAATCTCCGCCTGGCGGACATCGAGATCAGCTTGGATACTTGCGATATCGGCTGCCTTTGGTGCATTGTTGGTGCGAGAATCGGGGAATTCGCGGGTCACTGGGACAGGAATTTCGTCGAGATATAGATTCCTGCAGTGTCGGCAGCAGAGTAACGAAGAAAAGGTAAAGTTGGTTGAAGCCATAATTTCGTTCTGCAGGATCGTCAGTAAACAATAACTGAGAGCAAGCAGCATATTTAATACATGTCTGTCTCAAGCAATATGATTTCCCTTTTGACTGAGCTCAATCAGACGAGCGGAGGGCAAAATTGAAGCCAAAGGTGTCGCTGCCACGAGTCGCCGAATCACGTGACGTATACAGCGATATAGGAAATTATTTTTGACCAGCCGACAGGAATCCTACTGAAATCGTCTGGTTCAGCAGAACCAACAGCGCATCCTTCAACGACAGGTGAACCAGTTTAACCCGTTTAACCCCTCTCAGACCTGCAACCGGATTTCGCCCATATCCTCCAGCGGCCTTAGGCTCCGCCCGGTTTATCGAGATTTCAACCCTTCTGGCAGCTTCTATATCCCTGCTGGAGAACAAGTATAGCCGCCTGTTGCAGCTACCGAGATGTTCTGCTGGAATGGAATGACATTGGCAAAGAGAGCTCAAGAATGATCGCATGGTAGAATCGACGTCATGTCTCCAAGCTGCGACAGGTTTGGCACCGGTCAGCTTGAGAAAAGTGCAACAATGATGCTGCGCATAGGACTTGATGGACTGAGAAACATAAGGATGATGGAAGAAAAATGAAGAATGAAGACATACTGTACCGAGCGCCTTTTTCCTGACAGACGTAAAAGGCGGAAGGAGCTCAAGAGGACGATAATGTTTCGGGAGGGCTATACAAATGGAGGTCAGGTTTTAGTACCCACTGGAGACGGATCAACATACCTCTGTCCCTCTATTTCAACGCCCTCTGATAAATATCCAGCCCAACGACGTCGACAATAGCGACAAGGGCTTCTGCAAGCCACCGCTTCACAATCTCTGTATCCCGTCCCGCAATTCTAACAATCGTCCCATGCTCGTCGATAGGGCTCATGGACCACAGAAGCTCCGCCGGTCGTGAACATTTCATCACAGAGATTTTCGAGTATTCCGCTGCGAGATGTTCAACGACATTATGGACAAGGGGTCCACAAAGGATGAGGGTAGCATAGCAAGAATAAGGTGCGAGCTTTTCGGCTAGTCGTTCGGATTCCAAGAGCATCACGTCTTTGGCGACACGTTTTCCGGCAATGATGACCTCGTTAACGCTGTAATAGCGCGAAAATGCCCAGTTCTCGCCAAGAGCCTTGCGGCCAGAGGTTATCCAGTCGAGAAGGATGAGGGAAGAATGAGACCCGAGCGTAAAGGTCTGGATTTGGTTGTACGAGGCATCTCGAAAACAGGTTACTGGGTCGGGAAGGAGAAATAGGGCAGCGCCAGCCGTGATTTCGAAGGAAAAGCGCTGGGTCGTCGTCCTGGTAGCCTCTGAGCTGGGATGAACAGACGCCATTCGTTGGTCTGGTCGTGATTTGAAGACTTTTGTGGATCCCTGGGGTAATTCAGATTGAAGATGCAACAAAAACTGATGCCAGCCAGACCTGGGATAGAAGAACAAGAGCTGCAGCATCTCCGACATCTACAGCAAGATTGACCTGGTCCCCGCCGACAAGTCCACCACCATAGCTGAGGATGTAAGCAACCGCGACGCGTTCCTGGGCTGTCTGAGGCGATAGAAGCTTCAAAGGATATGTCGACGATAATTGAGAGAAGATGGCTTTTTCTCCGTAGCAGCCAACCGAGATTCGACCACTTCCTGGCTGAATTTGAGCTATCGAAGACATGGATGCTCGTATCTCTGTCAACAAAGCGAGATGATTATCATCCTGATGACAGCAGACCCTGACGTGATCCAAATCGGGACTTTGCTCCCAGCCATCACGCCGCTTTTCTTTCCCTGAATCTGGCTGGCCAAACAGCCCATTATATAAATCCATTCTGTGATTATAAAAGGTCAAGGATCGACTTTTGTTCGCCATTTACACGCTGATGCTGCTTATTAACAGCGTTGGGCATGGACCCACTTCTGGAGACAATTCAAATGCAGTCGTCGCTGGGCCGAAATGCCTCTGCCGCCGTCGGACACCTTTTATCTCAAGCTTCCCAGCTTCCATGCTCTACAGCTGCTCAAGCTTTTACGCAGCTCGTCCAACCGACAGCCCGATTTCAGCTGGCTCTTGACGCGCTGTTGCCGATTCTCGATCCGGCTTGTCCATCAGCAGTCAGTTTTCTTCGATAAATAGAACCAAGTCTCATTGGTGTTATAGGTCGAGGACCGTATCCTTGTGTCCTTCATTCTATATGCTCTCTATGCCCCTCACCCCATCACGATAAACCCCTTCAAATCTGTCCTTTTCGCCGCATTCGTCAAGGAGAAGAAACGCGCCGTTGACAAGGAGGAGAACATAGAAGAGGATAATGGAGAACAGCAGCTTTCTTGGGTGCTGTGGAAAATTCTCAAAGGAGACGGGAGCGACGTACGTCCTTGTGACTCACCGATTTCTTCTACTGACTTTTCGAGCAGATCGCGCCTTATTCTCCACGAACGCTGGCTCGCTCGCCTCTGCCTTCCAAGCTCAAAGCACCGAATCTCGAGCTTGATGAAATTTTGTACACCGAAGACTATTATCCTTATTCATCACCAACGCCACCAGAACCAGCAGAATCACCGCCGCCTCAGCGAACCGTGATAACGGCGGAACAGGATCTCCAGAACGAAAGAATTGCCACAGCGATGAAGCTCCTGCTCGCAGCGCGCGAGCGAGTTTTATCAATCGCCGAATGCCGTCTCATTACACCGACATTACCAGCTCTGGCTTCTTCCAACATGATTACGCCTTTGGACCTCTCGCCCGTAATCTCGAACAATCCAACTCTATCTCACCCGCTTTTCGTCGCTTTATTGACCTCAACAAAGCATGAAGCCACGGTTTTCCTCGATATCCTGCCATTTCTCCCTCCGACTTTGTCGACATTCGATTTGATGGGTCGCTTATTGAGGGATTCCACCCCTTTGGCTCGAGACGGTCCGGCGCGAACTGTCGCTGATTTGGTTCGGGGTGAAGCCCTGGGTCGGTTCGTGCAGGAGAGCATTGCTTGGCTCGAGCAAGCGGAGAGGATGGAGAGTAATGATGATAGTTGGGAAAAGGGTATCGCGAATCTGTGCCGGTTCTACCATTCGCTCATCAAGCTTGGTATCGTCGATCCGGCGGTCGATGCTGATACCGCTGAAATGGCGCATTTTAGTCTTCAGCATGCGAGATTCGAGGAAGCTAATGCGGTCTATAGAGCTCTGGCTCTGGGGAGATTTGAGGAGGAAAGAAGAGGCGGGTGACATGTCAGGATGAGGTTCAAAGACACTTTTCTTTATGTAGACTTTTCTTTTTTCATGGCATCGTTTTACACTATATGTTTTCTTATGTCGTTACTGTATGTTCGAGTCGATAGCTCTCTCCCTGTTGTAGCAATCATGAGGAAGCCTTTGTCCTTTCGTTTACAGAGCCAAAGAGGCGCTAAAGTCGAAAGCGCCGGTCAATGCTGCGGTGCTTTTCGCTGCGGCAGAGATGGTTGACCAGTCTGCGCCATTGACTTGAATCTGGGCACATTGTCAGGAATTTCACGACCGTATCAACCCGAGCTAACCTCATAGTCTTCGCCTTGATGTGGATCCGCATTGCTAATGAGCTCCCAGTACAACCAAGGAACCCCGTAACTGTTGATTTTCTGGACATTGGAGTTCAAATTGGCTGTGCGTCCACTGCCAAAAAGGGATCCCCATTCCTCGATGATCAGTTTCTTCCCAGCAGCTTTTGCTTGGCTAACGGCGCTTGGCATGAAAGAATCGTAATCGCTGTGCGATCTTTCAGTGGGTCAACTTTTGAAGGGATACTTGAACCCACTCGTTGTAGTCGTGGATTGAGACGACGTCAACTGCGGTACAAGAACTTCCAAAGAAGAATGATTGAACACTGGCAGATGCTGAACCTCCACCGGTAAATATGAGTTGATTTCTGTCCCCGACGTTGTTGCGAATCTGCTGCGTTGAGACAAGATTATATAGACCAAAGGAATATACCTGTTGTGCTGTGTTACAGATCCAGGCTAAGTTGTTCTGATGAGGAGTAGTATTTAGTGTAAGGTATGCGCCACAGATATCACATTCACCTTGTAAAGTGTCTGATCAAAAATCATGGGTCTACGAGATGAATCTTGGATAGAAGGACAGAGGACCAATAAACCTACTCGTTCTGCGCCTCGAGCCCAAAAATGTATGCGGACAGTTCACTCCATGGCCTGTTTCCCAAGAGAGCATTTTTGTGCACGTTCAAAATATGCGTAATTCGTTGATTAAAGTCGTCGATAGCATCTATACGAGTACTTCGAATTTGTTTCAGACTGGGAGAGACGAATACTCACTGGGATTCGTGTAGAAACCACTTGTGCCGTACTTCTGGCTGTATACATCCCCGGCTAGAAGGCTGTTCTCTAGAGTGGCGTTCAACGAGAGTCCAGGTATGACTAGTGCCACTTACGATCGTACATTCCTAGACAAAAGTACTGACTTTGACACGAGCTTTCAGGATAGTGCCGCCTACGTACCAATGAGGAGTTTTATACCTTTGAAAGAAATCAGCGACAAACAACTCCAGGAAGAAACTGACCTCGCGCATGAGCATCGACCTATTGACTGTCAGATCTCTCTACCGCCAATCTATCGAAACCGACGTACCATCAACTGGTCGATCTGGTTCAGGATTGTATCATCATAATTGCGTATTCCCCCAGCTTCCAGATCATTGATCTGAGTGTTACTACTGGCTTTCTGGCCAGCTGCATGACCGGTCACCCAGGTTCTGAGAACCTAGTACAGTGTTAGAGTCGTTGAAGCTAGGCGAGAGGAAGAGTGAGACCAACTTTCATACCAGCCGCTTGCATTCCGTCCAAAATAGCGTGTCGGTCCGCATCGGGCAAGCTGTAGATATAGTAATTCTGTAGAAACACGATCAATGAATGAGGTTACGGATGAATTTGAGAGACGAACGTTTGCCCCTGCGAAGCTGGAGGCACCGAGAGCGGTTCCAATGAACGAGAGGAGCCAAGTCACTGATACACCAAATTTCATGATGATAGTTTAGATGCAAGTGGTCATCGGTCACGCTCTTTATAAGGACTGGAAACACATGGAAGATCGACCACGCCTGCCCGTTCTGTCCGATGTCTGGGAAAGATCCTGGAGCATCTGGAGAACAAATGACTGCGAATGAAAGATGAACAAAGAACAAATGACCGTCAGTCCACACGGGTGGCGCGATTCTCGTGGTATCGAATCTCAAAGGTGGTCGACAGGTCAGCTGTTCCAGCTCTAAGAAGAACGTATTCGATAGAGGCAAAAGCATTCATAATCAAAAACAAGAACCGATCCAAAAGCAGACGCTGAGAGCAGGGTTTGAACCTACGCGGAGAAACTCCAAGTGATGATGAGAAATTCAAATCACTCGCCTTAACCACTCGGCCATCTCAGCCGCCAGGAGATCGGCGAAGCACAGCCCCAGTCCAATATGTTCATCTTAAACTCAAATTGAAAGTCGTTTCGACGGTTAACATTGGATATATCATCATGACAGTGCCCTTAAGGGGAATTCGTATTGATATTGGCAGTCAGAACATCGATGGCGGCGAGTTGACCCCAACTGGTAAAGGCTTGAGGAGGACCGTGCCAGTTTGACGAATAGGTGGCGCCTGTGGCGGCCAAGTCGAGCAAAGCATTATACTGCAAAGGCAATTCATATCAGGTCGCTTCTAAATTCGAGATAAGCTCTATACCTGAGTATCAAAGTAGCTGTGGAGAAGGATTTGGAGAGGACTGTTGCCTGATGAGCGCTCGTAAGCTTCGTGGAGGCCACGAATATACACGGCTAGAACAACATGAGCTCAGAGCATCGTTGAAAACAAAAATGTACCTTTGAAGCCAACTCCGTCGTTGTTACTGCCAGGACTAGCACCTTCGGTGATGATACCGTCACTGCCTTGCCAAGGACCGGATTTCACACCAGCGACGAGGATATTGTTCATCCTGTCCATACCGTCAAACAAGGTCAGAAAGTTCAGATTCAGACGTACAGAGAAGTCCACGAGGAATCGCCTGTGATAGCAGCAAGCACCGAAAGGCCTTCGATGTATTTGCCAGTATTGTAAGTAAAGATCCAAGTCGCAGGAGACCGGCTGCAGTCTTTAGCATTGACGGTATCAAGGATGAGGTTTGCCGAATTTATCTGGAGACTTTTCATCCAGTTCGCAGCTGCGAGAGCAGCGGTCTTGTACTTGGCATCGCCGGTGGTTTCAGCGAGGAATGCAGAAAGACTGATGAAGGATTAGTCGACGACAATGATTTCAAATAAGCCGTCATACGTTAAGAATAAGCTAGAAACAAACAAAAATGTTCATTAAGTCCGTTGACGGTGAAACAGGACACGCGCACCCTGTGGTGATCGAATTGATACCCTGATCATCGGAGGTAGGACGCTGTAACAGATTAATTAGCACGAGATTGAAACGGTTGATGGAATTGGTTACCCAGAAAACACCGCCAGCCATGGTATCTACGTGACCATTAGACAAAGTGTCGAGAAGACATGAATAGACCTACGGCCTTCACATGTGGACTGGATGGCGAACGATTTGCCTGGAATCGAGTGAGCATTCGCTTGGGCCTGTGTAACTTGGCTGTATTCCTAGTCAGCTCCGTTTCGAGTCCGATTAGACTGACTGACAAAGCAGAAACGCGATTCCAAACAGCTTCCGCATGAGAAAGCATGGTTTGGTCCTGCGAGATCATAAGTTTCGAAACCGTCCGATGCGAATGTTATGTTACCTTGTATGCCCGGTAAGCATAGAAAGCGGATGTCGCCCACCACCTGAAACGGGTCAGCAAATTACAATTTGAACCCTGAAGGAGCCCTTACATCGCATCGTCGTTGAACTAGACCACAGTCAGCTGCGGAAGCAATTGCAGAACTGCGATGACGCTCACCCCGAATTGGTCGTAATTGGCAAAGAGACTGAAGGCCTTGTTCATGTTCGCAAGGACGGCAGCTTTGTTGACAGTCGTTCCAGCGAGACGGTCTTGATTTGCCAGGACACCCCAAACATTTCCAGCTTGCCAGAATCCGATACCTATGACGACACTCAGCCAGCGCTTGCGATGGAGTAAGGAAGCTGCTCACCATTGATCTGGCCTGTACTGCTATCTACCTGTGGCAGAAAAGCATTGATGGCATTCTGTGCAATGCTAACACGCTCTGCAAAAAGCCGGCTGTTGGAGAATTTCTAGCAAGAAAGAATCACTGGTTCGAACGGGAATGAAAGCTAGAGCGAAAGCTACTTACCCTCCATGACAAGGGGACACCATAATCTTGAGCGTAGACTGAAGTGACAGTAATGAGGGAGATGAGGCCGATAAAAGTCGAGTGTAATACCATTGTGGAAGGTATAATTGGGGGCCATCAAGGATTAATTTTTGGTATTTAAGCATTTGAACGGCGTTTCAGATCAGCTGGATACGCTGACCAGTCACTGGCCCGGGATTTGGGCCCATGACGATATATCATATGCAGGTTCTTGACAAGCCTGCATGGAACCAGCCAGACGGGGTTGATGGTGTTCAGCTGCCGCTTCGCCAAGCAAAAGGAAGATTCAATGTCTTTCGCCGTGAAAATATGACGCTGCTGAGCTCATTGGTGGGAAGAGAGCAGGAGGCAACAACAAACCAAAACATTCGATCACGCGAAATCACGGGCCGGTTCATAGGCTCGACTTACCCCCGCATTCTCATACAGTCCTCCACCAGTGCTGGCAGTCGACGAATCTGTCATATATATATATACGCAATCAATCCAAGGCACCTCCAATTTCTTCTCAGATCAAGGTGCGCAGAATACTTATTTGAAAATAATGCCAGTCTCTGAGTCATGGTGCACAAAAATGATAGTTGGGCACAAATAACCTGATAGAACCTGGTCCAGGCAGTCCGTACAGTTTCTTTACGCTTTCCGTTTCATCGGAATGCACAGGCAAAAGGAATCCATCGACAAATACTACGAGCGACTGAGGCAAGCCCGTGAAAAAAAGGCTCTGGGTCCTCTGGAAATGGCCGGAAAGACTCCTATTATCGTTTTGCCCAATGGAATCCAGAAAAAAGCTCTGTTTGTTCGTCAGACCCCGATTCTTGGAGAAAAGAACGTTCCCCGGGTTTTCACGACCAGAAGACTGGACGGCAAAACGAAAAATGGCGTCGCCGATAAAGGTTCTCTCATGAAGCTGGTAGATTCGGCTCGTGTTTCGGTGAGTGAAGCTCAGATCAAGCTTGAACCTGGATCTGTAGCAACTGCCCTCACTGACTCGTCGCCTAGCGCTGTTCTTCCCTCTGCACCATTTGCTCTGGTAACGATCTTCGTCAAGTTCTAACACTGGAAGTCGAATATCAGCAGCTACAGTGCCTGCTTCGGCAGAACTGTCATCCAGATCGCTCGCCGACGTCCGAGTCTTCTGCTCTTCCCCGGCTCCTCTCTTCCGCGCACGACGATTTAAAGTGCTGCTCTCAAGAGATTGAGAAAGGGCAATCATACATATCTGTGCTCCAGAAGAGTCAGAAGGATCTCAAGATCTACCTGGAAACCAATGCACCACACTGCAGCTTCCGGATTCGGGAACCCCCACCTGAACTTGCAATGTAAGTAATACAATTTCCTTCTCTCCGTAAAAATCGAACTAACCTCGAATAAAAAGCTCTTCACTCGCTTGCCCCAATTGCTTTGGCGACATTTTACAGTCCGTTTCATCAATGAAATCCCGATGGAACTTGCTGCGTTCATTTCAACAAGCCAACTACCATCTCTCGCGATCTGCACCCGCTGTCGCTCAGCTCCTTTCTTCGATAAAGCACGCCATGCAACTCTGCGAGAAGGAGATTGCAAGATACGATTTTGAAAACCTTTCACCGCTCCGGACCCACTCCAAACTTCTATCCCGTCTCGTTTCAGGATATGAGTCCATCACCGCACCTATTCGAAAGCTTTCCAACGAGTTGCTTTGCGAGATATTCGTTCATGTTGGAAAGGAGAATCGGTTTGATAAAGAAGGAATCATAGTCCCTGGCCTCGTCCTGGAACAGGTTTGCAGCTCTTGGCGTGCTGCCTCGAATATCAAGGAGCTTTGGCAAGAAATTAGTCTTGACACGACCGATTGCTCCAATTTCCAGAGGTGGCTCCCAGCTGTCACTCTCATCTTGGAGAAATCCGAGATCTATCCGTTAACGGTATCAGCAAATATCAGGAAGCACGAACCAGATAATGTATGGCTTGTTTTGCGAGCTCTTGCGATGCAGTCGCATCGCTGGGTGGACTTGACAGTGGACTTCAGCCGACCTCACCCGAATTTGTCGTTCACCGCGCAACGACTTACTCTCGAACTCGCGGACATCAAAGGGAACCTCCCTGTTCTTCATTCCCTGTCTCTGCGTCCCGAGTTCGGCAATATGATACCGGCGACACTTGCAAATCTCTTCGCGATTGCACCGCAACTTCGCACAGTGACCATCCCTGATCTAAATCCACGGGAGGTGAGTTCGATGCCTTGGGGAAAGATGCAAACCATCACAGTGGAAGATCCCTGTAAACCTCTCTATGTGTTATCGCACTGCCCACAGCTGGTAAATCTCCACCTCCGACTGGGACAAACAGCATTTTCAGAAGAGCCCAGCTTGAAAATTACATCACCTCTGCGTTGTCTGATACTGAAAATCAAGAACAACAGCAATAGCTTACGACCGCTATCCAACTTGACATTGCCAGCCCTCCGGTCTCTTTCGATTCGGCCACCAGGCGACCTTGGCTCGCTTGAATCATTGACTCGGATCGGGGATATCGAATCTCTGATCATCCGATCACGCTGCGCGCTCACCAGCCTTTCCTGGACCAACATGTCCGTGGAATTCACTCAGTGGATCTCATTTCTCAGGCTCTGCTCGTTCGATTCACTCGAAACATTATCAATCGTCGAGTCTGTCCTTGGTGACCGCCTTGCCAGTCTCCACTTCTTCGACGAGCTCTGTGGGTGTCCGGGGGCTTCTCCGATTCTCCCAGCACTACAACATCTTTTCATCGACGACCAGTATGGCACACCATTCTTTTCGACGGGATCGATAATATGTGCATTGGAGTCTCGGCGCCTGGAAAACAAAATCGATGTCCGACGTTTGAAATCTTTCAAACTTGAAGTCTGCGAAACATCCTTCCCGGCTGAATGCGTCCCTAGAATGCAGAAACTTGTCGATGGTGGGCTGGAGATGTTTATTCGAGATAAATCGGGCATTGTTTTATGTTCTTCGTCCTTCAGATATGTAGATAAACATGCTGCTTGTTAACTGAAGTATAGAGTTATTAATCCAGATAAATTGGTTATGATTTTACAAACTACTGCAAAAGCCAAGCACCGAGATCTTATGACTATCTCACTTACTATTATGAAGCAATTAGTAACAATCAAAGCTAAGCCAACACCACCCACCGAAAAGTACATCCTATTTTCCTGCCCCACATGCAACTTGGTATAGTTTTCCCGGTATTCCTTGAGCGTGTCGTTCTGGGATGCCGAATCCACCGAGCTGGCTTGGTCAAGCTTCCGATTCATCGTGGGGTTGTAATGGTTTCTCGAGCGAGAACACACAATATCCGCATCTATTGGTAATTAGACTCTGCGAGACTGAGAGAGAAAGTGAAATACAGTAAACGGGAGCAGGTATGGAGATACTTCTGCAGCTACGGGCGTAGACATGACAAAGGGCAAAGGACAATGATTGCAGGTTATCAGCGCTGTTGTTGTTTTAGTGCGTACAACAAAGTGAAATTATACTGTACTCACCTAAATTTGTTCTCCTGAGGAACTTCATCAAGCGAGTGTTCGAAAGAGAATGAATTACTCACATCATACAACACCTATAATCAAATCAGGACTTGTGTTATAGTATAGAAAAGGAATTTACGCACTGAATAGTGAGCTGAACGAGAAGTACCCAGGATACCCCCGTGAGATTGCAAATAAAAGTCAAATTGTGTCGGATGGGTGATCCCAGTGTCGATGATGGTGCCCGCAGGACAGTTACCACTTTTTGCGTCCCCGTCCCCTTTGTTTATCGGGAATAGTCGGACATGATGTCGCTTGCCTACAACAATCATTGTGATCTTCGGTTTGATATCAAGTTCTTTGCATGCTTCTGTGGAGGAAATATTAAGTAAATTGTGAATGGAACTCAAAGAAACTTGCGCTGCAGTGCTGGGAGTTCTATGCGATGTGAGGCCATCAAATAATCAGATGACTAGGTGCGCCACATACCTAGGTCCAGTACCTGCTGGAACTGGCCTTCAGATACCCCATCTGCAATCATATTAGAACCATTTTAATTATGGAACTCAAACCTAACATACCTCGATAGAAAATGATACGCCCGAGTGGTTTCGTCTTCTTTTCAACATTGTTCTGATAGAGCCTCCATTTTTCTAGGATTTTCTGGGACTCATGAGCTCGGATGATTGTATTGGATGACGAACTTGCCTTGGCCATTGATCCGAGGTCTGATATAATCTCTTGTCGTGAGGCTTGAACGGCATTGACTGCAATGTACTTTGCCGCATTGCTGTCTACGTTTCCGACGACCGCAGTGAAAGATGGACGACCTTCAGCGCCAGGCGCCGGATGGATCACATCCTATTGCGAGTGAGTCGACAGACTAGGTTTATATATGACTTTGTACTCACAGCACCTGTAAATCGAGTTCAGTACGTGAGATATGACAATTCTGAAGGAACAGACCCATAACAATCGTAGGAACAGCTGGGTCAATCAGTGAAGTAACAGAGCTTGGATCTGCTATAACATTAATGCCGCCGAGTTTGGTGTTGATTCTGCGATCTGGTAAGCAGAAATAGTGAAAGGATTTGAAAAAGAACTGACTTGAGCGCGACATTCGCCCAGTACTGCGGGTTACCGGGCCAGCATTTCGAGTATTTCAGGCATTGGGTGGCGACGCCGGTCTGCAAACACGTGAATAAAGTTCAGACCCAAGAGGAATCAATCCACTCACTTCACAATCTCCAAAACTTCCCACCGAAGTATACGAGTTAGCCTGGGTAGCAAAGTGGACAGGGAAGGGAACACTGACTATTTGACCGCGGTGTAAATATCGTTGCTCACTTCCGGAAGAATAATGACAAGGATTGTGGGCAAACCACCATATCTTTCTTTGCATGCCCGCCCTGCTGCCTTGAGGTGCTGAGAGCAATCGTGAGTCCTCTATGAATTGAAGGCAAACGACATACTTGAGAGATGATCTTTTGTCCATTCTCGTGCGATATGACAGGTTCGGGATGGGTGAAGATCATTCCTGTGGAGCTTTAGCAATGAGGAATGTTTGAAATGAAGAGTCTGACCTGCCGCCTTACATCCCTTGACGAGATTCTGCGCCATCTGCATGCCAGTTTCGACAGAGAATCGATTTGAGTATTCATAGATAATCAACGCCCATTGTTCGATCTTCATGGGCTTCCAGAGTTTCTTGTCCATCCTATGTGTCGCTGGAAAGAGTTTAAACTGTGTAAGTTGAATAGTACTCACATGTTCCATGATCCATTGTGTGGTTGCTGGTAGAATGAGTCAAGATAAAGGTCTCTCAACTCACTTGAACTCACGATCATTTGGTTTCCTCCATATCTCAGTTTAGGAGGAATGAGGACCCGCGCTTCTAGTTGTAAAGGTCCTTCTGTGTTTACATTCATACCAAATTGGCGAACGTATTCGGATTGTCCATATGCGAGAACCTGTCAAGAGATCAGCGACGATCATTGCTCTAGACTAAATCAAGACCAAGTACCTCAAGACCACGCGTGATACTCTGGAGTCTCGCTGCAGGTTTCATCGTCGCGAACGACAAGACATCCTTGGTTTTCTCTGGAGGAATCTGCTTTCTGATAAGCTGACCCCTTGGAACATCGCAGAGTTCCATCGGGATGAGAGCGCCGGAACCGACCTCGTACAGCTCAGCTAACGAGCTTCAACTGTCAAATACTTCGCTCACCTCGACGCAAACCATGTCTGGGAATTGCAAATTCTGGTTCTGACGCGCGAAATAGTCGGCGACGGATATCGGGGCACCATCAACGGTGAAAACAAGACTTCTCGCACTGCCTTGTGTGATCTTTTTTACCGTCCTGGGTGCCGCGGTCGTAGTTGAAGGACGTCTAGTTATAATCCGCATGCTCACTACGAACCGTTGAAACCTCAGTCTCTCTCTTGGGTCAAAGTTTTTTGCGAACAAGACTCCCGGATCGCGTTTGCCTAGGAATTCGAGAGCGAGAGCGATGAGAGGGCCGGATTTGTACATCATGCCGGTCGTAATATCAACATTGATGAAGAGTTTGTTGATCCCTGGACGAACACTCTGGAAATATCCACCTGGAAATGATCAGCCAACAGACATTTTATCTCTGGAAGAATGGAGACGGACGCCATACGACCAGCCCTGCGCCGATGGAACGTGATTCTTGT
The DNA here is from genome assembly GCA_029320655.1 of Mycena floridula. NCBI lineage: Eukaryota > Fungi > Basidiomycota > Agaricomycetes > Agaricales > Mycenaceae > Mycena > Mycena floridula. The sequence continues at coordinate 1,642,503 of JARIHS010000010.1, forward strand.
TCTGTGAAGAATGATCTGGCATTGAATGGGTATCGCATTATAGGAGCCATTCGGATGACGATGTTGAGTGCAGTCAAAGCAGTGGTAACACTATTATCGTGAGATTGAGAGCCTTGGATGAAGCCCTTGAGGACTCTGTCAAGATTTTCGCATCTTAGCTCAAGGAGAGATAATAAAGGTATGTGGCGCACTCAGGGTTGATTTCAGCGACCTTGGCAATACGAATCCTGTAGATCTTGGGAGTTCGATGGGCGTCGCTATTCTCTCCGCTGAGGCTAACATCAAACTGAAAAACAAATTCACTGATGTAAGTAAATAGTGTAGCCTGAGAAGACACACCTCGGCAGATCGAATTCCATCATCTCCAAAAGGGAGATTAAGTTCATCTGCAGAAAACATATTCTTGCGGCCATCGTAGACTGCCCGCGGTGTGAATATCTCGGGCGCTACCGTGGTTTGTAGGCGATTAATCAAATCCATGTTCAGCCGCTGGGGCAAAGTCTGCTCCGATGGAACCATCGCTTAAGAATTGGTTTCATTTGAGTAGATCTGATTGTTCAAGGTAGGACTTACAGACTGAAAAAGTTATCCAATGAGTGACTTTCGACCACGGAACGTAAAGCGGGAGGCTCACCATCGTAATGATGGATATTCTTCTCGGGGATCGTCGTCTCAAACGAGTTGACATTGACTTTCATATTTCTACCCGCAATTCCAAAGTTTGGTCGTCGTACACCGACGGTTTGGATCGGGTCGACTGTGAGAGAGTTCAAAATGGGAAAGAACCACGGTTGGGCAATGGTAACAATTCCTTGAATGTCTTACCATGATTGTGAAAACCATTAGGTCCATTGGCTGTTTGAGTAGGTCCAGCGCGCGATGCTCTCCGTGGAGGCATGAGAGCTTGAAGGAGCTGTGTTGAATTCGACAGGCAGCTCGGACTCGGAAGCAGTTGACGTAGTACCCCGTGACTGTCTGATGGCTGGTTGATAAGATTAGATGTCGATGCATTGAGCGTTGAATGCTCTAGACTCACCACGCACTGTTCAACCTCGACTACTTATATAACTTCAACTTTAAGAAGTGTATAACCGATTGGATCGTATTTCAGATTATTTCCGTAGATTTTTGGCAGCTCGTTTGGGTAGAGTGCTGCGTAGATCTGACAGGACAGTGACGGCATGATGAGCATTTTGGTGGCCCCATCGCTCTATGGTTTGCCGCCGGTGTGGGAACATCCCGTTGATGAGGAAACATATCACTCTTGTGCAGTTTTTTTTTGTATTTGTTGGTGCCTTGTCGCTCTATGGTTTGCCGCCGGTGCGGGGAAACTTTCAAGAGTCAAGCCGCTGGTTGTCAATTTTATGCCCAGATGCTCTTCCTGGCCAGCCGCCGTGTCAGGTACGAGATAATCCCTTGCAGTCGCTTTCATGACCGATGACCACTAATTGATTATATTCAGCTTTTGGCATTAATCGGGATTAAGTACAATCTCCATTGAAGCCGTTGCTTTTGCTAATCGATCATCAAATTTGGGTATAGGGGTGAAAGACTAATCGAACCATTAAAAGACTACTTGGTGGTTCGTGTATCAGCTCATTCTGTTGAAGGCTCAGAGTCAGGACTCGCCAGATCAAGGTTGTTATTGGACTCACATCCTTAAATCTTCCTACTCCGTTCCCAAACCATGTACAAACATGTAGATTCCGAGTTGCTTCACGTCGTATAAATGAGATATAAATCCAGAGATTGCAGGAGGTACCAACCTGACAAAGGGCCGCCAGGGCGACCAAGACCTCATTAGCGCGCCCGCCAATGCTGGTTCGCACGACTATCAATGCGAAAATTCCATAGAGAGCGATATATTCGATGAGGAAGGTCAAGAGAAGAAATACGAGATAATGCATGACGATCTTCTTGGGCAGAATTCGATAGAGGAGGATGCGGGAAGCAACAATGACGGTGATGATAATCGGCACCACCTTCAATGAGCCGAAGGTGCAGAATGTTGCTGCGTAACGGCTGTCAATGGACAACTTGCGGAACAAATGAACCGCGTACCCAAAATGGTGAAGAGAATTATGCCAACGCCCGGCAATGCGGCAAATTTCAGACTCGTCGCTGTACTCGCCATGGTCCAGCAGTGCCGGAGCTAGATACAGTCGTGTAAGTGGAGTTCATGTCGCAGAGGGGACGTACCATGAGGACGTCACCCAAGACCGTGATGGTGAAGACCGACCCGTAGAACAAGGCGAATCCCTTTCGGGTAAGGACCGCAACGCCTTCGAGCACAAGGAAGACCGTCATGTACCCCAGAAACAGAAAATTCGACTGTTCCCTCCGGCGGTTCCAGAAATAGCGAGCACTGGAGATATAGACAGCCACCTGGACACCTAATAATCCAATTAAAATTGGGTCAAAAAAATATTCAGGACGGACCACATCCGACGACGACAGCCATATCTTCATATTTTGACAAATAGGGAATATCCTTGAGCAAGATCGGCGGATTGCGCTGGGTTTTCTAGTGGGAATGGAAATAAAGCGGCACTGGATTCATTTGGAATGGAACTGACGATGATGGGCTCTTTCCACGTCGAAGGAATATTGTTACAGCCCTCTGGACTATTTCCACAAATCAGGTTGAGACATCCCGAGCCGGAATTGGAGTCGCCGCAGAGCTCTACGGTCAATCCACCCTCAGACTCGTGCAATCTTGTGCTGGAAATGCTGAGACTGTGGCTCAGGCCAGCGGCGACCTAGGATAAATTGTTCAGCTCAATTATCATTATTTCCAAGACGTACCTTGGCAGCCGAGAGTGCCAGGAAGGTGAGCTTGCACAGGTTTAACATGGTCTGTTCAATAAGAGAAGAAAAATTATAGTGATGAAACAGACCTGGAGGGTCTATTTACCTGTCCATATAGGCGATGGATGATATATTTTCCCATGATTTCATTCCAAATGCGCAGCACTCAGTAACATCAGAAAATATTTTGAACAGGGAGCGAAACCAACCGAGTGTACTTGAACACGATGCCGCCGGGAATATCCAGTTGAATGTCAATGAAACTCCAGTTCCTCAGAAGATCATTGCACATCCGATTCCACGATGAAAAAACATTCACTATCACCCTTCCCTTCCGGCTATGTACGAGTATGGTTCAGATCATTGAAAGTTCAGCGTGTCGGCACCCAATATTCGTCTAGAATCGAGTCAAAAATGAGTACTTGACCGACTCCGAGGAGGACGAGACTTTGAAATCCCGGGGGCTCTGATTATGTGCACCAAGCCAGCGTTATGATACTTATCGATCAGATACAGTATCCCGGTCGCTTGACTGCCGTCGTGGATTTCTACATCCAACACGACGAATCAGCGCCCAAAATCAAGATCAAGTAGTCAGCGGGCATGGAGGACCGTTGGAGAGACTGGGTAGGAAAAACTATTAGGTAGTATGAGTCTGTAGGCTTCTCGCCGGCCACTGTATGACGGGAGTTGCTATTGGGAGGAAAATGTTGACAGAGAACTTGACTCCCATTGAAGCATCAGAGATTCTATGTCACACAGCATGCTATTTAGACCGCAGACAGAGATGAGACAAGCCCATCACGGGAGCGAAGAAGGAGCTACTCCTCTCAGAATTGAATGCGGAATACTAATTAAGTTCGCTACCTCTGCTGCGCCGGGTCTGTAAGGATTAATTCATGATCGAAGGGAGAATATCAGTAATTAAATTGAGAAATTTGAATGAACTGTTTCAAGTCACAGTACAATTTTCTGGGTTGAGGAGATGAGCTTGTGGCAGGCTCTGCGACAGTGAGCCGAGAGGAAGCCGAGAGTAAACAAGACACGCTCTCAAGCACAGCCACTCGACCAAAATGGCTTCGCGCGCTCCGATAGTATCTCGTATACAGTCTCGTTTCCAGTGACGACCCATGGATATAAGACTGGTTACTGGATAGCGGGCATTGGCGTTGACCGCGTGGTGCCGCATGATGCAGTTCAGAAGATTAGATATGCGTCACACTGACCCGTTCTGAGACAGAGCCACTTGAAAGTTGACATGGACTGAATGCAGACATATTGGTATCAAAAACATATAGAAAAATGTAGTGCCTTCAAATTACTCAGGCAAATGAACAAGTTACTCCATTTAGGGTGAGTTCGCCGAGCTACGACCTTCAACACGAATTTCATACCCATATCCAGCGTTTCCAGATCCCTCGTCGTGCAGTTTTGCAATGTCGTAGTTGCCTGAACAATCATATTAGCAGTGTCTTCGAGTTGGGGACAATCTCGAGATACGAACCAACAAAGTGCCATCCATCCTCTTTAATGTGATAGAGGTTGCAGCTGTTTCCGGTGAATGCATCGCGGTGCCCAGCAGCATAGATGCTTCTTCGGCCCAGCTCGTGGGCCTCTTCATCGGTGAGGTCCCAATGATAGCCCTGGTCGAGAACTCCATACGCAAATGTACTTCCAGAGCCCACGGAGAATAGGTCACCTTTGAGACGAGAACCATCGGAATCAACATAGTAGATCGTAGGACCCTGACGACCACCAGTATCATAAGATCATAAGTTGAGGACTCGAATCCTCTCACAGTTTTGTCCCAGCCACAAATCATCGTTCCCTGAGCGAGGAGTCTTTAATAGATGAAATTTGAAGAGCGACGAGAGATCCGTACCATTCCCAATCCCATGCCCTTGTAGCTGTACACGAGATTACTAAGGTATTTACTGGCGGCTGAAACCGAGATGCGCTCGCGATTGCGGAGTTCATGGAGACGACAATGCATTCCGAGGTATGTTTCCCAGTATTGACAATCGGCTTCAGCCACCATTGTCAGTCCTTTAGATGCAGGAGTCCCAGGAAACACATACCTGCGGTACCTGCCATTGTTCCCAGAAGATACGGGTTGATTTCAATGACTTTTTTCACGGTTCCAGACGCTGGTCTAAGGTAAACTACAAAGTCATGCCATGGTGACTAGCATTCGTACCGACATAGCTTCCGGCTGTAGCTCGGGAATCCACGGCGACGATTACACCTCCTTTGTATCGAAAGGCCAGAGTCGTTGTTCCATGCTGAATCTTGATTTTACAATTTGGATCAGCCTGGTCATCGGTATGAAGACGAAGAAACGAGGTTGGCTACGGTGCATCAGCGACTGGATTGTGGAACGAATGAAGAATTTACGTCTGGGACGTCTGGGACATTGAATGTCGGGATTCCCTTTGCCAAGCTCCCGAATCCAGCGTCTGAACCCCACATAGCGTCGGAAAACTCTCCATCCTCTGCCATTTTCTGCTTTCGCAGCTCGGTGAGGACTCCAGTCGTCGAGAATCGTTGAGCGAGTCGGTCCATGATGATGATGGTTCTGGAAAAAGGACGCGTAATGATCTCTCCAGTGATACGCAAGCTCCTGCTTGTATCACAGGGAATCACCGCCGGGGAATAACATATTACATAAGGGAAGGGACGCGTAAGCTACTTGAGAGTCGCAGCTGAAGTTGAATTTTTAGTCTCATGCTGGGGAGGCACTGAAGTCCTGAGAATGGTGAAGGGCTGTGGCCAGTTCAGAAGCTGGCGAGGCCAAGAAATGGATCAGAGACTCCGGAAGTTGATCCGAGCACAGCTGCCCGCGGGCCATTTTCGCCGCCATGAAAATGGCCTGTGATGATGCTTTATCTTCGCGGCCGGTAAATAAAATAATCTTTGCCGGCCATGAACATTTGGCAAAAATTGGACCTCTTTGCTGAATGTTGGCCAGGCAGAAGAGGCTGTATCTTTGCCGATGGGAAGATGGACTGGCCTAGAGTAAAATCTTCACGGCCCAGAGAAAGCTCACATTTTTGATACAATTTTGTCAGAGTTAAAAATAAATAATCTTCCCTGCAGGGAAAAGGTCACATGTTTGAGTTGGCAAAAAGTAAAGATTTTAGCATGTCAGAAAGTCAACATCTTTGCAGCTTGGAGATTTCCCATCTTCCCAGATGGAAAAATGGTATGGGAAAAGGGCAAAATTTCCAGCAGCACAAACATTTAAAATCTTCCCTATCGCCAAAAATAAAAAATGTTTGTAACAAATGGACCATGAGTCCGTGGATTGATAATCTGATCCACTTAATCATCAATTGGTGGTTTCTGGCTGCCATGAGAAATCGGTGGACCCACCGATATCATTATCGGTGGGTCCATGGATTGGTAATCTGATCCGTTTCATCAATTGGTGGTTTCTGGCTAACTTGAGAAATCCATGGACCACCGATATCATTATCCGTGGGTCTGTGGATTGGTAATCTGATCCATTTAACCACCAATTGGTTACCAATCCACAGACCCACCAATCACTACGTATCAGGGCTATATATAGACCATGCGAATAGTGATCTATTTGCAGGGCCTCGAATAGGCTGCAAATAGTAACCTATTCCAACCTATTCAGACCTAGCTGGGGCCATGAATATGTGAGACTAGGTCAATAATGTATGGCCACCCTCCAAGCTGGAGGCATCTGGTTTTGCTGCCAGGACATGCGAAATCAACCAGCTTGTTATTGGACCCTGATGACCACGACCTAGATTCTCCAAGGTGATGCAAGACATATCACATTCATTTGTGGCTAACAAATAGCCTTTTCCTGGAAATTCACCATTTCCACCGCATTCTTCAACCACAAGTCCAACCATATAGATTAAGACTGTCCTGTGAACTGAGTACAGGCAACTGGATGCAGAAATACCAGCACTCTCTTGCTTTTGAAGTTTGCGGGATGAAGAAGATCGGTCTTTGGCCACGAGGTACAGCAGGCTGCAATGGGAACTGATCATGTGCCATCAGCACAGCTCTGAAGTTTCATCGGCGATGGCTGGAGTACTTGGTTACAGCAGCACAAATGAACATTGGAAAGTCAGGTTTGAAGAGGGGTTAATATTGACAGGCATATTTGGTCCTCCAATAGGGACCTATTCGAGGTCTATTCCAAGGTACTCTGGCCTCGAATAGGCCCGGCCGATAGATACCTGAATAGACACCTATGACTACATACTCAGATCTATTCTGAGGTATTCACACCCATCTATATATAGCCCCGATATGTAGTGATTATCATCATCGGCGGGTCCGTGGATTTCTCATGCTAGCCAGAAACCACCGATTGATGAAACAGATCAGATTACCAATCCACGGACCCACCGATAATGATATTGGTGGGTCCGTGGATTTCTCATGCCATCCAGAAACCACCGATTGATGAAACAGATCAGATTACCAATCCATGGACCCACCGATAATGATATTGGTGGGTCCGTGGATTTCTCATGTTAGCCAGAAACCACCGATTGGTGGTTAAATGGATCAGATTACCAATCCACAGACCCACCGATAATGATATCGGTGGGTCCATGGATTTCTCATGTTCGCCAGAAACCACCGATTGATGAAACAGATCAGATTACCAATCCACGGACCCACCGATAATGATATCGGTGGGTCCATGGATTTCTCATGTTAGCCAGAAACCACCGATTGATGAAACGGATCAGATTACCAATCCACAGACCCACCGATAATGATATCAGTGGGTCCGCGGATTTCTCATGTTAGCCAGAAACCACCGATTGATGATTAAGTGGATCAGATTATCAATCCACGGACCCATGGTCCATTTGTTACAAACATTTTTTATTTTTGGTAATAGGGAAGATTTTGAATATTTGTGCTGCTGGAAATTTTGCCCTTTTCCCATACCATTTTTTCATCTGGGAAGATGGGAAATCTCTGAGCTGCGAAGATGTTGACTTTCTGACATGCTAAAATCTTTACTTTTTGCCAACTCAAACATGTGACCTTTTCCCTGCAGGGAAGATTATTTATTTTTAACTCTGAAAAAATTGTATCAAAAATGTGAGCTTTCTCTAGGCCGTGAAGATTTTACTCTTGGCCGGTTCATCTTCCCACCAGCAAAGATATGGCCTCTTCTGCCTGGCCAACATTGGGCAAAGAGGTCCAATTTTTGCCGAATCTTCACAGCCAACAAAGATTATTTGTTTTCCCAGCTGTGAAGATAAAGCATCATCACGGGCCATTTTCACGGCGGCAAAAATGGCCCGCGGGCAGCTGTGGAGTCTGTGCGTGACTGCATTACATTTGTTGATAAGATTAGATTCAGAAATACCTGTAGTTTGAGAATAGTAGACTTAAGCTTTGTTTATCCTGAGGCGCTGGAAGCTGGGCCAGAAATGTTCTCCCTATTATCCTTCTGATTGTATAACCCATCTTCCTTTTTATACATCTCCCAAAAGACACGGCTCCCGTGCAATTGTGCAGCTGTGAAGACACAATGCAGAATCAGTGTCAATATCTTGAACTCTATGGTCCGTTTCTGCCAAAGAGAACCGAAGAGTACAAAGATCATTATTGTCTCTGAGATTGTTCCGAAAAGCGTGGAGAAACACGCCACACGGAAAACTTTGCGCAGGAACTTGTGATTGTCGGGGTATAACCGGTACAGAATAATTGCAACATGGGGATAAAACTCTGAGATGATGTCGAAAACACCTGGTACAGTGTCAGGGACATGTTATCCTGGCATTGAGATTCAAGGACTCACCCCAGACGAGACACAAGAGGAATTCGAGTACCGCATCCACCTCTTTCGGATTAAGACTTAGTACCATGACAGTCTGTCCGATAACAATAGTGCCGATGTGATGAGCTATGCTGATCGGAGATATTTTGAGTCGGTAGATGAGCTCAAAGGCGTACATGGCGGTAAGGAGCTGTCCAACCACCACGAGCATGTCACCCATAGTCGCTCTTGATCCAGAAACGAAGGGATCTGTGAGGAATTTGTCGAAGAAGAAGACCGACACAAAAGGGTGTGCTGCGACAACATCAGTAAAATGTGAATTTACTTTCAGACTTTTTGCGTATTTTGACTTGTAAAAAGCGGAGAAGAGTTTGCTGTTCTTTTGGGAACAGTCCAAATGCTTTGGCATGGCTTTGTGTCGGCCCTTAGAGACATCCTGGAAAGACTGACACTCGTGGGAGCTGGCGGTTTCGTTATATCTGTCATGAGGCCGTTCAGATCAATTTCAACATAATGTCAACAAAGGACAAACAAACCCTCCTTGTCTTTCCCCAGCACCAGCCAGCGACAACCATTGTATCTCCCGACAACAAAGGTGCTTATAGCGATATCTGGTGCATATATTCCATCTTCTTTGTCCCTCGCAGCTGATGTGTCTGCTTAGTTTCCCTTTGCGACGCCGAGGGATGCCAGCGACGTCGACGAGGTCATCTGCCACTGAGTTTTTGTTCGGGGATGGTTGGAACAGGGTCAGGGACCGCCGGGGTCTTCTTTGAAGTCGATGATTGCTACATTAGATTATCTTGCATTGATTTTGTATTTCTGTGCTTGCGCTTTTTGCAAAAGTGGACTCATCTTTTATGAGTTTCCGCTTTTTGCACTTTTTGCGTATTTTTACGTATTTTTACGTATTTTTGCGTACGTACAAGCGCAAAAAGTAATTTGACAAGTTCCTGATGAATAAGGATGACAATTTTTGCTGATCCTGCCAGGTGATGATTGACGAAAGTACGTTTGTTCGCCATGCTGAGTTTGGCGAACTTGTCGCCATAGACCCTGGGAAGCAAGAATGGTTCAAGGACGTAGTGCTTCAAGAGGAAGAAAACAATAAGAAAAGAGCCGAAGATGATGGCCGCATAGCGAACGAGCCCCGAGATCAATTTCAGCGGGATCTGTTCTAGATGATCTGCCACGGAATGGGAATGGGAAAGAAGTTGGGCCATGATCGCAAGGCTGCAACGGTCGACGTTCAACCAAGGAAGGCTTTGAGAAACTTTAATGAGGATCCAATTAAAGAGTCTCGTTCAAATATCGAATTGTACCACAGCCTTGGAACCCTTCGTGGACGTGCGTAGCTGCGTGAGCTTCGGAGGGCAATGAAGCTGTCACCGAAAAGATATCTCCCGCTGCTCAAGTGAGTCGAATGTCTCCATGGAATTGATTCTTACCTCCCTGTCCCCGACTCTTTTTACTCTTAAGAAAGGTCGGTCGTTACTACCTTTTTAGAGTTCTCGAAATGTACCAGACCTTTTTCAATGAAGTATTTCAGCCACGAATCCAAGGACAATCATTGAAAATCGAGAAAAAGGCTGCGTAGCACGACTGCGATAATCTCGTGCTGTTTCAACATCACGAACGTGGATCAAAAAGACTCCGTAGGTAGGTAGAGTAACTCGACCCGGTCACCTGTTAGGGCAGGTACCAGACTCGAATGGGAAATTTGATGTGGTTACCACGGAATCGACCAGTTAGCTGCGAAACTTGAAACACAATGTCGAAGTCATTCCGCTTCTGAAGGTGGATCCGAGTGACTGCGGTGGCCTCGACGTGGGCTGTTGGGGCTGTGAGTCTGAAACTTTAGGAATTTATTGACCAGAGACTCAAAGAGCGAAACCTTGCTGTTTCCATGTAGTCTTCACTCACGTACATTGATCAAGAACTGGTCATTGGGAGTGAACTGAGGTCAAACTGTCATGATCAAAGTCAAGACTTTGGATATTTGTATCAGACGAGTCTTTGAAGGTGATTTATCCGAACTTTCTCCAAATTCAAACTGTTCGCCGTCGACCATGGGGTTTTCGAGATAGAAGTTCACTGGGATTTGCGTGTTATTTTATCTCGGAACGTTGTCGTATCATGGTGCAGCCTAGTCATACCTGAAAAAGAATGACTCAGCCAGAAGCCCCAACCTTTCTGGAGGCTTACTTAAGAAATGGGCAGACATGGCGGGAAATTTTGGGCGGAGTTGATCAATAAAGTTGGCGAACGAACGAATGAATTATGGGCTCACTGGTCATGCGTGTGCATGGTTAACCCAGTCACCGGTCATGCGCAACTGCCTATTTTGGAACATCTTTCCACGGTCCACTTTCTTCCATGTGGCTCACTGTTAACAGCTTATTTGGAATTTAAGTTCAAGTCTGAGGCCCATGAAGCTGTTCCAGCAATGAAGTAGGCACCAATATATGTTTCCATGGGATTTTCAGCCATTCCCTGCTGCATGGTCCTCCCTCACATTTTGAAAGGAAACTTTTGGTTCTGGGCAAACTCTTGAGCAGAGAAAGATTGAGCAGAGTAAATGTGGCTGATAAACATTCTAATGAGCAACGAAACTGGTTTATTGCAAGAAAGATGCAAGTGTGGCGCAAACTCGGCGCTGCAGGCCTAAAAAACATAAATTTCATGGAATCAAGTCATCTCAAACTTGTAGCTCTACTTGTGATGATTCTTTGATATTGAAACCTGCCAAAGGGTCTATTCTCGCCTACTGACAATGCCAGACAGAGCTGCAATCTTGAGAAATACTGTAACAGCAAAAACAGATGAGAACACTGAGAATAGGTCTACTGTGGTCTCTTGGATACTTGTATGGGCAGGGATAATATCCTCAACAAATGCCCAATTATTTGGAAAGTGAAACATTGCCAAAAGCGCCAAACTTGGGTGATTGTGAAGCTCTACATGTGTGGCGCATAACCAAGTGCCGCAGGCACAGGAAATGGTACATTCACAATATTCAGTGGCCTCACAGTAAGTAGGTGTTTCATATTCTATCATTGTTAGCATTGACTTCAACTAGTTTGAGATGAGAACACATGTGTAACGATAGCGTGACATCATGCTCATCACAACTGTCAACTTCGTCGAGTCCGACTCACTTTAAACATCTACATGAGTCCGAATCGAACACATCATTATTTCTCTTGGTTTAAGACTCAACTCTTACTTGACATGGGCAAAATCTGATGGCGGGTAAAGAACCTGATGGCAACACCGCGATGATTATTGACTTTGTTCGGATTTACTTGGCCCCGCAGGGATTGGCTCCACGTGTAAAAGCTGGAGACTTTTTAACCAAGTCTCAAAAGCTTCCTTCTTTCTACTGCCTCTAGCTTGACGCTCATTCTCTGAAATGTTTTCATTTGCTGTCCTTCCTTTCCTTCTGGCTCTGCCTGTTCTAGGTGCACCTCACCCCCGTGCTTCCTGCGACCTCACAGGTGTCACTGTGCCCATTCCAGCAGGCTCTTCTCTGGCCGCTCCAGCTTCAGCAGTCAAATTCGTCGGCCTCGGTGTCGGTATCCAGAACTATACCTGTGCCAGCACTGGTACTTATACGTGAGTCCGAGTCTCGAAATCTCCTTGAACGTCCTTTCTGAAGACGATCTTGAAGTTCTACTGGTGCCGTCGCTGAGCTAGCCGACATTTCATGTCTCGTCAACGATTCCACTCTCCCAGACACCGCTACTGCGGCCTGGTGGACCTCGTCGAAGACTGCGGGTCAGTTCATCACTTCATTTCCTGCGCTCAAGAGAGCCTCGATTCTCGGTGAACACTACTTTGTCGTCAACCCGGTTACAGGTTCCGGCATAAGCCCGAAGTGGGACTTTACTTCCGCCTCATTTGCTGGAAATTCGCAGGCTTTCGTCGTTGCAGCTAAAACCGGAAACGTTGCTGCACCGACTGGAAGCCAGGATGTTGACTGGCTCTCTTTGAGTGCTGTTTCAGGCCAGGGAGAGCTTGCTTCACAAATTTACCGCACCGACACTCGTCTCGGACAACCTCCTTCTTCGGTTTGTCTTTGTATTTGGCTTCGAATTCAGTCATTGACGTTTTTTGCAGTGCACCGTTGGATCAGCCGACATTTCGGTGAAATATGTCTCGAAATACTGTGAGTCGGGATGCTTATCTCAGCTTCGCCCTTTCTGACTGTTGTTGCAGATCTTCTCGGTGGAACCATCGCTTGAACTCATATCCTTATATCAATTAACTATTAAATTGTCCAATGAATCATATATCTCTTGGCTTTTTATCATTGCATTTGAAACTGCCGCCTTGAGATTCTGTCTCAACACTTTCAAGACCTTTACCAGGTGGAGATCCGGGCAAGCCATAGGCAGCGAGGGAGAATAAACAGGCGCATAGATCCTGACCCACTATCTATGCCTCCACTATCCACGTGTCTCTTCGACATCAATGTATATAAAAATATAATCTCAACTGTTAATACCTACCTTTGGTGCTCTGAGGAAATTTTCTAGAAGAGTTCAGCTCCCTTAGATATTTGGTTCTACATCCATATCATTTACTGAAAATTCACAATTAAAAGGTATCATGTTTATGTCAAAATCGCCGATTTGAGTTGTCTTACGCGGGGGAGACCCCCCTACGCTCGCCGCGTGGAGCCAACGCTCCGCTTGGCCGACTGTGTCGGGCTTTTGAGACCCCACGGAGTTAAGGAGATACACGGAGATACGCTACGCACGCCTCTCTCATCTCCCACCCGTGCCTCCTCCTCCCCGCCAAAATATCTAGGGTGAGTTTCTTTTAACTTCTTGTCAAATGTTCTTCTACCTCTTCCAAGTTCCTTAACAAGCGATCTAGAGATGAAACGCTTGAGAATCCAGCCCGAAAACGCACCTTTCAAACCCTTTCATACCTTGAACGAGATTTTCAAAAAAACAGTTCTCTTTTGTGTGTCCAGAGGCAAACTGACTCCTGAGGCAAAGAACAAAAATAGGACTTGGCAAAAAGAAGTTGTGTTTGGACAGGTTTAGACCTGTTGTGGTCAGTGTGATGGTCACGAGCCTGTCACGCCTCTCCCGATTCATTCATTCCTTTTGGATTCCCTGCATGTTTGCTGGTTCGAACGAAGGCTGGCTCCATTTGTACTCTTTATCGAAACTAGCCGTGCTGTCCAGTCCAATTTGAGCTCATGGGTGTTCGCCTTTTACGTCTGGCCTTAAGGTGCTTTAGCCTTTCCCTTCCTTCCAGTTTGTCCTTTTCTCCGTGTTGTAAGCTGGCTGAATGCACATCCAGATTTCCAAAGGATGGGATGAGGAGGATATACGGGGCAAAGAGCTTCAGAACCCAACAGGGCTGGAAGAGCAATCACGCATTCCGGTGCAATTTAAACAGTAGTCCGCTCATCATCTTCTTGACCGGATCTTCATCTGCGAATTCGACCGGAATTGGATCAGGCTTCAGATTCCTTGTGCCAACCAGCCATTGTGGCAGAATCAGAGACGAATTTAGCTTTGGCAGGTTTTAGATTTTGAGCCCGCTTTGTGGACACCGAGGACTTCGAAGCCAAAGCTCATGCGGTATGCTTCTTCTCCTCAGCCCATGAGGTGTGCTTCTGAATTTTGCATTAGTGGCGATATGGTGCTTGGATAATGGACAGGATCAACCGGAAGCGCCTTCCGGTCATTGGTCGCTGAGCAACCCCAGACTGTCAACGAATACCAGTAAGAAAGAAGCCAGGTTCCTCACGGTCGAGAGCTGAAAAGGGAACCATGTTGCCTTGCCTCCGAAACCTATATAAGAACGTGATGGACCTCGCCATAAAAGATACGATTGGATCTCTCGCCGACCTGGAGAAATGGTTTCTTCTGCTTTACTTCTCGTTTTTACCACTCTTTTGACAGCAAGTGTCGTTCACACCAGTCCTCTTGTCTCTCTCACGGCGATCACGACCCTTCCTTCGTCCAAAACTCTGCAATATAACCCGTATACCTCTTATGCCAGCGCAGCATACTGCAAGCCTTTGACCATTGCTGCTTGGAACTGTGGAGGTTGTTTCTTCTCTTTTGCCTTTTTGCCGCCTGCTAACGACTCGAATTCAGCCAATTGTCGCGCAAATCCCTCATTCTTGCCCACAGCTTCCGGAGGAAACGGCGGTACCGTGCAGTATTGGTTCGTCGGTTGGGACCCGGTCCTCAAAACGGTTGTCGTCTCTCATCAAGGAACCGACCCTTTGAAATTGTATGTCTCTTCAGACGAAATCTCCAAATCCTGGTTGACCTTCTCAAGGGCGTCACTCGTCACCGATCTCGAACTGTTGCTTGTCGAGCTGGATTCCCGGCTATTCCCCGGGGTCTCTAGTGCCGTTCGGGTTCATGAAGGTTTTGCCGCTGAGCAGAGTCAGTAAGTCTCCAGTCGGTTGTGAATCCCTTCTTTTGATTGTTATTATCAGAACTGCGACTTCGATATTGAGTGCAGCCAAAGACGCGATTTCTAAGCATTCAGCGAGCAGTGTCACTCTTGTCGGACATTCTCTCGGTACGTATCTGTCGTTTTCAAGTCGCAGGTTTTCTCAAAGTTCGCAGGTGCCGCTCTGTCGCTCCTCGACGCCGTGTATCTTTCTCTCCACCTGCCCAGCTCCATCAAGATCTCTGTCATTGGATATGGAATGCCTCGGGTATGGACTTGACCCATTGTAATGCGAATATCGTGCTGATTACCTTGCAGGTCGGAAACCAAGCTTTCGCCGACTATATCGATTCTCATATTCACAGCTTGACTCGTATCAACAACAAGTCGTTCGGACACTGTTCTATTGTACTCTGCCGCTGACTTAGTTTTTAGAGAAGACCCCATTCCTGTTTTGCCAAGTAAGTGAAGCAGCTTCGATTCTCGATACGCCTTGTATTACTTGTTTCTCAACGATACCTTCTAGGCAGAGTACTCGACTATCATCACGCATCCGGAGAGATCCATATCGTCGATTCGGGAGTCTGGACCGTCTGTCCTGGTACGTATCCAAATCTTTTTCTTCTTCCTTCATCGAGGCATTCTCTAAGCATTCTGCAGGTCAAGATAACACCGACAGCCGATGCTCTACCGGTGATGACTCTGCTCTTAATATTCTCGCTGGCTACATCGACGACATCGCAGCTGGCAATATCCAGGGTGATCATAATGGTTTGTCCTGGTCCTTTGCTCTCTCTTAACTGTCGCTAAAATCTTGTAGGCCCCTACAACGGGATCCGCATGGGATGTGGGCACTAATGAATCGCTGATTGAGCTTTGAGCGAATTATTGCCTTTTTCTTCTATATTACATATCGCCTTTTCTCTTCCGTCCTTGAAGCTGGTTTCTTCCTTTGTCAAATCCGTTTTTTCTTTCTCTCTTGTTGCGTCAATCCACTTTCCTCTTTCTTCCAATTGTATCACTTTCCCTTCTGTCGAGTCCTGTCTTTTGTCACATGTCGTTTGTAAGAATGTTTAAATTGAGCCCACATCTTCTACAGTACATCCTTCTGATCTGTTTCATTTCATCCGAGCTAAGAAATATTACAGTGAACCTATATCAACCACGCCAAGTTACTTGATTAGCGACTTGACATTTCCATTTCGTGTCTCAGTTGTCCAGAAATCACTGCAGGCGCGTCCAACTTTGTATAGACCCGCAGACCGAGGAGAATAGAGTCATCCTCTGGATTTCTGGGAAAATCCGGTCCCGACATTGGCTGAAAGATACCCTGCGGAATGCCTATATCCCCGCCAGATCCATTAGACATTGTGTCGTTGTCATCATCATTCTCGCCATCGCTGTCATTATTCTCGACAGAGTGAGGCGCAGCCGGTTCTGAGCCGAATCCTTCAGGCTTTTCGCTTGTGGTCGTTTTGAAAGTCACTGTGGCTGTAACTGTAGCTGTCGTCTCTTCGGCATTTGTGGCGTCGCCAGTCGCCACTTCAGGTATCTTTTCTAGATCGTCAGACTTGTCCTTTTCCTCGTCGCCTGACTTCTTCTCCTCATCTGTGGGCATATTCTTCTTGGATTCTTCTTCCTCAGCTTTCCTCTTCTCATCTCTGAGAGCAATCGCCTTCACTTTCAGCTCTTCCAGTGCCTGTCCAGCGAGTGTATCAATAGGAAGCGGAAGATTTTCGAGTTGAGCCCTGTCGAGTACCAGTTCAATGAGACCATTTATGCCGTGCGAAAGCGACGTACTCTGATTTGAAATTGGCAGCAAGGGTTCGACTCTTGGCTTTCTCTGTTTGAACTCTTGCCATGGTTCGTTCATTCCAGTAGATAGGTCTGTCTTCAATGACCTGTGAAATGTAAGTGTGGGACTGACATTCATCGGGATGCTGACATACCGGCTGTGTAGATGGACGATCCAGTCGTACCTATCGCAATTCGAGTCAGCGTGTAACCCTACTTGAAATATATGTGGCGCACGTGGACAATATATTCCCCAGCCTCTAAATCAAGCTCCACATTGACACTTCGAGTCCATGGTTGAGATAGATTGGATTCTTCCATGGGCTCTGTCTCTCCTTTTTTGAAGATTTGGAAATTGAAAGTCCAGATATAGCGTCCTGAAATCTCCTTGAAATATCGCGAGTCGACTTGAGATAGGACTACGATGGCGGATGTGTCTTTTGGAATAGATATGGTAACTAGAGATGCGGTGAGTATCTTGGAGTCAGAGTTCGAAAGATCACTTACAACATACATCACCATAGCTCCAAGCAGACGATAGCGGTCGAGCTTGAACTTGAAGCCAATGGGATGACTTGATCCAAGAAGAGTCGAAAAGCCGGACTCTGTCAATCTGCTCCCATGATTTCAACCAATCATTGTCTGATTGAATGTGAGTTGCAAGATAGCTTGAATGCAATGATACGATAACACCCACATTCCATGACAAACTCGCCATCATTTCCGAATTTATGTCCGAATTCTGGAAGTAGGGCAAGCCATTCGGTCTCCCACTCTTTGGCACCATCAGACCAAGGTCCTGTCCACTCTGAGTTGCCCTGAATACCGCAACGAGTGAGTAGATTCGATGTGACAATACTAGAGCTTACCCAGGGATTTCGAACAATAACGAATCGCTTGCCGTTGACCTGAACCACGTATGTAGTCAGTGACTCTGATATACTTATATACTGCATATATCTCCAAAGACTTACCTCTACTGCACGCAGCACTGCATATGCATGGTTGGGAATCAACCCATTGGGAGAATTGATACTGTAGCTCGAGTAACCACAAGCAAACAACCTATCCTTATCCTGGTTGGCTTTAAGAAGTTCGTCGGTCCAGAACTGGTCAACATCGAAGATGTCCTGTACAAAGAATGAGCGATTTCAATAATATATGTTTATGAAACTGACTTTCGACGCAATGAAAGTTGTAACACCCCTGGAACAGATATTGAGTGAACTGTGGCGTCAAGGCTGAAGCTAGTTTCTTACCCAGTGATATCTTCCACGGCTTCGCTACGAGTGTAATTCAGTATTATATGCGTATATACTTTGAATCAAGTACCATGTTCGACCGTCCTGTAAAGCGGCATAGCTTCCATGGAGTTTCGCGTAAGCCTTCTCAACCAGAGGCACCCACGTCTCGCCCTCAGTCCCGGATCTGGCAAACAGGAGACTCCTGGTGCCTTTGCGTGCCAATTCTTCGTATCTGGCCTTGTTATTGTGGTATAGACCCTGTTCATAAGGCCCGAGATCGTCGTACTTGGGAATCGACGTATAAAGCAAGCTACAAACAAGCGCTATAGTCAACTGCTGAATGACAATCAATAAAATAAAGAACGTACTCGTCAATTAGAACCGAAACCCATTTTCCGTCGCGGAAGAAGACGAATCCGTAAACGCCAATTGCCTCATCACGCTATACCGAGCGGTCAGTCGCGTCAGGCGCCCATGATCTATCGCGACCTACAGCGACACAGAACTTTTCCACGAGGCCTTCAGTTGTCGCTACAACAGCAAGCGCTGAGATAAACCAGCAGTCACCGAGACCGCCTTGAATCTGCAGATATTTGAATTAGTTTCATGACGCCACAAATCGTATGAAGCTGACCAGATCGCCCCCGGTTGCCCCGTCAATGTAAAACTGAGGGTTATCGAATATTTGTGTGACTCTCAGGACATCTGAAGGCACAACTGAAAACTCTGGGATGCTGGTGAGACCACGTAGACACCGTTCCTTGTCTGTTTCCAGATCAAACTCGGGGTCTCTATATCATCGGTCAGCAAGGGGGAACAAGAAAGAGGAAGAGGAGTACCTGTATTTCCGATTTCGTGCTCTGCAGCGCTTGGATATGCGAGATACCTTGGATTTGCACTCGGCAATAGCTTCTTCGAGCTCTGCGGTCACTGGGCGACTGACCGTCTCTGGCGGCTGAGTGTAGGTCGAGGAAGGGGCTGGTTTGTCCACTTTAGCTTTGAGCAGGTTGAATAGTGACATGCTGAACGGTCGTGGCAGATGAATCAGCACCCAGTACTGTAACGGGCCCTTTTATATATTCATGATGGCGTCTATCATGATCAACGCCACGGAGTTCGGCAATGGCGTGGAGGCAGAGTTTCAAGCTAAACATAGCGGCCAATTGAAAACGAATGATACTTCTTCGTGCAAGCTGAGATCTACAAGAGCTGTTGATCTTGAACCAGCATTAGCAAGCCAAAGCCAAGCGCCAGATGGTTTTCCCGCAGCAGTTTCACCAGAGTACTTAGACGCCGAATCAATGCGATGTCAACGGAAAGAAGATGGACCGTCACTAGCAGGCACCATGACAAAGCGAGCTGAGGCGACCGCTTGAAAAACCCAGGGAGCAGTCAGAAACTGTTATGACACTGAAATGCGGACTGCAGAATGCAGATGGTCGAGGACAAGTGATGCGGAGCTTTTTGACACGTGGATGATCGGCTGTCTTTATATGTTGTTTAAAGTATTTGCCGCTGGGTGAGAGGTGATGCTGTTCTATGGGCGCTGGCGCTACTTCACTGCTTCCTGCCTTAACTTGGCCAGGCAATTGCATTCACAGAATCTTCAACACCATCTCTAGTCGGTTGGAAGAGTAAATAATCAGGGCAAGAGCACAGAGAGAATCTCTTGCTTGAGTCCATGTGTTGTTTTTGAGTAGCGAACGATCAGTGATACAGTATGATGAACTCAAATTGAATGATCTTGAATGACATTAAGCGCAGGAAATGAGCGGCAACTCGGCAACTCGGCAACTCGGCATACGTCCAAACCTCCCGCGATCACGGAGAATCCTACTACCCATTCTAGTCAAACATCGGAAGTCTATAGTAGGATCCTTTACATTACGTAGAGGTACATCATTCCATGAATTGAGGCTCAGTGTTTTTTTGTTGAACACGGGGTTATCAACCTTTTCTTCAGGGTATCATCAATAACTCTCATTTCTCACTTGATCTGCATATACAACCTGTATCCTGCTTGCCTTTTGTCTACGAGACCGGTTGAACTTGAATCGGATGAGCAGACTGATTCCTGTTCGAAACCAAGCAATTTCTGCCTGGATCAGTTTCATCACAGTAGACGCCGAATCAATGCCATGCCAATGGATTCCACCAAAAAAAGATGCACTGCACTAAGAAGCGTCCATTGCTTCCAAGAAAGCGAACTGGGCTACCGTTTGAAGAATCCCAGGCCAGACTGCAACACACGGTCATTGGCGTGATCGTGGGACACTTTGGACGCGTCTATCACGTGCTGGGTCTACGCTCATTTGTTGCGCGGCGCTTGGCGGCGCGCCCAATGTCATTGAAGCCCATTCAACTGGACTTCATCATGCTACTGATTGTTCGTTGCTCTGGACCTGGCTATTTAAAAGTATACCGACTTAACCAGGTACTTATTCTCCTGTGTTCTCTTGCATTACTTCTAGAGTACTTATCCAAGTTATGAAACCGGACACAGTGGTGATGGTCTCTACTGAGATTCCTCGAGGCGAATTTCTGGGGAAAATATGGCAGGAAGGAACGAAGTAGCGCCCGCGCCCATAGAACAGCATCGGTCATCTCAGCCAAGGCGAATATCATAAGGCGCTATCAGCATATAAAACCAGCTATAGTTGGGCGGTGGTTCACAAATATCGCCCATCATGTCTCTTTTCAACCTCTTCAAAGCCAATGTGGCGAGTCCAGTTATTTCCTCGACGTACGAGCAACAACCAGACAAGGTCGGACGGTTGGTTACCGCTGAACTGGAGGCTGCAATCACCGAGTGTACGGCAGAGGTCACCCGTATCGCAAAAGACTGCAGAGCCAGAAACAGGAAATTCAGGTCGGCGGCGGGTGAATAATATTCGTGACCATTGTATTGATTTTTTTTCATCTAGGGACACCGAGTTTGACTTGGAGACGGATCAAGATCGGTGCATAAATGGTTTGGGGAGCCTGTCGGTGGGCTCTACTCCGTCGGATGTTTTGAGAGTTACGCAGATCTTCGATAACCCTCAATTCTTCGTCGATGGAGCCAGCGCCAGCGATCTTGTCAGCCCTACTCATTCCGTCGAATTGATGAGAAAGCTGACTAAGTTTTGATGCAGGTCCAAGGCAATATCGGTGATTGTTGGTTCATCTCAGCATTGGCTGTGGTTGCGACAGCATCGGGCTTGGTGGAAAAGTTCTGTGTTGCCGTATGTGTTCAATTCTTCACTTGAACCAAGCTTATATATATGCCAGCGAGACGAAGTTGTCGGCGTTTATGGATTCATATTCTTCCGCGATGGTAAATGGGTCAATGTTATAATTGACGAGTCAGTGTATATTTTTGATTCCGCGTTAAATATGCTAATGTTACTATCCAGCATGCTGTATACCCAGATCCCAAAATGGGATGAGCTCGATTCAGTCGTACAGCTCATGTATAAAAATGAGAAGGCCAAATACGAGGCACAGGCTCGCAAGGGAACTAAAACTCTGTTCTTCGGAAAATCTGGAACCGATTCAGAAACTTGGGTTCCCTTGATCGAGAAGGCCTACGCAAAGCTTCATGGCAGCTATGCTGTTTTGGAAGGTGGTCAAACTTGGTATGTGCCTGGGCTCAAGGTTTTCCTGTTGATTTCTAAAACTTTGTACAGCGAAGGTGTCGAAGATATGACAGGGTCAGTACTAAGGTTCCGTGACGCCACATTTGACTGAATCCCTCTGCAGCGGTGTGACTACATTCATTTCAACCAAGGTCCGTCGTTCTGAACTTGAGATATCAGTCACTCATTGTTTTCAGGATATTCTCGACACCGACAAATTTTGGACCGAGGAACTCCTCAAAGCTAATAAAGATAGATTGTTTGCCTGCTCTTTCAGTGGAAGTGGGTGGACTGTGCCCAGTGGGCTCTATGCTAATCATGCATATGCTGTACTGCGCGCTGTCGAGGTATTTTATCTCCTCTGAGTCAAATGCTGCTCTCAAAACTCCATTTCTACTTAGGTCAATGGAAAACGCTTTGTCATCGTGCGCAATCCTTGGGTAAGTGCAGGGAATTCACTCGAGGACGGACTGAGAATCTGACATTTCTGAAATCTAGGCTAAATGTGAATGGACTGGACCCTGGTCCGATGGTTCCAAGGAGTGGACGACAGAATGGCTTGCACGCCTTCCTGAGCTCAACTACAGCTTTGACAATGACGGTCAATTTGTGATGGAATGTAAGTACCTGACACATTGAAATCCAGACAGTCTGACTCATGTACTACCAACAGATAAGGATTGGTTGAATTCCTGGGAGCAGATCGACCGAGTCTTGCTTTTCGACTCTTCTTGGACCATGTCTGCCCACTGGCTCCAGGTTCAAGCACGACCTTTGCCTTCTGCCTGGAGTTTCGGAGATGTATCTTGCAAGTATCCAGTGTCTGATCAAATATGCGCAATTAACATCGTTTCAAGACACCGTGTCCATCCCAAAAACAACCACAGCTATCATTGTTCTCTCCCAGATCGATACTAGATACTATGATCCCATCTCCGGACGATACCTCTGGACCTTTGACATGAAGATCTTCAAGAAGGGGAGCAAAGAAGTCTTCGCTGAATCGATCATGTCTCATCCTGGAGGTCGGAGTGTCAATCTCGAACTTCAATTGGAGGCCGGAGAATATGTTATTCACGTGGGTGGCTCTCTGCATGATATAGATAGGCCATTCACGTTCATTAGGTTCGTTTGGATCGACCATACGTCGTCAGGGAGAAGGTAAGGGTGACTCTCCGATTGTTTATATACATGGGATTCAAGTACCACCAGGGCTACTACGAGACAGGCCTTGAAACTTGGAATCAGCGTACCCTGTCCCGAGTCTTGACCGAAAAAGCCAAAGCTCAATCCAATGCGGCTAACTTCAAAGCAGAGTAGGATCCCACTAAAACTCTCCGATTTTTGCTGAACATACATATAGAACTCAAGCCAACAACCTCCCCATTCCTCTCGATATTCTCGGAGGGCAGAACTTGGAGGAGCTCGAGAAAAAGGCGCTCGTCCTTGCTGAGGAAAAGAAGAAGCTCGACGAAGCTGCCGGCATAACTAAGCTAGACGAGAAGAAGGATGGAACGACCGTAGTCAAGACCGTCACAACCACCGTCGAGACTGTCACCACAGTTGTCAAAGCGGCGCTAAAAGCAGATGAGCCTGATGCGGAAACGCCCACGCTAGAGACAGCTATGGATGCCGAACCAGCAAAAACCGAAGAAGAGAAAGCCGCAGAGGAGAAGGCCAAAGAGGAGGCAAAGAAAGAGCATCCCGAGGATGATTCGATTCTATTGGGTCTCCGCCTTTATTGCAAGAGTGACGCTGCTGCGGTCATTGCCGGGCAGCTTCGACACGAGATGGAAGTCTCTGCAAAACTCGCTCTGTGAGACAGGAAATCTCTTTGGTTAATGGTATTTATTATGATATTCAAGTGCGCCGTCCTACGCATGCGGTATTACCTGGATGAGCAAACGAAATCTATGGTAAAATCCTCTACATTACGTAGGGGGCAGTATTAACGTATAATGTAATAAGGATAAATTTCAAGCTCCTACGACCCCTTTATGTTCATCTCGTATCCGCAGAATATCTGAGCGTTTCAGGTTTGCCTCGTTACACAGGGACCTGAAGATTGAGTCCTCTTTATCAAAGAGGTTCAGGACCGTATCCATCTCGGCAATCTTGCCAGAGTCCATCACGATGACTCGGTCATAATAAGCTGCACATGTCGGTCAGCTCGAGCCAGTTCGATAAACGAAGGCGACTTACCAATCGTGTTCAAACGATGCGCTATGCATAATAAAGTCGACGTCGAAAACTCTGTCTGTATCGTCCGTTGAAGCTTGGCGTCAGTTTCGACATCAACACTACTTGTAGCTTCATCCTGTTTTGTCGTCAATGCCAGAATGAAACAGCAGCTTCGAAAGACGTACGAGAACTATAACCCGGCTATTCTTCACCAGTGCACGACAGAGCGCAAGAAGCTGCTTCTCTCCAGCGCTAAAGTTTGCCCCATCATCACCGACAGTCGAATCGAGGCTAAATTTGGCTTCGGCAGCTGCATCTTTGGTCCCGTCTTTAGGTAAGAGCCAAGCCCGCTGGAGTGCAGAAATGAGCTCTGCATCGGTCCGAGACTTTTGGGGGTCACTGCGAAGGTTCAGTACAAAAGTGAAGAGTAAAACAAAAAACTAACAGATTGTCTCTCAAAGTTCCCATGAACAAGGTGCTGTCCTGAGGCACCAGCGCCAGTCGACTGCGCAAAGTCATCAATCCAATATCCCGGGTAACATGTCCATCAATTTCGATGCTCCCTTTGGAAAGCTCCACAATTCGGAAGAGAGCTTGCAATAGTGACGATTTGCCAGCTCCCGTCCTTCCGACGATGCCGATCTGAAACATGTCAATCAGTCAAGATCCCTGGACTGATGAAACCAGCGCTTACCTTTTCACCAGCGCCTACTTCGAAAGAGATCTGGTCGAGCACAAGGGGCAGATCCTCTCTGTATCGCAGCGAAACATCTTTGAATTTGATAACTCCTTGTTCGGGCCAAGAAGGCGGTGGATCATTGGGTGTCGTAGTAACGCCTTCGGCCGGAAGTTCTGTGTAAACTAGCAACCGCTCGACAGCATTCATGTTCTGCTCGTTAAGCGCCCATTGTTGTACAATGTCAGCTGTATGAATCGGTTAGTCCAGGTGCGACTGACGAACGACAAGATGCTTACAGAAGACCTGGGTGACTTGAGAGCGTCAGTACGACAGTCTGACGAAAACAAAAGGATACGTACTGCCCAAAGCATACGAGATGACGACACCAATCTTCGATGGGTCGACGCTCTTTCGGTACCCGGCAGCAAACAAAGCGATACCTAACACCAGGACGGACCCAAAGAAGTCAAGCCGTAGACCCAGCCATCGTTGAATCGAAATGGTCATGTAGTAAGCTCGGTTCTCCATGTTCAACCCATACTCGGCGTTTTGAATGGATCTTTCGCCTTCTCGATAAGCGCGAATCGTCGACAGACCCGTCAAGGTTTCTGTTACGAGGTCAGCATGAAGCTAGAGCATCAAAGAGAGACGTACCGGAAAAGGATGCGTACAAAGACGAACGCATCAACGAGTCAAGGCGTTTTGTTTCAACAGACGACCGACGATAATACGACGCCACAAGATAGTAAAGTATACCAATTGGTGCGAAAATGATGCCCAGAAGCGGGAAGACGTAGAACACCAGACCGATTGTGCCAAAGACTGAAGCACCAGTGAGCATTAGCTAGAAGTCATCAGCATTGGGCTCGAAATCGGTAAGATGTGACAAACCTGCGTCACCGTCATGATGAGGTCTTTGTCAATGGTATCTTGGTCCTTGGACATTCGAGACATGATACGACCTGTTGAATCATTAACAAAGGCCGGGCAAGTAAAGTGCTCAATAAACCCAAAGGCGTCGTATCGAAAAAGGACACCGGTGACCTCAGAACCTTGGTCAATGATGTCTGGAATATGTTGTACGCTGCCGACAGAGCAGTCATGGCAAGAATGAAGCTGAGCAAGAAGGAGAAGAAGGCTTGTGCAGCACCTAGTACCCGGTTAGCTCATATAAAGTCGTTAGAGAATAGATTCATACCGAGTCCGGCATATAGAGCCATATATTGCGACTGGTGGTGAAAACTCTTGATGCTTTGGGCAGTCCAGAATCCAAGGAAGAGTGTGTTACCGACTAACAGGATCGTTAGCATAACATCAATGAAATTGAAAAGGAACACATACCTTGTGCTCCTTGCGTCAGAATGAGCAAGATGAGCAAGATGGGCGCCCAAAAGATGCCGCCGGAAAAGCGGAAATATGACCCATAAACCGCCCAGGAAACTGAACCCAGTGCACGCTCCTCTTCCTGCATCAGCGCCTTATCGTCCTTGACCGGATCTTCGACAGCAACTATAGCACCTGGGGCTTTCTCCGCTCTGACCTTGACTTCACCGCTCTCAGAATGTCCATATTCTTCCATGAGACGAGCAAAGTCAGAACTATCCGATATGAGATCCTGTACATATATCGCTATGAGAACAAGCCAGTTGTATAAAGTGAGGCCTACTTTGAAAGTCCCCTGCTCGGTAATGCGCCCATGATCAATAACATAGATGTAGTCAGTCTTGTCCAGGACGTGCAATGCGTGAGTAGTCAGAATACGAGTTCTGTCCGCCAATGGGCCCGACAGAATACAATCCTCAAGAATCGCATTTCCGACATAGGCATCGACAGCTGACAGCGGATCGTCGAGAAGAACAATATCAGCAGATGAATACGCCGCTCTGGCCAAAGAGATTCTGGTCTGAAAGAATCAATCACTGTATGCCACGGAGAAAACGCTAATCACCTTTTGCCCACCGCTCAAATTGATACCTTTTTCTCCGATTTCGGTGTCTTCTCCATGCGGTAGAACATCGAGGTCGTGTTCCAAACTGCAGGCTTTGATGACTTTACGCAACCTGCCAGAAGCGGTCAGAGTCATAACAGATAGATGGAATCATCGGACTTACTTGTTTTCGCTCAGTTCAGAACCAAACAGAATATTGTCCCGCAGAGTTGCATTTCGTATCCAGGCCGTTTGTGGGACATAACCTATGCTTCCTCCAAGCTGAACCTGGTTATCAGGGTCAGCGCTGCTCGTAGCAAGAAAAGCGTCAAATACCTCTCCCTTTGTCTTCCTCATTTCACCAATGATGGCCTGAAGAATGGAGCTCTAGACAAAAGTCAGCGACAGACCCAAATTGTGACCCAGGACCGAACTTGCCTTTCTGAAAGGAAGGTCAGCCATGGAAGACATGACAGAAAAGGTTTGTTTACGCACCCAGAACCAATTCGACCCACGATTCCAATAAAAGAGCCACGCGGAACTTTGAAATTGAGCGAAGTCAGCTCAAATGGCTTGTCATCCTCTTCTCCGCCCATAGTATCATCGTCGCTCTTCTCTTTCGTCGTTGGCAGAATCGTCTCCGCCTTGTCCTTCTTCTTTTGCTTTTTCGCTGGGCCTTTCTTCAAATCACCTTTCTCCTCCTTAGCTTTCTCCTTCGGAACAGCCTCCCATGTAAAGTCACCATCGACGACGACAGCATGCTTTTGGTCGGGGTCAATGGGATATGGGTCGGGGAGTTCTTCTGCAGTGAGATATTTCGATATGCGAACTAAAGAAACAAGGGTGTCCGAGAGAATCGACAGCACAAAGGGGAAGAACATCAAAGGAGCTCGGATGATCTAGCAGAAAGTCAGAATGCGACAAGCAAACTCGATGCATTACTCACATTGAACAGCTGCAGCGAACTAAAGATAATAGCGACATTGAGGTCGTGTTTCGTTAATGAATACGTGATCTGGAAAAATGGTAAATCCGGCTGAAGGAAAACATTTCGGAGGCTTACGAATGACAAAACCGCCGCAAGGACGGGCATCCAGGTGATTATCGCGATGAGGACAGAACGCCAGGTTCTGAAAAGGTGTCAGGCAATGAGAAAACAGAGACTATGGCCACATACACTAGTTTACGAAGCTCGCTGATTTCTTTTGCGCGCACCGTATTGATCGACTTGAGATAGAAATCTTCCCATGCGTAAAACTTGACGAGACGGATTCCTTGAAGGATCTAGAGTCTTGTAAGGACCAGAATAAGACGAAACGAGTGGGAATTACCTCAGTTATTGTCTTGAGCCGCTGGTCCGTGATGGTGATAGCTTTCTTGCTATGGGAGAACATTTGTTTCACGATG
The DNA here is from genome assembly GCA_029320655.1 of Mycena floridula. Taxonomy (NCBI): domain Eukaryota; kingdom Fungi; phylum Basidiomycota; class Agaricomycetes; order Agaricales; family Mycenaceae; genus Mycena; species Mycena floridula. Next base: position 1,670,377 of record JARIHS010000010.1, read on the forward strand.
ATGACTTGAATCGGGAAAGCCAGAATCAGAACTGCGAGTCCAACCAACGCCGAATATCCCAACTGGTAAAGATCAGTACTCGTGCAAAGGAATAAGCATCTCAAACATACATTTCCGATCAGAAGACCAATACCAATAGCGACCTGTCCACGGATCAGCATCAATGCGGAACCGAGTCATATTCATAACCAACCTGAATCGGAGCAGCCCACAGTCTACACGAAATGAGCTCAAAATCGACAAGATGGCAGAGTAGGCTTACACGTGTCCGAAAGACGAGAATCTGTCCAGTCGTGTGGCGTCATTGCTGATCATAGTTGTGGTTTGGCCAGTATTGTGTTCCAAGCGTCCGCGGCCTGAAAGCCGAAGCGACTTACGAAAGACGGCGCCAATTATCTAGACAACGTGAGAAGAATACCAGCGCTAAACAGCGTCGAGTCATACCGATGTCCTGATATACAAGCCATTGATTCCGCAGACTACAAGATGGTTAGCGACATGAATGAAGGCGGAAAAGACATACTTTGCATGTAATGGTTGTTCATCTGCGAATATATATCAGCCATGCTTCTTGCCCGAGAAGAATCCAGCTTACCAGACTAGAGAGCTCTAGAAGCAAAATATCAGTCGCGTCGACTGCGTTGATCAATTTGCTTACCTTGCATGCTGAACAGCGCAAAAGCAAGACCGATACCATAGCCGATACCTCTTGGAGCAGGCAGCGAAGCCCTTGCTTCCTCGGGAATATGGTAATATTGGTACGATTCGACGAGCCAGGTGAGCAGAACCTTGTTGACCAAAGGAGCCGTGGTATTCAACGTGTCTGTCGAACATCAGCCCGGCTTGCAATCATGAAATGAAATGGCACACCTGAGCCGAGTTTGAGCAATGCGCTGCCCCATATACGATAGAAGAAGAGGTTATTGATGGCTTTCACCAACGAGGAATCCAGTTTAGGCCTCGTCTTCCGCGTGAACCAATATCCTGTTTGAGGCTGGACGGGCGACTTGGGAACGGCCTTTTCGGAATCAGAATCGGAGCTCTGGGGAACTGGGTTGCCTTTTTCGTTTTCCTCTAGAATGTCGCGTAGAAATCCAGGTCTGTTTTCTGGAGGACAACGAGAGTAGAAGCTGATTTGAAGGGCTTCTGCGATCTTATCGGCGTGTCTGTCGCGAGGAAGGTCCCAAAGATCTACACCATTTTTGAGCTGGAAGACGAGTGAAAGGGCAATGGTGCTTACCTTCTTTCTCGAGCGGCCTAGAATACCCGACACCAAGGAATGGGCTTAACCATTGAAAAGAGAGCTTGGATAACAACCTAACGGAATCCGTTGAGAAAAGGTAAAGAACAAGGGAATGATAGGTTCACGATGCCTTGGTATCTGGAATCAAAGCTCCTTGGGCAAAGTTTGCAGGAGCAGGAAGTGGTCTGAATGGATTCCACATTGTCGAGTCAGAATGACGGATGTGCTGCCCTTATAGGAATTCGAACAAGGATCTGGCGCAAGAAGTGTAAGCAAGACGAAATCCATCGGCACCGCAGCACTCGCCTTTTCTGCTTTGACAGCACCACGCGGCCCCGGCACGGTCTCTTCAGCCTCGTTATGTTGGAACAAGGAAACTGGACTTGTCGCGGTAGGATTATCCACGTTGAACCGGAAGACTGATCCAGGAAGACCTGAGCTCTTATGGGGGCGGAAGCAAGAGGCACAAATCGAAAAAAGTCGTTGAGGGGTTGTCGCCTTGTGTCATATATCGTGAGTAAGCGGCCTCGAAACGGCCCAACGGTCTCAACCGTCGCTAAAAATATCGATTGGGCGAGATTGGTCGAAAAGAGTGGTCGAAAATGCGAGCCATGAAGTTTTCATGCGTGTCGAGAAGCAGAAAGAAGCTAACAGTTGATAAGATTGCGCCAGAATTGAACTTGGTCACGATTTGACACGTGTATGTCACTGATGTGACCGAGAAGGATCTGATGATGGAGATCTGACTGTGTCCGAATTCGATTCAATTGGAGGATCTGGCGTCAAGACACGAAACATCCGCAATTTTGGATACATAAAACAGCACTTGAGGAGATGGACATGGAATGAATTTACACAGTGGCGACAATAATTGGTGAGTTTATTACAAAGAGATGAATGGAAATGCAGACAGTTCACGGTGTTCGATGAAAGAGAGAAATCCGGAACAATCCTTTCCAGCGTCTCCTCCACATTGAAGCAACAATCTCCTCCAGGCAGGAAAGAGCTTCAGTTGCAGTAGGTCTATCCTCCGGATTCATTGCAGTCATTCGGTTTGACAGTACATCCAAACCACTGAGTTTGGCGAGGCGCTTTCGAACATCAATAAGCCTGGTGGACAGAATTGTCGGCGTTGTTCAGAAAGGGGTCGTTGTCAATAACAGAGGTGACTTCATCGAATTTTGACTTTATATCCTTTGGTAAAATTGAAACAACCTGTGACCCTGTGGTCGAGGTGACGTCGATTGAAGGAGCCCGGTCTGAATCGCTGAAAGACTCAGAGGCAGCGGAGACCGAGGTCACCGACCAGTTGTCGGTCGAAAGTCGACCAGACTCGTGCGATAACAAAGAGTCGGTTTCAGAGGTAGAAGATGCACCGTCAGAGATAGAGGCACTCGAAGACATTGTTAACGAAGGATTGAGATCACGAGAATTTAAATAACCAGTAGTAATCGGCGTGAGATTTCTTTGAGTCTTCTGGGAACTAACAGCTGTTGTTGCTAGGAAATTCTTTGCCCATCTGGGGAAGAGACGTTGTTCAGGAAACTAGTGAGCTGCCCTTTGACCGGGCTAGTACGCTAACTGCTGGCCGATGCAACCATGAGCGAAAAATTGATTTAGTAGCTGCAACGAGGCTGGATTCTTTATGCACTTGATTGAATAGAGATGACCCCATGGAAAGAACCATGCGGGACTTGAAACTTGAAGGAAGTCAACTACTTTTTGTCCTCATTGCAGTATATATCTGCTCCCTACTAGTATTCTCTTTCCTCACTAATAAAAGTGTCACAGTCAGACCGCCACATTACCATAATCGATACTAGTTGGTCCTTAGATGATGCAACAAGTCGGGCCATGACATGGCTCAGCAAATGATCATAGGGCCTTCGTCTCCAATGTGCCTGTGGATCTTCAGCAGAGCTTGCTTTTGTGGATGGAGGTTTTGGACCCGAGGCAGGTTTAGTAGTGCGCTACTCCAGATATGATGGATCATAGATCAATTGCTTTCACCGACAAAGAATCCGGTGGGCTTTGTCTTGCACGTGAACCAGCGTGCCACTGGAGCTAATACTTGAAGTTGTTCTGCTCGAGCATGAAGGGCGGCTTCGCAACATATTTTTCGGGATCACAGCCGAAAGGTCACAGCCATCAGTTAGAGAATATCGCATGAAATTTAGGTGTTGGCAGATAAAAGCTAACTTTTTGGGCTTCTTTGAGGCTTCTGCAATTTTATCGGCATATCTATCGCCAGGAAGATCATGGCAGATCTCCGCATAAGCTGCACTGGAGGACATGAAAAGTTGCTACATATCTTGTTTCTCGAGCTGCCAAGGGGACTACCAGAGTACGCGACATTGGGGAAAGGGATTTTTTGCTGAGAGAGAAGCCTAGACAGCTGGACTGACTCGAAATCAAAGGAAGAGTGGTGCAGGAACAAGCTTGAGTCATCATATCATGTCAATGTCAGGATTTACCATGATTCTTGCGTTGACCTCATAGATCTGGTCAGGACTAAATCCAAGTATTCAATTCAAGGTGAGATGTATTATGAGAACATTCATTCCTGAATACTGTTTACTCTCAAGAGCTGACATGATCCAAAGTCCTACGAGGTCCCAAGGCTAAGTAGGTCGCATGCTGTCACATGTCCCAATGGCTTCTTTGATCAGCTTCACGGGTAAAAACCAGCAAGTGCACAACATTTTCTAAAGTTGGCTTTAAACCCAGACCACTCATGTCAGGAATGCTCGTGTACTTGCCTTTTGGGGAAATCCCAAAGTGGTCTCCACTAGAACCCCGCCGTTTTGAATGTTCAGCTGTGCCTGAGCTTGAGCTTGAAAGAGTTCTCTCACATATTTGAGAGATTTCTGCTCAGCCCACTGTCTTTTGCACAAGTACTGAGCCTACAGTGGTACTATTCTGGCTCACCATCATCAAGTCTCTGGAGTTGCCCAGGAAGACACTTTTCTTTGGCAGCCTTAGTCACCCATACCATTTGTGTCAGTTTTTGCAACAGGTATGGCCTTCACACACACTGTAAATGCTCAGGCGGTCTAGCGTGCAATACGAGTTATAGAAGGAAGCGGAAAGCCATGAGTAGATGGCTCATCTGGTGACATAATGTAATTGATCCTTCTGCTATCGTAGGATTCTCCTGTGCTACTGCAGAGTTTGATTCCAGTTGTGGGTTTCATTTTTCCTTAACTTGAGAAAGGTCTGTCCACCACAAGACATAACAGGGATCTCTGAATATAATGCAGGTACTCTTCCTGCAACCTTGGGAGTCTGAGTTTCAGAGCTAGTATGACCTTAAAGTCTAACTGGTAGTCAGGGTTTTCTCATGCCATCAATGGGCTGTTTTGTGTACTGGTTCGAATATAGTACTGTATGACCTCTAATAGTGATAGATGCCAAATCAGCAACAACTGACGAAGAGAAAGCTGCAGAAGAGAAGGCCAAAGAAGAGCCAGAGAGCTCCGCCGCTGAGTTTATAGCAAGAGTAATGCAGCTGCGCTCATTGCTGGGCAGCTTCAACATGAGATGGAATTTTCTGCCAAACTCACTCTGTGAGAGTAATTTTTTTCATAGTGGTATCTATTAGATCAAAGCACTTGATACGATGAGATCTGAATCGAGCCGAATGTATTCAGACTCAGCCTTTATATTCAAGTCCGCTATTTGCAGATCAGACTGCATGCGACATGACCCATTCCAGAAAAGCAAACAAAGTCTATGCCAAGTCCAGTAGATTATTATTGTATGATGTATCAAGGATAATTTTCAAACCCTCACAACCTTTGTGTTTGCCTCGTATCCATACTAGAAAATACCTCAGGCACGTGCGCTGATTAATTATTTGAAATCATTTGAAACCATGACAAATGATGATTAATGATGACAAATTATTCTAACTGACATAAGCCTTGCGAGCGCCCGAGATTTAGCGCTGAATCACATGTGGTTCATATTGTCAGCAAGCACTGGATCAGCGCCCACCGCGGGACTGCTCAATTGTCCAAAGCCTGTTCCTTCTATGTTCAATAATGTGTGTGCAGTGTCAGTTACTGCTTTTCTGTTGACTATTATTAGCTATATAATATGTATCTCTTCTCTCAACGGCGCCTGCTTAGCTAATCTAGATCACGTGAGACGTAGCTGTACGTTGGACCTAAGTAAGTTTTAGTGAATTGGCGCTGGCATGGCGCGGAAACTTCCGGACAGGCCATGAGGCCTGTCCTTCAAGCTTTTATGTCCGTATTTCCTTCTCCACAGCCATCCAGCCATCTGAAATTGTCCCTTTATTAACAGCTACCAGCTCTGCATAGGTTCGCCCTTGCAGTCCTATTTCTTTTAGCTGTTCTATCAACTGTGGCCAGCTTATTGGCTGTCTGTAAAGGCCTACTGCTTATCTGATTTCGCTTTTTTGGGCTTAGATCTGTTCTCTTTCTGTGGGCAATAGCAATCCAGAGTTGTACTTTGGATTGCTGTTGCTGTTTCTTCTTCTGATTTCCTGGATATTAGGAAATCTGTCCTGTACAGGCTCTTTGGAGGTATGTTCTTTGTCTGATTTCGATTTTTGAAGCTTATGTAAGACAGTGATCCCTGCTCAAAGGCTTTATTATTCAGTACTTTGGCACTCTGAATTGTCATCAGAGTCCTTTGTGCTTAGTTACTGGCTTTTTGATGAATCTACTCTTTTGGAGTCATTTTTGAGGTAAAATGCTCAAGTTATTTCGCCTTTTTTAAGCTAATACCATTTGTTCATACTGCAGAATCATTTCCTGAACAGTTGATATCATGTATGTGACAGTTTTATTCAAAATTTTAATTTTTTTGGACTAATTCTCATCTTCTATATTCCAGGGAAACTCCTCCAACAACTCCACAGCACCAAGTCCAACACTTTGTTTCTGTTCAAAATGTCTTTTTCTTCCATCTATCCCTTTTGTCTTCTACATGATCAACTGGCAGTATCGAGGCCAGACCCATCTACACCACATCACATTTGCTGAGCCAGGAATGACCATGGAGTTGGAGAATGAGCACAGTTCTGAGTACAGGACAGCAGAGGGAGAAGAGAATGATACCAGAGAAAACACCAATGACTCTCAATAAATAAAGCCATAAATTTATATTCCAACTTTTAAGTAGCCATTCATGCCTTTCAACATCTTAGCATCACCCACTGTGCCTTTTCTTTCCAGTTAATTTGTATTGTGAAACTGATGTTGTAAAAATAAAATGGCTACCCCAGTGATCAAGTAGTCCTGATGGTTGTTCAGTAGACAGATCAAACTATTAAAGAGTCTATCAAGAAAACACCAAATATTCTTTTTTCAGAAGTAGTATTAAATAAATTTATTTGCAAGTTCTTTAGCATGAAGTCCCCCATAATAAGCAAACAGGGTTTGGGGCTGAGCCCCAAAGCTGTGGTTGCAACTGGAGGTAGGGGGTGAGTGGGAAAAAAGCCTTCATCTCTCAGATTACACTGAAGTCCAAGGCATCAGATCTTCCCTTTGATTTTCAATGGCACTAATTTCCAGTATGTGTGGGATTTGCCATGTCAATTAACAAGTCACAGGGGGGCAATTTGTTGACTGAGTCAAATTATATCTTGAGACTACAGTTCTCACACATGGTCAGCTTTATGTTGCACTCTCATTTCATGATATACATCCAGTTGACAGATCAAGGTACATATTAGTTAAAGAGGGTCTTGGAGAGGATTTGAAACCACCAAATATTGTATTTCCAGAGGTATTGCTGAATTAAAATATATTAAGCTCTTTTTTATCTGTCCCTCATAATAAGCAAAAACAAGCTGTGGTTCCTACCGAAGGGAGGAACCTAAAGCTTGTCTGCACAATATCTGAGCGGTTCAGGTTTGCCTCGTTACACAGGGATCTGCAAATCAAGTCCTCTTTATCAACGAGATTCATGACGGTGTCTGGCTCTGCAATCTTGCTAGTACATCATGATGACTGGGACTCGGTCGTAGTAAGCTGTAAATTGCAGTCAGCGAGCCAATTGGACAAACAAAGAAGACATACCAATTGTATTCAAATGATGTGTGATTGTACAGAGTAAAATCGACATCAAAAACTCGGTCTGTATCGTCTGTTGAAGTTGGGTCAGTTTCAGCATCAACACTACTCATAGATTCATCCTGTTTTACTGTCATTGGCAGAAGAAACAGCAGCTTCGAAAGACATACCAGAACTATGACCTGGCTATCCATCACCTGGGCACAACAGAGCATGAGAAACTTCTCCAGTGCTAAAGTTTGCCCCATCGTCAGCCAGTCCAATTGAGGTCGAATCGAGACTAAATTTAGCCTCAGCAGCTGCATCCTCGGTCCCATCTTTGGGGAACAGCCATGACCTTTAAAGAACAGAAATCTGCATCAGTCCGAGGCTTTTGGGGATGACTGCAAAGAACCAGTACAAAAAAAGGATTCAAGAAAAGCGAAAAAATGGCCAGTCTGTAACGGGAATTTCCCAGATACCCCGGGGTCCTCCATTATCTTATCTGTGACCCTTTGTGACGCTTTCACGTGCCCTTTTATATACCGAAAGGCCGCCGTTTTGCTCTCTTTAGCACATATCATCATACCTTGTAAAGAACATCAGAATACTTCAATAGATTCTGGTCTGGTTCTTTTGGTGTGATTTTATCCGTGTTACACAGTCGTAAAGTCACTGATGTGACCGAAGCAAACGATCTGATGATCATGATGGAGATCTGATACCACGAAACATTTGCAATTTTGAATACATGGAACAATACTTGATAAGGGACAGGGAATGAATTTACCCAGTGCCTAGTGGCGATAGTGATACGGTGAGCGATCTAATTGACAAGGAGACGAACAGTTCACGGTGTTCGATGAAAGAGGGAAATCCGGAACAATGCCTTCAGGCGTCTCCTCCACATTGAAGCAACAATCTCCTCCAGGCAGGAAAGAGCTTCAGTCGCAGTAGGTCTATCCTCCGGGTTCATTGCAGTCATTCTGTTTAACAGTACATCCAAACCACTGTGTTTGGCCAGGCGCTTTCGAACAACAATAAGCCTGGTGGACAGAATTGACAATGACACTCACCAATGGCAACATTTCCTGGAATGCAGAGCCCAGTTGCACAATGTCCGCCTCGAAAGGATTATACGGGGCATCCTTGGACATTTCTGGCGTCACTTTCACCTGACCAGCCTTTTCCGTTGTCCGTGCAAGCTCTTTGCCCTCAGGATAATGGCGAGAGAGTCCGAAATCGATGAAGAGGTAACGGACATGACGCCGGCGCCAACGTATCCTGCGCGGTACAAGTAGACCGGATTCGAGGGGATACATGTTTTCAGAGGAGAAATGATATTGTAATGGAGCGTCATTGCCGCAGTCCATCATGATGTTTAGCGAGCTAACGTCTCTGAGTGAAGATGAGCTCTCAAGTTCTCCGGTGAATGAAGAAAAGCTAACCCATGGGCAACATTGTGATCGTGCATAAACTCTAATCCCTGATATCGAGGATGAGAAGATTGCTTCCTGACGAAAGGGAAGACTTGCCTGTAACGTCTGTCGGAAAAAATCAATTGCCTTCGGTACAGATTTCGTTGGAAGAGGATTGCATGGTATCAGGAAAGGAAATACGATGATTTTGAAACATCTTTTGGGAAAATGGAGGATGTCGAGGACGCGAATGCAATGATTCCGAGGATCATCTCGAAGAGGTGATTCAGAAAAGGATTGAGCGATGTCCAGCTCGTCCGTGTCATCGAATACAATCTTCAAGACCACTTTTTCTCCATCTTCTTTCCGAATAGCATCGAGAGCACCCCAATAGAGCGACTGTGAATATTCAGTGCTGAATGAATAGGAAGAAAGAGTCGACCAACATCAAGATCTAAGCTGTCCTCGCATCGGACCCAAGCCTTGCCCTCCAGGGCTCCACCAGCACGCCAAGAAGGTTTCCACCGACGATGATATCGAGGTCGTAATTGATATCCTCGGGCTGCCAGCAAAGGTTGGAGACGGACCCAGATGAATTCTACACGTTCCCGTTTGCCCTTTCCACTATACTCTTTCTTTCGATTCGGAACTTGATCCAGACAGGTCCAACAAGTCCTCTTTGGATTTCGACAGCAGCATAAAGAGTAGATGGAAGGAGTGTCACAATTAGGAGGTCAAGACGAGGCAATGTGTGTTGATGTGTGTTGTTTGGCCTTGCTTGCATTTTTATTGTAACCCGATTTCACTTCCACAGTTAGACCGGCTATGATGAAGTGGAAGAAAGAAAGAGCGCGCGAGTCAGCTGACGTCGCGCTTGAGGTGAGCCTGAATATTCTCATGCGATAAGATGAAGAGAATCTCGGTCGAATACATTTATACACATTGCTAGTTTCCTCCAGTGAACCACTATTTACCGGCCAGCTCCGGAAAGGTCCATGACGTTGTCTAAATGACCCGTAAATGTTATGAACTGAATTCTTCAAGCATCGAAAATACCTTCGACGTTGACCTGACGCTAAACAGGCTCATAGCCGTTCTAGAAAAGATAAGCAACTAGACTAGCACTGGAAGAAAAATGACAACATACGAGAACATTGTGGCATTTTTTGCAACAATATTCCAAAGCTGGAAGGAATCTCATGAGATCCAACCATCGTGAAGCAAACACCCGACGACGATTGAGATCCAGCTTGGGCCAGCCATATGTTGCCGAATAGGTCCACCCTGGTGTGGTACAGTCCTGCCAATCGTCGGGTAGAACCTTGATGTTCTGTTGGTAAAGGTGCTGAAAATATCGGACGATACGTAGAGGACCAACGACAAAGGAATCTCTGTCATGTTGCTTGCCAAGATTGTCGAAAATCGTAGGGTGATAGTCGTTGGGACCATATCCACGAATGATAGCTCGGTGCAGTACCGACGAAACCACGTCCCGGTCATTGAAAGGGGTGTCGATGCTGGGCTCCATATGCTCGGTACAGCCGTCAACGTGATACCATCGCTTGCATTTGAGACAATGAACTTGTCTCTGGTCCCATGGCCGATACGGCTTGCCACAAGGGCATCCATTCGAGACGGGACCTGGAAAGATATGCTGATGATAGGTTTGAATGAAAGCAACATGGGGAAGTTAGTATAAGCTTACAGTAATGCGATTGTTTTTCACGTCGAAGCAAAACCTGATCATCCATTGGAGGCCTGTCATTAGCTGCTCGAACTCTGCGCCGGAATCGTAAAAGCGGACATAAGCTTGTTCTAAAGTAGGGCAATCCTCAGTGGGCCATCATCGCTGTATAACAGAGCTGGCTTACCTACAGCATCGGTCATTGAAATTATGCGGGTCGCGTTGCTTAGAATGAGTTCGTGCTTCCAAGGTTCATTCTTGAAGCTTGAGGGCACCCCGAAATCCTTGAGTAATTTCAATCTGCAGAAGCATCAGTTTCATCGATTTCGTCAAGTAGGAGCCACAAGCACCTTGCTTTATCCGTCGGATTGTGCTCTTTCAACGCTTTGATTGCTTGCTCTGGCCAGTAAGCTTCTGCTACTCGGAGGTATATATCGGGTCCATCGGAGCGAGCCTCGAGTACCTGCGCGATACCACTGAGGTCTGTGGCGGACTCCTCGAGGTAGACCCATAGGCTAGATCTGAGGTTAGATAAGATTGACGTGGTAAAAAAAAATCTGCTCACGTCGGTTGTGGCTCATCCAGCCTTGTTGAGTTTGGTTGGAGCGTCACGAACCTTTTCTCTTCGCCCTGTCTGCCGACTTTCACCATATTTAGTGGGACAATATTGTCGTGTCTATTTCTGTCGAATAGCGCTTCTCTAGCAGCTGTCTGTCGAGCGATTTGAGCCCCCTTTGCTGCAGCGGTTGTGCTTCGAGTCGAACGGGACATGATGAAAAGAAGAAATCACAGGTGTGACATGAGGTTGCCGCAGTTGAGCCAATTTTCAAATAATATGGAGATAAACGAATCCACAAAGCTCGCTGCACACTAACTACGAAAATCCATAAAAATCTAATATACCTTATTCATTGTACTACAGATCTAGAGACCTTTGAGGTCAAACGGGATCTACCGACCTCGAGGTGAATGGAAAGGAGTCAGTAAATCCTGAATTGGCCTCTGAAACCATCGACTGGCGAAGGAAAAAGTATACCATGACGGGAAACAATAGACGATTTCTGCTGGCAGTACCCAGGAACAAAGGAATTTCGTGCATGGAATCATATTTTTTAAGGGCATACAACTCAGCTCAAATATATGTCTCGTATGGTATGGGTACAATCGTCTGTGCCGCATTGTCGGTGGTCGAGACTGTACGAGATTCCCGAGGAAGAGCGGGGACACGGCGCAGGTTCACCCGAACTGGACGAAATAATCAGTATCGATTCCACAACGAAAACAAAATAAACGGACCTCCGGTCTTTTTTGCCTCAACGTGGGCGGCATGGTTGGTCTGTACTCTGTCCAGGAATTCCTGTCGGCATTTCGAATGACGGACGTGCTCGACCCGCAAGTTGACTCTTTTCTCAATGTAACGGTTTCCGACAACCTTGTGCACGATGACACCAACGGCATTGGGGGTCACATTGTAGACGATACCAGTACGACTAGAAAAAGAATCTGATGAATATAACGAATTAAAAAGGGCAGAGACGACGGACCCGTGGTAGTACTTGTGGGGCATACCCTTTTGCTGAGCAGCATTCGCTTTAATGTCGACGATATCTCCAACATGGTAATTGATCAAGAATGTCGACAATTTGACGGGTCCATGCTCTGGGACAATTATCAATTATCTCTCCATCGAAGAAGACCAGATTAGACGTACCCTTGAAGCCTCGCTTGAACATATGGCGCGTACGCGCCCGGTAACCGAATGAGTGGGGCATCTTGAGCTACAGAATCCAACGGTCAGGACGATGAATCCAAAAAAATTATTCAAGAGCCCACGTCGTTTGTCGAAAAATCAGGTTAACGGCGGTGGCGGTAAATTCCGGGTGGCTTGGTGTGACTGCATAGCATGCGTGACTCTGAGAAACTTTTCGATTGTTCCACTGTATTTGGTCCCACCCCGAAGAATAATTCTCGTCCTCATCGTCCACCACATCCTCAAGCCACAAAATGCCCAGGTAATATCCTGGCTTTATTCTGTCAAATTGTTTTTGATTTTGCTGTAGGGCTCCGAGGAATCACTCCAAGACGTGAGTCTACTTCAAGATCCACTTTTTAGTGGCGGGTGTTCGTCGTGCTGATCAAGCTGCGCCCCATTTCTGTTTTAATTCTACAGTTACAAGGTCCCCCGTCGACCTTTCGAATCCGCTCGTCTTGATGCTGAGCTCAAGGTCCGTGCTTTTTCCATCCCAGACCAGACATTGATTCCTTCCCTGCTTTTTTTTTTTTTTAGCTTGCTGGTGAATACGGTCTCCGCAACAAGCGAGAGATCTGGCGTATCGCCCTGATTCTTTCCCACATTCGTCGTGCTGCTCGTGAGCTGCTAAAGCTGGACGACAAAGACCCGAAACGACTTTTCGAGGGTAATGCCCTTATCCGTCGTCTGGTCCGTATCGGTGTCCTGGACGAGGCCCGCATGCGTCTTGATTACGTGCTGGCTCTCAAGATCGAGGATTTCTTGGAGAGAAGATTGCAGACACAGGTCTTCAAGTCTGGTCTCGCTAAAAGCATTCACCATGCCCGCACCCTCATTCGTCAACGACACATTCGGTGAGCCGGCTTTTTATTTCCATTCTCACAATATTCTTATACTTTTTTTCTTCAGCGTCGGAAAGCAGATTGTCAACGTCCCATCATTCGTCGTTCGTTTGGACTCACAAAAACACATCGACTTTGCTCTGACGTCGCCTTATGGTGGAGGTCGTCCTGGTCGCGTCAAGCGTAAGCGTGCTGCTGCTGCCGCCAAGAAGGAAGAGGGTGGTGACGAAGAAGACGAAGAGTAGATCCATTCTCATGTATCTTTTTAAAATTGCGTCTATGCTATGCTGCATGCCTCGATATTTTGCTTCACCGCCGCTATTCTCTGAACCAATGACTCGTGGTAATTAAATTATTCGTACTTCAATTATTCCGATAGATCGCTTTTGAGCGCCGTGACTTGTGACCCGCTGACTCCGTTCACCTCTTGCCCTTCACCATGTCCGACTTGAAAGCATATCTCGCTCAGAAATACATGTCTGGTCCCAAAGCAGACGCCATTCTCTCCCGTACCGCTCCAAAGAAAAAGAAGCGCAAAAAAGGTGAAAATGCCGCCGCTTCTTCCTCCATGGTCCGCGACGAAGATGCTGGTCTGGGCTGGGTCGCAGAGCCCACCAAAGAGGAAGATGACGACCTGGATATCGCAGACGCAGTGGTAGAGAAGGACAGAGGCTTCAAAAAGCGCAAGGTAGACGAATCCGGCTGGAAAACCATTCGCGAGCCCAGTCCTCCTCCAGCAGAAGATGAACAACCTCTCCTCGTCGACGATCCCTCTTCTTCTTTCACCGGCGGTCTCGTCTCCGCCAAAAACCTCAAAAAGGTTCTTCCGGGCGCAAAGCCAGTCGAACCCATGGACGTCACTGCAGAGGAAATCGCTCTGGCGCAGGAAACGGTGTATCGAGACGCAGAGGGGAAAAAGATTGATACGAAAGCAGCGCGAGCTGAAGCCGCCAGGCTAAAGCGGCTCAAAGAGGAGCAAGAGGCGAAGAAGATGGAATGGGGCAAGGGGCTGGTTCAGAGAGAAGAGGAAGAGAAGAGGAAACAACAGCTCGAGAAGAATCGGACGTCGAAATTTGCGCGACATGCAGACGACAAGGATCTCAACGAGGAGCAAAAGTCGAAAGAGCTCTGGAATGACCCTGCCGCTGCTTTCCTGTCGAAAAAGCGTGCAAAAGGGCCACGGAAACCGGAATATACTGGTCCTACGCCGCCTCCCAATCGCTTTGGTATCAAGCCCGGGTACAGGTGGGACGGTGTCGATAGAGGGACTGGGTTCGAGAAGAAGCTGTTCCAGAGCAAGAATGAGAGGAAGAGGAAGGGTGCAGAGAGCCACCAATGGAGCACCGAGGACATGTAGCGACAAAATGCAACCTCTCGGCCACCAGTTACCCATCGACTTCTTCACCCCAGTCATCTCCATCGTTTTCAGCTCTTTGTCTTGTTGCAAATGGATAACAATACCACAATTCACAATACAACATCTCCTGTACAACTACTTCTATATGCCGCTGGCCCCCTGCTTCGTCTCTAAACCTCAATTCAGGTTTGTCCTTTTCATTCAGAGGCAGGTTTCGATAGTTGACGTTGGCAGAAGCATGCATCTCGACGCTCTTCTTTCTTCGTACAATGAGATGGATGGTTTCCAATTGTAAGAATCACGATTCGATGTCTGCCCTTTACTGAATTGCACCAAAGGCTGGCAAGCAGAGCGATCTCGATGCCCTCGACATTATCAGACGCCAACTTTGCCTGCAGCGAGACAAGCCCCGCCACAGTTCAATGATCTATTGTTTGCAGCTGAGCCCTTTGACGAAGGCTCTGTAACCTCCACGAGGAGCCTGTCGCGACGGTTTTGCGACCTGCCAGGCTTTGGGCTTCCAACCTGTTGCCCAGGCTGTCGTCGCGGTGGAAGACATTATTGATTATCTTACGAAAATTGCATCTAATCCAAATCCTTAGCAGTGCTTCGCACCAGTCCCCTTCACTCTCCGGGCTTGTTACAAAATAAAATTCAATATTACTGGTTTCTAACTATTTGGTTGTCTGCATGATGAATTTATCAGAGAATAAAGTGTATACAATACAGCGTCCACTCATAAAGGGGATCGAAAATGAGCGATCCATCGTGTCAGGACACCTAGGACTTGTCCAGGGAAGACAGGAATATGGATGCCAAATTGTGGTGCGTAGAAATATCCCCCCGTAAAGTCTCTGAAGATGGCAATCCACGTAAAATCTTCAGCGTCGTCCATCATGTCAAGGTGGAGAATTTCGCTCGAGCCAAATTTGACTGCGACAGTGAAGAATGTAGGACCAAAGTCAAGTTCGGGTCTTTCTTGAATGATTTATTGAGGTGTCGTCGGACTTGACGATACTGTCTGGATGTCTGTTAACTCAAGGTAAAAGGAAAGTCTGGAAAATATGACAGACCCATATGAATATCCAGCATACCGAACAAACGGAAAGACAGCCAGAAAATATTCACACATACTAGCAGCAAGCAGTGAGTTCAAGAATTGAAGATGAGATAGAAAAACTTATCAACAAAATTGCATGCATCACTCCTCTTTGCTTGTGCGTTGCGTGCTTCCACAATGTTGGAAATCAAGGCCTTGTCCAGAGTTTTCAATTTTGCGGACAAAGGTGACCAGGAAGAAGTGGGAATGCCTCCGATAGAGTCAGATAAAGAAACCAATGAATGACGAATGATTTCCGCTACAGATTCACCCAATGTCGAGATAAATATAGCGGATATCTAAGCATATTGGTCCTGCGGCACTGCGAATGTAAAATCAGGGTTAAAATCGAGAAATTCACCAGCATTGATTCGATGGTTCAAGTCCTGAATTCGTTTACCAAGGACATCGATCAATTTCTTCTTCAAAATATGTTTGGTACCAGACAGATAGCCGCAAAGATCAAGGAGAGCTAGAGCAGACAGAGTTGAATGTATCCAGCAAAGACATCGGTAATGCAGAGGAAGAACAGCTCAAGGGAGACGTCGAGTCAAAGGTTGAGTTGCGGCCGTTGCGCTGAGTCATATAGAAAGTTCCAGAAAGTCTTATATAAGCGGGATCAATCGTACATTCGGGCTTGTCCGTGGGTTACAGAGTACCCTCTTCTCCTTACGGAGAGTTCGGGGAAGCTATACTTATTCCAACGACAGACGCGCATGCATTGGGACTGGTTCCCAATCAAAAGAATTCGAGTAGATAAGCTTCCGATGAGATAATAATATTCACGTGTTCCACCTTCTTCAATTCCCACTCTTCTCTTGGATTCGAACTGACTGCAGTGGACCGAGTCGGCGCGAATACTGCTTTGCGTTTCCTGACCTGAATAGTCCCGACTCGACCACATGTTTCTTGCCCCGGACCGAAATCCTGCAGCATTCAATCGCATATGCCTCGGCAGTCAGCTGCTTCACCTCTTGTGAGAACTATAAAATGGTCAGAGCTCCTTTCTTCTTCTGCAAATGTTGATCCCATTCTTGACAGCTCTTCTAACCATCTCGACGACCTTTGCTTCACTCCCAAGCGCGTCGTTTCCCTCGCTAACAAGACGAAACTCGACAGGCCTAACGGATGCAGTGACCTGGGATCCACATTCCCTATTCATACATGGTCAGAGAACCTTCATATTGTCAGCCGAGGTCCACCCATGGAGGTTCCCTGGTAACCCCGACCTTTGGGCCGACATCTTCCAAAAAGTCAAGGCGAATGGCTTCAACACTGTTTCGTTCTACGTAAACTGGGCCGTGCATTTCCCAACACCCACTACCAATTCTAGCCAGGGCGATTTTGAAACTGGGACCTATCGGGATATACAGAGGTTCATTGATGAAGCGAAGAAGGCGGGGTTGTGGATGATTGCGAGACCTGGGCCGTATATCAGTGAGTCCATGGGAAGAGATTCGCTACAGATGCTGATATGGGTTTTAGATGCTGAAACAACTGGAGGCGGATTTCCTGGATGGGTTGGCAACATTGCTGGATCGGTTCGAACCAACAATCCCAACTTTACACAAGGTGGGTCGTTACCCTGAAAGGTGAAATAGGCGCCGACAACCCGTCTTACTTAGCATGGGTCCCCTACATGACTGCAATTTCGCAAATCATCGCCAAAAACCAGATCACCAACGGTGGACCCAGCAAGTCCCTCCTCTCCATTCGTTATACCACAAATCTGACGCGAAACAAAAGTCATTCTAGTCCAAGCGGAGAATGAGTTTAGCGCGAGCGCGAACAATAGTCCGTATATGCAAGCAATCATCGACTTGCATCGCGCAAACGGAGTTGTCATACGTTTGTTCTTTTCTCCAATCTGGCTCGGCACTCCCTCTAAGTAATCTCGCGCCAGCTCTGACGCATAACGACCAGCACGCCGGACAGGCGGGGAATTTCTCTCCAGATCTGCCTGGTATTGGCGCAGTCAATATTTATTGTGTAAGTCGTGACCTTTGAAAAACCGTGAAGGGGAGCTAAAGGGTTGAAAGGGAGACTCGTACCCACAAGGAGCGAATAGCTGGGCACAGGTGCAATCTATATATTACTCTGCGCATCAGGCTGTGGCGCCGAGCAATCCGGTTTGTCTTGCCGAGGTTAGCTCTCTCGCGTTTGTCTCAGTGGGTCAAGCTGAATGTGACTCGCAGTTCGGTGGTGGTTTCCTCTTGCAATGGGGATCTGTGACACCGAGAGGTGGAACGGGATACGAAAAGTACTCTGGGCGTAAGGTTTTCAATCTTGTTCGATGAACAAAGCTGACCAGGTTCCAGCGAACGGCTTGACTGATGCTACTTATGGTACGCGAGAGTATCACTCGGGTCCAATATCTGATTTGATCGACAGAGAATGTTTTCTATAAGGAGAATTAGTGAGTCGAGTTCGGTGACTTCTCGAGCCTGTACTCAATGCGATTCAGCGCGCAAAGGACTACGATACTGAGCATCTACAGTCCGTCTTATACTTGTTCCTGATAAAGTTGAAGGCCAATCTTTGACAGTGCTCTTCGGTGGTACAAACTGGGGACAAACAGCAGCACCTGTTTCGTATAGCTCATATGGTCGGTATTATCCTCAAAGCGTGATTTCCATCTGACTCTTTCGCAGATTATGGTGGAGGTGCGTACCCTCCAACGAGTATTATTGTTTCTTGATGATGCGAAACAGGCATCAACGAAAATCGAGTCGCCAACTCGAAAATGAACGAGATGAGATTGCAAGGTTAGTCTTTTACCGCGTTCAGGACGCTTTACTAAAGGAGATGTAGGGCTTTTCCTGCGCGTCTCGCGAGATCTGTTGGGAGCGGACCTCCTTGCCAATGGGACCAACTATACCACGTCGGCATTGATCCATGCTGCCGAACTGAGAAACCCAGACACTGGAGCGGGATTCTATGTTACTCGACATGACGCATCGACGTAGGTCCCTATTTACGTTGAACTTGAGCTGTGATTCATTCTCGGGGTAGATCGACGGCACTGACTACAACGCAAATCAATGTAACGACGTCTCAAGGGTCCTTGATTATTCCGCAGAGTGGAGTCATTACATTCAATGGACGTGATAGCAAGATTATCGTCACTGACTATGTCTTTGGCTTGAGCAACACGAGGATATTATATTCTACTGCCGAGTCCGTCTTTCCTCTCCTTCCTTTCTACGTTTCTCATTCGCTGTAGAATCATGACCTGGACGACGTATGTGCTCTCATCTTCGTCTCTCGTCCATGTCTGACCATTTATCAAAGTATCGACACCATAGATTATGTAGTTCTCTACGCCGCAGCTGGAGAAACCGGCGAAACCGCCTTTGTCTTCTCGTCAGCTCCCACAGTAGATCTTACTATCGCACCCAGAACATCCTCCAATCATTCCGCTGGACTCTTAACGTTGAGCTACACGCTCCAAGGTACCCAGTTTATCACAATCCAATCTGGAAGCACCAAAATCGTCGCACTGATCCTCGACAAACCAACGGCGCTACAGTGGCATGCCCCAGTTGTCCCTTCAACAGCTCCCTTTGGAAATTTCTTCGGCATTGGTACAAATCAAAGGTCTCTATCTATCCTCTTATCAAATAAAACCTAACGGCTATATATATAGTGTCCTGGTTTCTGGACCGTACGTCTTGAGGACCGCTCAGATCCAAGGCAGCACCTTGGCTTTTGTAGGAGACTTGAATGGAACCACGCCGATTGAGATCATTGCGCCAGCCGCAGTGTCGTATTTCACATGGAATGGCCAGGCGATTTCTGTGACCAAGACCAATCGAGGATCGTTCACTGCGTCGCTTGAAGCGACATCTTTCGTCCCGACTCTCCCGGTTCTGGGGGATTGGAAAGCTGCTGGAAGGTATTTTGTCGGTTGAATGCGGAGTCCATCCAGCTAATGATGGGAAAGTTTACCAGAGATCGATCCGGCGTTCGATGATTTGTCGTTCACTGACGCCACATTGACCACCACGAACGTGCGTCCAATCTCTTTCTTCGGCGTTGAAACTGATGGTGCTTCAGTATACGAACCTCCCGCCTTTAGCTGGTACACAAGTCTTGTATTCCCAACAATACGGGTACGTTCAGCTCCTTCTAATCCCAGATCATCATTTATTTAACGGATCGCAGATTTTACGGCGGCAACCTCATATTCCGAGGTCATTTCACCAACGCCACAGGAGACGAGACTGCCATAGCATTGACTGTACAATATGGGTTTGCTGGTGGATACTCTGCATGGCTTAATGGCGTATTCCTTGGATCGAGTCAAGGAAACGCCACGGTCAGCTTGTCTTCGGATACGTGGAGCATACCAGCGGGGACCGTGAAAACCGGTGCTGCTGATAATGTCCTCGTTGTCCTTCAAGGTTTGTTTTTCGACTCTGGAGCAGGATGTGTCGAGCTGATGGATATGCGCCACAGACCACATGGGGTACGTCCTTTCCAGGGAAATTTCGCGATCAATGCTGATGGGTTTTTGTATTAGGATTATCGAGACTAACAGTAGGATATAAAGCTTGTTCTGGCGTCTCCGTGATTGATTGATGTCTTTTTAGCCAATGCAGGAAAGGAGCCTCGAGGAATACGAGGATATAGCATCATAGGTGGTGGCGCTGTGTTCACGTCGTGGAAGATTCAAGGAAATCAGGTATGTACCAAAGTCCGAATCTATATATCAGCCATTCACGCTTGACAGGGTGGCGCAGCTAATGCTCCCGATACCTTCAGAGGGTACCTCAATGAAGGGGGTTTATACGGCGAACGAGTTGGCGCTCATCTGCCAGAATTCAGCGATTCGACATGGACATCTGTCACATCTCTCTCCATCGCCCAAGCAGGAGTAAACTTTTTCAGAACCTCATTCAATCTGGTATGCCGCCTTTCGTCCCGTTCATCGTCAGCATACTGAACGAATTCAAGTCCATTCCCCAAGGCGTCGATGTCCCTGTGCGATTATCATTCACCCCCAGCGCCATAACCTCGAATTTCCGCGTCCAAGTCTACCTGAATGGATGGCAAATCGGCAAATACATCAACAATATCGGGCCCCAGACTGTGTTTGTCCTTCCAGCTGGGATTCTGACTCGTAATCGTCCCAATACACTGGCATTGTCTCTCTGGTCGCTCGATGCGGCCGGAGCTTCCATCGAAGGGCTCCAGTTAATCACAGACGGTACTTTCACGACATCACTCTCCATTGTGGATTATATCGCACCAGAATCTACAGCAACCAGACCAATACCTACTACCTTTGCTCCTTTGTAGTAAGTAATTCTCAAAAATAAACACGTTGTTATCGATCATGAAACCAGCAAGTGCTCTGTCGGGCCCGTTATAGACAGACCCACAAACTCCAAAATTGCATTTTCGAAGGTTTTTCAGACCTAGCGCTTGGAGGTTGAGCGTTGGACGTCCAATGAGGACGGTTCGGTGGACATATGCATCATGCGAGAAGAAAGAAAAAAATGGGCCGAATAATGAATAATAAGTAGCGTGTTCGTGAGAAATACTGGCTTCAGAAGGCTCCAGAAGGTCCTATAAGGCCACAACCTGGTACGTGAAATGTGCCTTCTGGATTAGGGCTCTAAGAGGTCCGAAAGGCCATGAAACATTACCAAATGAGAGTGTCCGAGTACGAGTGAAATTGTGTATACCTAGAGACGTATGCCGTGTATTAATTTATGTATCTATCCATCTAGTCCAACTCAATTAAGCCAGTATTATTTTTTTGTATTATTTTGATGTAATATCAGCTGTAGCCGAAGCTAGCCGACGCCGGATTTGGACAGTGACGATGCACGTGTTGAACCAGGATTATTGCTCTTGCATCAAGTCGGATGCCTACTATTGCCATGCAAACATTTCCAAGTACCACCCAAAGCATTAATGAGCCTTTAAAAGCTCTCGTAATCTTCAACTACGACGAGAAATTGCACAACTAGGGTTTATAATCACCTGGTCCGTGCGCACCGATGGTGACAAATTTGATCTCGGCTACGCCGATATATTGCATCAAAAAAAAACAAAAAAATAATACTGCCTTAATTGAGTTGGACTTCTATGTCTATCTCGCCGCGCCCAGGTCGACTCATTTATTGCCCTCGCAACTGCGGGCTAGCCGTGTGATAAAATCCCCGGAAAATCATTTAGCAGAAGGTAAGACATGTCAGAGGATGATCAGTTAACCCCTCTCTGATACAAGGAGAGCTACCTCGGATATGATAACAGATTCAAGTTCGCCGCAGATTTTGTTTCCTTGAGCGCTAAACATTGCGACATTGTGAGCTCTGCCAGGGTATGTGGCCTGATTCATTGGTCGAAAGAATCCGAATCTCGGAACTCGGAAAAAAATATTTCCACAATGTTTCAGCATCAAGTCACCTTGAATCTTTCAGTATAGTTCTTGTCCCTGTGTCAGCGTGGTCTGATTCCATTGGATGGTCCAACCTCTCACACGTCAAATCGATCCTCCGTACATAGCATCTCGGGGAAAATAAACTCACCCGTAGATATTTTGGATGAGTAGGATGATGGTTGCGGGTGGATGTTGTCGATGCGTAGTTGTTTTAGCATATCTCCGTGTACTTATGCCCGTAACTTGGTGTAGTCTGATCTCCGCGTCCCTATATCTCCGTGCGGTCTGTTCTCAAAAGCCCGACGCAGTCAGCCAAACAGCGTAGGGGGGTCCACGGGGATCTCCCCCGCGTAAGACAACTCAAATTGGCGATTTTGACATAAACATAATACCTTTCATTTGATAATATGGATGTACAACCGGATATCTAGGGAATTGTACTCTTCTAGGGATTTTCCTCAGAGCACCAAAGGTAAGTATTAACAGTTGAGATTATATTTTGTAAAGTACATTGCATTTGAAGGCGACCTCCTCACAGTGGGCCAAGTGCAGGCATGTGCTGAGATGTAATGCCGGTGATGCCGAGGTGGAGGATGCCGCGTAGATGGAGGTTGGGACGTGGAGGTGACAGATGCGTAGAAGGCGGAAACGCAGAGGCATAGATAGTGAGTCAGGATCTACGTGCCTGTTTATTCTCCATGTCATCATTTCGTTGAGACTTGCCTTTTCAGGTATAGTCAATTGAATCATTGAGACATGGGAAGCTAAAAGGCTAATAAAGGTGAAGCGGGGGAATTTGAAATCTATTTCCCTCTCTTCAATCCTCTGGCACTAGTAATCTCAACCTGTTTACATGACGGACTGGACCTCCCCAGAAACTGTGGCGCATGAGCATGGTGAGTCATGGGTCTTGATAATATGCCAGAGAAATTTTTGACACAGTCGAGATAGTCTCATTCGTCAAGTTGGTTCATTGCATCATGGGGGTATTTGCGTAAGACCGTCCAAGTTGTCTGGTCCATGCTGACACATTGATGCTCAGCTGGGAATGGCTCATCAGTCTTGATTTCGACTTATCGTTCCTTCTGGGTCAGAGAAAACTGAAGTGGCCCTTGGTAAGGTCCACCTACATTGAACTCGGCGTCCAACCTCAGATATCCCAACAGTTCTTCTACTTCTACGGCCGATATGCCTCGCTTGGCAATCTCATTGGACTGTGAGTAAGCTCTTTATCGAGCTTGAATTGGCAATGATGATTGACTCAGGTTGATTGGCATGGATATTGGCCAGTGTGTGGCATAGCCTCCTCGTGACTGTGTCGATCTCATTTGAGATCCATTCAGTCCTGTACATTGTCAAGCTGCATACATTTCCACATCTATATTGGGAGAGACTGCCATCTGCGTTGCAACTATCAACCTTTCTATTCGAACGCAAGTCCACTCTGACTGCTCATTCTTTACTTATACTAACAATCCTCAGAATGCTCGTATGGGCTTATGACACTCGAATTATGGCCACGTTGATTGTTCTGATATTAGGACATTTTGTGGTTGTTACTCTGAACATCTTGCATGGACAGGTGGACTGGATATCCACGGGAAACACATGCGTCCCAACTCGCCTGGATTCCAGCCTCAACGCTGCGATGTTCATATATACTAGCGGAATTGACTTGATAGTCATGTGTTTGATGGCTTTCAAAGTCTTTCGGTATCGTCAGGACAAGATCTCGACATTACTGCTCAGGGATGGATTAATCTACTTCTTGGTGGTGTTAGTAGTATCTCTCCCTTTTAAACAATGACTTATTTGGCTTATTTGCACTCTTAGATTTGTTGTCAACGTCGTCGCCGCGGTATTCAAACTCGGTCTATCCAGTGCAAGAAATACACTGATCTTTTTTTAGATATTCTCTCTGCTGAACTTGAACCCTCTTATGTCTATCATTTCAGATGTCCCAGCCAGCATGGTCCCTACGGTATGTTTGTGTCCAGTTTCACTGTGCAGTAACCTTGTCAATTATTGCAAGATCGCGGCAGGACGCGTCGTACGTCATCTCCATAGACATCCAAGTGAAGATTCAAGTTATTCTGGGTACGTCGTTCAATGCTGGAACAACATCATTTGACGGAGATAGAAATCATTACGTCCCTTCGACCCTCCCTGCGTCATTCAATCCAGATTTGGAGTCTGTGTTGCAAAGGACATCCACCAAAATTGACTCGGTGACTCGATCAACTTGAGAGAACAAATTAGGATTAAACCGTTCCCAATTACTTATTGTACAGCCAGATCACTCATATTCTTACTATCTGCACGCCCGAAGTGCTATTGTTCATCGGATGACTTTCCATTTCTTGCATCGTCCTTCGGGAGATGCCGCCGGATTCCTGTCCCATCCCATTGTTCTGAGTCCAGACATAACATCAATCATGCGCTGATACCCCTTGATCAGTGATCGGACCTCGGTGGTTTTCACCAATGTAAATAAAAGGGCTGAATTTCCTGATGGTGTCTCTTACGTACTCTCTTTCATTCCAGGTCTTCCCGTCCTTCAAAGCCAGACTGTGCCAAACCCCGGAGCTCTCATGTACAAAGCTTCCAAGACCGCATCAAGATCGTAGACCTTCCGCGGTCCCTTTCTGGACTCCCCTGCCATTTTCACGTTGATTCCTGGGGCAAGCAAGGACTACCTTCGACGCCGATCCAACCTCGAACTGGATAGCCGAGTACCATTAATATTCTTTCTGGACTCCAGGTTCCTTGAGGTATGAGTTCAGTAGGTTGTCAGGGTATTTCAGATGTTTGATTCAGTAGCAAATTATAGGTCTCGGGGTACTTCAAGGGGTTCATCCAGTAGGTCATCACAACATAGTGAGGCTGAGTCTGGACCAGTGTTACTTAACACTTCCATTGTGCGGAATCTTGGTTCTTTCGTAGCGCTGTTTAGCTGTCCAATCGTTGTCTCGAATATAATCCATCTAACTAATCACAATGTACATGAACTGCTTCCGAAGCCGGAGCGAAGCGATGGCACACCTTGTTGATATATATCGAGATGGATCCTTAGGCAGCTCGGCGGAGCTTGATATTCAGATTCCGCATTGATGGCCGACACCGCCTCGCCGGTCTCTCTGACAATATCAAGGACAATATCGCGACGTACTGATATATATTAATCGATCTTTGGCTCTAATAGAGTCTCTATGGAGCCATTTGTTTCACTTTGCCCTTACGCCATAGGAATTCGACGCGCTGTCACACTGTCACTGTCACCATCCTGGCTCATCACCGTTCAAAAAGTTAAGCCCAGCTTCTTTGCGTCGTGCTTCTCTTCGGTCCCTTCTTGGTCTTTCTTCGTCGCTCGCTCCTGTCTCTCTGATATCCATTGTCTCATATCCTGGTTATTCCTCCCCTCGCTTTTGCCTCGCTTCCTGCCTTGCTTCCTGCTTTCTTCTCATTCGATGATCGGCACCAAATACCACCAGGATCTGCTAAATTCATCTCTGAAGGCTCAAGACGCTGATGAGTATCGCGGAGACGGTCAGAGAGAGCGTGAAGACCTTTTTTGGGTCAACCTTCATCCCTTCCTGAAACGTGAAGGATACGAGTTACGACCACGATTCCGGCCAGGATGGAAACCGTCGTGGCTGCCTGGTGGGCGGCTTGCGGGGATGGAATATTGGGATTGCGAAGACAGTTTGGGTCTTGATGTAAGTCGACTCTCCTAAGTATTCATTCAACTGCTTAATTCTTCAGATTTATTGGGCTGCTCTGGATGCTATCCAGATCAAAGATGGCAAGAAAGTCGTTTTAAAGATAATATTTGACGACACGGAGGAGCTGAAAGTCTCCCTTATGTTTTCCCAGCCTCCTCTCCGAGACGATCCAGCGAACCATTGCGTCCAGGTCCTCAAAGTCCTCACAATTTCGGATTCCGAAAGACGATTCAAAATACTGGTATTACCCTTGCTCCTCGATTTCAGTGTTACCAGCGTACATTGTGTGTCTGAGGTCATTGATTTCATGCGGCAAACTTTGGAGGTACGCCGTGGCTTACCGCTCCCCTTCCGAGTTGGCTCATCTTCGGTTCTAGGGGCTAGCATTTATGCACGCGAATAATTTTGTCCATGGGTCAGCCATACTTACTTCGCTGGAAGCTCGAGAGCTCATATTCTTTCAGAGACATCAGCGAGAAGAATATCATGATGCAGGCCAGCAAAGTTGTACCGTTGGGATGTCATTTCTCCTCCTCCTCTGAGCGTGCCCTCCCATCTGGTCGGCTTGTTCCATGCAAGATCCGTCAGCACCGCTGCCGTGTTCCAGTGCGATACCTCTTCATCGACTTTGGGCTCTCCAAAGAATATCCCGAAGGCCAGAAACATGCGCGATCTGTAGCCAGGGTCGGCCAAGTGAAAGTGACACCGGAGATGTCCAAAGACGGTCCATATAATCCTTTCAAGGCAGACATCGTTCAACTTGGCACAGTATTCAAGAAGATGTTCTTTTCGGTGAGCTATGTCGCGAATTTATTGTTCCACTTCTTAGTACTGTGTGATAATAGGAATCCGTCTTCGACATTCACGAATTTGATGTTCTCCTCGAGGGAATGACTCTGGGAGATGCAGAAGCGAGACCTACTGCAGTCGAGGCTCTCTTGCAGTTCAAGAGTATCGTCAATACAATGTCGGATACTCGTCTGCGCACGCGATTAAGGGACAAGTTCTGGCGGCCCAGCCGAATCCGTTGTTTCGCAGAGCGTCACCTGCCGTCGGTTTCCCGTTATCTTTTCTCGTCTTGAACGACCTACTCGTGGCTTTGTACCTCACCCTTATTAGAATGACATTCTAAAAGAGCAATCTTGGGTCTGATTTTGGTCTGACTCGTTCTGAATGTCGCTATGGTAATAGTACTTTTCTTGATCCACTTCCACCCAGATCCGCTTAGGGCTGAAGCCATCTTTCCCCTATTTTTTGGTCGGCGCCGACTTGTCACGTCACGCAGGTCTTCTTGCTCTCGCTCACTTCAAGTTCTCGCAAAATATGCATCTCTCCGAATCCCACGAGGACTTGTTGCAAATGTCCCTGGATCCAGGGCCATGGGCCTCGGTGTGAGTCGACTCTCTCCTATTCATTCAACGAATTGATATTCGCAGCTGTACTGGGCTGCTCTCGATGCTATCCAAGTCGAAGATGGCAAAAAAGTCGTTTTGAAGATTGTCTTTGACGACACGCACGAACTTTCAGTCTCAAACTTCTTCTCTGAACCTCGTCTTCGAGACGACCCTCATAACCATTGTGTCCGTGTCCACAAAGTCATTCCATTCCCCAACCGACGCTTCCAAATCCTGGTATTACCTTTCCTCATCGATTGTAACATTCCCCGCGTACATTGTATGCCTGAGATCATCGATTTTATCCGGCAGATGTTGCAAGTAAGCCTGAATTAGCTGTACCGTTTGTTCCAAGTTCGCTTATCCGATGCTATTTCAGGGCTTGGAATTCATGCACGACAAGAATATCGCGCATGGGTGAGCCAACGTTTGTTCGCTAGGAAATTCTACAGCTCATCTTTCTTTCAGCGACATCAGCCGGGGGAACATAATGATGGATGGCAGCAAGGTCCTCCCATTGGGCGCTCATTTCTCGCGTTCCTCCAAATATGTCCTTCCATCTGGTCTCCTTGCTCGGCACAAGAAAGCGCAGCACCGATGTCGATCCTCTCCAGTCCGGTATTTCTTCATCGAACTTCGGTCTCTCTCGACACTATCCTGAGGGCAAGGAAAGCGCACGGGTGCTGGGGAAGTTCGGACAAGTCGAAATTACCCCAGAGATGTCCGATGACGTCCCATGGAGCCCTTTCAAGGCAGATATTTTACAGTTGGGAAATGTATTCCGAAAGATGTTCCTATTGGTGAGCTTCGTGGTCCGATTCTCTCTCCTGAAACTCATTCTGCAATATATTAGGATCCACACTTCAACATACATGATTTTGATCTTCTTTTCGACGCAATGACAACGAATCCGGAAGACCGACCTACTGCTACCGAAGCTCTCTCACAGTTCGAGAATATTGTTTCTTCAATGTCGACGCCACGCCTGACGGCACTCGTACGCGATCAACACTGGCAGCCCAGCGGGCTTCGCTCTTTCGCAGAGCGTCACCTTCTCTCACTTTCTCATTATCTATTCTCTTATTAAAACTGTATGCCTTATTGTATCGTAATTTGTTAACTCGTTTACTTTGTGACCATTTTCTTGAGATTGCAATTCCTGACTTTTTTTCAAAGCGCCTTGCCGACTGTCCTTTTCTTTCCTTTTTTCAATTATTACATTAATACTGGATTCTCTATCTTTACTTACTGTCACCACATATACCATACCTATGCTGCTATGCATGGTTCTGGTGAAATATTATTTTCCACACACATTCCTATTTGAGTTTCGCGACACACATTCGAGACCTCGCCCAACTCAACTTTCAAATCTCGCGCTAAATTTGAAAGTTGAGTCTCGCATCTAATATGACTCGAGTTGCACCTAACTCAACTCGAGACCCATGATGCAGAACATTAGAATGTAATTCAACATCCCATTAATTCAATGTCGCTGACTGGGGTGAAAATTGAATGCAACAACACGGGTTTTGCCGAGTCACCGGATCTAGGTTCATTTACTTCTGCTGATCCACAGCCATCCTTAGTGCTGCAAAAGTCACCTCAAGACACAGTACAGCATAACAAGAGACCAATCATACTGGGTTACCAGAATCGGCATGCAGCGCCGGGCATTATTATGTCAGATTGATGCGTACCCTACGTCGGGTCACCGCTGAATGCGTCAAGATCCCGACGATCAGCGGCTCGAGGTACGCTCTAGCCCATTGAGCATCATTCTAATGAGATAAATAGGCTATAATGATGACCAGAGGCTTGCGGATATTCAAATTCCGCATTGAAAGTCCCTCGAATGTACATACTAGTGCAAGGCACTTCAGATTACACGCCTATTTTATGTGATTCTAGGCTCATATATCCCTCATAAGAAGTATCATCAACAAATCTGAAGTCTGATCATGTTTGAATAAGTGGCGAGACGACGTGAATTAGGCGCGAGAGTTGCGACTTGAATTAAGTGCGAGGTTTTGAATATGTGTCGCGAAACTCAAATATGAATGTGTGTGTGTGTGGAAAATAATATTTCACCAGAACCAGCAGCATACATACCTATGTCTATGATCAAGGCGTCCATGTCCCTGTGCGATTGTCATTCACCCCCAGCGCCATAACCTCCAATTTCCGCATCCAAGTCTACCTGAATGGATGGCAAATCGGTAAATACGTCAACAATATCGGGCCACAAACCGTCTTTGTCCTTCCAGCTGGCATCTTGACTCGTAATCGTCCCAATACGGTGGCATTGTCTCTCTGGTTGCTCGATGCCGCTGGAGCTTCCATCGCCTAATCACAGACGGTACTCTCACGACTTCACTCTCCATTACGGACTATGTCGCACCAGAATCTACAGCAACCAGACCAATACCTACTACCTTTGCCCTTTGTATAAAACTCTCAAAAATAAGCACTTGTTCTATATCACGAAACCAGCGAATGCTTGTCATAGATTCGTAGGGGTGTTTCCCAGAGAGAAAGAAATATAAACTACACGGAACTAATAGAAGTAGGTAATAGATACAACGAACGGGGACGCCTCGGGCGATTATAATGATTGCAATGATACTATATGTGCATGAATGATGTTTGCTTTGTGTCCATGTTCCCCGACGCCAGGCTCCTTGGCAATTTATCCAGGGAATTTGCCGGGCAAATACGCGTCCTCCTTCAACGTTGTCTGAAAAACCAAACCAAATCAGCAAACGAAAGAAACTAAAGAAAGAGCGACATACCCTAACTTCATGATAATTGATGATAGCT
This sequence comes from Mycena floridula, assembly GCA_029320655.1. Classification (NCBI taxonomy): domain Eukaryota; kingdom Fungi; phylum Basidiomycota; class Agaricomycetes; order Agaricales; family Mycenaceae; genus Mycena; species Mycena floridula. Next base: position 1,700,120 of record JARIHS010000010.1, read on the forward strand.
TTAGTCAAATCCCACTCGTTCAACTTTAGACAGTCGTAAGCGAATCGAACATTTAATGCCGTCCGTCCGCAGAGCTCGACGATTAGCTCGCGCTCATTTTGAGGCTACAAAAGCGATTAGAAACAATGAAGAACAAGAGAAAAGACGACATACGAGCTGCATGATATCAGCCTGTTGGTCTGGAGGCAATTCCACCGGCCCTGAGTTCCCATTGGGTATCCGGGGAGCCCGAGGCTGGTCATGTTTGGCCAGCGCCTGCACCAGCATCGGGCCAGGTTTCCAGGCATCATGGTGTGAATATCCACGAATCGTCCATTGATCTGATATAATCTGGACGTCCCATCCATTCAGTTTTGCTCTAAAGACCAACGATCAGAACAATAGCGCCACCAAAGGAAGAAAAAGAAGCTTACGCAGAACCGTCGGGCGCCGGAACTATGATAAATGTCCGGTCGAACGAACGTATACCCTCTGCTGGCACTGCAGAAAAACGTCAGTCAAAGGCACTGTAAAAAGATCAACAATACTCACATTCGACAAACTGTCCATGTACGGTAACCATGAGCGCCATTTGCTGTCCATGGACCACAGGAAAGCAATCCAAGCAGAACATTTCCGCAGGACCCGAAAGATCATGTCTGGTCGATGGCAACCCCAAAACTGCATTAACCGTCGCCTGGCCTCCGACATGCATCCTCTGCACCTGCTTGTCCAAACTCTGAATCAATCTCGACAGATTTCTCGAACCGCCATTGTCCTGATTCAGCCATGGTGACCAGCTCATCTTGTATTGATTCGGCAGGGTCTTGTGATGTCCCTGTATCTTCGCTCTTTCTGGATGGCTCGTATTGGCCGAGTAGGAAAAGGTCGAAGCGGGATGGTAAACATGCTCGAGCGCTTGTCGTTGGGTATCGAATACCGTGAAGAAGCTGATTTGGGAATGAGACTGGGTCCGTGTAATTAATGGCAGGGGGAACTAACCGGACGAGGAAATTGATAAGTAGCTGGTTGTCGACGCCGCAAATGAGAGAAGGTCCCATCTCGAAAGGGAATACTCGGGCGCTGGGCTTCGGAACATTGGTCCCTGAAGTCGAAGGGCCATCGAAGACAATTTGGGGAACAGGATGCTGGTCGAGCATCGTCAAGGAAGGGAAACGTTTTGTTATTGAGCTGTTGGAATGATGTTGAATGATTTAGAGAAAAAAGCGACGAATAACGGACCTTCTGTATTTGGCTTCCTCGCCTCCTGCCACTTCAACCTCTCGAGCCGGGTTCCCGAAGAGAATAAGCTCTTTCAAATGCAGCATCTTCTCTTTTTTACCACCCGCTATCAAGTCAATGTCTTTCCATCGTAGCTTGTTATTTGAGAGCGACAGGTTGGCTAGCCGAGGCAGATAATGTCCCAGCGCCGTTAGATGCTCGCCACTGAGGTTATTGTTGCTGAGATCTATCGACTGGACCTGTGGCGACATTGAAAACAAGCTCCAAAAGTCAAAAAGAGCACCATACCTCGGGTTTCAGATTACTCGCAAGCTTCAGAATAACCGATATCTCCCTTCCTGAGCCACCATATCCAGGCAATAGCAGATTGTTCTTCTTGACAATCTCGTCGTCGATTAACGTCTGTCAAACAGGATTAAAAACTGCCAGCGGAAACCTTAGAGCCACGTACGCTGAGATTTAGCAGCCTCAGCTCCGGATTCCACCTCTTCTGCACCAAATCTTTCCATGGCTGAACAACCGAAGTTCCTTTTTTTGTCGTCGGAATAAGAGTTGGGCCCGAAACAGCATTTCTTCGCAGTCGACTGAGGGTGGTGACGACCCTGCCATTCGTCGACGCGCCACGAATGGAAACTGATTCGTCTTTTGCACTGGGAGATGATAAGCGAGCTAGCTGCTCGGCGTTCGGTAAGCCTGACGTTCTGAATTTTGCTGGGAACAAGACCGAGAGAGCCCAGTGAAACAGTCCCGTCCCCTGCACTGAAATGGATTAACAGATATTTACCAGATTGTGAGGTCCTTGATTCTTGAGTGCGTCTATTGGTCGATGACGGTGATTGCGAAATTTGTTGGTCCCTTTTCGACCACCAGCATTGTCGGTGACGTCCCGCATCATGGTGTCCTTGTCCATTAAACCAGCCTTCTTTAGGGCGGTTGACGCTAATTTGCGTGAGCCTGGCGCTGGTGTGGGACTGGAGAACATGGTGGACAAGAGCAAAGGTGGTTCGGCTGTGCACCGGAAGGAGTCAAGGTCTTTTCTAGCACGTGAACTCATTGTGACGTTGTCATTGTTTCGGAGTCGGATCTCGAATTAGAAAAATGTTACCAAGTCCAAAAAATAATATTATAATTCGATAATGGTACAGAAGGTGCTACATGAATCAGAATTTCTTTTGCTATGGGAAACAATGAGCGAGGGTCATAGTCAAAATGCGGCGACTTACACGAGCAGTGACGCCGGCGAGCTTGAGGTCTAGACCATCAGTTTTGTTGCTGATGGTGTCGAGCCGTCTGTTCTGCGAATCGAGCTCCTGACCCATGGCCATACCCAAAGCCTTGAGCCTCTTGGAAACATCGCTAATCTCGTCCAAATTGTCATCAATCTCGTCTTCGACCTCGTCGTCGGATGCAGTGCCCTCGAATTGATATTTGCCACGAGCAGTCTTTCTGGACTGCAGTTGTTCTTCGGTACGGTAACGACGACGTCCGCCACCATTGCCGAGCAGCTCTTCGTCGCCGCTGCCTTCCCGACCGTAGGTCTGGGCTTGACCAAGACGGTTCTGGGTCTCGCGAACGTCCATCATGGCGCGCTCACGCTCGTGACGCTCTTCATCGTAGCGGCTCTGAACTCGGGAAGCCTGAGCAGCTCGTTTGGCATCTTTGTTGAAGGTAATGACTGGTCGGAAAATGGAGCGATTGAGCTGCTTCAATTCGTCCGTCATATCGTTGGCTCGAGACGAGTGACCCTTGGCGACATCGAGATGCATCTCGGTATTGGCCAGACGTTCTATAGAGATAACTATGAGCAAAAAAATCGATAAAAAGAGGAAAGATAAATACCAGACTGGTCTCCCAAGCGACCAAGGGTATTTCTAGCGGTATCCTCAGCCTCTCGAGCGAGTCTGAGTGCGTTCCTGGTGGAATTAGCGCTCTCCTGTTTGACATATCGGGTCTGTTTCTTGATCCCTTCAACGTCCTCGTCATTCTCCTCTCCAGGGGTCGGTTCTCTCCCAGATGGTGGTCCATCGAAGAAGCGACCAGAGCCACCTTTCTGAGGATTATACCCAGAGAAGAGCTCGTTGCGGTCATCGTCGACGGCACCGCCGCGACGAGAGTAAGGGTCACCGACGCTGTTGTTCCGCCCATATCTTTCTGGCTCTACGGTCCTGGGCGCTTCAGAGCGAGAAGAGTAAGAGTCTTCGTATTTATCTCCATCACGGCTGGCGACGTAGGTGCTAGCGCTGGAAGCATAGCGGGAAGATGGCGAGGGGGCCTCGGGTTCAACAGCTGGGATTTCCGCAGCGGCTTTGCGTTTGAACCAGGACATGATATGGATAAGAAATTCAGATAGAAGGTTTTGTTAAAGGTTGTGTTTCGTTGGCTGAACCAGCAGGCAAGATGGTTTGTTGGGAGTTTGTGGGCGGCTTTATGTGACACAAGAGGTAAGCGGTGCCGACATCAATATCTTTCGGCCGTTGGCAAGCACAGCCTTACTTATTGATTTACAGATTTACCGACTTCGACAAGCTCAAGCGCTAATAATCACTATCCTCGTCAATCTCATCGTCACTGAACAAAGAAGGTCCTTTGAAAACTCTGGATTCCACCACAGGAGGACCAACTGCTTGCTCAACAATATCAACGGATGAAACCGAAACCGCAGCATCTTGATTGCTATAATTATTATCATCGACGGGGTCTAGCTCTGCCATTGAAGGCGCTGTGCCGAAACCTGTGAAACGACTGAGACGGTACGAAAGCAGAGTGGAGCGGGAAAGACGGACCACCGAAAGGTTTTATTTGGGCGCTACCCTTGGGCCCGGGTTTGAATACGGTCCATTCAGCTTCGGCTTCTTCTTCATCGTCGTCTTGGGATGAAGGTGTCTCCAAAGGTTTCACGGGTGGTTCTTCAAGGTCCTCATGGTCTTCTTCCTGTGCAATACCCTCGAAATAGCGGTCGTCCAGCTCTCCAATATCACAGTCTTTCTCTTCGACATCAGCATCACGGTCCTTCGGTTTTGGTTGCGATTCGTCAAGGTCGTCATGGTCTTCTTTCTGTTCCACATCCTCGAAATCTCGGTCGTCCTGCTCTTCGACATCACAATCTTTTTCGTCAACATCAGCATCACGATCCTTCTCGAAAACAACATCACGTTCATAATCCTCACCACAGTGCTCTTCTTCAACATCAGGTCCAGCTGCCAAATCCATAAGCGAAGAGGGAAAAGAAATAGGCGAAGAAGAATAGGTCAGTCCTAATGCAGTCGGTTTGGGCTTTGTCTTTGGCGGAGAGCGATTATAATTAGGCTGTGAAATCTGCGGAGGCGTCTGCATTGTCATGTCGTTCGAATATGGGTTCTGCATGATATCGGAATCTTCTGGTGACAATACATCACCGACTTTACGCGCTGGACCTGATTCCAATCCAAGAATGATACCAGCGACCTTCCAGGGATCTTCATATTCGAGCCAGTCGCCTGAAAACACGAATGGAGAGGCCGATTTGGGAGATGGAGTGACGAATTTGGGACGGACTGGGCTAATGAATGTGGGACGAGAAGGACTGAATTCGGTTATGGAAGATGATGAATTTCTCGTCGAGGCATCTGTAAACCAATATGAATTACGCAAAACGTGAACCAGAAACGACGACGTACGTTTTGGTATCCCATCGTCTTCACCCATCTCCAAATCCGTGTCGAAATCAGAACAACCGAGGCTGGAAGACGAGTATTCGCGGTCCATCGAGCCGAAGCTGTCGGCATTTCCTGGGCTGATATTTTCAGATTGCCGACCAGCCCAATCTGAACGCTGTAATGGAAGACAATGAGACCAGGACGAGCAATAGATTCTGGACCTACGGGCTTCTTGCGTCGTAAAGGAGAAGATGAGAAATCAGAAGGAGCAGATCGTTTAGCAGGAGCAGAGGGTTTTGTCGGTCGAGAAAGACCAGCAAGGTCGGGAAGAGCAAGTATTTTGTCCATAGCAGCACGAAGATGGAGAGCTGGACATCGTAAGCAGGAGCTGCATGGATAAGCATTACTCACGTTCAGACGTATCAAGGGCTTCAAGGACCTTGGAAGACGATTTGGGCTTGAACGAAGAGCTGGAAGAACTGGATGGATTAGGATAAGGAGATATTATCGTATTCCGGGCATGAGCGAGCTGAATATCCTCTGGACCACTGGGTCGTCGTTTAAGAGCGCTGCCGTTGGAGAGCACGTCGAATCGCTGGTTGCCAAAAAACCGCTTTTGAACGCGTGCTTTCTGGTCTTTGACGCGAGCTTTGGCGGCATTTCTATTGTAATATGAGGCTTGAGCTAGTTAATGAGAAGGATAGCTGATTTGACGAACATCTTGCCACCCATATAATTGGTTCCCGCCATGATGCGGTTGAGAGGCTTACTCGCAAACAAACAGCAATAATATTGCGCCCTGCGTGAATGAATCGGTTTGGTCTGCAGAAATGACGATCCACAGATATCCATCTTTATATTACGAAGATTGTCCATATAATCGCATCTATGCAACAACTGATAAACGAAGATGTCGTGTAAGCGTACGGGTCAATGGGTCAACGAACTGAAAATCATGCGATAGGGGAGGAAAATAGATAAGAGGAGGGATAGCAGGAAACTGAGCAAGAACAGAGGACAATGACGGGGAAATCTGTTAGGCCGCCAATACCAGGGTCGGACAAGCCCCTTCAGACGCGTCTTGGGCGTCAAAGAAACAATTTCGTCGAAAAGTAGGACGGCTTCCGCGGCAGTAGGTCGATCCGCTGGCTTTTTTGCTGACATCTTGTCGAACAGCTCGTTGAAGTCGTTAAGATCGCGATACCCCTTTTGAACAATGAGCTTGTTTCAACGGATTTTGAGGGAGCTCACCGATGAAAACATGTTCTTGAATACAGATCCCAGTCGCATGATGTCGCTTTTGAAGGGATTGGAAGGGACACCTACCACTTCGGACATCTTTGCTTGTTCGACCCAGTTCAGCTCCTGGGCTTGCTCCTCCTCGGAATATCGACGAGAAAACCCAAGGTCAATGAAAGAATAGCGGACTGGGCCGACACGACATCGATGCTTTGTCTTGTGCCAAACGAGAAGACCGGATTCGAGAGCATATCTGTGAGGAGACGAGAAATGGGACCCTGACGGAACAACCTTGCTGCCTTCCATCATGATATTCAACGGGCTGATGTCTCTGTGGAGGAATATGAACTCTCAGGTCAGAGAATAGAGGACGACTTACCCATGCGCGATATTGTGCTGGTGCATGAACTCCAGCCCCTGAAACCGAAGATGAACGAGTTGTATCTGGAGAAGTCGAATTGGACTTACTTCCAGCATCTGTCGGATAAAATCGATGACTTCACGCATACAGTGCATGCGGGGAGAATCACAGTGCGTCAAGAAGGGTAACACCATGATTTTAAATCGTCTGCCCGGCAATGTAATGATATCGAGCACCTGGATGCAATGGTTTCGGGGGTCGTCTCGGATAGGAGGCTTGGAAAAGTAATTGGAGAGCTCCAACTCGGCTGTATTGTCGAGAGCAATCTTCAAAACCACCTTTCGCCCGTCTTTGATCCGAAGAGCATCGAGGGCACCCCAATAGCTCTGCGAACATTGTGCACTGAAATCAACAGAAAAGAGCCAGACAGTCGACTCACGCAGAGAGTTAAACTGTCCTCGCATTCGCTCCAAGGATTGCCCGCAAGCTTTCCACCAGGCAGCCAGGATGGTTGCCAGACTGGCTGGAATCGAGGACGCAATTCATATCCCAGAGCCTTCAGATTGAACTGGAGATCCACCCAGATAAAGTCGACACAGGTTCTCCCGCCGACCCCAGTGTATTCGTTTGGTCCAGGAATGAAGCTGGACTGCAACAACTCCTGATGCTCCTTTGTGAGACGCATTGTGGCTGCCAGAAGAGGGTTGTGGCACGTGTCCCCAGGACCTCGAAGATGACGTCGGACTTGGGCTTGGATGAATTGCGACAATAATATTGCGCCCGGCGTGAATGAATCGGTTTGGTCTGCAGAAATGACGATCCACAGATATCCATCTTTATATTACGAAGATTGTCCATATAATCGCATCTATGCAACAACTGATAAACGAAGATGTCGTGTAAGCGTACGGGTCAATGGGTCAACGAACTGAAAAGCATGCGATAGGGAAGGAGGATAAATAAGAGGGCTAGTAGGATACTGAGCAAGAACAGAGGACAATGACGGGGAAATCTGCTAGGCCGCCAATACCAGGGCCGGACAAGTCCCTTCAGACGCGTCTTGGGCATCAAAGAAACAATTTCGTCTAAAAGTAGGACGGCTTCCGCGGCAGTAGGTCGATCCGCTGGCTTTTTTGCTGTCATCTTATCGAACAGCTCGTTGAAGTCGTTGAGATCGCAGAACTCCTGTCGAAGAATCAGCTGGTTTCAACGGATTTCGAGGGAGCTCACCGATGAAAACATGTACTTGAATACAGATCCCAGTCGCATAATGTCGCTTTTGAAGGGATTGGAAGGGACACCTCCCACTTCGGACACATTCGGGGTTACTCTGACTTGCACGACCCGCTTCAGCTCCTGGGCTTGTTCCTCCACGGAATATCGACGAGAAAACCCAAGGTCAATGAAAGAATAACGGACTGGACCGACACGACACCGATGCTTTGTCTTGTGCCGAACAAGAAGACCGGATTCGAGAGCATATTTGTGAGGAGACGAGAAATGGGACCCCGATGGAACAACCTTGCTGCCTTCCATCATGATATTCAACGGGGTGATGTCTCTGTGGAGAAATATGAGCTCTCAGGTCATAGAATAGAGGATGACTTACCCATGCGCGATATTGTGCTGGTGCATGAACTCCAGGCCCTGAAACCGAAGATAAACGAGTTGTATCTGGAGAAGGCGATTTGGACTTACTTCCAGCATCTGTCGGATAAAATCGATGACTTCAGGCATACAATGCATGCGGGGAGTATCACAGGGCGTCAGGAAGGGTAACACCATGATTTTAAATCGTCTTCCCGGAAATGTAATTATATCGAGCACCTGGACGCAATGGTTTCGTGGGTCGTCTCGGATAGGAGGCATGGAAAAGTAATTGGAGAGCTCCAGCTCGGCTGTATTGTCGAGAACAATCTTCAAAACCACTTTTTGCTTGTCTTTGATCCGAAGAGCATCGAGGGCCCCCCAATAGCTCTGCGAATATTGAGCACTGAATCAATAGAAAAGAGCCGGAGAGTCGACTCACGCAGAGAGCTAAACTGTCCTCGCATTCGCTCCAACGATTGTCCGCAAGCTTTCCACCAGGCAGCCAGGATGGTTGCCAGACTGGCTGGAATCGAGGACGCAATTTGTATCCCTGATCCTTTAGAATAAGCTGGAGATCCACCCAGATAAAGTCGACACAGGTTCTCTCGCCGGTCCCAGTGTATTCGTTCGGTCCAGGAATGAAGCTGGACTGCAACAACTCCTGATGCTCTGTTGTGAGACGCATTGTGGCTGGAAGAAGGTTGTGGCACGTGTCCCTAGGACTTCGAAGATGACGTCGGACTTGGGCTTGGATGAAGAACCGGAGAACCGGATGGATTAGAATACGGAGAGATTATCGTATGGCAAGCATGAGCGAGTTGAATATCCTCTGGACCACTCGGTCTTCGTTTAAGAGCACGTTGTTGGAGAGCACGTCGAATCGCTGGTTGCCAAAAAACCGCTTTTGAACGCGTGCTTTCTGGTCTTTGGCGCGAGCTTGGCAGCATTTCTATTGGAATATGAGCTAGTTAATGAGAAGGATAGCTGATTTGACGAACATCTTGCCACCCATATAATTGGTTCCTGCCATGACAGGATGATGGAGGCGGTCAAGAGGCTTGCTCGCAAACAAGCAACAATATCGCGACAGTCGACTTGCTCTTGACGCCCGCCGATTTGAACCTTCTATAGCTCAACAGCTCCACCTTCAGCATATGGTAATAATCTGACGCTGAATTTTATGAAGACATTATCTATCGGCTACAGCTGGTGTGACGTGTCATTGCGCCTCCTACGTTACAATCTCGGAGCACCGAGCAGAAAAATAAGTAATGTCCATGAAAACAAAGGGCCCTGGTTTGATCTAATAATGCAATAGGGGACCTAAACTTCATCGTAGAAGAGGTCGAGATAGCGGGAGACCAATGGCAAATGACGTGCTGCGAACCGACGAACTTTGCCTGGCCGAAAATATGGACTCCATACAAGTGCTTTTCGACGGCTCCTTGACATTGCAGAAACAATTTCCTCGAACTGTAGCAAGGCGTCAGCAGCAGACGGTCTATCCTCTGGCGATTTTGCCGTCATGTCGTCCAAGAGGTCATTGAAATCGTCCAGGTCGAAAAACGACTATGAAATGGTGAGCAATTTCGATAAGGAAGTGGTAGAGCTCACCAATGGGAACAAGTCTCTGAATACTGTCCCCAGTCGCACAATGTCTGCGTTGAAAGGATTATATGGGTCATCTTGGGCCATCTCTGGGGTCACCTTCCACTGTCCGACCAGTTGCCTATCCTCCGTGCTGATTCTTTGCCCTTGCGACAAACCAAAATCGATGAAATAGTAGCGGACTGGGGCGACACGACATCGATGCTTTGTCTTGCGCGGGATGAAAAGGAGCCCGGAATCGCGAGCGTAACAGATGGAAGAAGAGAAATGCAACCCTGATGGGACGACCTTGCTGCCGTCCATCATGATATTGCCCTGGCTGATGTCTCTAGACAAAACGTGAGCTGAGGTCGTCTAGTGAATCAGGGATAGCTCACCCATGCGCAATGTTCTTCTCGTGCATGAACTCCAGTCCCTGGGACCAAAATGAACGACTTGTCCATGAACAAAGGCGAAAGCTTACCTCCAACATCTGTCGCATAAAATCAATGACCTCGGACATACAATAGACTCGAGGAGAATTGCATCGCAATAGAAAAGGTAGACCATTATCTTGAATCGTCGGCCGGGAAACGATATGACTTTGAGGACATTGACGCAATGGTTCTGAGAGTCGTCTCGAAAAGAAGCCGAAGAAAGGATTTGGGAGAGCCTTAGCTCCTCTGTGTTGTCGAGTACAATCTTCAAAACGACTTTTTGCCCATCTTTGACCCGAATAGCATCGAGAGCAGACCAATAGAAAGGCTATGAATGTTGAGCAGTTGGACGAATAGGAGGGAACTGACTCACGTCGACACCGAAATGATCCTCACAATGACGGTAATTCTCGCCAGCCAGTGATCCACCAGGAAGCCAAGACAGTTTCCATCCTGGCGGAATCGTGGTCGCAAAGGGATACGCCAGGAGAGGTTGAAGATCGAACCATATGAAATCTTCACGCTCTCTTTTGCAGATTCCAGTGTATTCGTCCGGTTCAGGATTCAGAGTGCACTGCAATGCATATTCATCGGATTTTGAGAGTCGCATCGGTAGACTGAAATTTCGTGAACTGGAAGAGGATCGTCCAGCACGTGGTGGCGGAAGCTTGGTAGCATTTCGATTGCAATATAAGCTGTTTGACGAGCAGAAAGAGGAGACGAGACGATATACTTGATGCGAGCCATGATGGAAGCGGTCAAGATGCTGGCTCGTGTAAACAAGCAATAATATCGCGACAACTCTTTTGGGTAGAAATAACAGTCGTCTTCATAAATTAGCATATAGAAGGGTATGTTACAGGTTAATGCCTCAACGACTAAAACGACGCCATAGCGAAAGGAGATCAGCTAACAAGAGACCAGATAGCAGGACACCAGGCAAGACCCTAGGCAGATATTGCTTGACAAAAAATTCAAGTGGGCTTGGGTGCCAATACCAGCTCCGTAAGAGTCTTTCACGACGTATCTCCGACATAGCAGAGACAATCTCCTCGAAGAGTAAGAGCGCTTCAGTGACAGTCGGTCTGTCTTCCGGCTTTATTGCAGCCATCTTGTCGAAGAGACCATTGAAGTCATCGAGGCCGGGATACTCCTTTATTGCAGCCATCTTGTCGAACAGACCATTGAAGTCGTCGAGGTCGGGATACTCCTGTCGAACCTGAATCAGCTTGTTCCAGCGGATTCTGAGCGAGCTCACCACTGAAAACAGCTCCTTGAATACCAATCCCAGTTGAAAAACGTCGGTCTTGAAAGGATTGTAAGGGACGCCTTTTTGAGACATTTCTGGGGTCACTCTCACTTGTCCAACCCTGTCCTTCGTCTGTGCTCTGTCCTTTCCCTCAGGGTAATGACGAGAAAGCCCGAGATCGATCAAGAAACAGCGGACTGGAGCTACATGACATCGAGGCTTCCTCTTGGTCAAAACAAGGAGACCGGACTTGAGGGCATAACTGTAGGGATCCGAGAAATGGCAGCTTGAGGGAACAACCTGGGTGCCGTCCATCATAACATTTCCCATGCTGATATCTCTGAATGAACATGAGCTTCGGGTTTTCAGAGAATGATGTCGATTGACCTGTGCGCAATATTCTGGTCGTGGAGGAATTCTAGGCCCTGAAAAGTATTGCAGATGAGCTGTTTGTCTCTGGAGAAAGGCAAATTGGACTGACCTCCAGCATCTGTCGGATGCAGTCGATGACCTCGGGCATACAGTGAAACGGGGAAGAGCCGCAGCGCATCAAGAAGGGTAATACCATGATTTTGAATCGTCTATCCGGCACTGGAATGACGTTGAGGACTGGGACGCAATGATTCTGTGGGTCGTCTCGGAAAGGAGCTTTGGAAAAGAGATCCAGGAACTTGAGCTCGTCCGTGTTGTCAAGGACAATCTTCAAAACGACTTTCTGTCCATCTTTGAGCCGGATAGCATCAAGTGCAGCCCAATAAAGCTGCGAATATTGAGTTGGACGAATAGGAGAGAGAGAGAGAGAGACTAGACGCACACCGAGAGCTAAATGGTCCTCACAGTCCATCCATTGCTTGCCCGCAAGTGACCCCCCAGGAAGCCACGATGGTTGCCAGACTGGCCGGAATCGAGGACGCAATTGGTATCCTTGTTCTTGTAGAAAGGACTGGAGCTCGACCCAGATGAAGTCTGCTTCGGTCCTGTGTAATTCCCCGCCGTATTCTTCCGGTCCAGGATTGTAGCTGGACTCCAACATATCCCTAAGAGCCTTCGTGAGCCGCATGATTAAAGTTCGTGGAGGGTCGTCGCACGTGCTGCCTTGCGCGCGCGAGCTGTCAGAGGAGCCGCCGACAGTCTATTGAAAAAGGTGGGTCAGCGCCATTAAACACAGATATAACCTCGTGGCCTTGGTCGAATCAAAGAGGAGTTCCGTGGGTAAGAATTCCTCACGTTCAGATAAAGGGTCTCGAGGACGTTGGAGGAAAATTTCGGTTTGGCTCAGAGCTAGATGCACGAGAATGCTAGGAGATTATCGTAGCATGCTGAGCATGAGGAAGCCAAAACGAGTGGCTCGTCGTTTGAGAGCAATACCAGCATGTCGAATCCAAGGTCGAATCGTGAGTCGCCGAAAACTACCGCGTTTGAACGCGAGGTTTCTTCTCGTCTTTGCCGCGACCTGTGGCCGAATTTCTATTGGAATATGAGCGAGCTGAGCTGAGAATAAAGCAATTGACCAGCATTTAACCACTGATATGGTTGCTTTGCCATTGAGGCGGTTCGGGCAGGAGGCTGGGGTAAACAAAAAACAACAACGCGACTTGCTCTCGACTCTTTTCACGGGCCTTCTACGACTCAAATACTGATAGCTCTACCTTCGGTAGCATCTTATATTCAGTCCGACGCTGGTGTCTGCCTCTTCCGATGGTTCTCCAATCTCGCCCACCGCTTCGTCGGCTTCCTCAAGCACTAAGCACTCTGCTCCATTCCATCATGATAAAAAGTCAGGCAGAGGTCCGCGATAATCTCATTTCCCCATCCAACATATGCATTTCTATCTTGCCTTCCTGATTCCAGCCGTAGCAGCATCCCTCGATGTCAAACTCGCATCAGGCGCTCTCAGAGGGTAATGGAACAGAGGCATCGCTCGGAATCTCTTGTGCCCTTCCACTAGTCGGTTCCCTTCGTTTTAAAGCCACGGTGGCTGTTGGAGCCAGCTCAGACACGTCAATAAAGGATGCATCAGCCTTCGTGAATCCTTGTCCTCAACCTGCTGACTCGACCTTGGGAGCACCTATTGGTGAAGACTGCTTGGTTCTCAATGTGCGTAATCTTTATTCTAGGTCGAGCGACGACTGACAGACTTGTCATGTTTGAAGGCCAGCAGATATAACAGCTGATGCTGGGGTTCCGGTCCTTGTTTGGATTTGCGTGCGTCGCATCATATTCTTGTCTTTTCTAAATGCTAATGTAAGGTCTAAGGAGGCTCCTTCATTACTGGGTGTTGTTTGTTCTCAACCAAGGATCCACGTCGAAAAGGTTCTGTCTGCAGATTCGTCCTTGTACGTTTGGTCGTTTGATTCGCTCTTCTTTGGGGCGCTGACATTGCTCACAGTAATTATCGCCTCAGCACTTTGGCTTTGCAAGACATTCCGTCAAACCATGGGTTCTACACGTTGATTCGATACAGTTGGCCAGCTCCTTCATGGCGCCTGAGGATCTCAACGCTGGTCTTCTTGATCAAAGACAGGCTCTTACCTTTGTCAAGAACAATATCGCTGCATTTAGTGGAGACCTTTCGAAGGTGACAATATGAGGACAAGTCGGTCGACGTCGATTGGATTCAGGTTTACATGTCAACTTTGTCCACGATTTGACCCTGGAGGTTCGTTTTAGTCTTCATTACCTTTTTGTGACGACTAATATTTGGTTTTAGCTACATGACCGACACCAAGCAAGTCTTGCAGTTGATGCGGAACAATTGGACGTTATTCCGGATGGTGAGATGGTTATTGTGCGATTTTCGAGCTAGACTTACTTTTCCCTCTTAGATTTCGACTTGGACAAGACGACGACAATGAACAAAGCTGCGATTCTGGCCCAATGACAGACGGATAGCAAAACCTATTCTTCATAGCCATATAACGCGTTGAAATGCATTGGTTGGTTTGATGTGTCAGGACCTAAATAGTCTCGACTCAAATGTTGACTATGGCTACTTTCCCTTTCGTTTTCCTTGCGATTCAGGATGCTCCTTCTTTATGTGACGCTCAAGATTGGATTCAGTGGTGTATGCATTGGAGGAGCAGTGAGGGCATCGAAATGCTGAATGGCGTTTAGCGAGATATAAGACAGAAAAATATGAATAAATACGATTTGGGCTATGAGTAAGCTTATGTAATTTGAGTTCACTTGGCTTCCAGTACGACTTTCCACAGCCAGTCTCTGTGCATGGATGAGGTCCAGCCTCCTTCTTATGCTCCCGACCGACATGCGCATTACGTTGACTGGGCCTTGGGAACGACCGTGTACAGCCAGGCTCTGTGCAAGCATGGGGGTGGGGCTTTTTGTCATGCTCAGTATCAACATGCCGTCTAAGTTCATCTGCACGCCTGAACGACAGCGTACAGTCCATAGTCGCCGTGCATAGATAGGTGTGAGGCTTGTTGTCATGAACATAATCAACATGGTCTTGAAGTGCCTTTGGCGTCTCGTATGACTTTCCACAGACTGTGCAAACATGACGGTGGGGGCGGGGCTTTTTGTGATGATGATGATCAACATGCCCTTCAAGTCTAGATGGACGGTCGAACGTCTTTCCACAGACTGTGCAAGCATGGGGGTGAGACTTGGAAGCTGATTCGGAGGAGGATTTGATTGCCTTTGGCGGAGGTGGTGATTGCGACGTCGACGGGCCGGCACGATCTTTTCGTTTAGAGGCCGGTTCGGAGCCAGGCTTTTGGCGAGCGGAAGAACTCGGCTGCTTTGCTCTCTTTGTTGAGCTAGAGCTAGAACCAGAGACCTGGGCTGGGACGGCCAGGTCCGGGGTTTTAGATTTGGTTCGTTGGAAAGCGGGCTCAGCTGGCGAAACGGATGGTCGATTCGCGTTCAAAGTGAGCAGCCTGGGATCGATCAGCTCATTGTAAGGATCATAGTACCCCGATGGCGGGCTGCAGCGAAAAATGTCAATACCAAATAATTTTTTTAACGAGAATATAGCGACTTACACAGGTGTCGCAAAAATGATAGATGCGGAAAGGAAAGCGACCGTTATAGTGGAGAAGAGCATCGGTTTTTTCAGGCTGGGAAGAGCGGCTTGAACGTTGGTCAACGGGGTGGAAAAAATGGGGAGGTGAGTGGCGACCAGCGCTGCTGAGGACTCGAAAATTTTCATCAGTTTTAAATAGCTATACTCAATAATCATTTTATTTCTCATTTTATTTCCCAGCTCATTTATATTATCTCCGGTGGGCTGGCTTGGTCTCGCTTAGGACTCGGCATGTGATTCACCGATCTCCAATCGGGTTGCTGCCGAACAATGCCGAACCCTCGACCAGGCCAACTGAATCTCGAAAACCAGGTTTCTGCTCTCTTTCTACTGCCAAATGGTTCAAATTATATACCTGCCCCTTCCAATTGCATTTTTGGCTAACCAAAGCATGTTTCAGCTCAAAGGTCTGCGATATGGTGCTATGCAACATTCAAATTCCGTTTTAGGCAGACATGTCTCGGCTAATCTCGGCTAGTGATCGAAAAATAAAATGAGAAATAAAATGATTATTGAGTAGGGCTAAAAATATCGGCTCCTCTTGGCGCGCCACATGGCTCACAGGCAACAAACACTGCCGAAGGATGCCGAAGTGGGCCTAGACTTTCAAAAGGCGGCCGAAGTGGGCTGAAACCTTCCGACAGAGGCCTTCGTTCAACCTTTGTTACGAGTCCCGTATGCTCTTTGATACTTTGACTTGAACAAGAAAGACCAAGTACGAGTACAATAATGATGGACAAAGCTGTGATTCTGGCCGCATTCGAGGAATGCTAGAGCAACAGTAACAACAGTATGACATTCTTTACAGCATAAATTGGTTCCAGGACGAAGCGAGTTGCGGTAAGCTAGAAAGATAAAGGAAAGAAGATCAGAGAAAGGTGGCGCTCGATGAACCAGTTGGACCAGTACACAAGTATCTTGGACAATTTCCTTCCGGCGCATCAGCGACATTGAGAAACGACGTCCTCGAACAGTAATAGAGCTTCAGCCGCACTCGAGGCTGTGGTCCGGATTTGTCGCCACCATTCGTTCGAAAAGCGGATTGAAATCATCGAGGTCGCGAAATTCCTTGAGAACCATCAGCTTCGACTGCATCCAAAGGAGCCTGACTGCTCACCAACGAAAACATATTCCTGGATACTACCTCCGGTTGCACAATATCCGCCTTGAAAATGACTCAAAGCAAGGCTCACCAGCTTGGTGCTTCGTACGACTCTCAAATGTTGAGGGTCGTATAAGGGTCTTTGTAGAAACGTCGACTCGGCAATGAGAATAAGAGCAAGGCTAATCATCATCGGTTGTTCGGCACAAAAAGGAGTTGGATTGAAGAGGGTATTGAGGTCGTGAAAGCGGCAGCCGCAACCAGTTTGACTATTGAATCTAGCTCTCTTCCACATCTCTTGCAATCATGTTTCTGCCAGAACCGTCCAGCAAACGCCAGGTTTTCCTCTTCAGCATATCAGCTGCATCTCGCACCGCCGCCCGATGGCGCTGAGCCAAATCCGTCGAATTCCTCCCGTCCACCAATTGCACCACCTGCAATCCTTCAGCGACCAAAGTCTCCAAGCTGTTGAACAAGCGACGATAAACGTCGCTCTTGGCTTGGAGCTGGTCGGACCGCAGCTCGAGCGTAGTGACCGTCCTGGGAAGCTTGATATTTGCAGTGAAACCGGCCCAGGTTTGTAATGAAAGGAGAAGATTGGTGACTTTGGGACATGTTTCTGAAATGCAGGAAATGCATTCGTTGAACGAAGCGGTGAACTGGGCTTTATGTCGCTCGCTGCTCTGCGATATTCCTGCAGTGATCCCGACCCGCATTACGATTCTCGTCAGAGTTGGACCGAGATGCTGGAGAAGGGGAAGCCAGCCGGTAGCAATCCTCATGAAGGAGGTTACGCAGGTGTAAATGAGCTGGTGAACATTGGGGAAGGAATGTCGCGCAATGGATTCGACTAGTTCAGGGTTATTGTGTAGAAACCAGGCCGAACATGATAATGAGGTGATTTGTGAGGTCGATTTGACATTGCTCATGACTTGTTGAAAGTCCAAGCCAAGACCGCGAATGTTCTGGGGATAGACGACGGAGAGCCATCCGTCGGACATTCTCATGGCAGCATCTGGAGCTTTTGAAGGAAGAATGAGCTGTAGAGACTCGCATTGCGAGACTGCGCTAAAGAATTGGGGACAGTCTTCGCTCAGCAAACGAAGACTCAGGGTGATTATGGCGAGGTTTGGAAGAAACCTGATGATGTCGAGGAGCCGAGGATCATCGAGAGAGATTTTGCCGCGTTTGGGATGGATATCGAGTCTTCTGGTATGGCGACCGAGCGACATCGGGTGGTTTTCATCATTGGCAGCCTCATCATACGACCCTTTCAGCATCGCGCTCAACGGCGACAAATGATGCTCCCCGGAGATCGCGACTGCCTCGAAGAAATACGGGGTGATTATCGAGTGGAAGGCTTTGCAAGTTCGCATGGATGCGCATTTTGTAGCCTGAAAATCGGTCAACAAATCTATCGTGGAAAAGGCTGGAGGATGCTTACACGAGATTTTCTCAGAAGTTCGAGCTGAACAGCCTCTATAGATGACTGTTTCGTGGCGATAATCCGAAGAATGTAATCTGGGTCGAGCAGCTCTGGTGCTTCAGCTGCTTTTTGGAGAATTATGATCCATAACTCGGGCGGCAGATTGCAGGGAAAGGAATGGTTTTCATGCATGATAGCAGAATAGAGCCAGCAGGCTGGGATAGCCTGGTAAAAATTTGCGACCTTGACGCTGCAGCTGCAGACTAGTGGGGTGCCAGTGAACTGATTCTGAGATGCGAAAAATGACGAAGCTCGTCACGGTCACATCACGTGTGCTGCGTAAGTCTCGCCATGACGAAACGGGACGACCATTGTTCTGTTTTGTAGCTCTCTCTCGCGCGACGGTTCAACTTCTTTCGCGTGGTTCACAGCCAGTCGGCTCGGCGAACCCTATTTCATAATCCATTGTGTGGAATCTCCTTTTGGGCAAGGTGACTTGAACCCCGGGCAGATATTTCCATTGTTGTGGGCTCTGGATAAAACCCCAGGACCGATTCATACAGTGCGTTATTTCTCTCTCTCTTTCAGCTATGGCCTCTCACACCAGCACTCCTCTGAAAAGTTCGATCCATTCTCACGCAGATTCTTTCAAAAGCCCACTGCCTCGTGTTGTCTTGAATCCAGTTTTAAACAATACGATGGAAGCGAGTTGGTCGGGGCCTCTGAAACCCAATTCATTCAACGACCTTTTGCGCCCAACGGGTGGCGACGCGGACCTCAAACCGGAATGGCTGAACAGCTTCACCAAATTTAAGACAAAGTACCGAAAGGAGAACCAATTGAACCAGAACTTTGTGAGTTTTCGGTTTGCTGCTGCATCTTCCATAACCAATTGAGTTTTGGTCAGGTTAAACATTTCAGGGCTCTCAAAAAGAAGCATCCAGGAATATTCAACACGCTGAAAATGGTGTTCGGCGCCAATCTTGTCGACGAGGCAGTCGCATCCATTTTCCGTGTTGACGGCCTTTTGTATGAGGAAACCATCGATACCGACAAAAAGGCGACGAAAGTTCAATACCGGAATGCTGAACTTGTTGTCGAATTCAAGCTGAAGGCGAATCAGGATCCCTTTCAAGACGACAATAAGGAGGACGACTCGGAGCAAGAAGATGGCGAAGATGAGGATGGCAGCGATGAAGAAGAAGAGGAAGAGGAAGACGTCGAAGATGATGAAGATGACGGAGAGGAGGAGGAAGCGGAAGAAGAGAGCCAAAAGGAGGAGGAGGATGAGAAGAAGAAGAAGACGCCTTCGAGGTCTTTCCTGAAGACGAGCGATGAAGCCGTCGACACTCGATCTCAGCTTGCGAGCTATGCAGCTCTTATCGACAATCACCAATATCGAACCCATATCTTTCAACTTCTCATTTTCGGCACCAGAGCTCGCTTTCTACGCTGGGACCACTCGGGGGCCGTCGTCTCCGAATCCTTTGACTACACGGAACAGTCTGATCTGCTCGTCACTTTCCTTTATCGCTTCTCTCGCCTTAATGAAGCTGAACGTGGTAGAGATACTAGGTTTAGGAAAGTTTCTTCAGGCTCGGAAGATGACAAGCTCGCCCGCGACAAGCTTGAAGGCGATTGGGAGCATCCTCGGGATAAACGTCAGGTCGTCCAATTCTCGGTCACCGACGACGACGGCAAAATCCACGAGCTTTTGGCCTGGAAGCATGCCGTCGCTCGTGTGTCGCCAGTCGGCCGAGCCACTCGTGCCTTCCCCGTCTGGAACAAGACGATGGACGTGAAAATGTTCTACAAAGATGGCTGGCATGCTGAGACACTGCAACAAGAGTCAACGATCGTCAGTCAATTGCATTCAGCGAGAGTACCGAATATTCCTACGATAATCGCTGGCGGGACGATCTCAACCCTCTCGACCTTCAATCACCAATTCGCAGAGGCGCCGTGGAATCAAGCAAATTCTACATCAATGGTTCGCCGAGTTTACCGATTCGTCCTAATCCAAGAAGTCGGACGCCCTCTTTGCACCTTTACCTCGACACGAGAGTTTCTGAAGGTGACCCATGACGCATTCATAGGTATTTCTCTCTCCTTTGTTCGCTAAAACCTTTCATTGACCCAATTTCAGCTCATCGAGAAGCCTATCTTCGCTGTGGATATCTTCACCGTGATATCAGCGAAGGCAATATCCTGATCGTCACCGCCGAAGAGGGAACCAGAGGCTTGTTAATCGATTGGGAACTGTCGAAGCATGTCGAAGAGATCAATGACGGTGGCAAGCAACCTTGGCGCACAGTAAGCTAGATTTCGCCCGGTGTTTTCTCGTCGTGTTGCTGATAAGTATGTCATAGGGAACATGGCAGTTCATGTCGACTAGACTCAACAAACATACCAATAAGCGTCATCAACTGCAGGACGACCTCGAATCTTTTCTTCACGTCGTGATGTACACGGCTTTCCGCTATCTCGACACCGATACTGAATCCGCAATACTTCGGAAATTCATCGACGATGTCTACAATTCCCGACGAAACTATAAGCAACTTTTTTTCGACCATCCGGATGACGTGTTCGACAAAAAGGTCATCTTCAAGGATAGCCCCGCGATAACATCATGGGTCCTCGAAGCCTGCTCTTATGCATCAGAATGGCTGAGCTGCCCGGCCTCTAAATTTCGAAGTAGTGGGTGCGAAACCGGATTCCCACATCCTGACGCTGCTTCGAATGTTCCAGACGACATTCGATTCCATAACCATGATGCGCTGGATGCCCTTTGGACGTCGCATTTGCAGGAGGCAATGATCTCGCAGGACAAGAAAATCCTTCCTTTCGACTACCTCAATGACACCCCTCTTCCCGGTAACTCCACCCCCAGTCGCTTGACCAGATCCAAAACTGGTCGTCGACCCCAGAAGTTGGATCTCGACGGTGGTCAAGAAAACGACGAAGGAAGACTGGGTTCTGAGGATGATGAAGATGATGGCGACTATGCACCTTCTGGTTCCAAGAGACCGCCGAACCCAAGATGGCCTTCATCTTCTGGGAGCAATAAGGCGGCCCGACGAAAGGTCTCTCAGCAGGCCACTTCAGGGCGTAAATGACCGGTCTCGTTAAATATTAGTACATTATGATTTCTTTATGATAGCGGATACACAGTTGAAGCATTCCATTGTACATTTAATCATTCAATCAAGGCGTTAAACAAGTATCAGAATACATCGACCAGTCCGTAATCCTGAATAGTCATCAGTGAAAACTCGATTGGACAAAGAAGAGAGACTTTACATCGGCTCGGGCTTTGGCCCAGCGACGAACTGTTATGAATCATTTGGCGTATGTCATTCATCGAAAGACTGATCTGAAGTCGGCCAATTGTTATGGTTCATCTTTGCACATTCTGGGGTCAGTTTCCACTAGAAATGAACCCCAGATGGGATAACTTTGGTGCCATCCATCATGATGTTTCGGAAGCTGGTATCTCTGAGAAAATATAAGGTCTTTGGTCATAATAATAACAGAGGACCACTGACCCATGGACGATGTTATTCTCGTGCAGAAATTCCAGGCCCTGAAACCGAAGATAAACGACTTGTCTCTGTAGAAAGGCGAATCAGACTGACCTCTAACATCTGTCAGATAAAATCGATGACTTCGGGCATGGAGTGAAACGAAGAAGTCTCAAAGGCGACAATACGATGATGCTAAATCGTTTTCCAGGAATTTGGAGCAGGCGGGATACTCGGACGCAATGGTTCGGAAGCCGAAGAAAAAAATCGCGACAGGCTCAGCAGCCCTGGCAAGATTGAGCTCCTGAATGATCCTCGCATCGGATTATATCCTCACCTGAATGCCGTCCACCGGAAAGCCAAGAAGGTTATCGTCTTGAATAGAATTGAGGACGCAGTCGGAATCCCTGGGCTGCCAAGAAAGGGTGGAGAGCGACCCAGACGAAATCCTGGGGCTACCTCTCATAGGGCCCGGTATTCTCCCACCGGAGGATTCAGACAGAGTTGTAAATGATTTTCGGTGGCTTGGGAGAGCCACATAAGCCACGTCGAGGAGGACAGGAGAGGACAGGCCATGAGCGAGCTTCAATTTGACCTAAGGAATGTAAACTCACCATCGTCAACGAGGCGAAACTCATCCATGAACAACTAGTCGCCCGTGCTTTTCCCTGACCGCACTCGCTCCGTCCTTGCCCGCGTCTCCCGCCCTCAGGCTTCTCCCAGACCCGAGATTGAAAAGTTATTGATGCTACGACATCGTTGGCTGGAACAGGGACACGTGTCTCGACGACGAATGCTTAAACCTCGTCATGTTGGACATCTCTGAATGACCATGAGATCTAGCTTGGCTGTCGAGCGAATGGAAGAAAGCTCACATATGCCCGACATCGTCCTGTTGCTCGAAAGATCGCAAAACGCATCCAAGGTCAACAGTTTCCCAATGGCAGAGCCGCTTATATTTCGAAATTCCGGTAAATCGGAGAGAGATGAGACGGGGAAGAAAGCTCGACGATTGATGGGATTGTGGTGGAGCCTAGATGTTTTTCAAATGGACCAGTCCGGAGCAGGCCGAAAAGACGTATCGAAAGACCACCAGTCTCTACAGCCGACAGCACCAATCGAATTCAAGCATGCGCGACGTTATTTGTTTCCGTTGTAGAGCCGTCCTGTGAATGTAAATCAGGTTCTCTGCCTTGGTCGACTCGGGTCAATCAGCGAAAAACGAGCACCGAAGCGGTCTCACCTAGCTAAACGGCAAACGCTGATTATTCCAAGCCTTCCAGGCTCGGGTCGGGCAGCAAAGTCTGCCTTGAATCATGAATTCTGAACAAGAAACAGGCTAGTAGCGAAAATTGTTGGAAAATTGTGATGAGCCTATGGCCGAATTGACGGCTACCAGTGGCACAACGCAAGACTGGTCGTGGGTCCGATAGAGGCGTGCATGGTGGTTAGATATGGTTCCCTATTCAGATCAGAGATTAAGCTTGACGACGGTTCGTGGAGAAGAGCAGTCAGCTTTTTGATTGCCGGACCTTGACCTCATTCTGCCGTCTGCATTTCTGCATTTGCTGCACTATTTGCTAGTGAATCCCCGTCAGTGATAATAATATTCCATCTGCAGTGAGCTGACGAAAATCTCTCGGGCCGCGTCTTTTCTGACCTCTTGTACAGCGTCAGCCCAATGGCCTCTTCGGAGCCCTGCTTATTGTGTCACTTTGACGTGTCTATCATTCCAGAACCTCACGTCCGAGCCCTGGATGTCCAGAAAGTACTTGATTCCGACGACGCTCCGATGGGCTTGCAATTCGAAGAGCTCAAGGACAGGTTGTCCTCGGCGCTCGAAGAGCTTCACTCTATCGACCTCGAGATGGAGAGACTGAGCCAAGAGCTGCTTTCTCTTTTCAAAAAGCGTCACAGTCTCAATGCAGATATCATTGACCTAAAGACTGTCACCCATCCGATTCGCCGCATGCCACCAGAGATTTTGTTCGAAATCTTCGTGCATTGTGTTCAACAAGACCACGACCCCGAAAAGACCAACCTCGATATCTCACAGTCTCCTTGGTCTCTGACTAGGGTCTGTAGACGATGGAGAAATATAGCTGTCGCAAGGCCTAGCCTATGGACAGATATCCGCATTATCTCAACGCAAAACCTCCACTATGGCCTTGACTACCACTCCACATTCTTTCGCTGGACGAGACTGCTTGGGATCCAGCTTATTCGGTCCCGGTCCCTTCCACTGAACCTGTATATCACATCTCAATCTACCTTTCCCCGACAAAGCAGTCTGCTAGCGCTGCTCTTTTCAACCTCACCTCGTTGGAAATCCTTGTCGCTGGATGTTCCGACCGAAATGTTGACTGGAATGTCAGATATTGCCGGTTATCTGGACTCGTTAGAGACATTGACTCTGACTTGGTCTGGAATGGGTCCACCGCTCGAGCTTTTTCGATGCACGCCTCGATTAAAGACCTTACATGCAGCGCCACATCTTATTCCATTGATTCCCGCTGCCGCAGGCCAGGTCGAAAGCTGGCATGTGCCTCCAAGCTTACGATGGCCTTTAAACCAACTCTTGATGGCTTTGCCCCGAATGAAACAAATGACCACATGCGACATCACCCTAGGGTGTCCTGGTTCAGAGGCGACGGTATCAATCGGTAACCCATTCACAGGAAATCCAATCATTGTTCCTCGTCTCGAACACCTCCACATCGTCGACCACGAAGACAATGGTCACGAAGTTCGTGTCCTTCAACACCTTATTCTACCTGCCTTGAAGACCTTGAGTCTCGCGACTTGGAGACCACTAGACCTTGCTTGTCTAGAATCATTGGCTCAACGATCTTTCATGCATCTCGAGGGCCTATGTATCATGGCTACTGCGGTGACAGAGGAAAATGCCGCTCAGCTTCTCATGATCTTCCCCGAATTGACATCGTTGACCATCGAATCTGCAGACGACGACGATCCAGTAATCAATGTCCTTGCCAGTCCCACTGGCGCGATGCTCATCCCAAAGCTTCAAACTTTGACGATTTATCTCGACTCTGAAGCTGAAGTGTTTCCGACACTGGAGCAACAGCTTGAGGAATTGGAGAAGCTGCGTCCGGACCTTGATATAGCTATCTGATTCGAGAACAGTCGAGACATGATGGATAATTTTACAACATGCTTTTCGAATACTTGGTAATACTGTACGTCTTTATCGAGGGTTTTGTCTATCGTACAATGTATGAAATGCGAAAGTATACAAATTGCATCAGGCTTGGAAAACAATATGAACACAGGAATGATGGGAAGAGGGACGACGCGACTGTAGACCTATTAGCTTCAAAAACCATCGAAAATCATTCCAAAGACTGACCTCTCGGTTCGGTGAAACGATTAACATTGAGATCACGGAATATGGAAGATTTGCGGCTCTGGAAAAGGATCTTCTGAGTCTTCTCGAGGGTCTAGAAGGACGGAAAACACGAGGTTGGAGAGGTAATTGGTGAAAGCGGATATCGACACGACAAGGAGCGCTAGAGACGATAGAATCAGATTCGGAGACAGTCAAGGTTTGAAAACTGCTTGACCCACAGGGTGACGGAAACGCCAGCATGATGGACCTTGAAGAGAACCTGGACAGAATGGAAAGGGACAGGGCTGGTGATGCAGACGGGAGCAAAATACGCGATGGTGGGAGAAATGCATGGCTGGAAGTCGGTTTCTTGGAGGATTCTTCTCTCTTTGTCTCGCCTAGTAATGATATCGACCTCGGTACGAGTCATACTCTCTCAATACGCGTCCTAGAACCTCATCAAGGTCGTCCTCCAGTCCCGTTTGCTTTACTCGACAAGACGACGTTTCCGAATGCTGAGCCAATCCGCCAAGGCTGTTGAAGCGACCACCGCAAGCCGGACAGCTATAAGCAGCTCCAAACATCTCGTGCTCTCCTAGTCGTCCTTCATCGTCGCACTGCGAGACAAGTCGGTTGATATCCTGACGAGTTATCTGCGAGCAACAGGTCCCAGTCTCCAAATGCAAAATCATGGCGGAATGCGACACGAATGCCTTGGGGCACTCGTCGAAAAAACAGCCATACGTTCTGCCTTTGTGGAATGTAGAGCTCAAATGGGCGTTCAGATTGGTTTTGTTTTCGAATTGGCGGTTGCAGTCTGGACAGAAATGGTGGTCATGGTAATAATGGTCATCGAGGTCATCCTGCTGGGAGAACCGGTTGTGGCAAATGATGCATTTCGGATGGACGTCCCGGGTATGGTTGTAGATTCCTTGCTGTGTCGAGCAATGGCGAGAGCAGAGCCTGCAACTCGGCATTTTTGGAGGTCGAGGTCGTCGCTCAAGGTCAAGCTGCAAGCGGGTCACGCGTCCAACTTTTCTTGGCTTCAAGTTGGCTTCCAGTCCTACAAATTCAACAATATTGGAGGCCAGTGACGGTGTTTCAGGTTAAGGAAAAAGGAAAGAAGCTCATTTGGTGACAACCTTTCAGAAAGTCACCGCGTTTCTCTAAACCGTCACCTTCAGCCTTCAATTTCTCGGACGTGTCTGTTTGACGAACGACCGTCGTTGCATCACCAATCCAGCAGGTTCAATGGAATAAGCCCAACAGCGGTCCACTCCCTTCGAATGTAACCCCTCGTCTGATTTCACCAAGATTACCCCAAATTGCACACCGGTTACCGTTCTCGGGGCCATTTTGGCGCTCCTGCGGTCTCGCGAACACCCATATACCCATTGGAGAAACGTGGGTCTCTTCTCCTCGTCCTTTACCGCTGGTTTACTGATTCATTTCCAGGATATCTTTCGTCGTCATACAGCGGTGAACTTATCGCCTGAAACGACGACTACGGTCGCTCGGGTAGATATTGGACTCTTGCTCGGGCTCTGTTCTATGAATTGGAAGCCGCTCTACCCATAATGCACCGAAGACGTCCTGCCCAGCCTCTGTGAAAATATGGCCGTCCATGGACCGCCTTCAAAAGTCGTCAGAAATGGCTCGAGCTATATCCATTCACAAGAGACCGATTCACCGGAGGTATCGTGGACTCGACTCTATTCTTGATATGTAATCGACCACAGATGCAAAGGATGCTTCTTCCTCAGCGCTGTTCATGCGAAGCGTTCATTAGTTGGCGCAAAATTGCAAAATGGTTCTGGTCCTGGTTGTAGACCGAATCGCTGAACTATCAGAGCGACTGTTGGCACGGTATCCAGTGGTTTTCAGGCTGTGCTTATTTCCCAACGCTATCAGACCTCAGAGTCAAACTGGACAAGAGAAAACGGGCCGATTTGGGTCAAGAAAGCCTCAAGGAAACCTTGAACCGCCGAGAAAACAATGGATAACGGCTTCAATGGGCGCTCGAGGTTCGTTCTGCTTGTACCAGATCTGAAATGATTCATGACTGAGCGTTTCTAGATCGATAATGGTCTCCATGTTCCCATTGGAATACAATCTTCCAGGACGCTCTTGTTATCGGAAACAATAGTCATCTGGTCTTCAGGTCGGTTCGTGGGTCCCTTCTTTTGACGCTGTGTCTTATATTCCCAACAACTCGTTCCCAATCATCATGATAGACCCTCGAGGCACAATCAACTTGGAACCTGTTTCTTGGAGACTAGCGCGAGGAGCTATCGCGTTCTAGTTCTATCTGGTTTGTTCTCTTGTT
This sequence comes from Mycena floridula, assembly GCA_029320655.1. Lineage (NCBI taxonomy): Eukaryota > Fungi > Basidiomycota > Agaricomycetes > Agaricales > Mycenaceae > Mycena > Mycena floridula. Next base: position 1,727,208 of record JARIHS010000010.1, read on the forward strand.
GTTGTTAGATCCACGACTGAATGCTTCTAGAGCGACATGATAGTTTCCGATTTCCCTCGGACCGCGACCGTTTGACCTGAATACAACAAGTCTTCCGTTTCAGTACAAGTACAATCCCGCTGTAATCGAAAGCCAAGTCATTTAAGAGATGCGCTTGGTTTCACAGCTCAGAGCTCTAACAATGGAAGCTGAGGTTTGTTCTACTTGTTGCCCGACGGTCCATTACTGAACGTTCGCAGACCGATGTGATGAAGTTCTTGGCCAGAATACAGTATATAACAGTCTTCTTTCTGTTTCAGAACAAGCACAATATGGTTATCGAGAACAAAAGCAATCGTGTTCCCATGTCATTCGCGCAGAGGTCCATTTTGTTGTTGTCTTTCCCAACGATGTCATGATAGACGCTTGAACCACAATCTGATGTATTCTGGTAACTTGTGGTGACTTCTATCTATTTGTTATCTTACTACATTGTCCCGGTATAGGTTCCTCTACGAGCAGGATGGGTATCTACACCCTGTATACGAAATTCAAACCTTGGAGAACGTCATAATCTCGAACTATGTCTAACATCTTCAACTTCACCCAAATCATCTACAATGGACCTGTTCATTATTACCAGCAGGGGCTTCCCGGTTATGCTGGTTATCCAGTGCTGGATCCTCATCGACTTCGAGGACCCGTTGACGCTCCAGTCAACCCAAGGAGCTTTTCTAGGCAACAGGTCCCTCAGCTAGAGAATCCTTCTGCGCCACAATCCGTTGTGTCTTCCGACTCGATTCCATTGTTGTGATATGGACCGGTAGGAGATCCTGTATGGGTCTGCAATGGGATTCCTTAGGCTTTCATACCTTGTGGCCTGGCCTCTCTCGTCGCCTTCTCTGAACCCTGTGGCCACTGTTTAACACCGCTACGGCTAGATCACGCTATCTAGGCTCAGGAAGGCAGATACCAACTATCATGTCCCCGATGTGGCGCCCCTCAAGGTCAACTGCTCGTGTCGGGGTGATTAGACAAATGGTTGAAATCTAGTTTCTGTTTCGGATTATATGCTTTCTCGATCTGCTACTAGGCTCTATGCCTACCTTTGTTGTACATCCTTTTCTCTATCGTCTTTTCATTGCTTGTTCACTGTACATGTTGATTTTATCCGCTTTGTACTTTGAGCTTGTTGCTTTAATGGGGTTGGTTATCTTTGAATGTGCTTTTCTTGTCAGATCTACAGAAACAGGTACAGAAATTTACAAGAACGATAGTGAACTAAGAATGCATAATGACCAACGTCAGGGCTAGATCGCAGACCACGTGTAGAAACACTCCAAAAAGTATGAGGACAAAAGACTCGATGAAAACGAAGGACAGATAGGTAAATGATGGTCCTAGTGAAAAACGAAAAGATTTCAAGATAACATAGGATAGGCAGGGATAGATCATTTCTGCGCAACTTGAGGTGGAGGAGCTGTCCACCTAACAATTGCAATGCAATACTTCATTCCTGGGTCGGGTGAATCCACATCATATCCTCTCCCGCCATAGATCCACTGATTGAGCTCTTTGTTATACCCCAATCCTTCCCATCGACTCGGGCCCATCCAGTCCTGCTTGATTATGGGATTCTCTTCAGCGCTAAGAACACGGCCATCGTTAAGTTTGAACTTTCTTGAGGCCCAGGATCGTGCGATCGCGTAGATCTGCAGAATAGATCGGGATTGTGAATAGATGAAGAGAAATGGATACTACTGACCTGGTCCTTATCTCTCTCCATTGTCTCCAGCTCAAGGATGAGTTCTTCGAGTCTTTTCTGGTTCCCCAGGCCATTGGTCCATCCTTCCTTCAAGTTCAAACGGTTACTACAGTATGAATGAGTCAAATGCACGAGTGAGTCGATCAAAGGAACATACTTTGACTCCCATGACCACCAATCCCCATGTCTCAGTGTAACATGCATCGATTTGGGCCTCATGTCTGGGTTGCCACAAGCCCTAATAAAGTCGCTCTCAAGATAATACTGCTGTGTGAAAAAATGGACCCGGTCTACGTGGTTCCTCTGCTCTTCCGTCAACCTTTTGAAATACCCATCTGGATTACTCGCTAGTCGAATCCCCGGCGGAGCGCGGTGTCCCCAGAAAACATGCCCCGTCACCAGCATAGGGAGGAGCCTCGTCTCCAGATAAATGAGGCGACAGGTCCGCAGCAATCGGGGATCTATGCGTGCGGTGTATCGATATCCAGGTCGACAGTAATGTGCGTTATTAGGATAAAGAGTTCCTAGATCGTCGTAGCTGAGAAGAGCGTATAAGAAGATTGTATTGCGGACTTCTGAGGGAATATAAGTGAATAGAGGCGATTGGGACTGGTTATTGTGATTGGCAATAAAGTCTGCTAGCTGTTCTGAGGAGATGTCGGGGATCACAATGGGAGCAGGTTCTGGATCGGCTGCAGGCTGGTTTTCAGGCACTCGGCGTCTAAGTCTTACGAGTCGGCTGCGCTGCATTGGCATTGACACGCGGATATCGAGAGATTGTTGGGGAGCGTTGCAGCCTTTATATCAAGGTGGTTCGATCGAGTCAAGTTCTGGATCAACTGCGGTCAATCCGAAGCGAGTCAAAGTCATGACTCAGTCAACGTGCGAGTGTCCCAAGTATTGCCGTGTGAATGCGGACCTGACACAGCCGTCTACAGCCGTTCGCGGAACATCTTCGCCGGAGATAAGATGCTTTGTCGCTATTACTCATCTTCTCGGCCCAGGAAAATAATATATCTTGGCGACTCCCACCCGCCAAAAAATACTGAAAATGTATTATTTTCGCCGGCCGAGAAGATGAGTAATAGCCGCCGGGAATCTTATCTCCGGGTAAGATGTTCCGCGAACGGCTGTGCATGAGGTACAGTAACACATCAACTTTTGGCTGCCATATGTACGATGAGCAGATTTCACAGATTCTTCCACACTTTGCATCTTCACACGACAGACTGTTGATCCAATCTGTCTGCAACTCAACAGCCCTTTGACAGCCCTTCTATGTCCATGAATACCAAGCTCAGCTGATGAATATCAGTGCGACTTAGTTGCCAAGCACTTAGTTACTCCCGCTTCATTGACATTAGAGCATCCAATAAAGTGATAGCTCTTTCGTCAAGCTCCACTCTCGGAGCAGCTAAACCGAATCAACAAATTACTGTCCAGTTTATCTGAGTAGCAAGAGGACATATGCTCACCAGTTCTAAATATCTCAAGTGACTCTCGCGCCGATGTACCTCTCGAGAACATGACTGCAATCATTCTATGAACTACCCACACAAGGAAATGAAAGACTCAAACACTCATGATAAGCACAGGCAATGATACACCCTCGCCATCCGTCCTTGCAATGCCACTCTGGGCTTGCAATCCGCTTCCGCCGTTAAGATATCATGAATCCAATCGACCGCCACAGGTAGCTGACTGAAGAGTTCTTCCATCTGGGCTTCATGACCATCCACAAGCTCAATATGATGATACTTGTCTTTTGTATGCACAGAGCTTGGAGGGATCTGGGTATGTAGGTGATACTGAAAGTGCCATAGTCCAGAAAGAGCTGTGAGAAGATATCACATATGTCGTCTTCTTTGAAATAGCTGCACAGACAGTTAGCCCACTCTGTTCCTTGAGAGACGGAAACTAAAACGTACGTATTCAAAAACAATTGGTATTTTATGACCTCTATTATCTCCATGCCCTACCCTTCCCGGATCCAACGGGTGATGTCCTGCTCGTGGATGAGGAGAGATGAGGAGGTGTTTAAATTCACGGTCAGGGAGATCAAGGGACAAATGATTTTGCTCGGGGTCGGTCAATGTAGGAACTGTTGGCGGAGTTATACTGAGGACGTGTGTGATACCTAGGTTGAGATGAATCTCTGGGGATTTGGCGGTGTGTACACTAAGTAGATCAGTACTAGGCGGTAAAAGGCTGGTGGACTGAGCTCACTTTGAGAGATAAAGCAGCTTTTCGGGGATTTTAGATGCTGAGGACGTGCTCATTATTGCTCTAAGCCACGCCGTGGGCGCGCTGAATGTGAGCTAAGATTATCGGAGGTACAATTTGAGGGTGGGGCTGTGCTCTGTCAAAGAGAGTGCCTAGCTGGCGCCCGCACCGTCTGGGGACGGCAGGCTCATGGTGTTGAGTTCACGCGTCGGTCAAGAGTCTTACGACTGTCCTTAAAAGTTTGATTAGCATCAGAGCGCGAAAGACGCGTTTGTCGCGCTCGTTGACACGCTTTCTTCAATGCCTCTGACCCTGATGCAACTCTATTACTTAGATTTGGTAAGCCTTAGATCATGGGTCCTGTCTTCCCGCGACGCTTTAAAGTGTCGCGGGAGCAGAGAACCAGCACGTTATCATTTGCTCTTCAGACCGTTATTCTATTTCCATAGCAATATATGTACTCTTGTCCTCCCTGTGTTATGTACATAATTTTCCTCAACCTTGGAGAGCCACCTAGGCCATCGGTGACGGTGCTTGATGTTGGAGTACATCCCTAACCTGGTCGTGATAGTGATGATTACAATAGTTGTACATACTAATAATACATGAACACCTATTTTCTGTTTCTCTCGGCTACTCTCGGCTATTTATGCCCAATCCTGTCCCTTGTCGTAATTCGATGTGGGTCCTGGTAATCCCATCTCGATGGAAACAAATGGCGGTTTCAGTCTTACATTTGTTATGTTATATTATAGTACTAGTTTGTAGATGGCGGCGCAGCAGGCCTTCCTGCACTGTAGCGATATCAGAGTGACACAAAAATAAAATTGACGTTACACACCTGCGGTGACAAGCAAAACAGTGGCATCAGTGTCCTATAAAAGGTAAGCAAACCATTAAAAGGTGACAAGGAATGTACCGACTATAGCAGAGGTCTCATATGATAGAAAGCTTCGAGGTTTCGGTGAATATCGCTTCTGAACTTGATGTCAGCGTGAAAGGACTAGAACTAGGATAATAACCCACATGATAGATCTTGAACCGGTCTTTGAAGTCTATAAAGCACAGTCAGCGTATGAAAGACAAAGATGGAGGAACAGGGCACATTTGGTGACATGCGGGAAATCGTTGGGCATGTCCCCAAAACTGGGAACATAATTTCTGACCATAACACCGGCATCAAGCGTCGCTTTTAGAAGGTCAGTCTGATAGCGACATGTAGTTAGCATTGAGGTTCAGGCTCTGGTCAACCCACTTACTTTGTTGAAAAAGATGATTAGAATGCAATCGGCAAGCAATGCATTACTGCAGATCTCTTTCCACGACGCCAGGGAATCTTCCTGAAAGAAGCAATCAGCCAAGGCTCTCTCACAATGCGGCTTCAGTCTCACTAGTCGGTTTATACGAGGATCTTCCTCCAGCATTTGGTCAAATACCAGCGGCGCAAGGAACAATATCGCTTGAACTGTGGACAATCAGTCAACGAGAGTCGCGAAAAGGAGTAATGCTTACCATCATCAAAGAATGGAATCCACGAGGCGCGCTGGTTCAAGATGTCAGCTAAGCGACTGCGAGACCTCATGAAGACCTTACAGCACTGCGACAGCCAGCGACGTCGGAAATGTAAAACTCCGTGCCTTTATTAGGCCCTGAAAGAAAGGAAGTAAATAGATCCAGGTAAGCCGGTATCGAAGTTGCATGAGAAAAAGCCCGAACCATGTTCAACAATTAAATGGTGCTCTTCGACGCCCAATGTACTCACTCGAGCTCGGACGATATCACCTGCAGGGATATTCAGCAATGTTGAATGATGCAGAAAAGTGAAATAGACTTGCAATTCGTCGGCACGTACTTCGAGTCAACGATCCGGGAAACGTCATCCAAGAAGCTACAAGGAGGATTCAGCGTGAAAATGAAACACAGGGACAAGACGAACAAGCCTGACATCCCCTCAAGCCTGATGTTTCTCTGATGCATAATCTGTCGAACGTCCGGATCATTCCAAAAGGTAATAATGTCGTCCCTTGAGGCTTCCAACATTGGCCTAGGGTCATGCTTCGCAGCTCGAAATGCGGCTCTGGTAGAAGACGAAGTGGATCTCAACGTGTCATCGTGAGCTTCAGATGAAGTCCGGTCAGTCAAGGACGCCAGGTGGAATTTCCATCCGCTCAGCGCTCGGACCTTGAATGAAACAGCTTTGGAGTTTGAAGGTGGTTGGTTTTCGATGCTTGTGTCAGGGGAATCGAGACTTTCCAATGTGGCTTGGCTTTGCGCCGCGAAATTGGCTAGCATTGGGCTTTCGGGCATATCGGATGACAGCGGAGCTCCCTGTCCATCTCTTCCCTGGGTGGTATCCAAGCGTTCTGGCATCGGGGTAAGGTCGGTATTAACGGAAAGCAATGGGGATAGACTGAGCAAGAGTCGCTTGAGCGTTCTGTCGGCTGGAGAAGACGAGGTCGAATCCAGTTCGTCTTGTACGGTCAAGAGAAGGATCTTGATATGACTGGACCAGGGATTTAGCGGGAAAGGAAAGAGATAGAGCGCACCGACCTTATCAGATTAAGGTGTATTATTTGTCTCCACATTACTCTCTCTTTATTCAATTGACTGGGTGTAAACGCCATCTGGAAATCTGACACGACGAGATAAGCTGGGGCAGAAAAGAAAAACGGTGATGTACGCACTTTTGAGAACAGCACTCTGACGACCAGAATAACGTCAGCTTGGACCCTTCCCCGAGCAACTAACCCACCTTCCCGCTCTCTGCTTGTCCTATAAACCTTCAGCCCCTGAATAGAACCACGGAACTAAAGGAAAACATACCCAGCAGCATAATCTTGACAGCTTTCTTCCTTCGATCCAGCAGCTTCTTCGACGCCAAAAGACCTTCATCGATTTTCTTCGAAATGGCTAGCGCGTCCTGCAAGGCCTCGATCCTCAGCGACTTCTCATTCTCCGTTTCATTTGTCGGTACCGGGATCCGCTCGATAAAGGGATTCTGCAGAAACTCTGCTGAATTCCCTCGGCTGGTTTCCCTCTTCCAGGGCATATAGAGAAGTGGACGGAAAAAAGACTGGAAGTCGAATTCACATTGTTACAACGTGATTACATATAGTTTCTGTACCATCGTCAGGGTCGCTCGGTAACAGGAAACACAATGACACCGGCTCACCGATCATTCTTTATTAGCTTGGTTTCAGCTTCACGAGCCACGCCACAATGATGAGCAACGCGGCAGAAGATAGCAGGGTGACAGAATAGGCCAGAAAAGGTAAATGCGAAGGAGCATCCTTTATTAAATTTGAGCGACGGACTGACCACCGTCGTGAAGCTAACAGCTGAAACTCGAAAATTTGCTCGAAACCGCGCGCACGAAATCGGGTGTCATTCGGCAATCTGGCAAAAGTGACCGGCCCGGATCTGCGAATCCCCTTTCATTTCGCAGCCTTAAGAAACTTTATCCTGCATCGTGCTGAGGCTTAGAGCGCCTTTTGAATGGGCAGAACAGATTATGACCTCCTATACATGCGACATCATACGAAAATAGACTTTGGGAGCATCATGCCAATCTACAAAAAACGTGAGCAAAAGAGCCGGCGGGTACTGAAAAGCGACGTACGACATAATTAGGCATATCGACCTGGATTGAATTGAATTAATCACTGGCAAGAAATGAAGCGAAATACTGACCACTTCATGCATTCGCAAATCACCGGCGACACTGCAAAGCATGTAGGCATCGACGGCGTTAAGGCGATATTCAGCAGCCAGAAACTCTATCATATGGCGAACAGCGGACCGAGTCGCTTCTCGCGGATCTGGACCCACACCAGTCGTACAATAGTATTCTTCATCGACGAGAGAAACCGGAGCTGTTTTGAAATGTGGGGTCTTTGTATATGGGCGGTCCGTAACAGTCAATCGAACCTAGAAAGTAAATTATCAATCTGACCGGAATCATTCGCCGAGCAAACATACCTCGACCTTCATTGGGGTCTCAATTGCAGTCCCTGAGGTCATATCTCAATTAAGACCAAAGGCGTAAATCGATATTCTTACCGCAAACCTCTGCATATGGTCAGTAAGAAGGACATTGCTCTGAATGATGATATTCACCTCCATCTCCTTGAGCAGCGTGGCCATCCTTCATAGAAACAGTCAGTCAGGCTTCCGAATGAAAAGCTCGAAACGTACTCCAATAGAAAACAAGGCCCCTTCGGCTTGGATCGGCAGATAAAGAGTTGCACCAGCCACCAGGTATTTCGTGTCCAAATTACCACCCGTCGAATAAGGCGGTATCGTCGAGAAAGCGCCCTTCTCTCCTGGCGCGACCCCCATTTCTCCGGCAAACGGTCGGAGCGGAATCTTGATCTTCTTCTCCTTATCGAACCACGTAAACTTTTCCTCCGTATCCAGCTCGTAAATCTTCAATGCCGGTTCTGGGAATTTGTCGCTCAAAAGTCCAAAGCCAGGGATAAGGGCAGTCCAGCCCCAGTCTGCCGATTGCACCGAAAGAATATCGATTTGGAGCGTATCTCCCGGTCGAGCACCGTTGACATAGATAGGCCCGTTGACTTGGTCGACACTGTTGAGATTGAGAGTAGCAATGTTCAAGGAGGTCGAATCTGGTGTAATCTGCCCATTGCTGGCATCAAGGCAGTCGAATTTCACCGTTTCCCCAGAATTGATACGCAGAATTGGAGGAATTCTAGAAACGAAAAGCTCATCATATTAAATAGGTAAAAAATGTGCTCACGAATTGTCCCAAGCCAAGTGGCATTGTGAGCGCTTCACAGCGTGAATCGACATGGCGGTCAGGATGGTGGGCTGGGATCATTCTCCTGGGAATGACTTCTTTCTTTTGTATCATCTTCGTCCCCACCTTCGTACCGCTGCTTGTCCTGCCGTCCGATTGGAGCTGGAATCCGTCTTAGCACCGCGCATTAGCGAAATAGCTCAGCCAGCTCAGCTGCCTTGAACATTGAAAATAAATAAATATCGTGGTCAGATGTCCAAATTCAGACATCCTGGGAGGAGACCACGCGCTAGAAGCAGACATCTTTCGTCGTCGAATGGAAAATCAGCAAAAATGACGGCTGTTGTGGTTGGACGCGATAAAGAGGCGACGTATCGTCAAGCTCGGCCTCGGCACAGTTGTCGAAATCAAAATTCTCATGGTCACGTCTTTCATACGCGGTCACGACCAGTACTGTCTACGAGCGATGCAGGCTGATATCGCCCCTCAGACTCGAAAGTGTCTCGAGTCCTGTCTGGTGTTGCCATGTGCCACGGCTGCTTCGGAGATCTATGATCAACCCAACCGGGATGGACCAGAAGAGGTGTACACTTGTCGGAGGGTAAGCATATAGATCTAATGTTGCTCTCTGATATCTGAGATCGTTGGAGCCACGGCAGAAGGACTCGAGCGGAACTGAATTGCGTTTCCCCGTGATCGTGTAATGTTTTTCCAGGTTTCTCCTCTTTCTCCTTCTCGGCTCGGATCATACTTGGCGCAACTCCAAGGATCTTCCTTGTCTTGGCATGATCTTCAACAACTTCAAGTTCAAGCCCTGTGAATCAGGTTCACTAATCAGTGTTCGAACAAACTGACTTTGAGACTCTGGAGTTGTTATCGCCGCGTGAGAGACGGGGGACCATCCCGAGACCTCGAAATTGTTCGAAGCTAAACGACTCGGAGGTCGTCTGATCGTATCTGGGGTTCTTTCTTCTATCGCTCGGAGGGATGAGGCCTATCTACTCGAGTTCTCCTCATGTTTACAAAGCTGTGCACAAAATCAAGAGGTTTTTCCCGGGATTTCATTGGAGTTTCAAGGTATGGCCCTGTCTCGGCTCATTCGGACGGCAACCGGTGAGCTTTCGACTCCGCTCGACTGCGGCAGCAATGGGACCGCCCGTGAATCGATATGTTCAGACTTTCTCATTGTCGTGAGACCTTCCCCACAGAACCATGCGACCCACGACATCTGGTCTAAAAATGGCTCCAGCCTGACCAATTTTGACCAGTCTATCAGCGTGTGTCTGTCACACTCGTTCTTTGCAAAAATAAGAGACGCATGGATGCTTTGTCTCTATTCTAGCTTATCTCGATAAAACCGCGTGTTGGTAGACTGTTACCATCTGGAGAATACGATCCGAAGAGATTCCTGGTCGAGCTATAAAAGCTAGTTCATCTTGAGAAGTTTATCCAAGCCCAGTGACGGTCAACGACGATGCTCTCCTCTGGAATTATTCTCCTCGCTCTCGCCATCTCGGCTCTCGGGAGTCCTACGCGAAGAGCAATGGCTGTTCATGAACAGAGGGCTGCAGCAGATGTACCATCCGCTTTCTCCAAGCTTGGAGATGCATCCCCCGACCATCTCATCTCGTTCCGGGTCGGTCTTACACCCAAAGATATCGCGGGACTCGGTGAGAAGTTCATTCATTCACGCATACTGGTATTGACGAACTTTTGATGCAGAGACCGCATTGTACGCTGTCAGTGAACCGGATAGTGCTAAATTCGGTCAGCATTTGAGCTTGGAAGAGGTATGAAGAACCTAGTCGATACAAGCATGCCTACTGAACTCATCCCAATAGGTCAAAGCCTTCGCAGGACCCACTCCGGAAACAGTTGCCGCAGTTACCGAGTGGCTTTCTGACAACGAAATCACCGAAGTCTCTACGAGCGGCGCTTTCGACGATTACCTTACCTTCTCTATCCCCGTATCCAAGGCCAACACCCTCTTGAATGCAAAATTCGAGTCATTCGTCCATACCCCGACCGGCAGCAAACGAGTCAGGACTCTTTCATACAGTCTCCCAACGGATCTCTTTGCACATATTGACATGGTCCACCCTACGACTGCTTTCGACAAGCCATTGGTCGGCCGCCCGCCGATGGTGTCGATTCCTCTGCCACCTAGCGCCTTGGAATCCAACGTCACTGGACGTGCTCTTCCGGCTCCGTCATCTTGCAATTCGGTTGTAACTCCTGCCTGTCTCCAGGGTACATTTCTTCACTCTGGAGTCAAAAGCAGCTCTAACTTTCACTTTAAGCTCTCTACGGTATTCCAGCCACCAAAGCCACGCAGTCAAGTGCGAAATTGGCGGTTTCCGGTCCGTCAAACGCATCTGCACAAGTCTTGAACTGATTCCCTTTTAGGATTCATCGACCAGTTCGCTCAGGTATGCCTTGTCCCGATGTATTTTCGCGAGTCTCGAACTGATTCCCTTTTAGACTGCTGATTTGAGGACCTTCTTGACTCGTCTCCGTACCGATATTCCTTCCACGACCACCTTCACCGTGCAAAGTCTGGACGGTGGAGTTAACACTCAAGGCGCATCCCAGGCTGGTATCGAAGCCAACCTTGATATCCAGTCAGTAGTGTTCATCATTTTCATTGATAGATGCTGATATCTTCACAGGTACACCGTTGGAGTCAGTATCAAGTGACTCGATAACGATTTGAATGCTAACAGATCACATACAGGTTGCTACCGGAGTTCCCGTCACTTTCATCACTGTCGGCGAAAACACCCAAGACGGAGCTTTGGACGGCTTCCTCGATATCATCAATCTCTTGAACGGTGAATCAGCACCGCCTCAGGTCTTGACGACTTCTTATGGATTCGATGAAACTGATATCTCATCGGCTGATGCCACGTGACTATTCTTCTCCTGCAATTGTTTCATCTATTAACAGCTTTACAGCCGTCTTTGCAATGCATACATGGCTCTCGGTGCCCGAGGTGTATCCATCCTTTTCGCTTCTGGTGATGGTGGTGTTGCAGGCGGTCAATGTCAGTTTTTTTTAGCCTTTTCCGACATCACAAACTAAGAAATTTCACAGCCCAATCTTGCACCACTTTCATTCCAGCATTCCCTGGAGGTTGTGCTTTCCACACGTCTGTCGGCGCAACCCAGGGAACCACAGAGACTTCTGCTTCCTTCTCTAGCGGAGGTTTCTCGCGAGTCTTCACTCGACCAAGCTACCAGGCCACCGCAGTTTCCACTTACCTGACCGCTCTCGGAAGCACAAACTCTGGAAAATTCACCGCTACAGGACGTGGATTCCCAGTATGTGATTCCTTTCAAGACTTTCCAAATATTGACTTATTTGAAGGATGTTGCCGCTCAAGGCGTGAACGTCGAGATCGTCGACGGTGGATCTATTGGAACGGTCGCTGGTACTTCCTGCTCCAGCCCCATCTTTGCCAGTGTGATCGCCTTGATCAATGATCGCCGTATCGCCGCTGGAAAGGCATGTTATTTTTCAAGCTCTCACATTCATCTCGGCACTTACAATTGAAACAGTCTTCTCTCGGCTTCCTTAACCCCTTGTGAGTCTTTCTGTTTCCTTGGCTTGAAATTTGAGTTGAAAGGCCGCAGCCTGTATGCCAACCCAGGAGCCTTCTTCGACATCACTACAGGTAGCAACCCCGGATGTGGAACCAATGGATTCCCAGCAAGAGGTAAACTTCATTATTTTCGTCTCAGAGACTTTACTGATTCATATCTTTCTTTTAGCCGGATGTGAGTGTTGCTTCCTCGAAGCTTTTATCTTGTATGAGAGCCTGGACTGATTGTCATCCACAGGGGACCCTGTCACTGGGCTCGGAACCCCCAACTTTGCGTCGCTCTTGACCGCCGCATTGGCTCTTCCATAAGGACGTACTCATGGAAGAATGTATTCAACGGAATTTCCTTGGTTATGTGGATACAAGTGCATTATCGGAGGTCAGATAGAAAATCATAATCAAATGTACACAGATGGAGAAACAAAAGTTATGTATTGAGTCGAAACCCCGATTCCTGTCCGAACTTCAGAGCCAGATTAGAAGGGAATATCGCGCCTCCGACACATCGGTGATGAATTGATGGCAAATCAGGAGCGGGCAAGAACTCATGGAGCAAGATCGGGCCGCTGCTTCATTATATTTTTCCAAGTACACTTGAAGTTAATCATCAATAAGAATGACTATGGTGATTGTTATTCATTTTCACGACAATTCATGTATTTGATTTTGAAGGAGTCATATACTTAATTCAATGCTCTTATGGCTATACAGGCCCTGTTCCCGATCAATAGACTCCCATTCCAGGTGTTATCGGGCTGTACGTGTCCCCTTGGTTCATTTCTGTGGAAGGATTTTCATTGATACTGCACATTAACGGCATTTCAAGGGCTATGGCAGTGCATCATGTCATATTCAAGTTGTCACTTTATAGATTGGCGCTGTGGAGAGCTGACACATGGCTGTTCATAGACATAGCTATGATCAGTGGGAAATCCGCCTCGTGTTTTCCTTCATGTCCTTCACCCTCGTGCGCAAGCTTCGCCAGAGATTTAAACGTACCCCGACAAGGGATGACAGCCGCTCACAGCTGCTATCTCCATCTCTTGGGCGTGATCCTGTTCGCCCAGCTCAAGACAATGGTTCTGTTCATAGGGCTGTCAGTAATTTGCCAGTGCTAGATCTTTGCTCTGTGAATGAGCTGTCACCTGTTCAACCAGTCAACTCCCATGGCCTCATCCAGACTACCGCCCTCATGAGTCCGGTATTGCACGAGCCATCTAGCATCTGTCCAGCACTGGTTCAACAAGGACTTTTGGGCGTTTCTATGGGTGCGCTTTACTCAGTTTGACATTCATGAAGCTTCAATTTTCAAATAAAGGAGATGTGCATGCCCCAATGTTTTCACACAATACTGTCCAACAAATTGACCGCATCAGTGTGCACAATCATTATGGTACACAAGAACCTCGTTCAAATGAGCGGGTGGGTATTCTTGGGATCAAGTTTTGACGCTGATTCAAGTTGGAATTTTAAATAGTTTACAGTCATCAAAGAGGGAGACGTTTTCCTTCAGAATGAATCCCCTATCAATCAGTACAATCAAGAGATAGTCCGCGAGTTTACGGGCACGGTAATGGACTCACCAAAGTTCATTCGAAGTTACTATGGAAACCATGGACTGAAGGTACTTGGCAACTATGATGGATCTTTCGAGTCGTCTCACACTAACATCCGAGATCTTTGAACGTCAATATCAAGAATTTTGTTCCATCCCTCGGTAGGTCCACTTCAAGTCTCTCAAAAGAAGTTCCTGTGCTTATCATTATGGTCCCAGGATTCCCTATATATTACAACTCTATGGACTCTGCAGGTCTCCAGGGCTGACAGCTTTGGTCTTCCATGATGGACCATTTATGCAGAAGGCCATCAACCACTGCATCAAGGTCACCGATCCTTTCGAATTTTGTCTACAATCATATAAGTTTGTGCGTCAACTTGACTTGACGCATCCTCCATTGTTCATTGATATGACTATAGCACCAGCAGATGCAGGTACATTGTTGCCTCTTGAATTCAGTGTCAACTGTGAGCTGATGTCCTACCAGTCAGTGAATGACATGCTCATTCAACACTGTGGATTAAGAATAGTGAGTCAAAGTCGTTCATAACGTCCTAGTGATGATAGCATACTTGATCTAGCGCTGGAACTGGCAAGTTGCTGCTCTCGATATCAGGGGAAACCTGATTGTGCAGCAATTCCAAAAAGATGATCCACAGTCAGCACGGCTTGTCTCCCGTGAAAGTGAAAAGATTGACCGTGACATCTTGAAATGCTTTGAAACAAAGAGTTTCACTAAGGAGAATCTGCTCAAGTACTATGAATTTCTCTTCGTAGTGGGTAGAGGCAGTATAGCATGGATGAAAATTTGGCGCCTGGAGAATTTCTTCAGGGAACCATTTGCTCTCCTCCATCCAGACATCAAGTTCCCAGAATATGTAGTAAACTGGAATAACTGCAAACTCAGCCTCCGCCAAACATCCTATGTGGAAACAGAAAGGTACGAGGCAGGAATGGAGTTGAAACTTCTACCTGGCCCTTCAATTCGGTGAGTTGCAGAATGTGTGGCTTCATTGTCATCTGACCAGACCACAAGTGTTCACATGCCAATTTCAAAGATTTTGGCATGTGGGACTCGCCTATATCAATTTATATACCCATTGTTCAAGGGGTCCTCAGAAAACTACCATGATCCATTCACCCTGTGGGCATCCCAATCACTTCTCCTTCTTCAGGATGCTACTGCTAAGTCTGACTTGGCAAAGCTATGGACTGGTGGGTGAATATTCAACACTCATGACATTGGTTAAGCAATTTCCAGTGTTAAAACGATCCGGTATGGTGGTCTGCCGGATAAACCGAGTGGGCCACGCAAATCAGTCGAAGATCCAGGCACTGGTGGAGGATCTTGATTTTGATCCGGATTCGGAAAGGTTTCTATATTTGTTCTCTCACCTTCCTAGTAGTTTGACAAGAGACGAGGATACTCACTTCTGGGCCAGAGACAAGAGAGGAGAACACAGAGTGAAGAATTCTATAATTGAGGAAGCCTTTGGTGTCACCGTGCACTGTAGATGGGGTACTGGGGAGAACAAATTCCCACCTCAGTACTACTCAGTCCTCCATGACATCCACAAATCTTGCGGATTCGATCCCTATAGCATAGATATGGCGAAATATCTTGGAGCTCCCTTGGTTGAACGTGTGAAAGGTACATCTGGATTACAAGAATTGTGAGTACACTCTTAATTTCAACTTGAAGGACTCACATACTATACTTCAGGTAGCGAGTCGGTGAGCTCGGGATATGCTCTATCGGATGGGTAGCGGAATTAAGACTGAACAGGGAGCGAAAACTCCACGATATTCGTCGGATGTCACCTGTAAAGTAAAAAATTCGAAATAGGTATGAACACATGCTAGACCCTCAAAATCCCAGAGGTAGCACCTTGTTGAGTCATAAACCTGTCTCACCTGCTTGGTGCTTCAGAGGATGGCTCAAGCTTAGAAGTCACGCTTCTAGGATGACGCACCGGGGCCTGCTGAAACATTCGCAGGGATATTGGGGCCAAATTGGGGCGCGCTCGATGCAATTCCCCTCGAAGATGGGCAAAAGGTTGTTTTGAGAATCCTCTTCGACAACACAAATGAGCTGGAAGTCTCTTTGTTCTGTTCTTCCACTTCTCTTCGAAGAAATGGACGAAACCATTGTGTCCCTGTTCTTGATGTCATTCCAGTTCCTGGAAAACGATTCAAAATTCTGGTTTTGCCCTTGCTGGTAGACTGTGTTGAGACGATCAGGACCCTTTCCGGCATCCCACAGATCCCAATCGGCATCCAGAGAGCTCTCACGTCCCTGTTGAGACGCTAACTTGCATGGCATAAACTCAAGTTTCACGTCCTTCAAGGGCTGCTTTGGATGTCTCGCGCTTTTTACAAGCTAATTGTAATTTTGCTGATGCATCAAGCGCCGAGGACAACCTGCCCTTGTGCTCTTCGAATTGCAAGTCCATCGGAGCGTTGTTAAAGTCCAGTACTTTCTGGACATCCAGGACTCGGACGTGAGGTTCTGGAATGATAGACACGTCAAAGTGACACAATAAGCAAGGGTTCCGAAGAGGCCATTGGGCTGACGCTGGACAAGAGGTCGGAAAGACGCCCGAGAGATTTTTGTCAGCTCACATATGGAATATTATGATCACTGATGGCAAACAAGTAGTGCAACAAATGCAGAAATGCAGACGGCAGAATGAGGTCAAGGTCCGGCAATCAAAAAGCTGACCGCCGGCCTTTATGCTCTTCTTCACGAACCGTCACGTCGTCGAGCTCAATCTCTTCTCTGAATAGGGAAAGCAATCATGCACGCCTCTATTGGACCTACGACCAGTCTCGCGTTGTGCCACTGTTAGCCGTCAATTCGGCCATACGCTCATCACAATTTTCCAACAATTTTCGCTAGCCCGTTTTTTGTTCAGAATTCATGATTCAATGCAGAATTTTTCTGCCCGACCCGAGCATGGAAGGCTTGGAATAATCAGCGTTTGCCGTTTAGCTAGGTGAGACCGCTTCGGTGCTCTTTTTTCGCTGATTGACCCGGCCAAGGCAGAAAACCTGTTTTACATTCAAAAGACGGCTCTATGACGGAAACATATAACGTCGTGCATCCCTGAATTCGTTTGGTGCTATTGGCTGTAGAGTCTGGTGGTCTTTCGGTGCGTCTTTTTGATTTATGCTCCGTGATTGGTCCATTTGAAAAAATCTAGGCTCCAGCTCTACCACAATCTCATCAATCGTCGAGCTTTCTTCCCCTTCTCATGTCTCTCCAATCCACCGGGGTTTCGAAATACAAGCGGCTCTGCTAGAAACTGTTGACATTCGATGCTACGGTTCTGGGATTCGAGCAACAGGACGATGTCGGGCATAGGTGGGCTTTCTTCCATCCCCTCGGCAACCAGGCTGGATCTCATGGTCATCCAGAGACGTCTAACATTATGACCTTCCATTATTCGTCGTCGAGACAGGTATCTCTATTCCGGCAGCCATGTGGCGTAGCATCAGAATGGGCTTTCTTCGTCAATATCGGGTTTGAAAGAAGCTTGAGGGAAAGGAAGGAAGGAGTGAGCGCGGACCGTGGGCCTTGATGGTCAGAGAAAAGGAAGGCGCCGGTTGCTCAAGGACAGGTTTGGCTGGGCCGCCAATAGTGAGTCCACTGCATCCTTTCGGTCAAGTCGAAGCTGATTGCTTGCCAGATCTTCTTCGACCTCCACGATTTCCAAATTCGATGCCTTTTTGCACATCTCGACTGTTGTCCTCACCAGTCGCAATCCCATCTCTGTCGCCCCCTGCAATTCGGTATTTCTGGTCATCCCTGGTATGATAATAGCTTGCTACTGTCATATTCACCTTCTCTTGTATTACCATCAAATTCAGTTCTGCTTTCTTCGATAATCCCAGGACCTTCCAAATTGGTTTCACCTTTTGAATTTTAGCTGCCTGGGACGCGCTAGGTACACGGCCTCTTTGTGAGGGTCACGCCGGAATCTCGGCAAATTGGATCGAGAGAGAGCTCCCTCCGAGCCGGCAAGCCCACGTATGTCAACGTCACACTGTAAACGAATTCTCACTGATCATGTTTTCTTAGCCTCGTGTCAGTGCCACCATAAGCTGTCTTGGGCAAGTCTTGGGCCTTGGACATTATTTTTATCGCGAACCTTTTCTCCCTTGACAACCAATGCACTTTCTTCTTGTCGCGGCAGAAGCCTGACAAAGCGTGCCGCTGCTCGTTCTAGCTTTACTCTCATGCTATATTCCACCAGCGCTTTCTCTCTAGTAGTCATCTTCACTTGCTGGTTCTTCTGGCGTCTTTATCACGATGTTCGTGAAACGAAACAACGAATCAGGTATGATTTGCTCTTCAAGGAGATTTCCGTCTTTGACGTCAAGCAGGGGCATCCCATGTTGCATTTCGCTTTTACCGTTCGATGCTATTCTGACCCGATTTATACCATCCCCATGGATCGCTATGAACCAAGAGCAGCTTTGTCTGGGGAAATACGACAGTAAGTCGCCTCAGAGTTAGCAATACCGCTGTTAAATTGCATCCAGTTTACACGAAGCTCGGCGCTCGCCACTCAGTTATTACGGTTGTACGTTCGTTATTTGTGATACCAACCTCCCCTGACCTTTTGCAAAGATATCTTTATTTCCGAGCGTGAGGACAGGCTTTATCGTTGCAGATCCTGGGGCTACAAAGGTTAAGTAGTCGGTCACCTTAGTTTTCAAGTTCTCACTGTCTATTCTTGTTTGCAGACCATCACTTCCTCACGTCACGAGTTTCCAAAGCCTGTCCGACGGTATACAGCTTTGAAGAGGTTCGGAAGCAATATCATCTCGTCAGAAGGCGACGAATGGAAGAGGTTTCGCAAGATAACTGCACCTGCATTCTCAGATGTAAGTCGCTGCGATCTTTCTTTTTGGTTCAGTTGCTAAAGGACTTTAGCGCAATAACAAGCTCGTATGGGACGAAACCTTGAAAATCGTCGATGAGATCTTTGCAGAATGGGAAGACCACAATGCGGTCGTTTTGGATCATGCAGGGTCTCTCACGTTACGTGTAAGCAATTGTCCTCGAGCACTTCTCAGAATTGTTTACATCGACATAGATTGCTTTGCAAGTCATCGCTGTAGCTGGCTTTGGCAAGAGCATCCCAAAAGGATCTGGAACGTCCTCGAACCGTCGAATGAGCTTTGACGATGCTCTACAACTCTTCTCCAAGGACATAGTCGTGTTAATCGTGTCAGAAGGGCTTCCTGCCATTTTCAAAAGGATTCGACAGGTTCGCACTGCAGTAGCTGAGCTCAAGGTTCGCTGGTTTTCTGTATTATCTTCAAGTCAATCTCACTGCCGAAAACAGCTTTATATTCTCGAAATGATTGCAGCACGGCGACAGTCCGGTGGACTCGGCGAGCGTCATGATCTCTTTTCTGGTCTGTTAAATGCAGCAGATGACGATGGTGCATTGTCCGATTCAGAACTCATTGGCAATATATTCATATTCCTCCTTGCTGGACATGAGGTACAGTATTGTTATTGGCTGAGTCTTCGATCCGCCTTGCTCATAAATTGCAGACAACAGCGCATACTTTGTGTTACACCTTTGCGCTGTTGGCTCTTTACCCCGATGAACAAGAAGCTCTGTATCAGCATCTGCGATCCGTTTGGCCGATCGATCGTATTCCAGTGAGCACTGCGAAAAATTCGACTTTGACCCTGCCAACTTATCCTATTATAGGGATACCAAGATTCACCGCTGTTTATTCGCACCCTCGCAGTTTTATACGAGACCCTCAGGTTGTTTCCTGCTGTAAGGATTACATTAATATTCCATTTTCTTTGGAACTTGCTAAATCAGAGCTCTCAACAGGCGGGTGGTATACCGAAATGCAGCAGTAGCGACACCACTCTGGTCCTGGATGAAGGAAACTGTGTGATCCCAGTTGCAGACGGTTCGGATATCATAGTGAACGTGATGGGTTTACATTACAATCGTAAGTATCTTCTAGCACTCGGTTCAGTATGATTCTGACATCGGGATCAACAGCAAACATTTGGGAAGATCCAACCGAATTCAAACCGAGTCGGTTTTTGGGCGGCTGGCCCCGCGATGCCTTTATGGGTTTCAGCGCTGGTCCCCGAGGTTGCATGGGAAGGAAGTATGTCCTTGAGTTTGCTCTACGAGACCGGGAATTGAACTTTTGTCAGATTTTCTGAAACGGAGGCCATTGCAGTTATATCTCGACTGGTGCTGCAATACCGGATCACGGTCAAACCAGAGCAGCAGTTTGCCAATGAATCTTTTGAGCAGAAGAGAGCTAGGGTTACTGATAGTTTTATTGGTATAACACCAACACCGATTCGGACCCCATTGGTCTTCACACGAAGATCATAGGCTTGGTTTTCATGGACTGTCCTCGGTATATAACCAAATCGGGATATATTCGATTTATCTACCGCTTCATCCGGGTTTTTTATGGAATCAGAGTCGAGGAAAACTCAAAAGCATCGGAAAGCAGCTGAAAAAAAATTACAACTCTGAGCGTGACGCGGCCGTGACTAACATCCCGTGTCCTCCCTCTGGACACACAAAAGAGAACTGTTCTTTTGAAAATCTCGTTCAAGGTTTGAAAGGATTTGAAAGGTGCGTTTTCGGGCTGGATTCTCAAGCGTTTCATCTCTAGATCGCTTGTTAAGGAACTTGGAAGAGCTAGAAGAACAGTTAACAGAGGTTGACAGCTAATGAACAACCAGACCGATCATCGCTCATCCCGGCCGAAAAAGAAACTGACCCTAGATATTTTGGCGGGAAGGAGGAGGGAGGAGGCTCCCACGGGTGATGTGGTCGATGCGTATCTCCGTGTATCTCCGCAACTCCGTGGGGTCTGATCTCAAAAGCCCGACACAGTCGGCCAGGCGGAGCGTTGGCTCCACGCAGTGGGCTTCGCGGCGAGCGTAGGGGGGTCCGGGGAGTCTCCCCCGCGTAAGACAACTCAAATCGGCGATTTTGACATGAATATGATACCTTTTAATTGTGAATTTTCAGTAAATAATATGGATGTAGAACCGAATATCTAAGGAGCTGACTCTTCTAGAAATTTTCCTCAGAGCACCAAAGGTAGGTATTAACAGTTGGAGGCGTAGAAGGCAGATGGGCGGAGGCGTAGATAGTGGGTCAGGATCTATGCGCCTGTTTATTCTCCCTCGCTGCCTATGGCTTGCCCGGATCTCCAAAGGACTTGTAAGTGTTGAGACAGAATCTCAAGGCGCCACTGTCAAATGTAATGATAAAAAGTCAAGAGATATATGATTATTGGACAATTTAATAGTTAATTGATATAAGGATATGAGTTCAAGCGATGGTTCCACCGAGAAGATCTGCAACAACAGTCAGAAAGGGCGAAGCTGAGATAAGCATCCCGACTCACAGTATTTCGACACATATTTTACCGAAATGTCGGCTGATCCAACGGTGCACTACAAGAAACGTCAATGGCTGAATGCGAACCCAAATACAAGGACAAACCGAAGAAGGAGGTTGTCCGAGACGAGTGTCGGTGCGATAAATCTGGGAAGCAAGCTCTCCCTGGCCTGAAACAGCGCTCAAAGAGAGCCAGTCAACATCCTGGCTTCCAGTCGGTGCAGCAACGTTTCCGGTTTTAGCTGCAACGACGAAAGCCTGCGAATTTCCAGCAAATGAGGCGGAAGTAAAGTCCCACTTCGGGCTTATGCCGGAACCTGTAACCGGGTTGACGACAAAGTAGTGTTCACCGAGAATCGAGGCTCTCTTGAGCGCAGGAAATGAAGTGATGAACTGACCCGCAGTCTTCGACGAGGTCGACCAGGCCGCAGTAGCGGTGTCTGGGAGAGTGGAATCGTTGACGAGACATGAAATGTCGGCTAGCTCAGCGACGGCACCAGTAGAACTTCAAGATCGTCTTCAGAAAGGACGTTCAAGGAGATTTCGAGACTCGGACTCACGTATAAGTACCAGTGCCGGCACAAGTATAGTTCTGGATACCGACACCAAGGCCGACAAATTTGACTGCTGAAGCTGGAGCAGCCAGAGAAGAGCCTGCTGGAATGGGCACAGTGACACCTATGAGGTCGCAGGAAGCACGGGGGCGGGGTGCACCTAGAACAGGCAGAGCCAGAAGGAAAGGAAGGACAGCAAATGAAAACATTTCAGAGAATGAGCGTCAAGCTAGAGGCAGTAGAAAGAAGGAAGTTTTTTTTTTGAGACTTGGTTGAAAGCCTCCAGCTTTTACATGTGGAGCAAATTATTATCCCTGCAGGGTCAAGTAAATCCGAACAGAATCAATAATCATCGCGGTGTTGCCATCAGCTTCTTTACCCGCCATCAGATTTTGCCCATGTCAACAATCAGCTTCTGGCGCACTGTTTCATCAGGTTTCATACCCGCGACACCAGACAGTAAATCCAAGCAAATCCACAGCAAGATCCAAGAAATTTTATACCCCTTCACATGTAAGACAGTAACAGAAACTCCATCCTAGATCATTGTTACAGAGCGTCCAAAAAGGCTCAGTCGAGAAGTCATTCATTGTATGGCGGCGGCCGAAGCAAATTAAGGCACTCTTACATAAAAG
The DNA here is from genome assembly GCA_029320655.1 of Mycena floridula. Classification (NCBI taxonomy): domain Eukaryota; kingdom Fungi; phylum Basidiomycota; class Agaricomycetes; order Agaricales; family Mycenaceae; genus Mycena; species Mycena floridula. Next base: position 1,749,695 of record JARIHS010000010.1, read on the forward strand.
ACAGGAAATAAATTGAAGACGGAAAATAATTGATTGTGTGAGGATTGCGTGCTGGAACAAGCTGAAACAACAGGGAACGACGCGACGGAAATCTCCAAGCGAAATATCAGGGCCCCGGCTGTCCTAATTCGTTCGTTCATAGTCCGTTCAATTCGCTTCAATTCGCTCGGCAATTGGTCTACATAGGTAGAGACAGATACTGAGCTCCTTTTCCCGAGATTTGCTCGACATCATCATTGGTTTGCGCTCTTGAAAGAGCTTCGCGGGGGAATTTACAGACACTTCGGAAAAAGATTCCCAGAGCAAGGACGATCGACTTGAGAAGAGAGTAAGAATGGCAAATGGCAAATGTGTGTACTATTGGTGTACTGTAATATATCCGTCTTGTAACAATAGAGTGCATTTGCAAGCTACATCAATGAAGGATATAGCGAACCAGTATTGTAATGTCAATGAAAAGTAGTAATCAGCATTCCTGGTAATGGTAAGCTCTGTTGCCCGAAGGGACGACGTCTCGGTCACGGTAAATAATCGAAATGCTCGCTCCTCTATCCGTGCAAGCATCATTCCAAGCCGAAATCCCATTGTCCGTATACTCAATCTCAATCACATTCTTCCCATAGACATCCGAATAAGAATCGCACTCTTCATAGACCTGGCACTCTTCGGCGACAGCAAAGTCGAAGCCAGCCGAGGATTTCCCAGTGGATCCAAGCTCTCCGCCAGTATTCTTTTGAGCGACGGCGAGACCGACCGAATGAGCATGGTCGGTAAAGAGCTTGGCGAGAGCAAGATTATTAGCGGCGCTGAGAAGACCTTTTGACCGCGTAAAGGTATCGAGATTGTCTGGTTCGATGGCATTAAAGCCTTTGGCCTGGCAAGAGTCGATCCAGCCATTGATGATGACAGCCAGAGCTTTTCGGTTGGCGTCGGTCCGGGTGTCGAGGAAGTATTCGCCAGGCCAGTCGGGATCTTCGAATAAAGCTCCGTTAGATTTGTGGAGCAACAAACGAGCGTTTGCAGAAGCTGAGAGAATGAATAAGTAAACGAATCTGAAGAATAGAGGAACAAGAACATACATTTCCAGAAGGCGGCGGCATCTGGTTGACTTTGGAATGCATTGATGTAGCAAATGTTGTATTTTCCCGCCGCAGGGGACTCGGTACTGTCTCGAGTAACCACAAGGACGTCTGAAGCTGGAGTGTAAGCTCTACCGAGCTGGTAATCGGCTTTGCCATTCAAGGGTGGAACGGTGATAGCACGTTTGCTACAAGGCGAACCAGCGCAGACTGAAAGAGTAACAAGGAGCGTGAAGGCGGCAGAGAATGTGCAACGCATTTTGTCTATGCTTGAGTCAGCTCTAGATTCAAGAGAAAAGGAAAGGAGTGACCTCGGAAAACAAAGTTCAAAACTGAGGGACAGTCGGGCTTGAATCGACTGAAAATCCTCCCGTTTTATATTCTCCAGCGAAAATCACATTGTTGATGAATAATAACTGCCAAGGATGATCTAGGCCTGCGTTAGGGAATTACCTAGAATTACAGGGAGCTACTCCGCTGAAACGCAGATCTGACGAGAAATATCGCCTGTTGCTATGTGCCTTGATGAGCCAAGGCCAGTCCAAGGCCCAAGTTGTTGAGCTTGCAAGCCTGTCGGACGAAGGAAAGAAGACTTGCAAGGGCCAAAGACATCCGAGACCACAGAACACGACCCCGACATGCAAGCAACAAGCATGTCCTAAGACCATAGACAAGAAGTCAGCCACAGGTTTTACCTGGAGCACTACTGAAAGATACTGGTTTTTTTTTGATGCAATAATATATCGGCGTAGCCGAGATCAAATTTGTCACTGATGGTCCAATCAGATTCGTCGGTTAGGTGGGTGTTGTCGCCATATGACGGCTGGCATCTTGTGGTCGGCATCTGGTGCCGCGGGCGCTCGGACTTTGAAACCTCACCAATTTGTTGTCCTCGCCGTCACAGACAATCTTGGCCGGTGGATCTCAATATCTGTTGCCAAACTGTTTTAAAATCAATAAACCGGATTTTCATAAGTAACCTGAAGAATTGGAGGCTATAGACAGACGGCTTGGTGCGGTCCATTCCGTTCAGACGGCTTAAATTCTTATTATCACCCCCTTTCTAGCTCTTGCTTTGACAGAAGCTTTACAGAGGTGCCGAAATGTACGGTCTTGGCGGTGGAAATTGCGCTAGCTCGATGGTCGACTGCAAAATGTTGGAGATATTCCGGCTCTGCTAGCCTCGAGGTATCTTCGTGAGTCGTCCCAGCTGACCTTGGTTCTTTTCTCAGACCATTTCTAGTTCTAGATCCCGTCAGCCTTAACTGATGTTGAGAACGAAAGAGAGCACCCGAATCTATATCTATAACCGTTCGCCTGGTTATACCTTCATTATGGGTCTCACCATTCCGATTCGACCCACCTGATTCACCGGCCATGTCGTGCGCTTCGATTCCTCCATATTCGTGGTCATTTTCTCATTCAATCACACGTCCGACTTTCTTGCTTCGCTTCCTTACCTCGGTCATTCCTATCGAAGGAGACCACTGTGCTCAAATGAAATGAAACGTTGGTCAAGACGGGATCAAACATGTAGATTTGCTGCAAGGCGAAGGCCAAGAAAATGGAATAGTTGGGCTTTGGTTTACGCTGTAAGCTGTCAGCTTCCCCAGCCATCTCTTTGCTAATACCTCTCAGGTTATTTGGAATCGCGTCGTGCTGGATGGTCACCATTGATTGGTTTTGGACGAGGTTAGCGAGAGATGAGTGAGCTGGAATTCGGTTCCATGAGCCGACTTTTGATAGCGGTGAGTTTTTTCGTTTTCTTCTCTTTTATGCCATGCTCATATAGACCCAAGGCCGTCAACGATTAGCAGCAATTGACAGACCAGATTTGTATCGACTCTGCTCTCAATTTCTTCCCACAAGCACCCGACCAGTGGTGACACGATCTCTTTCGTTCGCCCATCACAGTCACAATGGTATCTCAAGGTCTCTATTCTTCTTCCCGCAAGCTGGTTCAGTTCTACATCTTTCTTCAAGTCTGACTGTAGTGGGACACCAGCAATAGTACGATAAGATTAGATACTTCATTTTCCTTTTTCAGTTTCTCCTTTTACTTCTCAGCTCGTTTCCTTTGTCGAGTCATCCTGACTCATCTCATGACCTTATGACTCCATTAATGACTCGTAATGACTTCCAGTAATGATTCGAAGGTTCTAGAAGCCTTCTATGACAGTATTTAAGCTAGTTACAACATGAATGATAGAGTATCTTACCCACATCCTACATTGTCTTTACCTTACGCCAACGAGAGCTAAGCTTGAGATATGGGATTAACAGTACTATCAAACATTCTACACTATAACTCACATACCTACGGCTACCTGAGAAATCAGAACGAACCTTCTAACTCAGAACAACTTGAAAACAATCAGTTTTCACTACATTGGTGGACACATTGCATTTGATTTCTTGCTTGCCAAAACAACACAACCAGCTTTTCAAGCGAAGACTTTGTCTTTGCTGACACATCATCATCGCGTTTAACGCATTCACTCCACTCGCATCCTTTCTGCCTTACAGATTGCGAACCACAATGACAAATCCCTCACCACAGCAATCATCCAAGCCCCCTTTGCGGGCTGGCTCAACTTCCAAACCACCTTCACATCACTCTACTGATGAGGCTTCTGACAATGAATCTGCCCGTCTCTTTGACAAGAATGATACCTTTTCAAATTTGGAGAAACTCACAAGTCTACGGCCACAGGCCGATGCCATCAAACTTTCTGCTGATGAAATTGACTCTATTGAGCTTGTTATCAATGACATCCCAACTGCGAAGCCAATGTATCAGGTTCATCAGAACCCTATCCTTGGAACCAGACGTTGGGAAGCACTCACCATCGGGTTGCACCAGATCGATAAGATTCATCTGATAGCATGTGTTGTGGCCTCGAAGAAAATCATCAGAGGACCTTTAGCAGCAGAGTTCCAACTGTTGGAGACAGTTCTCCTGAAATTTCGTCGTGCTCAGTGACCAGGAAAGTTCAACAACTATGTCTGGAGCCCTGATCGGGAGGCATACAGCGCTCTCGGCAAAGCCCTATTTTGACGACGTGAGCAGGCTACAGACGCGTACCGGGTAGTAGGCCAGTCACTTCCAATGCTACCAACCCAGGGGAAGGAAGGTACTTCTCAGATAGAAGTCGTCTGGCATACAGGAAATGATCTTGAAATCCTCGCCATTTGCTTTAGGCTTGAGGTTGAGCAATTCCTGAAAGAGCTTTCTGTCAACTTTGATTATGGGAAAGGTTACCCAGTGGGACTTGCTCTGGTGAAAGAGGAAGAAGAGAGGGTGCAATTTAATGATGTAGAGGAAGAAGAGGAAGAACCTCAGACTCGGTTCCAATCCGTGAGCACCGCCGTTCGAAAACACAGGACACGTCTCTACACGAGTCATATACCTGACTCATTCACAGCCACTCATTCTTTCTGGGAACCCTGTAATAATACTCGAATCAGTGAAGCTTTCGGGACCGCACAGCAGCGTTTCAGGCGTGAGAGACCTCTGCATTTCAGAACAACTCTGCCAGACCAGTCTCACCGTTTGTCGAGGGGGGGTAATCCTGGGGATGATCCCGATGACTCAGATGAATCAGATGATCAAGATCATTGTAGTCCTCACAACAACGGTGCTCCCCACCAATCACAACGAGGACAAGGTCCCAATCGCTCCAATCCAAACTCTCAGAACTCCAGGGCTCCATTGAGACCACAGGAAGGGAAATTTCATTTTGATCTCAAGTTGAAAATGGAAAATATTCCAAAATGGGATGGGGATACAGACAACATTGTAACTTGGATGCCTCAAATCACTGATTTAGCAAAGGACTCCCCTACTATTTACAAGCAATTGGGACAGCTGGTCCCTAAGCATCTAGAAGGAAGTGCATTGAAATGGTTTTGGGCACTTCCAGAAGCTTACCGGACTGAGATCCAGGACAACTGGGGAACACTTCAAGGTGCTATGGCAGCATACTATATGAACTGCCATTGGTTGGACAAGATGAAAGCAAAAGCTAATCATGCTTCATACCGTGATTCAGGCAATCAACAAGAGACTCCGAGTGAATATTTCATTTGGAAGAACTTCCTGCTTACTCAAGTTTCGGAGCTCACAGACTCAGAAATTATCATGGAGGTAATGGATAGAGCTCCTGCCAATTGGACAACTATTTTAACAACTCAGGCTTATGCAGATGTTGTTGAATTCCAGGCAGCTATTCGTTATCATGAGGACTCGCTACTTAGTTTGGAATCCTCCAGACCTTATTTCGGATATCGCCATTCAGACTGAGATCACGATCAGCCTCTGGTTCAGGTCCATCTTGTCAGAGCAACAACTAGATTTCCTCCACCACAATTCCCAAAGGACAACACTACAGTTTCCAAGAAAGCAACTCCAAAAGACAAGGGAGCGCGTCCTTGCCAGCATTGTGGAAGCGATCTGCACTGGGATCCTGAATGCAAATATTCAAGTCAAGGCATGAAGACAGCTCGTACTCGGCTTGCAACATGTTCACCTGAAGATTTGGAGGCACAAGATGAGTATGATGATTATCCTTCAGATTATCAAACCTGCGGAAGCCTTCAAGGTTGCGGTTTCGGTCCCTAAGGGTGCGACTTCTGTTCCACAGGTACAATCAGAGTCTTTTGTTCCTAGTCGAGTCTTAAGTCAGGCCATGCCAGAGAACACAGTATTCAATGCTATATCAGACTCTCCAGCGCTTCCAGTATCTTCAATCCAAGCCGATATTCCGAAATCGTCAGAACAGGATCTGTCAGAATCTGTCAATTTTTCCCAGCCATGAGTATTCCATGCTGCAACATCTAATACTGCATGCGGTCCATACTCGGAGAAACCCTCTTTGAACCGCCACAGTCGCCGCTGACTTGCACGTGCTATGGAGAACTGTGGGAAATTTGTGTCCAAGGCTTATCAAGGTATGACAAGTGGAAAGCCTCTGCTCGAGCTCAACAAGCTGATGGACAGGCCACCAGGGTGTTCATTTCTTGGGTCAAGGGCTACAGAAGTCACAGCATCAGTCAATGGATTGGATGACTGTCTTCGAGTCATCATAGACTCTGGCTCAGACATTACGCTCATCTCCGAAGCTGCTCTCAAATCACTGCTGAGTAAGCCGAAGGTTCAGGTCGGTCAAAAAATTAATCTCATCCAAGTCACTGGAAGCTCCGCAATTTCTGGGTTCATCTCCTTGGACTTGTATTTTCATACACCAGAGAGTCCAGTCAAGCACTCCTTTTATTCTGGGAAATGACTTTGCAGATCAGTACTCTCTTTCGATGATGAGACGTGATGGGAAGAGTTTTCTATCATTTGCTGACACTGGCCGAGAAATGGAGGTGTTTAATTCCATCAGTTCACCCTTCACTGATGATTTGGGTCATGCATTCAAGGTTCTTGTTTGGAAAGAACTTTTACAAGTCCCATGCCACATCAAACACTGAAAATCTCAGAAGCTGGCTCAGCGACAAAGGCAACAGACTTCACAAGGGAGTGTTAGTTACCTCCACTGATCGCATAATTATTCCTCCTGAATCCAGCACCCGAGTCAATGTCAATGTGTATTTTGCCGATCAAAATGACTCTTTGTACATCGAGCATTGGATCGAGCATGACCGGAACATGGAAGAAATTTATGGAGCTCCAGATACATTGATTTCCCGTGATCATCCTTTTCTGCATATCTCCAACTTCTCAAAGACACTGATAGTCATCACTAAAGGACAAGCTCTTGAGCAAGCCAGGAATCCGAATACTTGGTTAGATCAAAAAACGGTGGCCACACAGCCTGAAGCAGATCAGCAATGTGATGCACATGCTTCTTTGATCCGACAATTTATCTCTAAGACTCCAATGCCACCAGGCTGCGGCGTCAATAGGATCCAGAGCTTGAGTGATGTCACCTCAAAGGTGCGCATCAAAACATCTCTGCAGTTGATGACCCTTTGGCTGAAGAACCACTCGAAGGAGGGTCTAAGACAGCAGAAGTTGGACTTGATGAGATTGCCAGTTCACAACTACTCAAAGAGATCCACATTTCACCAGATCTATCGGCGGATCAATGTAAGCAAATTGAGGCAGTGGTGCTTCGCAACAGTACTGCCTTCGAACTTGATGGACGACTCAGAAATTATCCTGAACTTATTGATATTCCAATGAAACCAAATGTGCATCCTGTTTCCTTACCTCCATTCAGTGCATCACTGGCAAATTGAGAAGTAATTGATAAGCAAATGGACTCTTGGATTAAACTCAGAGTCATTGAGCCATCGAAGAGTCCATGGGGGGCACCAGTATTCATTGTTTATTGCAATAACAAACCTCAAATGGTTATAGATGTGCGGCAACTGAATGAACAAGTAATCCCAGACGAGTTCCCGCTACCATGGCAGGATGACATCCTCCAAGCTTTAACAGGAGCTCAATGGCTCATGACTCTGGATGCTTTAGCTGGATTTACGCAACTAACTATGACTGATCATGCTGCTGAGAAACTGGCCTTTAGAACTCATTGGGGATTATATCAATTCCGTCGCATGCCATTCGGCTATCGCAATGGACCCAGTGTTTTCCAACGAATTATGCAAGGCATCCTTGCCCCATTCCTTTGGATATTCGCATTAGTCTATATTGATGATATTGTGGTTTTCTCATCAACTTTCGAGGACCATATTCAGCATCTAGACCAAGTTTTCAGCACCATTGCTGCAGCAAATATCACTCTTTCTCCACCCAAATGTCACCTGGCCTACCAGTCCCTGCTTCTCTTGGGACAAAAGGTTTCACAGTTAGGACTGTCAACACACAAGGAAAAGATTGATGTGATACTCCAATTATCTGAACCTGAGAACATACATCAACTTCAGGTGTTCCTCGGAATGATGGTCTACTTTTCGGCATATATACCATTCTACTCGTGGATTGCACAGCCATTCTTCCAATTGCTTTGAAAAGAGGTTCTGTGGAACTGGACATCATTGCATCAAGAAGCATTTGACCTATCAAAGCAGGTCTTGACAAATGTGCCAGTATGAGGCTATGCGATGTCAGGATTACTATATCGGGTCTATACTGACGCTTGCGATTTCAGACTTGCTGGAATCCTCCAGCAGGTCCAGCCAATCAGAGTTGGAGACCTGAAAGGGACTCGCCTCTATGAGAGAATTGAAAAGGCATTCAAGAATGGGGAGTCAGTACCAGTGCTTGTTGCATCTGTCTGCAAGGACATTGATGACGTACCAAAACCAGGGTTATGGGCAAAGGCTTTCGATGACACCATGGTCCATATTGAGCGTGTCATCTGCTACTGGTCTTGAGTGCTTAAATCACCTGAGCGCAACTATTCAGCGACAGAGCGAGAAGCGCTTGCTTTATGAGAAGCTCTCATCAAGTTTCAACCATTCCTAGAGGGAGAGCAAGTTTTAGCAATCACAGATCATGCAGCTTTGACATGGAGTACTACATTCCAGAACGTAAATCAACACCTACTAACCTGGGGAACTGTTTTCTCTGCATACCCAATCTCAAAATCATCCATCAGGCTGGCTGTGTTCATTCTAATGTCAATCTGATCTCAAGACTTTGACGACAAATACCAGAGCAAACAAGTCCCGATCTTGCACATATCACGCCAATACCAACGGTAATCAAGGACGATCCTCTATGCAACATGTTTGAGGAGCTGGGAGAAAGATTTGAAGAGAAACTGTTGACCGTAGCATCCAACTTTCTCGAGGCAGAACTCTGGGATCAGTCTGCTTCTGATTCATCAATCTCTTTCAGCCTCACACATCCGACTGTGGGGGAACATATAGAGCAATATTATTCGTCACAATCATACAATGTCGTAGTGGGAATATCAGAGGACGAGTTAAAGACGTGGCGAGAAGCTTATCTTTCAGATGGAGTCTTCAACCCAATCATTGACTACCTACGCACCGCTAAAGCAATGTTCAAGCCTAAATATCCTCAATATCACTACGGAGATAATGGGCTGCTCTACTTTCAGGATTGGCAGGGTAACAATTGTCTGTGTGTTCCGGAGTCACTTCGTGTCACTGTGATGGCTGAGGCACATGAAACCATCATGGAATCAGCTCATGGAGGGTATCATAGATGTTACAACCGGTTGGCTGGAGATTATTACTGGCCAAGAATGTCCCGAGACTTGAAATTGTTCATCGGAACATGTGATATCTGCCAAAAATCAAAGCCTTGAAACCATGCACCGGTAGGATTACTTCAACTGATTCCAATTCCGCAACGACCCTTTGAAGTAGTCAGCATGGACTTTATCCTGGAGTTATCACTTTCAGACGGATATGACAACATCCTGGTCATCATTGATAAACTCACAAAATTTGCAATCTTTATTCCTTGCCATACATCAATCTCAAAGGTAGAGACGGCACAGCTGTTTTTCAAGAACATCATCTCTCAATTTGGAATCCTGAGACAGGTCATAACAGACCATGACACACGATGGAGACATGACTTTTGGAGCGAGATATGTTGGCTAATGGGTATGAAACGCGCACTGACAACTGCTTATCACCCACAAGCAGATGGCCAGACCAAGAATTTGAACAGAACATTGGAGGTGGCTCTCTGAGCATATGTGGGACCAATATGAGATGACTGGTCCACCCACCTTCATGCTTTGGCTTTGTCATACAACATGACAGCACGCTCATCATCTGGATTTTTGCCTGCATATCTTCTTCTTGGATATCGGCCAGAGACCAGCTTAAGCCTTTTATCACCAGAATCTTCCATAGCATGACCTTCAAATCAGGAAGGGATCACAGTGCCTTCAAAGGATGAAGAGGCTCACAACATGATTGAACAGTTTGATGCTTATAGAACACGAGCAAAAGAGGCTCTTTATCTGGCCCAAATTTCTCAGCAATGACAGTACAATCAGGGACATGGTATAGCAGAGTTTGAGGAAGGGGACCTGGTCGTCTTGAACCCTCACTCATTAAATCTTCTTCGTGACGAGAAAGGAAGAGGTCAGAAACTCTTAATGCGGTACGACGGCCCTTTTGAAATCCTTTGAAAGCTATCACCAGTTACATATCAACTCCGAATGCTGGCTTCATATGGGATTCATCCAATACTGAACATTGCCCATCTTGAAAGGTATCAGAAGTCACCAGTCAAATTCAGAGAGTGACCGACATGCCAAATGAATCGCGCAGATTTCACTGAGCTTCCAGAAGTGGAAATTGACCGCATTCTAGCCAAGCGATGGATAAAGCGGGGTAAACAGCGGGTTCAACAATTCAAGGTCTGATGGTGAGACTTTGGACCAGAAGACGATGAATGGAAGACTAAATGGGACCTGGCCAATGCTCCACTGATTTTAGATCAGTGGAACAGCCTCAAGGCAGCACAAAGTAAACCTCAAGGAGATTCGGACATGAGTGAACTAACCGAGTCCATGGCATCACCATGAATCAATTTCCCACCATTTATCAAGTGCATGTCTCCAGCTCCATTTCATCCTGGTACCACTAGAAACCAGGATAGAACATTCCAGCACCTGCGAGACCTTTTCCTTTCACCGAGTAATGAATCACTTCCGAATTTGTACCCCTGGTGAGTTGGAAGTATAAAAGCAAGGCAGGACTCCAACTTTTTATCACAAATACACCAACCATCGAAACAACATGTCTTCTACTTTTGACGCAAAACTCTTCGGATTCCCTTTCTGACCTCTCTATGATCATTGGCTCCGATTCTGACTTCACTGTCTCTCCTATCGACAATTATGTCGAGGAATTTCCAACTAACTCAGCAACCACTCTCGACATCAACTTGAGCCGTAATCCACGCATACCCCACGATGCTATAGAACTCTTGTTTCCTTCCGACAAATTCCATCACGATCACAGACTTTGAAAGCTCTTTGCGTCTCACTGATTTTCTTCCAAACTCGACGATCAAAATATTGTCGCTTTCGTCAACTCATATGATGAAAAGATGGCGAAGACAGTAGCGTCTTCACTTCCTGGGGGCTCACCGACACCTGGGCAGACTATATTTGGTCTCCTGCTCGTGCTGCTGGACAGATCAATGTCTCTGCTGTTAACGGCTGTGAGGTGATTGTTAACTTGGCTCTTACATCTACATCTCCAATATTTATCAATATCTCTTCCAGCACACAACCTATTGTGATCCCAAGACCGGGGAGATTGTTGGCCATAGCCCACGCTCTATTCTGAAGGACATCTACATCTCAGGAGAATGGGATATGGATCAGGTGCTTACACCTTACTTTTTCACTAGTTCCAGTTTCAACCTTTCCCTCATCACAGGTCCTCCCACATCTTCTCTGTGCTAGCCCCATCTTCAACCCCCTTCATAACCTCAGACTGGACACTCTTGAAGAGCTGATGGAATATGTTACAAATATTCTACGTGCAGTCAAAGCTTATACATGCTGGACTTACCAGTCCGCTTGTAGCTCGCTGCGAAAGGGGTTCAACTCTCAGCTCAATTATGAAGCTGTATTCGGTCTTTCCCATAAGGAATATCTCGACATGGTTGCCCCAGGCGTTTTCAGCCATGAGTGCGACAAAGAGGAGGGTCGAAGCATTTGGATGCCACGGATGTGTGAGGAAATTCCTGAAAGTATGTTTCAATTTTTTTTTTTGGAAATGAGGATCAGTCTTATCCTTCACTCAGACATGAAGGTTGTTCTTCATACCGGCGCTTGGTGGTCTCAGATCTTGAACCCATACCGACAGATTGATCCTTTTGGCTCTGCTGGCACTACTATTCCTTTCCTCACCCAACATGATGAGTCACTCGAGACTTTGACTGAACTTTATCGCACAGTCTATCGGACTCTGTAAAAAGGCAAATCAAGTCTGGGGGGGCTATGTAGTGGGACACCGGCAATAGTACGATAAGATTAGATACTTCATTTTCCTTTTTCAGTTTCTCCTTTTACTTCTCAGCTCGTTTCCTTCGTCGAGTCATCCTGACTCATCTCATGACCTTATGACTCCATTAATGACTCGTAATGACTTCCAGTAATGACTCGAAGGTTCTAGAAGCCTTCTATGACAGTATTTAAGCTAGTTACAACATGAATGATAGAGTATCTTACCCACATCCTACATTGTCTTTACCTTACGCCAACAAGAGCTAAGCTTGAGATACAGGATTAACAGTACTATCAAACATTCTACACTATAACTCACATACGTACCTACGGCTACCTGAGAAATCAGAACGAACCTTCTAACTCAGAACAACTCGAAAACAATCAGTTTTCACTACACTGACCTTCTTTCTAGTAGACCTTCTGTTCGATATCGCCAAACAAATTGTCGGATACCACAAAGAAGACAGACCAATTCTTTTCGCCCTTGCCATCACCTCTCAGATACTGAGATCCGCAGCAACAGTGCACCTCTATTCCAAAATCGACCTGTCTTCGCAGTCCGACTTTGGTCAATAGTCCGAAATGGTTGCTTGCTCTCCTGAACTTGGGGAAAGAATGGTCAAGAGGGTTCATTATGATCTTAAGCATCAATCTCGAGGTCAACAGCGTCCGTTGGACCCATATCCACCCTACAACCGTCGACAGGACACGCTATGGATACCTCAATCTGTGGTTGCTCCTGATCACCTGTACAGAATCACCCCGATTCCAAGTGTCATCAGCCTGCACTGTCTCGCTCAGCCCGCTGGTATTCTTGTCGCTGTTTCCGAATATGACAGGACTTTGACTTTGGATGTGTACTGTACATCCAGCAATTAACTCAAGGTCACGAATTATATCACAGCTTGTCTGAGACCGCTCAAGGCTCTTGCTCTCGAACATACCAACCTGGTTGGTTCCAGTGTGTCAGAATCGATGACAGCAAAGTGCGATCTCGGTTCCCTTGAAAAGCTGGCATTACGTGGCCATGACTTGGGTCAGGTCTCGATGAGCTTTTCCGACATATTGCGATACCGGTCTCTCATCCTCGGAGACGACAAAGCTCGACCAGCATGCTCTACAACTGTACTGTCGATGCTGCTACAAGCTGCAGTGCTGAATCGCTGGAATACCTTGTTATTGACCCGACCATGTATGAGCGTCTTCGTAAGCCCTAGTCCATCGAATCTCTCTCTGTCTCTGACTCTTTCTTCCCTCTTCACGGTTATGTGACTGTCACGGTCTTGCAACTTGCCTTGAACGAACCTGCTGCAACGAGCTCCCAATCTTGCATCATGGTAAGAAATTCAGTGTTTATAATTCCTGTAATTTGACCGCTGGACAGGTTCATCCTACAGACTGTCACATTAACCGCCTTTCTTTGGATGTCCTCGGCTATGTTTTTCAAACCGGAATTTTCCAAGCAGTTTCCCAGGATGGACGCCATTTTCGAAATTTCATCTTCAACAAGCGAGAAGAGTGCAACATGATGGTTGGAGGAGCCAGAAAATTCAAAATTTAAATTACCAGTCATGTGGCTGAGTCAGCTTTCACAGCATGAGATCAGACGTGTTCTAGCTGCGGTTAGCAATTTCATCAACTAGGTACCATATATGTGGGTTGAACGTTATGTGGAATATGTGTTCTGAATTCGCAGAGAGTTGCAATACCAGCACAATAATTACAGCAACAGCAACACCACGTAGCCTGAGGCTCAAATTATTGGTCATCCAGAAAGTGGTCAAATTGTGAAAGCATCTGTTTGAATGCTATGATTGCTTCATTGTTTGACCAGCTGTAATTATAACACACTTTGCTTTCTCGAAGATAAGTGCATCCCTGGCAGGACGGTGGGTTAACGGTCAGGTTAAATCAGTACAAGATTCCAAAGCCAGGGCGGAGTACTTGGGGGCGAGAGATTTCCAGTCCAGTGTCAGGCTCCCGTGCCTGTTCTGACTGCACACCCTTCCAGGGTCTGGGGATGTATTCATTTGTGGATTCCGAAATTCTCCATCGGACCGCCCTATGAAAGGATATCTCCTCAGCTAGTTGCACTATCACAGTATCTGCTATATATTACAGATGTTCTCTCTCAAAGTGAAACTGAACGGTCATGAGTGGTTTTTTCAAAAAAAATCTGCCCTACTGAATCCAAAGGGGGACCCTATTGCCAGGGAGATATAAGGAGGTCAGAGCATCGAGGAGCTTTGTTTCAACCACCATGATCTACATCCGCTCGCATGATTTGGCAATGGCGTGGACCATGACTCACAAACACCTGATAGCTAAGTGTGACTCTCTTTGGTTTACAGGTTATGACCTAGATTTCAGATACGATGTGAACGACCGAAGACGGTATGTCTCCTCCCAATTGGGGGCGCAGCGTCTCCGAAGAGATTTGAAAGCATCAGGAGTAAAAGCATGCACTGTCGGCGACATGTTACAACTCACAGGACTGAATCACACTGGATGGACGGACGAACACTGGAAGGTTTTCAGCGGAAGGGCCGCAGAGGAGTCAAGAGGTACCGCCCACTTTTCCTTCACGAGGAATTACAATCGGAGGACAGCTACCTGGTTTCTGGTGGAGGAGCCCACGCTACAAGCTAATCCGAACATATTGCAAATTTTGCAATACGAGATGAAGGTACTGGATTGGGGTGTGGAGCCATTGTTGAAGCGTGAGGTCGAGGTTCTCAACCCTAAAGATATTAAAAAGGGGGTACAATATCTGGAGTCTCCTGAGGACATCGAGAACGGGAAGGAAGGGAAGGACGACTAGTAAGAATGCAAGAAGTGAAGGAGTATGCTCCTGACTCGGACAAGTTTATATCACATCCTGATTGATCAATTGCATCGCATGGATGAGTAGAAAAAACTGGCCGCCTTGATACACTGTTACTATGGCTTGCAAGGAGCAAATCTCTAGGTTCAGATTTGAGGTTTGTCCCTTGCCAAAACCCCTGTGGGACGCCAGCCCAACCCTACCAAACACTGTTGTACGATGATTCAAATTTTAAATTTCCCGATTCGAGCTTGCTGAGTCTGTTCTTCACTATAACATAAATGCAAACTGGTATTTGCGACTACGCGACTGGCTCTGCCTTCCTCTTTATATCAAATGGCCCAGGTCCATCTCTCGATCTGGGATAAACATCTTCAATATCCCATTCAAAAGTTCCTACAAGCTCGATATCATCAAGCAACGCTTGAGCCTTCTCGACTGTCAAAAATGCCTTTGCATGATGGAATTGCATGATTTCCTGGGCAGTATAGCCTTCGGGTGGATTGTAGCCGTAGTATCTGAGCTTATCGTTGTTGAATGTTACCTGATGGACGTCTGGGGGCAGGTCTTGATGGATTGTCCAGTCTTTATATACCTGGCAAACAATTAGTATTGGATAAATTCATGGAAATAACCGACCTTGGGAGCCCCTTGGACCTTGCGTCGCTGCTCGAGTACCTTGTTCATAGTTTGCTCAGGAAGGAGAGCGTAACTGATTCCGGCACATGCTTGAAAGGATTGCAGCCTCTTCAACGAGCGAGAAGAGTGCAGCATGATGGTTGGACCGTTGGAGGAGCCGGAAAATTCAAATTTTAAATTACCAGTCATGTGGCTGAGTCAGCTTTTTCGCAACACGAGATCAGACGCGTTCTAAATGCGGTTAGCAATTTCATCAACAAGTAATAAGATAGGGGACATACAAACCCCACCTACGTCACGTGAATATTCCATTTCGGGATAATATTGTAAAAAAAATCAATATTTTATTATCCTAAGTGCTTTTGCAGAATCTGCTTCCAACATTCTGTGGAAATGTATCTCAAGTGCCTGAATACAACACTATTTGGCAGGTGAATCAAAACTGAGAGCAGAGTTATCGATGGACTGACGACCATAATTTTGATGCCAGTCTGATCACGCGCTTCTGACCAAATTTACCTCGAGACCATTTCCCTAACTAGTCCGTCAGATTTGATTTTGGTCCCAAACCGCATGGGGGCCGCCTTTGTGACATACATTGGCCCAAAATGTTGGGAGCGGATTTCCCACAGATGACCCAGATGATAAAATATTGATTTTTTCTGCAATATTATCCCGAAATAGAAGGTTCACGTGATGTAGGCGGGGTTTGTATGTCCCCTATCTTACGTGGGTTGAACGTTATGTGGAATATACATTCTGAATTCGCAGAGAGTTGCAATACCAACACAATGATTACAGCAACACCATGTAGCCTGAGGCTCAAATTATCGGTCATCCAGAAAGCGGTCAAGTTGTGAAAGTACCGGTTTGAATTAGTATAGAAAGATAGTCATCAATCAATCAATCATCAATCGATCAATTCATTCAATACACGGCCAGGCCTATCTGTGGCCGCTCGGCGCTAAGGCTCGTTAAGGTGATACTGCTATTCTGGTGATTTTGATATAATGGTGGCCGATGGGGATTAGCTTGGCCAAGGTTTCTATTCGTCTGTACCAGCCTTCCAGAGGACTGCTATAGGTCTTGCTTGGGCGCGAGTGGCGCAGGGTCAAAACCATCAACTATTGGAATCTCCTGAGGACCTTGGACTCAACACCTCGGACAGCCTACAGGCTCGTCCCTCCAGGTGGATCCAGGTCTGGTCAAGGAGTGGTAACGAACATCGAATCCAGGATGAGATAGCTGACTGCAAAAAGATTAGGCAATGGAGGTCGTCGGGAAAAGCGGCCATCAAAATATTTCTTCTTCTCTGCCACCATGTCGGAGACCAATCCAAGGACGACGAGCTACCGATAAGACAAGGAAGAGCCGAAGGCCTCATATTTTCCATTTTCTCATTGGCCCTGGTGCCACTGCCGCGTCATCGTCAATCCAACACGAGTCACCATTTCGACTCGGACAGGATCTCGCTCGACCTGGCTCGTCTGGCACCCAAAGAAAACGAGCACCCTTCCAAGCCACGTCAAATCGCCCTTGGGGTCGCCAAAGAAGACCGTACCTTATTCGCTTTCCTCAGGTTTTGACGCCATGGCTGTGCTTTCATAATAATCTCGCATTTCTGTATATCGAACCCGGTAAGCCATTCTGATTCCTGGATCATTGGGTTGTCTCTTCAACCCGCTGTTTTAACCTTTGCCCATTCTCCTCATTTCGTCTTCTATCTCCAACTTTGAAGCCGTCATATATCGGTTTGGTTCTACCCTGGCGTTGAGAAATTCCATCATGATTCTGTGCCTCAGACAGCTTGGCTGTTTGAGCCGTTGGATACCAATTCTCATATGGCGGTTTCGTAGCTTGCTTTATGCGCGTAATTCTCCGGTATTCTGTTACCCCTTTCGCCGTCTGCTCCAGTTTCACTGTGAATCGCATCCTTTACCGTCATCACCTCGTCTTTGTAACCAGAGCTTTTGCAGGTTTCGTCCTTATCGGTCTCATCTCGACATTTGTCCTTCAGGTCGAGAGACCATCTGACAGACGACTTGGTCAACCAATCATTGGGTCTCCTTTACCGGCCCTGGCCATTGCAGATGTGACTTTTCTCATTCTAAAAAGATATCCTAGGCGCTGATGATTTCCCAGTTGGTATGGCAGAAGTGTACGGTATTGTTCGTCCCAGCCTGTCCCAGTGTCTTCGTCACATTCACCGGTCTTCCTGAACATTCATGTAACGATATGGATTGGAATCTGTCAGCCGATGCCAATGTGAGCCTTGGTCTCTCTGTACAAGGCATGCCTCCGCGGGCGCAGTCTTCTCAAACCATTTGCTGACTCACTTCAGAATGGCCTGGTTCATGGGAATCGGTCGCGCCGGTGTAAAAGCAAAGGCACTGTAATGAAAGAACATAGAACCCTTGTATCGTTTTCTTGCTCATTGTAATCAACGTCGCGCTTTTCACCGGAAACCTCCAGAATATTCGAGACAGGTATGACAATGATATAATGCTGCACGTGCGGTCTCCATTCTTCTCCATATCGCCATGTTTGCCACATCATCTGTGTCCTCGTCTTCTCAATATTATCAGAAAACGAATACGATTGCGATAACGTCTCTGCCGAAGCCGTATTTCTACCCAGAGATCCTCGACGTCCTTCACCACCATTTCTCGAGCTATGGCGAAATTAACCAATGGGTGCCACTGCCTGGCTTTGGCCGCATTCTGGTCGTCTACGTCAACGACGAAGCTGCAGAAGCTGCTAAATTGGAATGCGACACGATTCAGCTGGATGCAACCGAGGACCGGTACGTCGTCTCCAGGATCAATCGAGTAATTTTTTTTGAATACATTATCCAGGCCTGAAGTAATTCTCCGAGTCTATCGCGCGGATCCCAATCCCATAGCGACGACGAGCTACCTTCAGCCGCCAGCCATCGAGAAGAACTTTTTGATCTCGCCGCCTGGGTCACCGCCTGTTGGATGGGAGCAAATCCGAGAGGACCCACCGAACGTTACTCCATTGGCCGACGACCTCATTGCTGCGCTCAAGAAATTGCAGCTTACGCAGCACAAGAGCTCTGCTGTCGAGGTTTTGCTCGCTCCTGATGATGATGGGTCTGGGGTTGGGGTATATGTCCAGGACTGTGATGGAGACGACAGCGACGACGAAGAGAACTGGGATGGACCACCTTCTGCAGCTAAATGGGTCGCTATCCCCACTGCAATGCCACCCATGAGATCTGGTGTTATGGTTTAAGGAGAAATGGGGAGAATCGGTGGTCATTCGAGGCTCTTGGCCATAGACATTGTAGAAATACCCTGTTCTTAGAACCTGTAGCTGTATTCGTCGAATAATGTATTATTGCAATCGATCCGTTGTGTTCGCAAGCCCACGAAATACGAGGGAAGGATCTATTTGTCGGTTATCCGCAGCTTTATGATGTCACTTGAACCCTTTCTGCTCTTCACCACCATGTCGCCGACCCTCAACGAAGGAATGGACAACACCAAATTGCCCAGGGCTCCAAGGGCTTGCCAGACGTGCCATAAGAGGAAAAGTAGGTCGCCATGACGCGTCTGATTTCATTCCGCTGACGTTTTCCAGTCAAATGTAGGAATGCTCTGACCGTGCATAGCTTGGTTCACCTTTGACTTCAGGCGACGCTGGGCTTCAACCACGATGCTCGAATTGTATCCAGGCTAATCTGGAATGCATTTTTGCCACGGTTGGTATGGTTTTGCTCTGGCTGCATTCGAGGCTCACGATCCGAATTAGAAAGTCAGACCAACCAAGGCGTAATTCCTGTTTTTGCTGCTGCGCAATAGTTAGCTCATTTGCGAACAGGTATATCGATGCCCTGGAGCGACGTTCAGAGGCTTTAGAAGCGCTGCTTCGACAGGTATGTTCTTGCACCTCCAAGTCTTGGCTCACGTCCGACCTTTACCCAGTCGCTACCAGACGCCGACCTAGAAGCTCTGCTCGCACAAGATATTGATTCTCTGTCCTTTAACAATGATGAAGACGTCGACGACGACGCACATTTCATCCATGTTCCCCGACAAGGATCCCTGGCTTTTTTTGGAAAGTCTAGTGAACATTCGCTTGTAAACTCTGTTATGGAGATGACAGATGCTCTTCCGGACGACCAGAGAAAGGTGATGGGTGCTAAACGAAGACAAGAATTCTGGGGTTTGCGTACGGCATGTCTTTTGCGACTTTTAGCAAGGCTTTCTTTATACTGATTTCGAACAGTGGGAGACTGCGCGTATCGAGAGACGACCTACCTACGATTTCCCGCCTCACGACCTCATGGCATCTCTGGTTGACCTCTATTTCGACAATATCAATCTATTCCTCCCCTTGCTCCACAGACCTACTTTCGATAAACTTTTGGCCAAGGGAGAGCACTTTGATACCTCAAAAAGCTTCGGGAGCGTCGTTATGCTCGTTACTGCGATAGGATCCCAGTTCTCGACAGATCCTCGAGTGCTGCTCGAAGAATATCCCGAATCACTGTCCGCTGGTTGGAAATGGTTCCGGCAGGTCAGGCCGACCTTATATAGCTTTGTCGATACCTATACGACCACCCTGTACGATTTACAGGCCGCAGCTGTGAGTTTGGATCTCTTTTGTTTCTTCGTTTTGCTCATGATTGGCACAGTTGGCCATCTTATTTGCGATGGGGAGCGTATCACACGTATCGACATGGTTTGAATTGGGGATTGCGCTACGTGCTGCACAAGACATTGGAGCGGTAAGACATTTGCTTCGTGACCTTGCCCATTCTGAAAACTCTCCTTGACCAGCATCGGAAGAAACCTCGACACAAGCAACCTGATCCTGTGACGAATGAGCTCCTCAAGCGGGCTTGGTGGTCAGCCGCAAAATCTCGTTGTTTCACCAACTTTACTAACGAAATTCATCAGGGTCCTGGTTTGTTTGGACCGTCATTTATCTTCTGGCAAAGGCAGACCTTGCTTGATCCACAGAGAAGAGTATGTTCTCACTTGAGACGAGATAGCAGCTGCTAATTATTCCATAGTTTCGATGTTGATTTGCCTATCGACTGTGATGACGAATATTGGGAGCACCCAGATCCAATGCAGAGATTCAGGCAACCGCCGGGGAAGCCCTCTCTCGTATCCTCGTTCATTTGTTACATCCGAATGAATGACTTGCTCGCTGCGACACTGCGGACCCTGGTGAGCATTACATAAAAGTTCGATGATCTATCCGAGGATAACACGTGTTTGCTTAGTACTGTATCGCGAAAACCCGAAACATGTGGAATGTTATGAGTCCGCTGTGGGAAGAGACCCACCTTTCCCTGTTGGATTCGGCGCTTAACGAATTGGTTGACAGCATCCCGGAGCACAGTGAGTCAATAATATTCGTTTCAAATCAACTGCGATGGGTAATCCCTTCTAGTTCGGTGGAACCCTCACAACGAGAATCTACGGTTTTTTGCTCAGTCTGTCTTCATCAATTGTGCTATCCACCATCTGCAAGTCCTGGTCCATCGGCCATTTCTGCCAACGAAAAAGAAGCGAACAGCGCTCTCATCTGCTTCGTTAGCGATTTGCACCAATGCAGCGAGATCCTGCAGTCGAATTTTCGATATTTACTATAAACGAACTGGCCAGTCAGTCTGCTTCACGCAGGTCCGTCCGTGGCGTCGTGTCAATTTGGTCGGATTTTACTGATGTTTTGATGCAGTTTCAAGCTTTCGCTGCAGGCATTGTGTTACTTTTGCAGACCTGGTCAGAGCAAAGTACCTTTCTCAATGTTGCGCAGCGTAATGAAAGGATATCCGACGTTCAGAAATGTCTCGATTTGCTCGAAAGGTTGGAAACAAGGTTCGTATTTTTTTTTTAGGCGGACTTGTTTCAATCAGCTAAAATCCTTTGATGATGCTGATGAAGATGGGAATCTGCGGGACGTTTCAGGTTCGATTCTCATATTTGATTGTCGTTGCTCTCCTCATTGATCCTGATGTCAGGGATTTGCTCATGAGCGTTGGAGTACCTGAAAAGTCGGGAGCTAGCCCAGTAAAGCAGAACAAACGTGGCAGGGAGCCTGAAGATATTCCGGATCGGAGAGAAATGCCCGTCATTCAGATGGATTCTGAGACTGATGAGCTGTTGAAGATCTTGTTAGACGCTGGGAATTGGTATCCTTCGTCGTCTGATGCGTGGATCATGCCGGCCCTGAACAACCAGGATTTATATCCGTCACCCCGGACTCGTGAGTCACCCCCTGGTTGTTTGATTCATATGCTGACGATATTCTAGAGAATCCGACTGGGATTTGGAAGGAGGTCAGCTACTAGTTTAAGAGATAGATGATTCACAAGTCGCTAATTGCTTACCAATTGCTTGCTGAACAAAGTTGCCGTCGTCGGAGGGTTTTCGTCATCGGAGGGTTTTCGTCAGATCTCCGATCAAACGAGGCGCATGGTGCCCCGGCCGTGAGCTAACCGTCGTCAGCGAGGTAAATTTGAGTTTGAGGCTGTTTGAGGGCCAATCTCCAGCTCGTATATTCGGTTCGGATGTGCTCCGCTTACGAGTTGGCCATTTGCGATGTTTCATGATCGGTGCTACTGAGGCTTAAGATCTTCACTATTCTTCTTGCTTCCCATTCTCATGTCCTCCAACGAAGAGCTCGTCGGGACTGAAAAGAAGCCCAGGACGCGAGCTTGCCTCGTCTGTCGTAGCAGAAAAGGTGCGAATCTTCTTTAGTCGGCGAACACGACCGAGATACATTTGCAGTAAAATGTAAGCCCGGCCTCCGCTGTCGCTCTGATGATTCCTCATGCTGCTTCTTTCTTTCTCTTCTCGGTCCAGGCGACGCTGATTCAAGGCTACGATGCTCGAATTGTATACAAGCAAGGGTGGACTGTGTCTTTGTCAAGGTGAGTTTTCCTTTCACGAACAGCGTGTTCATTCTGAATTTTTTCATTAGAAATCTAAACCCACGAAATCGTAATCAAGCTCGAATTATCCCTCGAATACGTGGCGCTAAGCGTTTAAACAGCTATGTTCATACATTGGAAAGACGGTTGAAAACGACAGAGGGGATGCTGCGTCAAGTCAGTGCATTCTTATTTGATGATAACTGTGGCTCAGTCGGTTCAGTATCTACCTGATGGAGACCTCGACAGTCTCCTGGCTGGAAAATCTTATCGTGTCAAGCTCGCTCCCCAACCACCAGCAGAAGACAACCACCTTGAAGACGCATACTTTGTTCCCGTTTCGACACAAGGACCGTCGACAGCTTTGAGCTTCTATGGCAAGTCCAGCGAAATCTCGCTGGTTCGCAGTATCCTGGAGCTCAGGGAGGACATGGTCGCGCATCGAACCAAGAAACCAGACCCATATGTGGAGCCGATGCGACCAGAATTCTGGAATCCTCGACCGGTCAGTTGTCCAATTTCTCGACCTCATCTGAAGCTTATTGCAAGCCTTGTCAGTGGGAAATATGGTGTAAACCGCAGCGACCTGTCTATCAATTCCCTCCTCATGATCTCATGATTTTACTCATCGACCTCTACTTCCGACATGTCAATATCGTCTTTCCGGTGCTTCATAGACCAACATTCGAGAAAGCGTTAGCGAAGGACGAGCATCTGGACACGTCGAGCCAGTTTGGTACCCTCATAATGCTCGTTTCGGCGCTAGCTGCCCGCTTCTCCGACGATCCTAGAGTGCTGCTCGATGGAGGTCCCTCTCTTAGTAGTGGCTGGAAATGGTATGAACCTGTCCTTGCTGCTCGATACTGCTTCCTCGACTCGTGTACTCGGACCACTACTCTATATGAGCTTCAAGCGGCATGTGTAAGTCCAATAATGTCTTCTCTCTTTCTTTTTTTGACCATTAGGAAGCTCTCCGCCATCTTCGAAATGGGCCGCTCCCAACCGAACTCTCTGTGGCTCCCTCTTGGGATTGCTATTCGCGCTGCTCAAGATATCGGAGCGGTGAGTGACTTTTAACCTGAGGGTTTAAGGTGTCGATCTCTCTACCAGCATCGGAAGAAACCGACCCATGATCAAGAAGATCCAGTGGCTAACGAGTCGCTCAAACGAGCCTGGTGGTAATAAATGATCAGCCGGAATGAGTCACCTTATTGACGACAGCATAGGGTCCTGGTTTGCTTGGACGTCCTGCTTTGTACGGTGATGGGTAGGTCTTGTCTGATCCCTCGAGAAGAGCAAGTTTTCCTTTCTTTTCCCTAATATATCAATATATATCTGATATCTTCGCAGCTTTGACGTGGATTTACCCATCGACTGCGACGACGAATATTGGGAACATCCTAATCCGAAACTTGCCTTCAAGCAGCCTCCCAATAAGCCCTCGAAGCTCGCTTGCTTCATCCATTCAATTCGGCTAGTGGAAATGATGGCTGCCACTTTGCGGCGACTCGTGAATTTCCAGTTTCCTCGAATTGTTCATTGCATATAACAGAATATCTACAGTACTGCATCAACAAGACACAAGTCATACTCGCTTCTGCCGAACCCGAATGGCGAGAGAATAGTCGCACAGTTTTGGAATCCGCTATGCAACAATGGGTCGAAGACATACCAGATCATTGTATGCCGCTTTTTCGCTCTGCCTTGCTTGACTCATGTCGCTTCTAGTGAAGTGGAATCCGGACCACAAGAATATCACATTCTTCATACAATCGGTGCAAATACAATGCTTGTACAGTCACCTACAAATCCTAGTCCACCGTCCCTTTTTCCCCACTGGCGAAAAGCCATCAGCGCTCTCGAATGAATCGCTCGCGATATGTACAAAGGCATCGCTATCCTGCATTAACATTGTCGATCAATGCCACCGTCGTACAGGGCTGTTAATGCCGTTTGCTCAGGTTTGCCTATGTTGAAAATCTTGGAACAAGTTGCTGAGGCGTATCGCAGATTCACGTTTTCATGGCTGGTGCTGTTCTGCTCTTCCAGGTTTGGTCTGGACCCCGAACTGGGCTCAATGTGAACGTGCTTGAGAGTTTGGCGCACGTAAAGAAATGCCTCGATTCGCTCTCGCGCTGTGAATCAAGGTAAGGTCTCATCTCGCTTTGTTCGTTTATCCTGACCTGTGGGTTCTAGGTGGGCTGTAGCCGGACGGCTGGTGTTAGTTCTCTCTCCTTGGTTTCTCGACCTTGGCTAACTTTTTCTACCAGCGACCTGCTGGGAGACTTGACAGTGTCCGAAGACAATGCTCGTGAATTCATGGCAATGAAACAGGACAAGAGAGCGGACTCGACTCAATATTCGCTTTTGGTGGAGAATGAGACGGAGGAGCTGCTGAACGTCCTGGCGTCCGCAGGAAATTGGGTCAATCCCAACAATTGGCCGACTTCAGATCAGTCTTCCGATGAATGTCATACGCCGAATGATTCACAACAGTTCGTCGCCGGGCGAAAACCTGAGCCGATGTAAAGTCTCTCTTCATTGTCCAATCGAGTTTTCACTGACCGTTTAGGATTACGGACTGGTCGGCGTATTTCGATACTTGATTAACGCCTTGATTGAATAAATGTACAATGGAATACTTCAACTGTGTCTCCGCTATCATAAAGAAATCATATAGTGTACTAATATCTAACGAGACCGGTTATTTACGCCCTGAAGTCGCCTGCTGAGAGACCTTTCGTCGGGCCGCCTTATTGCTCCCAGAAGATGAAGCCCATCTTGAGTTCGCTGGTCTTTTGGAACCAGAGGGCACATAGTCGCCATCATCTTCATCATCCTCAGAACCCAGTCTTCCTTCGTCGTTTTCCTGACCGCCGTCGAGGTCTGACTTCTGGGGTCGACGACCAGTTCTGGACCTGGTCAAGCGACCAAGGGTGGGGTTGCCGGGAAGAGGGGTGTCATTGAGATAGTCGAAGGGAATGATGTTCTTGTCCTGGGAGATCATTGCCTCCTGCAAATGCGACGTCCAAAGGTCATTCAGCGCGTCATGGTTATGGAATCGAATGTTGTCTGGAACATTCGAAGCAGCGTCAGGATTTTTGAATCCGGTATCGCGCCCACTACTTCGAAATTTAGAGGCCGGGCAGCGAAGCCATTCTGAAGCAAAGGAACAGGCTTCGAGGACCCATGATGTTATAGTGGGACTGTCCTTGAAGACGACCTCTTTCTCGAACACGTCCTCCGAGTCTTCGAAAAACAGTTGCTTGAGGTTGAACCGGCTATTGTATACCTTGTCGATGAATTTCCGAAGTATTACGGGTTCGGTATCGGTGTCGAGGTAGCGGAAAGCCGTGTACATCACGACGTGAAGAAAAGATTCGAGGTCGTCCTGCAGTTGATGACGCTTATTGGTATGGTTGTTGAGTCTAGTCGACATGAACTGCCATGTTCCCTATAATATATCAGCAACACGACGAGAAAACAGGCGGAATCGAGCTTACCGTGCGCCAAGGTTGCTTGCCACCGTCGTTGATCTCATTGATATGCTTGGACAGCTCCCAGTCGATCAACAAGCCTTTGGTTCCCTCTTCGGCGTCGACGATCAGGATATTGCCTTCGCTGATATCACGGTGAAGATATCCACAGCGAAGATAGGCTTCTCGATGAGCTGAAATTGGGTCAATGAAAGGTTTTAGCGAACAAAGGAGAGAAATACCTATGAATGCATCATGTGTGACTTTCAGCAGCTCCCGTGTCGAGGTAAAGGCGCAAAGAGGGCGTCCGACCTCTTGGATTAGGACGAATCGGTAAACTCGGCGAACCATTGATGTAGAATTTGCTTGATTCCACGACGCTTGGGCAAATTCGTCATTGAAGGTCGAGAGGTCCGAGAGCGTCCCGCCAGCGATTATAGTAGGAATATTCGGTACTCCCTCCGAGTGCAATTTCCGGACGATCTCTGACTCTTGTCGCAGTGTCTCGGCATGCCAACCATCTTTGTAGAACATTTTCGCGCCCATCGTCTTGTTCCAGACAGGAAAGGCGCGAGTGGCTCGGCCGACTGGCAACAGACGAGCGACGGCATGTTTCCAAGCTAAAAGCTCATGGATTTTACCGTCGTCGTCTGTGACCGAGAATCGGAAGACTTCACGTTTCTCGCCAGGATGCTCCAAATCGCCTTGGAGCTTTTCGCGGGCGAGCTTGTCATCTTCCGAGCCTGAAGAAACTTTCATAAACCTGGTATCTCTACCACGTTCAGCTTCATTGAGGCGAGAGAAGCGATAAAGAAAGGTGACGAGGAAATCGGACCGTTTCGTGTAGTCGAAGGATTCGGAGACGACGGCCCCCGAGTGGTCCCAGCGTATAAAGCGAGCTCTGTTGCCGCAAATGAGAAGTTGGAAGATATGTTTTCGATATTGATAATTGTCGATAAGAGCTGCGTAGCTCGCAAGCTGAGATCGAGTTTCGACGGCTGGATCGCTGGGCTTTAGGAAAGGCCTTAAAGGCTTCCTCCTCCTCTTCTCTTGGCTCTCGTCTTCTTCCTTTTCTTCCTCGCCGCCGCCCTGCTCTTTGCCAGATTCTTGCTCCTCCTCCTTGTTGTCGTCAAAGGGATCTTGGTACGCCTCGAGCTTAAACTCGAGGGCAAGTTCAGCATTCCGGTACTGAACTTTCGTCTTTTTGTCGGTGTCGGCGCCAGTCTCGATGGTTTCCTCATACACGAGGGCGTCAATACGGAAAAGAGATGTGACTGCCTTGTCGACAAGATCGGCGCACAAGACCATTTTCAGCGTGTTGAATATCCCAGGATGCTCCTCCTTAAGCGCCGTGAAATATTCAACCTAACCAAGCTCAATATTGCATAGAAGATGAAGTAGCAGATCGAAAACTCACGAATTGCCGGTTCAATTGGCCTTCCTTTTGGTACTTTGTGTTGAACGCGGTGAAGCTGTTCAGCCATTCCGGTTGTAGGTCGGCGTCGCCACCCGCTGGGCGCAAAAGGTCGTTGAATAGATTGGGTTTCAGCGGCCCCGACCAGCTCGCCTCCATCGTGTCGTTTAAAAGTGGATTCAAGATAGCACGAGGGAGTGGGCTTTTGAAAGAATCTGCGTGAGAATGGATCGAACTTTTCAGAGGAGTGCTGGTGTGAGAGGCCATAATTGAAAGAGAGAGAGAAATAACGCACTGTATGAATCGGTCCTGGGGTTTTATCCAGAGCCCACAACAATGGAAATATCTGCCCGGGGTTCAAGTCACCTTGCCCAAAAGGAGATTCCACACAATGGATTATGCAATAGGGTTCGCCGAGCCGACTGGCTGTGAACCACGCGAAAGAAGTTGAACCGTCGCGCGAGAGAGAGCTACAAAACAGAACAATGGTCGTCCCGTTTCGTCATGGCGAGACTTACGCAACAACATGTGATGTGACCGTGACGAGCTTCGTCATTTTTCGCATCTCAGAATCAGTTCACTGGCACGCCACGAGTCTGCAGCTGCAGCGTCAAGGTCGCAAATTTTTACCAGGCTATCCCAGCCCGCTGGCTCTATTCCGCTATCATGCATGAAAACCATTCCTTTCCCTGCAATCTGCCGCCCGAGTTATGGATCATAATTCTCCAAAAAGCAGCTGAAGCACCAGAGCTGCTCGACCCAGATTACATTCTTCGGATTATCGCCACGAAACAGTCATCTATAGAGGCTGTTCAGATCGAACTTCTGAGGAAATCTCGTGTAAGCATCCTCCAGCCTTTTCCACCATAGATTTGTTGACTGATTTATACAAAATGCGCATTCATGCGAACTTGCAAAGCCTTCTACTCGATAATCACCCCGTATTTCTTCGAGGCAGTCGCGATCTCCGGGGAGCATCATTTGTCGTTGAGCGCGATGCTGAAAAGGTCGTATGATGAGGCTGCCAATGATGAAAACCACCCGATGTCGCTCGGTCGCCATACCAGAAGGCTCGATATCCATCCCAAACGCGGCAAAATCTCTCTCGATGATCCTCGGCTCCTCGACATCATCAGGTTTCTTCCAAACCTCACCATAATCACCCTGAGTCTTCGTTTGCTGAGCGAAGACTGTCCCCAATTCTTTACCGCAGTCTCGCAATGCGAGTCTCTACAGCTCATTCTTCCTTCAAAAGCTCCAGATGCTGCCATGAGAATGCCCGACGGATGGCTCTCCGTCGTCTATCCCCAGAACATTCGCGGTCTTGGCTTGGACTTTCAACAAGTCATGAGCAATGTCAAATCGACCTCACAAATCACCTCATTATCATGTTCGGCCTGGTTCTACACAATAACCCTGAACTAGTCGAATCCATTGCGCGACATTCCTTCCCCAATGTTTACCAGCTCATTTACACCTGCGTAACCTCCTTCATGAGGATTGCTACCGGCTGGCTTCCCCTTCTCCAGCATCTCGGTCCAACTCTGACGAGAATCGTAATGCGGGTCGGGATCACTGCAGGAATATCGCAGTTCAGCGAGCGACATAAAGCCCAGTTCACCGCTTCGTTCAACGAATGCACTTCCTGCATTTCAGAAACATGTCCCAAAGTCACCAATCTTCTCCTTTCATTACAAACCTGGGCCGGTTTTACTGCAAATATCAAGCTTCCCAGGACGGTCACTACGCTCGAGCTGCGGTCTGACCAGCTCCAAGCCAAGAGCGATGTTTATCGTCGCTTGTTCAACAGCTTGGAGACTTTGGTCGCTGAAGGATTACAGGTGGTCCAATTGGTGGACGGGACGAATTCGACGGATTTGGCTCAGCGCCATCGGGCGGCGGTGCGAGATGCAGCTGATATGCTGAAGAGGAAAATTTGGCGTTTGCTGGATGGTTCTGGCAGAGACATGATTGCAAGAGATGTGGAGGAGAGCTAGATTCAACAGTCAAACTGGTCGCGGCTGCCGCTTTCACGACCTCAATACCCTCTTCAATCCAACTCCCTTTTGTGCCGAACAACCGATGATGATTAGCCTTGCCCTTATTCTCATTGCCGAGCCGACGTTTCTACAAAGACCCTTATACGACCCTCAACATTCGAGAGTCGTATGAAGCACCAAGCTGGTGAGCCTTGCTTTGAATCATTTTCAAGGCGGATATTGTGCAACCGGAGGCAGTATCCAGGAATATGTTTTCGTTCGTGAGCAGTCAGGCTCCTTTGGACACAGTCGAAGCTGATGATTCTCAAGGAATTTCGCGACCTCGGTGATTTCAATCCGCTTTTCGAACAAATGGTGGCGACAAATCCGGACCACAGCCCCGAGTGTGGCTGAAGCTCTATCCTATCATTTCTCGAACTCGTAGCTTTGTTCATTATTGTACTCGTATCTGGTCTTCGTGTTCAAGTCAGAGTATCGAAGCGCATACGGGACTCGTAACGAAGGTGTCGGAGGAAAGAAAATAATGCAGTACCCAGGTTTCAGCCTACTTCGACTGGACTCGTCACATCGAGTCTCGTCCAGGCGCAGCTTCCCCGAAAATCGACGCGAAACTCCCACTTCCTCTTCCCAGCGCCACCAGCAGCGTCCTGGACAAATCTATCTCAACAACAGCACAACACTCGAGCTCAATCAATCACAGCACTCAACAATAATATGTCTCCATGCGAGCTCCGACTCCAAATCATGAACTAAACAAACGCACCAACCAACGACAAGACGACTTATCACGCCAAGTCGGCTTTCCTTTCTGTTCCTTTCTTTCCTTTACTTACTTATAAGGGTACCGGATCTGAGGGAGGCAGGATAGGACTAGCTTAGCACGACGAGACATGTATATGATACGGCGACATGGGCCCAAATGGGCCTAAATGCGACTATGATTTTCATTCAATCATTCGGCCGCCTTTTGAAAGTCTAGGCCCATTTCGGCATCCTTCGGCAGTTGCCTGTGAGCCATGTGGCGCGCCAAGAGGAGCCGATATTTAAAACTGATGAGAATTTCCGAATCCTCAGCAGCGCTGGTCGCCACTCACCTCTTCCACCCCGTTGACCAACTTTCAAGCCGCTCTTCCCAGCCTGACAAAACCCGATGCTCTTCTCCACTATAACGGTCGCTTTCCTTTCCGCATCTTTCATTTTTGCGACACCTGTGTAAGTCGCTATATTCTCGTTAAAAAATTATTTGGTATTGACATTGTTCGCTGCAGCCCGCCATCGGGGTACTACGATCCTTACAATGAGCTGATCGATCCCAGGCTGCTCGCTTTGGACGCGAATCGACCATCCGTTTCGCCAGCTGAGCCCGCTTTCCAACGAAACAAATCTAAAACCCCGGACCTGGCCGTCCCAGCCCAGGTCTCTGGTTCTAGCTCTAGCTCAACAAAGAGAGCAAAGCAGCCGAGTTCTTCCGCTCGCCAAAAGCCTGGCTCCGAATCGGCCTCTAAACGAAAAGATCGTGCCGGCCCGTCGACGTCGCAATCACCACCTCCGCCAAAGGCAATCAAATCCTCCTCCGAATCAGCTTCCAAGTCTCGTCCCTATGCTTGCACAGTCTGTGGAAAGTCGTACGACCGTTCAGGCAAACTTAAAGCGCATGTTGATCATATTCATGACAAAAAGCCCCGCCCCCGCCCTTATGCTTGCACAGTGTCTGGCTGTGGAAAGTCGTACGAGGCGCCAGGTGAACTTCGAGACCATGTTGATTTCAATCATAACAACAAGCCCCACGCCCATCTATGCACGGCGACTATGGACTGTACGCGGTCGTTCAAGCGTGCAGCTGACCTTAAAGCGCATGTTGATCGTGAGCATGGCAAAAAGCCCCACCCTCATGTTTGCACAGAGCCTGGCTGTGGAAAATCGTTCGAAAGGCTCAGTCACCGTGATGCGCATGTCGCTCGGGAGCATAAGAAGGAGGCTGGACCTCATCCATGCACAGAGACTGGCTGTGGAAAGTCGTTCTGGAAGCCCTGTCATCTCAAAGCACATAAGCTTACTCATAGCCAAAATCGTATTTAATAATATGAATAAATAGTATTTATTCATATTTTTCTGTCTTATATCTCGCTCAACGCCATTCAGCATTTCTATGCCCCCATTGCGAGGAGGGATTCACCGATATCTACAATCGTGACCGCCACATACGCAAGGACTGTTTTCTTGCATCTCAGGGAGTCGACATTTGAATTCGAGACGTCCAAGGCCGATCGTCGCACATTTGCTCTACGTAGAAGGTTGTTTGAGATAAATGAACGATATTTGACTGTGATATGATGTTCCTTCATTGTTCGTTTCTTATTCACTTACCGCTCCTTCCGACTTGGCTCTGGCGCTATTTAGGTCCCTGACACATCAAACCAGGCAATGCATTTCGACGCGTGATATAGCTATGAAGAATAGATTTTGCTATCCGTCTGTCATTGGGCCAGAATCGCAGCTTTGTTCATTGTCGTCGTCTTGTCCAAGTCGAGATCTAAGAGGAAACGTAAGTCTAGCTCGAAAACCACACAAGAAGCCAGCTCACCATCCGGAATAACCGTCCCATTGTTCCTCATCAACTGCAAGACTTGCTTGGTGTCGGTCATGTAGCTAAAACCAACTATTAGTCGTCACAAAAAGGTAATGAAGACTAAAACGAACCTCCAGGCTCAAATCGTGGATAAAGTTGACATGTAAACCTGAATCCAATCGACGTCGACCGACTTGTCCTCATATTGTTACCTTCGAAAGGTCTCCACTAAATGCAGCGATATTGTTCTTGACAAAGGTAAGAGCCTGTCTTTGATCAAGAAGACCAGCGTTGATATCCTCAGGCGCCATGAAGGAGCTGGTCGACTGTATCGAATCAGCGTGTAGAACCCGGTTCGATGGAAATGTCTCACGCAGCCAAAGGTGCCGAGGCGATAGTTACTGTGGGCAAGGTCAGCGTCTTATCGTAGAGCGAATCAAATGACCAAACGTACGAGGATACGAATAAGATGCGCCGGTTTCCATTCACGGTACTTCGTCGCAAGAATCCCAAATCTAATCAGCTAGAGCTGGACTGACGAGTAGGATCATACTATGCTAGCGCCGCAGAACCTCTTGAACGTGGATCCTTTGTTCACAAGAAACAACACCCAGCGGCCGCCGACGAAGAAGCCTCCTTAGACTTTATATCAGCATTTACAAAAGACAAGAATACGACGTGACGCGCGTAAATCCAAACAAGGACCAGAAGCCTATCAGCTGGCGTATTCGCTGGCCTCCAAACCTGACAATTCTGTTACCCGTAGCTCAATCTGGGATAGAAATGACGCACATTGAGAACCAAGCAGTCTTCACCAATAGGTGCTCCCAAGGTCGAGTCAGCAGCTGCAGGTCGAGGGCAAGCATTCCCGAAGCCTTTATTATTGACGTGTCTGAGCTGGCTCCAACAGCCACCGGGGCTTTGAAACGAAGGGAGCCAACTGGCGGGAGAGCAGAAAGAATTCCGAGCGATGCTTGTGTGCCATTTGGGGTGATGGACCCTCTGAAAGCGCCTGATGCGACTCATTTGACATCGAGGAATGCTGCTACGACCGGAATCAGGAAGGTAAGGCAGAAACGTATATGCTGGATAGGTAAACGAGATTATCGTGGACCTCTGCCTCGATTTATGGTTGACTTTTTATCATGATGGAATGGAGCCGAGTGCTCAGTGCTTGAGCTTCGGAAGCCGTGAAGCGGTGGGCGAGATTGGAGAAACCATCGGAAGAGGCAGATACCAGCATCGGACTGAATAATATAAGATGCTGCTGAAGGTAGAGCTCCTGGCATTTGAGCCGTAGAAGGCGCGTGGAGAGACGCAAGACCAAGTCGCGTTGTTGTTTTTTGTTTACCCCAACCTCTTGCTCGAACCGCCTCCATGGCAAAAGCAACCATGTCAGTGGCTAAATGTTGGTCAATTGCTTTATTCTCAGCTCAGTTCGCCCATATTCCAATAGAAATTCAGCCAAAGTTCCCGTCGAAGACGAGGAGAAACCTCGCGTGCAAACGCGGTATTTCACGACTCGGATTCGATCTTAGATTCGACGTGCTGGTGTTGCTCTCAAACGACGACCCCTTCGTTTTAGCTTCCTCATGCTCAGCATGCTACGATAGTCTCCCAGCATTCTCGTGCATCCAGCTCTCATCCAAACCGAAATTTCCCCCCCAACGTCCGCGAGGCCCTTAGCCCAATTCACCGCTTCGTTCAGCATTTCCTGTTTTTCAGAAACATGTCCAATCCTCTCATTTCATTCCAAACCTGCCAGGCCGGTTTCACTGCAAATGCTTCCCAGGACGGTCACTGCGCTCGAGCTGCGATCCGACCAGCTCCAAGCCAAGAGCGACGTTTATGGACGCTTGTTCAACAGCTTGGAGATTTTGGTCGCTGAAGGATTACAGGCCCTGGTGCAATTGGTGGACGGGAGGAATTCGACGGATTTGGCTCAGCGCCATCGGGCGGTGGTGCGGAATGCAGCCCGCATGCTGAAGAGGGGAAACTGGCATTTACTGGACGCTTCTGGGAGAGACATGATTCCAGGAGATCTAGAAGAAAGCTAGATCCAACAGTCAAACTGGTTCCGGCTGCCGTTTCACGACCTCATGACCTCGCGCTTCAATCCGACTCTCTTTTGTGCCGAACAACCGACGATGATTAGCCTTGCCCATCTTATTCTCATTGCCAAGCCGACGTTTCACCACCGACTTGTTGTCGAGGTTTAAGCTCGCATGGCGGTTCAGCTCGGGCCGTCGAAAGGATATAAAGCGCCACTTTCTTCCTTCGTCGGTCAATTGTCAACATGATGTTGTTCACGTCCCTTATCGCTATCGCTACCCTCATTTCCCAAGTCACTGCTCATGGCTATGTCCCTCAAATCAAGATAGGGAGCCAGTACATTCCTGGTTGGGATATCTCCAAAGACCCTTATACGACCCCTCAGCCTTTGAGAGTCGTACGAGGCACCAAGCTGGTTAGCCTTCTATTGAATCATATCGTAACCAGAATACTGATTCCTCTCCTAGGATTCGGGATATATCGCAGATGTGACCTCGACTGACATTACATGCTCGATTGGGAATCAGAAACTTCCACCGGTTGGTTTTATCTTCCATTCTTTTTGTCGCATGAACCTGATGAATCTCTATAGGGTCCTATCCAGGCAACAGTCGCAGCTGGAGCGACCGTGACCATGCTATGGAATACCTGGCCGCTGGGACATTATGGACCGGTGTTGAATTACATGGCCCGATGCCCGACTAGCGACTGTTCTACATTCAAAGGCGACACTGGGTCTCCCTGGTTCAAGGTATGTTTACTTTGTCCTTTTCTGATACAGTCTCACGGATAAGCAGATTCAACAAGACGTATACAAGAATGGCGTATGGGCTTCGGATACGCTTGCTACAAGCAATTTCACGTATGTGGTCAACATTCCGAAGAAGATTGCTGCAGGAAGCTATGTATGGTGTTCGGACCTTTGGCTTCTATGTCGTCCCTGATGGACTTCTCAGCTTCTTCGACACGAAAACCTTGCTCTTCATGCTGCGACTTCAGTAAGTCTTTTGTTGTTGGTTTAGGTCAAACTTCTCATAGTCTTCCAAGGTCGGTGGAGCTCAGTTCTATCCTGGTTAGCAGATTTATGGTTTCTGGATATCTGATTAACGAGGTGCTCCAGTCTGCGTACAGCTAACAGGTATTTTGATTCCCTGAGCCTCCGAGTGACTCTTTTGACGATTCTATAGTTACTGGTGGAGGCTCTCTGCAGCCTTCTGGTCTCAGTTTCCCTGGGACTTACACTGTAAGCGGACATTTCATCTTTGAAGCACCAGCTCATTCTTCCAAGGCTACTGATCCTGGCATTCACTTCAACGTTTACCAAGGAGATGCTGTCAATCAAGTCAGTTTGTTTCTGTCGTCTTTGTCTCCTTTCTCATCTCTTCTACAGGCATATGTTCCTCCAGGTGGAGCGGTGTTTCCGGGATTGAACTAGGAAGGTTACCTCACATTGTCTGTTTATGTTGTCACTTTGGCTATCAAATCTCATTGGCTTTTATGCTCTCGTCCATGTTTGACCCTTCAATATCTTTTAAACTTGTCCAGCCACATTGTAAACATAATGATTGTACACGGGAATCCATCGGGCATCCTTTGCCTTGGCTCTCACATCTTCCTTGCTCCAATTGACACCAGCAGATCCTTCTTCGACTGCTTGCTCAGCGACAGCAACAGCTACCTCAAAATTGACGTCCGGTGCATCTCCAAAGTCAGGCAATAGCGCATCATCAGGGTCTTTCAGCGCTGGAGACAGTGAAGCAAGACGTTTCGCGGCAGCAATGATCATCGTATCGGTGACGCCACGAGATTTGGAGATCATGGCGCCAAAACCCAAACCTGGGTATATCAATGCATTGTTGCATTCAGCAATACTGTTTCGAAGGTGAATCAGCTTGGT
Organism: Mycena floridula; assembly: GCA_029320655.1. Classification (NCBI taxonomy): domain Eukaryota; kingdom Fungi; phylum Basidiomycota; class Agaricomycetes; order Agaricales; family Mycenaceae; genus Mycena; species Mycena floridula. Next base: position 1,785,480 of record JARIHS010000010.1, read on the forward strand.
CAATGGAGGAAGAAGGCAACAAACTTGTAATCTTTTCCACTCGGCATTTTGGCTGGAGGAAATGGACTGCCTGTGGCGAGAAGGGCTTTGCCTTTTGTCCAGTCGTTTGCATCGCTCGGGTGGACCTCGACGAGACGACTGGGGTTGGACAAGGGGAAGATGATCGGTCGTTCGACGCTTTCGGCCATAGCCATAACGACTTCCTTTGTAAAAGCACCAGCATGCGTTGAGCATCCAATCAAGACCGTCGGTTTGACTTGTTTGACGATATCCAACAATCCAACCTCTCCGTCGTGGTCTGGCCATTCTGAATCTGGCCGAATGAAGGGAGTGAGGTCGCCGCGAACGGGTCCGAGGGATTGTTTGATAAGACCATTTTTGTCGACGAGCCAAAAGAGCTTATCGGCATCTTCTTTGGATATTCCATCGATACTGACTATTGCATCCCTTACTGCAAGATATTAGCGCTAGATCGTTAAAGAGACGAAAATGAACGTACGTTGACGAGTTATGCCGAATCCGGCTGAACCTGCGCCGTAGATCACGAAGCGCTGCTCTGAGAGCTTGGACTTGGTGACGGAAATGGCTGCCATGGTGCAGGCAAGGGTAACTGCGCCAGTCCCTTGACTTTCAAGGTCTTCTTAGCCTTTGGGTAGCCAGAAAAGCGAGAAAAAACGTACATATCATCGTTGAACACCGAATGCGTCTCCCTGTAGCGCTCGAGCAAGGTTTCAGCATTGGTGACACCAAAATCTTCGAAATGGAGGAGACTGTGAGGAAAATGCGTTCGCACGAGTTGGACGAATCTAGGGAAAATTTGAGCATGAGGACCAAGGAAAGGTTTAGCTCAACGCACTTGTCGACGAATTTGTCGTATTCTTCACCCCGGATACGCTCGTGGGGCCAGCCCTGTTATAAGGTAAGCCGTGAAGAGAGCGTCTGAGGATCACATACAACGTATAAAGGATCTTTGAGCAATTCCTCATTGTTCGTCCCAACGTCCAGAGTAACAGCGAGGGCCTTGGATGGATCTATTCCACCTATCAGCCTGGAGAGAATATGAGCCATCTGGGGACAAAATCGATGACGCCGCGCACGTATATATGGCAGACTTGGCCATCGAAATCTGTAGGTCCAGTCAGTCAGAATTTCTTCTGGCTGAAAATGACGACGCACCCCGATTCCGCCAACGCCTTGGTCTCCGATACCCAGTATAGCTTCAGCATCAGAACAGACAACAAGATCGATTGTACGGTTCTTAGTCTGCTCGATGAAATCCTGCTCCATCGTGTCCATGTCGGGAAACGTTAAAAACAAGCCATCGCTCCTGCGGAACAGATGCGAATAATTGGAGATAGCCTCTGCCTGGAACGTCGATTCCTTAATAAAGCCAAGCCGAGATTGAGGGGAAAAAACATGCCTCGGTGGGGGTGTAAATAATGGGGATGGTTTCGCGCAAATGTTTAGCCAGCAAGGCATAATAGAGAACCCAATTCTGGTCCTTTAAGCTCTGGAGAAAAGAGTTTTTGCGGATGTCTGAATCGCGGCTATGGAGTTGGTCGTAGGCCCGCTGACATTGCTCTTCAAGACTGTTGACGCGATGGGGTAATCGGCCGATTAGACCAAAGGCCTTTCGCTCCTCTGTCGTGAAGGCTGTTCCCTTGTTGAATTGCGGGCTCGTAAGAAGAGCATCGCCTCGAAGGGCGACTCGTTCGGTGGTCATGAGCGCAGGATCGAAGAAGGTGAGGTCACCAGCTTTATTTTTAGACATGCTTTTTTTGGTTTTAGTATTTTACGCGTCATGGCCGGTTTTTTTCTTTCCGCTGCTTCTAAAACAGTATATGGCGTACAGCGACGGTATAAATCGCACAAGGTCGCGTTTCAGTGTCCCTACTCTTATAAAATCAGATCGTTTAAAACATCTTTACTGCTTTGTTGCTGGTTTAGGAAGCAGTGGCAATGGTATCTGCTCATGAGGTCGAGAAAACGCTAATTGTTGCGACGCTTCCAACTGAGACACGAATACTTGAGGCCAGTCGAGAAATTGGTACAACATTCTTGCATAAGCCAAGCCGAGTACAATTTCTTCATCGCAACAGAAAGGCTTACCCGCAAAAGCAGTCAGAGACCAATCGAATGGTTTCAGAGCTGCAATACAAAGATGTTGGAAGACTGAGAGCGAGTTGTTGAGACAAAGAGATATAGAAGACGAACCAAAGACGAAATTCGGTGCTTGGTCTACCTGAAATCTTTGCTTTTGATACAGACGGTATGGCAGCCGGATTAGCAGCCTTGCACGTCGAGGGAACAACCTCTTGAGTAAGAATCAGTCGAATACGAGCTAAAGGAAACGAGGACAAACGAACCTGAAGCCTGTTCGCCTTCATCTTCATCTTCGTCTTCAGATCTATAATCAAAACCGGTGCAATCAAGTGCGCTTGCAGGTGGTTACAGAAACCTGAGGTCTATTCAATGCGAAAACTCACCGATTCGACGGCGACTTGACTAGAATTCAGCTCGTCGGTGACGACTGGAAGGTAAAGAATATGCAGCTGCATGTCGAAATCTGAGGTAATAAGGGAAGCAAATTTCGGTTTCGACGCCCATGCTGTTGTAGAACTGGCAAGACATGTCTGGACTGGTAAAGGTGCGTCCAAGGGTCCATGTCATGGTAAGCCAAGGCTGCAAGACAATGGAGGTCCTGACGTTATAGATCTTTGGAGAATGTTTCCTGCGGCATTGAATAACCGATCCGAGAGGAAAACAAGCCAGCGAAGCTCTGCAGAAATGTTCCTGGTCGGAGGCCAGGCGTCTTGGTCGCGTAGGATTCAATTCCACATTCAAAGGGAGGCGAGGGAGGCTATTGCTGAGCCGATTGGTTCCAGGACAAGAATGGAGATGAGGGCGCAAATTCGGTTGTAAATTGGCACGTGCACTACTTGGCCTCCTGCTTCTTACTCCACGGTCTATTTCTTGGTCTCATTGATTTCTTGTCTTTATTTCAACCACAAACTATCCATCATGGGTCGCTGGACGCAATATGACGAGGTATCCATGCTTTGCTTTTTGCACCAACCGTGCGCTCATGTGCTTTGCGCAGGACGAATACAGGCTCCCAGAAGGAATGACCAGAATCGGATACGATTCAGATTCCGGGCGATATTTATTCAAGGACCATGCTGGAAATATCTGGCAAGGTGCTGAAGGCGCCGAATTCAGCGAAATGACACGAGGTATTTCGCGGCGAGCCTCTTGACGAGACCGCTCTCATTCCATTCAGTTTCTGGACCATCCTCGAGCGACCAACGCGACGAAGAAGATGTTCCGCCTGCCAGAGCTGACGGTTACCAGGCATTGGCGCCGGACGCTGTAAGCTCTGTCCGTCTGTTTCTTCTTCCTCTAGTCTTGACGGATATTCGCAGAATTCCTCTCCATACCAGGAGACCCGAAGCCCATATCGCACTCTCTTTCCCTTCTTCCTCGTCATCGGCGTCATCCTTCTCAGCGTATGGCGATTCGTCCTGAATCCAGGTTTTGCACCGCCACCACGACCTTGTCCAGACCATTCGGTCGCCTATATGGTCGCTCCTGGTGACTCTTGCTGGGCAATCTCGAATGCTCACGGAAAGACGGTAGAAGAGCTCCAAGGCTTGAATCCGACGCTGGTCTGCCAGAATCTCATGCCTGGGTCGACTGTATGTCTTCCTGATGGCCTTTAAACGTCAGTACGATACAAAACTATCTACAACCTATCTCTGTACTACTATCTCTACCTGTATAAGCCCAATCCCCTTTTCCGGTTAACCGCTGCACAGCTCTATTTTTAGTCGCTGACGACCACCATCGTAATCATGCTGACTGTGCACCGCCTAAGGCTGAGCGGAATGATGCCCATATCTTCTCCTCATACCACGACATTAACGCTTTTTTGACGACTTTAAACGCCTTCTTCTTCTTCTTCTTTTAACCTTTTATTCTTTCTTCTTCTTCTTAAACCCTTTTATTATTCTTTTCATTCAAAATGGTGGCTGCCGAAACCCACGTCAAACGGGGTCACCCCAGTACGCTTTTCCCTCTCCGAAATCAGGCTTATCTGACCTAGAAATGCAGTTATGTTCGCTGTGCTCGTTCTTTTTGCAGCATTCGAAGTCAGTCTTCCATATCTTCATCATTATTCCTTCGCTGACTGTGCTTCGAAGCTTTCTGTATCTGCCTGGCTGACATCCCGGTTCGCTGAACGTGGCGACCAGAGCAACCAATCCGAAGCAGACCGCGTTCATCTCCTGCTGTTCACCTCAGCCTTTACGATATTCATCTCCCTGATGTTTTCCATGCTTTTCTACCAAGCACCGACTGGCTCTGTCCTTACCAGCGTCGCATCTCATTTCGTCGTGTACGTCAAATTCCGGCGCTTATTGATGCTCTGACTGACCTTGTCTCAGTCTTACCGTTTCTTGGGTTCTCTGGACATCCGGTGCAGCGTCCATCACCCACCTTCTCAAGGGCGGTTTGAACTGCAGCCTGTGCGTCGGCTTCCGCTGTTTATCAATCTCCATTCTGATTCCTTTCGTATTCTAGCCCCCATCAGGAATACGTCTATTGCCACCAGCTCAATGCATTGGAAGGTTTCGCATGGATTTGTTGGTGCGTCCGCTTTTTCTTCCGTTTTCTTCGGGTTTTTGAGATACTTTGCAGGGCGCTGAACACTGCTATGCTCGTCGGCATTGTTATTCGCGGTGTTCACGCTGTTCGTCGTGGCGACGGTTATCGCGGCAGTCTCGTCTGATTGCACTGCCCCGTCGCAGTCCCGAACGAAAGACGATAATGTGGATTTGTATTCGTACAAGGCCGCTGTCTTGCAGTCTAATGATATCATTTATTTATTTTTTCCTCCCGGAGTGGTCAAGACGGACATTCTGGTTTGCTTTCCCGTTGCTGTTCTGGAATCCTTGACGTTTCAGACTTTCGGGTCGGTCCATTTTTGATGAACAGTTGATGGTTTCACTCAAGTTTTACTTTGTTCCGGTCGGGTTCAATTTTGGATGCGGTGATGATTTTCGCTGGCTTCCAGTTGCTTCCAGTGTGGCTTTTTTTCAGACTAACATGATCTTGAGCTCAACAGTTGAGCGAGTTTTTTTAATTGATTCAAGGTGCCTGGCCCGGTGACCGGCATCGGTGGCTCGGACCGCGTGCCGTGCCTATGCTCGAATGCACCTTGCGGAGTACCACTGAGAGCGATTACAACTGCCTTTCAATCCTGGTCCCGAAGAATATCGTGGATGCTGCGAAAGACGACGAGCAGACTTTGTATGGCTCAACCTCCAGCCTTCCCTAGAAGCAGCGGGCTACCAATTGCGGCATAGATTCCACCAACAATGGAAACCATCTTGGCTTCCTGGTGGTTCACTGGCTGGAAAGAATATATTCGACTGCGAGGGCCATTTAGGTATCGGTGTGAGTCGACCAGTTTCTCCTATCCGTTCACCACCTAATAATAATATTATCCGCAGCCGTTCCGGGGACCAGGACCGGGGTGCTCTCGATGCTACTCGTATTCGAGATGGCAAAAAGGTTGTTCTCAAGATTTTTTACAACGAGACGGACGAAGCAAAAATCTGCTCTTTTTTCTCATCGTTCTCAGACGAACCGCGGAATCATTGCGTCCCCATCTTCGATATCATTCCTTTTCCCGACCAACGACTGCAAATCATTGTAATGCCATTTTTGATGGATTGCACATTCCCTCGAATGCGAGGTCATTGACTTTATGCGACAGATGCTGGAGGTATGTTTTCATGCTGACCTGGAGATAAGTTGTTCATCTTGTTCGTCAGGGTCTGGTATCATGAGCACAACATTGCACACTGGTAAGCCAAGGCATTCCTTATTCGTCAGACAGCCCAGAGCTGATGTTCATTCAGAGACATCAGTTCGTTAAACATCATGATGGATGGCACAAATATCTTTCCCCCTGGCTGTCACTTCTCGTCTAGCGTGTACTACGGCCCCAATTCAGCTCTCCTTGTTCCGACCTGGACACAGAATCAATGTTCCGTCGCTCCAGTGCGCTACTTTTACATTGATTTCGGTTTATCGCGCCAATATCTTGATGGACCAGAGCGAACATGGATCCTGGGCAAGGAAGGGCAACTCAGCACGCCAGAACTGTCCAACGATATTCCGTACAACCCTTTCAGAGCTGATATTTTCCAACTCGGCACGACGTTCACGGACATGATTCCATTGGTGGCTTTCTGCCGATTCTGCCATTGCTCCAGCTCATTGTTCGAAAGGCCTTCCTTGAGCTTGATGATTTCAACGTGGTGTTGGACAGAATGACGACGACATTACCGGAAGACCGCCCTACTGCACCTGAAGCACTTTTGCTGGAGAAAAGCCCGGAACAGATTTCGTCTTTTTGCTCAGCGACATCTGCCTGTGATTTCCCGCTTTCTTTTCTCCTGGTAATCCTGCATCATCATCTTACATTCTTTGCATCTGGTTCGCTTCTTCGTCGTCCGTATACACCGCGCTCCTTCTTTGGCTGTTGCATAGAGTTACGATGTCGCTGTATTTTTTTTTCTGATAACAAGCTGGCCTAAGACTTAAGCCGTGAGGCACGTGCGCCTTGTCTGCTCATCTTTCCCGTTTTCATTGCGGTTTCCACTCAAGTCTCACTTTCGGGCCTGCAGTCGCAATATTTCACGCCGATTCCTCGTTTTCGCAAGCCTTTCCTTCAAGAATCGACGGGGGTCAAATCTACGGTCCTTGTTTATGTTTTTTGTTCGATACAAAGTCTGAACCGCCGTGGAACCACTGGTATTTCATTTCACGTTCTACCAAAATATTGAAATTGTACCCAACGATCTTCTGACATCTGCTCATATCAACCAGTTCTCCCGAGTCGGACGCCACTTTTCTTCCGAAACTCGAGTTTCAGCGGCATGCGCCACTCCAAGCTATTCACGAAACGTTGATTCTCCTCTTTGATTCAAACTATATTGTTTATTCACGGGGAATGTGCGTAATAATTTGAATGACCATGGTGCACTCAAGCAGCGGCGATAGTAAAGTCCTCTGAGATATTTCCAGAGTCACCGAACAAGATGATCTCGTAGTCGCTGCCGGGAGTTACGACAGGGACCGTGAGCTCGAAGGACCCGTCTGCAGCCTTGAGGTCGAACGCTGGGGTGAGATCGCCAACTGAAAATCACACCGGTGAGCATATTTATTGTTCTTCGCATGAAAGTCTCAAACCTGAAGTGACTTGGCCAGCTTTTCTCAGAAAAATCTTGCCACCGTTGGAAACGTTGGCTGGTTCGTCATCTAGGGACCTGGCCGGGATGTCAGTGTCGTTTAAGCCAAGTTGGAGTGGAATGCAAGTACCAAGTGACCTTAACTCTGGTTCCGATGACCCAGACGGTGCCAGTGACTGGTGAGGTGATCTTTGGGACCCAAACATCGTTAGCAGCACGCGTTAAACTGAGTGCTGCAGCATTGGCAGAGACAGCGAGAAGGGCAGAAAGGACGAAGCTCTTGAATTGCATGGCTGAATAAGTGAGTCCGATGAAGGATGCTTTTTTTTTGATGCGACTTGCCCTCTTTATAGAATTCCAGGTCTGGTCATCGTTGTCCGTCGTGCGAGGACATATGTTCAAGCCGACTAGCGATGCATCCAACCGGTGCCATTTGTGGCTTCCCTGTCTTTGATTTCAGGACTCGCCGAGGACACAGCATGGAGCATTATGACCGCGGAATGTCGCCTAATGGCGCTCGCGGAGAGCACTACCGGCATCAGAATAGATTCACCCTGGGCTCGAGGTATTTCACAAACATCGCCTACGTAGAGAAGGCTGTCTCCGGAACTCTGAGTAACTTTCAAATGACTTCCTTATACATTTCAAGGAATAGTTACAACATACGGGATTATATGTTCTTTGGAGTGGTTTTTTACATGAGACTCCGTCGCTGTCTCCGGAACTCTGAGTAGCTTTCAAACGATTTCCTTATACATTTCAAGTTACAGCATACGGGATTATATGTTCTTTGGAGTGGTTTTTTACATGAGATTCCGTCGGAAATCCATCCATCCATCCGGAAATGCTTGCATTCTTGCGCAAAGACTCATCCAAGCTGATGCGGAATGACGATCGAGATTTGCAATCGGGGCTGACTTGAGAGATCAATTTCGGCTCCGAACCAAACAAAGGACCAAACAACGGACTGCACCTTTCGCGATCATGGACGCATATCAAAGCAGCAAAGTTGGTTTACTCTTTACTCGTAGAAATATGATCCTGAATTTTCGACAGAAAGCGCAAGCCCATAGACAAATCTCTTCCAAATGTCCTCCTCCAAAACCCCGAATTCGCCGAAGACCCGTAAATGTACCAAAGCCTGCTGGACATGGAGAGAAAGCTGGACTGGACGATGACTAGAAAAAGGGTGGAGATACAAGACACGTTGGCACGAATACCCACCGTGAGTGCCCTCTTATTGTCCGGTATTCTGTTGTTGAAAATTCGGGATAGACGACCAGGACATTGCGGATATCTCTATACGGTTTCGGGTCAACCATGGCAGGTCGGTGTCGAGAGCGCTGAGATGGCGAGTATTGAGACGGGCGAAAGTGCCCCAGCATGGGTTTTCAAGATCGAGGGATGGCTGTTGGAGGTGAGCTCCTCTGCTTTGCATATTCGTTCGGCCCTAAAGACCCGCAAACACCCAGTCAACGAGCTCGCGAAAAGGAACCCAGCGCAAATTTTCGACATTTGTCAAGCGAATGGTTGTCGAACGCAGCCGAGACCCAGCCTTGTATCAAGAGACAATATCGTCGAGGTATGGAATGATGCCTTTCTCATCTCACAATATATTAGTGGCTGCGGACTGGAGTGCCGAATCCAGCCCTGGACGGGTTTTCATTGCGACGAGCTGGAGATGCGCCCACGAAAATTCGGGTTGCTGTATCTGGAACATTTCCCGGAACAATACAAAATTCACCCAGATCTCGGCGCGTCGCTTCTTCCTGTCTCTCTTCTCCTTCTGACGCCTCTTGTAGGAGATATTCTCGGATTCAAGGAAGATAGTCGTCTTGGGGTCATTCGAACGCTATGGAATTACATCAAAATCCAAGGTCTAGAAGACAAAGTGGACAGAAGGCTCATTCGAACAGACGACCGCCTTGGACGGGTGAGTGCCCCGAGTTCTATTCAATACAAGGCTGACGAAACAACTCCAGTTGTTCGGTGTAGATTAGTACCGTACCATTCCAGAAGCTCCCAGAGCTCGTCAACAAATATCAACAGCCCCGAGAACCCATCGTCTTATACTACAACCTGAACCCGACTGAAATTCCTTCCGAGCGCCCTATGGCCTGGGACGTGGAAATCAAAACCGAAGATACAGCGCTGAAGAACCGGATGCATGTTCTAATGACTGCCAACAAAGATACGACGCAGACATTGACCAAACTAGACGAAGAGGTGTGATAATAGTCTCCTGCTTTGCCCCCAGATGTCGCTAATGCTTTTCCAGATTGCCTTGATGGCTCAATTGCTTCACAATTCACATCTCAAGCGCACCTTTCTGCAATCCTTTTCCAAGGATCTATCACAGTTCATTACGAGTTGGCTGGAATCTCAATCGCGCGACCTGGAAAGTATCCTCGGGAGTGGACTATCGGAGGGTTTGACTGTAAGACAAGAAGAACTGAGACGAATTGAATTCTTCAAGCTTCCTTGGGTCGAAGAGGTATGTCTCTCTTGCATTGTCGGATTTTCAGAATTGACTTGTTCCTCAGGCTGTCGCGGTTCAAGAGGGCCTACGTCTGGTCAAAGCAAAAGGAGGACATTGAGACGACTATTGGACCTTGTACGTTGTATTGTCCTTCTTGTTCCAATATTGGGAAGAGGTTGCGTTTACGCCGTTGATTTCGTCTCCCTTGCAGTTCTCTGATATCCATTCGCCAGCTCACAAATCAGATCATTGATTCTGCGTCGCTCAAAATGCACTGAACAAGTCGTTTTCCACCACCATGAGCGTCAATATCTCCCTCAACAGCCCAAGTCACCAGCGCCGGCTCCTTCTCTCCAACGTTCGACAATTTTTTCTTCAGTAGATGTCGACGAACCCAGTGATACTGCTCCTGCAGACACGAACATCGAAGCAGCTTTCGGCGTGGCCGAGATGGTCGAACCAACGATTCACGACCACGCTTCAGTCTGGGACAATATATGTCAAAAACAGAAAGAAGGGCGATTGGAGTCAGAAAGCGAAAGGTCAGTTCATTCTATTCCACGACGTAATCCACTGATAACTTGTGCCCAGACCAAGTATATTGAACGAGGACATTGTTTCATCCATGAAGTCGCACCGTCTCAAGGAAATTCTTCGGCAAAAACCCTGGCAGCCGACTCCCAAACGGCCAAAGAGATATGGACCTGGTTTGTTCGCACAGCGCCATCCTTTGATTTTCCGCCTTCTTTCCAATAAAGTCCCTTCCTTTCTTCCTTCCGGTAATATACGCCTCGTTCACTCCTTGATCATATTCAAACCGCTCCTTGTTTTGTCTGGCCCAGAGTGAAGTATACCCAGAGTCCTGTTGTATTTTGATAGCAGCACATTTCATTGTCTTCATGCAAGTCCGCTGCGGTCGACGTTGTCTTTTCTCGATGCCGTTGGACTTGACGTCAAGCTGAAGCTTCAAGCGGCCTCGGAACCTGAAATCACCAAGTCACGTGAGATGTTTGACTTGACCAAACTTTATTGCCAAAATTCGTCTCGTTTCACGCTTCTGTCTGTCTCGCTCGACACCATGACCAACGAAATATACATCAATTAACGATAGTCAGCAATCACAAGCGCGAAAAAAGCCGAAAGCAACGGCTTCCTGGCAGCGACCACCAGAGCTAGAAGCGCTGGACAATGAGGGTCCAGCCGCAAGGGGTCGTTTTACCAGTTTCGCTGTCGTCAAAGTCGTTTTCCAGAGGCCCGGATGATATTGAAGCAGGTTCTGTGGATACTTGTATCCAGGAATTGGCCAAGTCGTCGAGGCTGAAGAGAAACCCATTACGGCTGTCCATTTTCTATGACGGTACCGCACGACTGGTCTCCATGTCCAGGTGCAACATCGTCTTCCTTTTCTAACCCGGTTAATTCTAATCGAAAGTCTAGGCTCCTGAACTTCTGACAGGATCGCTCTTGCTCCTGAATCATCCGACGACTACGACGGATGTTGCTTTGCAATTCTGACACAGAGCCGCTGCCTTTGTATCCTCCCAGCGACAACGAATATCGCGGAACCGCCAAAAGGGAACCTCAAGAGTTTATCTGGGCGAATCTCCAGCCTTTCCTGAAAAAGGCGGGATACGAGCTGTGTCCTCGATTCCATCCCGAATGGAAACCGTCTTGGCTCCGTGGTGGTGCATTGGCTGGAAGAATTACTGGGATTGCGAGGACTATTTAGCTATTGTGAGTCAACTTTTTCCTTTTTCATTGCTACCGCTTAGCATTCGCAATTTCGCAGAGGTTTTGGGCTGCTCTGGATGCTATTCGTATCAAAGATGGGAAGAAGGTTGTTTTAAAGATTACTTACAGCAATTCGGACGAAGCCAGGGTCTCCTCATTTTTCTCGTCCTTCCCAGATGAACCACGGAATCATTGTGTCCCCATCTTCGAAATCCTTTCTCTTCCCGACGAACGTCTGCAAATCATTGTAATGCCGTTTTTGATGTGTTGCACATCACCTCTTATGCACTGTATGGTCGAGGTCATTGAAAGTTTATGCGCCAGATGCTGGAGGTATGTCTCCGCGTTGACTCAGAGATAATTTGTTCATCTGATCCATCAGGGTCTGGTATTCATGCATGAGCAGGATATTCCACATCGGTCAGCATCCTTTATCTTTCAGACTGTCCCAGAGCTCATGTTCATCCAGAGACATCAGTTCGTTAAACATCATGATGGATGGCACGAATGTTTTTCCGTCGGGCTGTCATTTCTCATCTAGTCTTCATTACACCCTCGATTCGGGTCTCCTCGTTCCGGCAAACTTGACACAGAATCGATGTTCCGTCGCTCCAGTGCGCTACTTTTACATCGATTTCGGTTTCTCGCACCAATATCTTGATGGACCAGAGCGAACATGGATTTTGGGCAAGGAAGGGCAGCTCAGGACACCAGAGCTTTCGAATGATGTCCCGTACAACCCTTTCAGGGCTGATATTTTCCAACTCGGCACGACGTTCAAGGGCATGATCCTATTGGTGAGTTTTGTGCCAATTCTGTCATTGCTCCAGCTCATTGTTCGGAAGACCTTCCTTGCGCTTGATGATTTCCATCAGCTGTTGGACAGAATGACGGCGACATTACCGGAAGACCGCCCTACTGCACCTGAAGCACTTTTGCTGTTCGAGGACATTGTTTCATCCATGTCGTCGCTTCGTCTCGAAGTCATTCTGCAAAAAAAGCCATGGGTACCGGAGAAAAGGCCAAACAGATTTCGTCTTTTTGCTCAGCGTCATCTGTCCTTGATTTCTCGCTTTCTTTTCTCCCGGTAATCCTGCATCTTCTTCCAACATTCTTTACACCTGGTTTGCTCCTTCGTCGTCCATATACACCGCGCTCCTTCTTTGGCTCTTGCATGGAATACAATGCTGTTGTATCTATTTTTTTGATAACAAGACATTTCTTTGACAGGCACCACCTACAATTCTTTCCTCGGCTTTTCTCGATACTGACCGTACCACTTGGCTGACCAGTCGATATTTTTCTTCGTTTGGTTGAACCTGATCCTCTGAACAGATGGAAGATTTGGAGCGCCACCCGATATATTTTTATCGGATGACTCTTCCTGAACGAAAGTGCGGGAGGCACGTGACACGTTCGACTTGGGCTAAATTACCGCGGAATTTGCCATATTCAGTTTTTTGCTCTCGCCGTTGCTCGACATAGCGGCTGACCAAAGGAATATCATCATTTAACGATATTCAGCTATCACAATCGCGGAACAAGACCCAAGAACTAGATGTTTATTGTTTGCGTTACATGCACTGGTACTACCAGTCACGGCATTGACAAACACCCAGCCTGGGGCACAGCGTCGTTTCACCAGCCTCGGCGTAATCTCAGCAGTCATAAACTTCGTCCTCCGGTGGAACCAAGGAGATTCAGATGAGACTGACTGTCGGATATCACTGGGAATCCAGGGGGCGACGAGTCGTCACCGAGAGAAACCCATCCATTCTCATTGCAACTGGGATGGTCTATATCTCGGTATGTACCTTTATTTCTTTCTCCGGGCCCTGTTGACAATTCCAGAAGAAATTTCAGGCTCCTGAATCTTGCTCCTGAATCCAACCTGAATCTGGGCGACACCAGGACAGATGCACCTCTCAGAATACCACCGAGAGCAGTTACAGCTGCCCTTCAATCCGGGCCCCGACGAATATCGTGGATCCTGTGAAAGAGATCATGCAGACTTCGTATGGGTGCATCTCCAGCCTTTTCTGGCAGCAGCGGTCTACAAATTGCGACCTAGATTCCACAGACAATGGAAACCGTCTTGGTTGCCCGGTGGTTCACTGGCTGGAAAGAATATATTCGACTGCGAGGACCATTTAGGTGCCGGTGTGAGTCGACTGTCTCCTATTCATTCACCGCCTAATATTATCCGCAGGTCTGCTGGGCTGCTCTCGATGCTACTCGTATTCAAGATGGCGAGAAGGTTGTGCTCAAGATTGTTTATAACGAGACGGACGAAGCGAAAATCTGCTCTTTTTTCTCATCCTTCCCAGACGACTCTCGAGGAATCATTGTGTCCCCATCTTCGATATCATTCCTTTTCCCGAACGACAACTCCAAATCATCGTGATACCTTTTTTGGCGGATTGCAAATTTCCTCGAATGCACTGTATTGCCGAGGTTATTGACTTTATGCGACAGATGCTGGAGGTATGTTTCCACTCTTACCTGGAGGCTGGAGATAATTTGTTCATCTTGTTCAACAGGGCCTAGTATTCATGCATGAGCACAATATCCCACATCGGTAAGCCAAGCTATTCTTCATTCGTCAGACAGCCCAGAGCTGATGTTCATTCAGAGATATCAGTGCGTTAAACGTCATGATGGTTGGCACGAATGTCATGCCAGCGGGCCACCATTTCTCGTCTACCTCCCGATACGCCCTCGATTCAGGTTTCCTTGTCTCGTCCAGGAGATATAATCGATGTTCCGTCGTCCCAGTGCGCTACTTTTACATCGGTTTTGGTTTCTCACACCAATATCCTGAAGGACCAGAGAGAACAAGGATTCTGGGCATAGAAGGGCAGGCGAAAGTGACACCAGAGATCTCGGAAGATGTTCCCTACAATCCATTCAGGGCTGATATTTCCAAGATATTTCCAATTCGGCACGACGTTCAAGGAGATGATTCCATTTGGTGAGCTTTGTGCCCATTCTGCCGTTGCCCCAGCTCATTGTTCGAAAGAGTGAAGATCTTCCTCGAGCTTGATGATTTCAATGCGCTTTTGGACAGAATGACGGCGACATCACCGTAAGACCGCTACTGCACCTAAAGCACTTTTGCTGTTCGAGACATTGTTTCATCCATATCGTCACTTCGTCTCGAGGTCATTCTACAAAGAAAAGCCTTGGGTACCGGAGAAAAGGCCAAACAGATTTCGTCTTTTTGCTCAGCGACATCTGCCTGTGATTTCTCGGTCCCTGTTCTTTCGGTTGCTCTTTTGGCTTCTTGAGATCCTTCTTCATGCAAACGAAGCTACGTGGTCTATACATGAGGTCAGCCTTGATTGGTTTCCTTTCTGCTCCTGCTAATTGTTCGCAGTTCTGTTGGCTAGATTCATGGTTTGGAATGCTACAGTACATTTTCCAGTATGACTTTGCCTAAATATCACAGCAATAGATTTGTATCCCCTTCTCATTCGTCCTCGCTCAGAATCGATTCTTCCTCTTCTTGAAGTTGAAGTTCTTCCGAGATGTCTTCGGTGAGAGCTGTCGGGTAATGACTGGCTTTTACAACCAGACCTTCTCTACGAAGCAAAGCAGCTCGCTGATAGAATGATGATGCGAGCTTGCGAGATATGCGGCTGTTCTTGTAAGCCAAAAGTTGGACTTCACAGCGAATGAGACCTTTGACGCGAGATGCCAGCAGGTTCATAAGTGTGTCCATGACATTTGGTGTCACGGTTATGTCCAGCATTTCCAGGGCTGGACATATAGCATAAGCCTTCATTTGGCGATAGATGTCTCCTCGGATGCACTTCAAAGAGGAGGACTCTGTGACAGACTCTGGATAGAATGTGAAGTCTCGCAAATGAGGAAGTGATTGCAGGATGACCAGAAGTGAATGATCGTCAATGACGACTTGTTGAAGGGAGAGTGTCCGAAGTGTGAGACTGCAAGAGCTGAAGAATCGCTCGAGGTTTTCCGCCGGGAGGGCATCGGGCGCAAGTAGATATTCAACGATTATGGAGATCGATTTAACAGTCGGAAGAGTGATATGGGCCAAAAGGAGTCCAATGGCATCTCCAGAGGACCGGACGGAGAAATGCTGGAGGCTGGCCGATACCGAGGGAATTGTCGTGAAAGGAAGGGATATTCGGGATATGTTCATGGATTTCAGCTTGGATGCCTTACTGAGGAAGTCATCGATCACTGACATGGAACAAAAGGACAACCGCGCAGTCCTTAGATTTTCCCAACATTGGACAAGTTCGGAATTCCAGTTGTTGTGAACTCTTGGGAGGTCGATATGACGAAGAGTTGGATGACTCCAGAAACAGCCGAATAGAGTAGAATTGTAGAATTTGGGCCGGTAACTGGCGCTAAGGCTGACCTTGACGCTCTTCAGGGATGTTGGTATTTCTGCCAAGACGTATTTCAGAGGGCCCCAGTCAAGATCCAGCAATTCTGTCACGCTGAGCTGCTTCATGACAGTTTTGGTTTTGGAAAATACTTCTTGAAGGGCTGTAACGATATCGTCGTCCGATTGGCAATCCCCTGACGGCACTCGAAATTGGATAGCCAGAGGTGTATCTTTTGAGAGGCGACGATGCGCCCTGAAGGAAGCCGCCGAGAAGGTCTTCCAAGAGCGCAATCAATGGTGATTTGCCACCAGATTTCGGGAAAGGAGATCAGCATCTCCTTCCACCATGTACAAACCTCTGTCAAGTATATGTCTTGTGGTGAACCATCGAGACACTGCGCAAAAATTTGCTTCCAGAGTTCCATTGGAACACGACGAATCGGAGACAAGGCCCCTCTGAATATCAAAGTGTCGTTTCGTCGCACCTGGCGCTGCGACTGCAGCGAGTCCAAGATTGCTGAGACCCTGTCTATTTCCTGGCTGTAGAGCCTGATATCACGTTCGGCATCGACGAGATAGTTGGATATATCTACCTGCTCGACAGCAGAGGGAACATAATGGCCAGCCCGAAGCTGCTTCAATTCAACGCGTTCAGCAGTATGAATTTCCGAGCGGCAACTGTGGCAAAGAATGGTGGCAAGGTGATTGGTACCGTGATTCTGTATGTAATTTAGTGATCTGAGCAATCAGAGTTAACCAGAACCGACCTGGTCAGTGGCGGACATGACGGCGGTGCAGAGGGAGGTCGTGGGAACCTTGATCGGAAGGTCGGCAATTCGTGATCCGCTGATGATTCTACTTAAGTAATGGAACAATCATCTGTACATAACTCAATTGTGTTTGAATCGTTGAAGTGTCAGGAAGTACGAAAGAAAAATCGAGAGATGAAGAAATATTTCCATGTGTAAGTAGCGCTGGACTGGTCTCCAGCTCCCCGGTTCAAGCTTTGCACTGAACACGATCGTTTTTGAAGCAAGATCTGATGAGTTCTGGCTGGACCTCTGAATATGGTACATGACGGACTGATTTCCTCGCAATTTTGTTGCGCAGCTGAACAAACAACGCTAACCACTGTCCAAACTTGGGGCAGGAGAGCTTTACCGTTTACAAAGCTCTTTCCAGTCCAATTAACAGTTAAACTACTGATTGAAAGAGGGGAGACAAGTGTTCATACCTTGCGAATCTGTGCCTCATATGTGAGGTTGGATGTTGGTACATGAGTCGCTCGACTACATCGAGCTGCCCCACTTCGAAATCTCACAGATAATAATTAAAGAGATGATATAGTATATAAAGTAGCTTTCCAAAAATACGTTATATACCGCCCATCATACTACCAAATGTTCTGGTATCGTCCCAATTTCAGGCTTCGTTTGTGTTTCCTGCTCTTTCCAGCGCTGCGACCATTGCCGTCATGATCGTACCGATAATGTTGGAGTAACTGATTTGGAAGCGATTATTTAGTAACGATAAGTGAAGTCAGTGGGAACAGACAAACCAAAGCAGCTGTCGCGAATTTCTTGCCGCATTCTGAACAGGTGGCAGCTCTCCTCGTCAGCGACGGGCCTTCATCCGAATCGAGTCCGCGTTCAAGGACATCGACCGAGTCACTGTGACATTTATAACATATTGACTAGAGAGTAGAATGGGACGTACGTGGTTCGCTGTTCCAGTTCCAGGCTTCGTTTGTGTTTCCTGCTCTTTCCAGCGCTGCGACCATTGCCGTCATGATCGTAGCGATAATGTTCGAGTAACTGATTTAGAAGAGATTATTTAGCATTGATAAGTAGAATCAGTGGGATCAGACAAACCAAAGCAGCTGTCGCAAATTTCTTTCCGCATTCTGAACAGGTGGCAGCTCTCCTTGTCAGCGACGGGCCTTCATCCGATTCGAGTCCGCGTTCAAGGACGTCGACAGAGTCACTGCGAAATTTATAACATATTGACTAGAGAGTAGAATGGGGACGTACGTGGTTCGCTGTTCCAGCTCGAGGCTTCGTTTGTGTTTCCGGCTCTTTCCAGCGCTGCGACCATTGTTGTCATGATCGTACCGATAATGTTCAAGTAACGGATTTAGAACAGATTATTTAGCATTGATAAGTGGAGTCAGTGGGATCAGACAAACCAGAGCAGCTGTCGCGAATTTCTTGCCACATTCTGAACAGGTCGCCGCTCTCCTGGCCAGATTTGGGGTCTGCGAGTCGAGTCCGCGTTCAAGGAGATCGACCTCACTGTGAGATAGATTAGAGACTGACTGGAGAGTAGAATGCGGGCGTACGTGGTGCGCTGTTCCAGTTCAGCACCCTCAGAAGCAATTGGAACACTGAGAGCGACTGTAGCAAAGACAAGAAGAGTTGAGAAAAACAGTGGAGAATTTCATTGTTGGAGTCAAGAAGGGTGTTGTTGTAGAAGTGGGGTGAGACCAGCTGAAGAAATCATTCATGTCTGGGTAGGCCTTTATACAGTGAGACTGGTAATCAATATTATACACGCCCGACGATCCGAGACAGGAAGGCAGCAACTGGGATCAGCTCATGAGATCTTACAAAGCAATTTATCATGGATCTGAGTGATTTTACCTCGTGTTCCTCAGATCTATAGTCTACCAGGTCATAGCTGTAAGTTGAACGCTCAAATTGCGAGAATGGAATGACCAGTAAGGCCTCATTTGTCACACTGGCTAGCCTTTGTCGAACATATATTTACCGACTGGAAAAATGAGGTTTTTTGTGAGTCCATTTGATCAGTATCGACTACGTCGGCTAAGATTCGGTGAACTCTTCCAGACAATCCCTGAAGTGTTCCATGATTTTGTCAGCTTCCAAGCAATTCGGTCAACTTTTCCAGACTTCCATAAGCGATTTCGGTCGATTTTTCCGATGGTGTGGTTTGTTATTCATTCCACTTATCACTCGAAATCTAGCATTCTGCCTGAGCCCATAATACCATTATGATCGATCATACCACCTATACTAAAGTTTGCTACGTGATTGATCCTGGACAATAGTTATAATTCATAGTCCATGATCGATCCTCAGTTAGATGCACGTGAACTACTTTCCCAGGGTTGAAGGCCAGCAGCGCCCCGCCACTGTCCGAAAACGGTTGGCACGGATGGGATTAGATCCCATCGTCTCCGCCCTTCCCAAAATGGTTCACGACACGTAGCAGATTAGATACAGGATTCCGATTAGCTATCGGATGAATGTCCAAATGTGGTCGTCTTATGAGAACCGTTTTACGAGAACCGTCAGCGCAGCGCAAAAAAATGGAAAAATGGCCCTTGCGTAGGGTCCAGCTTGTATCATGAGCACTCCAAGGATTGAGAGTAAAACATAGATCAATAGATTGGACCACTGCTTAACAGACTGTGGTGAGCAGCATCAGGTAATAAAAACACAAAAAAGTGCATGAATTTCTGAAAGAAAAGGGCATAAAAACGAATGCCATATTATCCCAAATCCATATTAGGGATAAAATTGAACCGGAAGCGACCTCAAATGAGCAAATTCAACCACACTTGCGGGGAATGAGGTTCGGAAAAATGTCGGAGTCTGTCGGAAGGCCGGTCCGCGCGTTTGCGCACGGACCATCCTCGATGTCGAGCTCTCGAGTAGTGAGAACCGGACGGAAGAGTTAGATACTTAGGGAAGGTATTCTATGCATATAGACCAATTTTCTGACCGATGGATTTCTTATTTTGACAATATTTTTGAAAAGGTCAGACGAAAAGGCTCACAAAGACGCGACGAGCACTCAAGAGGTAATACTGGATATCGACGACCATCCAGAACATGTTAGACTTTAACTAAAAAAATATTTTCTAGCATTAAACAGGGCAGCAATGAGCTCTCATGATAGTTTTCTAAGCTCGCAGGCCGGTCATATTGTCTACAATGATTGTCATATGTTTTCCTTGGTTTCCACATTTTCCGACGATGTTGGATTTCTGGGCCATATCAGAGTCGCTGGGCACTCACTTGGCTGTTGAAGTCTCCAGTAAATATGTTGTTCAATCTTGTGACATATTCCGAACCAGCCTGCGCATGCTATTGGTCAAAAGATCGGGTCTCTTCTTGATCATGAATTATGATCATCTATTGAATATCCCCCCACCAGGACATCCGAGGAACCTGGAAACCTGGACGAATGTAGGAGCAAATCTCTTCTTGCCAGTGACGAAAGCTCGATAGACGTTGTCAGCTGCAGCATCGCTGAATTGTGATTCATTCAACCAGCCGGCTGTCGGATGTTTCGGTCCGCGATTCGAAATCAGCCGAAGCAATCCGCCATTTAATGCAGCATTTTCATCATTCTTCAACAGCAACAGCTCAATCATTTGACCAAGTACCTGGGATGGCCTCCCTTCCTGCTACAAATTCCATGAATTACCAGGTCAATCCCATGCCAATTTGAAGTGCACAGTACCCCTGCCTCATTATCTGACCGTAAAGGGACCCAGCTCAGTCCTTTTCCCTTTCGATTATTCTCTGCTTTGACAGCTCCTAGATCCCACTGTAATGATCAGGCTACCGCTGCGCCTAGTCGATCAAAAATGGAAGCTGCAAGACGCGTTTTCCCAGCTTTGCTCACTCAGCATACATTGTTAGCAATTCCTTCATACATGTAAACATTGTTCTACGTATGAATGGAAGATAGCGCTGTATTTTTCGCCATAATGCTGGCGCCATCGCGCCATTTTTTCTCTCGGCCGAGGTCCCCGAAGATGATTTGGTGGCTTTCGGCGCTTTCCGAACTGTACAGTCAAGTTGAAACTCCAATCTGTCGCCTGACAGTGGGAAATGTCGGTTTGTACGTTAATTGGTATCTTATCAGCCCTCGTGGCTTCCGTACCTGGCGCATTTGTGCGCCCTCTATGCCCTCTATAAAGCTGAGCGGAGCTTCCTTCCCAATGGGGATGGTTATAGTCCAGGATCGATCATGCTGTACAATAATCAAAGTCCAAGATACATCTCGTAGTGGACTATGCTATAGTCCATGATTGATCACCCTGCAATTATGGGGTGTCTGCCTAGCTGTCAGCCGCTAGGAAAATGGGCTTTGCTAGTACTTACACTGTGCAGAACTTTTTTTAAAGAAAATGTTTGTGCAGAACAAGGTCTACTTTCCACTCGGCTCCAACTACATCGACAGGGGAACAGGACCTGGCCCCGACACCCGACCGATGATCATTGCTGTAACCTGTCATTGCTACCCAGAGCCGTCGGTTGGAATTCAAGTACTTGTTACTAGGCCCTCCTCGTCAAAAAAAGCATCACTTATCCTGGTACCGAGTTCGAATTATAGGGATCGAGTTTCAGCTCAACCCACTAACTAACATCCTGTAATCCCTACACAATATTCCCAGAAACGACAAATGAACCTGAAACGGCTTTCTGATTCCCATCTTCAACATGAGTCGGAGCTTCACGACCAGGACTCAAAGTCGAGTTTCAGAACATCGGGATCCCCAGCAAAGCTTGCGGCGGCCTTCGGGAAAGCCAAGTTCTCCCATAATATCTTCCCTCATTCGTTTCATGATTTCATCTGAACAACCGACTGGGTTGTTTCAGACCCTGGTGAACATTATTGATATTGCGGCGATCCTAACCCGACGAGGAATATCTAGTTGTACTGTATCGACAAGACTCGAAACACGTGGGATCCCATTACGAGTCCTATATGGGTAGAAACCCATCTGTTGTTGTTCGATTACCAGATTCGGGCCTCACTAACGAGTTGGCTGACAGTTAAAGACGACTGATGCCCCCAGAACTCCAGGTCGAATTATTGAAAGATATCTATCTGTTCAATACTGATGGTATTATGAGTGCAATGTGCTTGCTGTAGGCATTATGCTAATGTACCTTCCTTGATGTCAATGAAAGGATGGTCGATGTTCAGAAATGCCTGGATTTGCTGGAAGTAGCTATTTCCCTTGTATTCCCCAGTGGACTAGCTGCGGACATTATTGTTTCAGCATTGTTCACTCCAGCCAAACCTTTGGTCACTGAGGCTGGCAAGGACTATGTCCTCCGGTTCTTCCATAACAGCAACTTCAACACCGAAGAGCAGGCACTGCGTTTCACAGCCGCCTAATCTAACCCGGGGCCAGCCCCGTTTGGGTCGGTCTAGGTCTGACCACGTGTGTCTATGTGCCTAGTCAGACCCTGATTAGGTTACCTAGGTCCAAGTCAGAATAGGTGGACGCGAGTCGGGCCAGGTTGGGATAGGTCCGCATAGGTCCCCTATTCCAAGTCTGACTAGGTCCTCAATGAAATATATAATTTCTGAGATAATATATTGACCATTGGTTATTTGCTGCCAGCGACATTCCATGTCCCGTTTTAGTGGTTTCTCGGTCGAACACTGTGTGACAGTCACAATCAGAACCATGCAAACCGTCTTCACAGAATTCCACTGACAGTGACAGTGTGAATTTATGATTATGTAATTCCGGTATCTAGGGCATTTCGGCCGATGTGACTGGTGTGAGCCTGCCAGCAAAGTCAAACATTGTCTCACAGTCCTGTCGGAGCCAAGTCTGAGCTCTCACAGGCCACTTTTATAAGAAAACAATATATAAACACAATGACAATATCAAGTAGCCTACGTGAACCTAGTCAGACCTAGTCCAACATGTGAACATCCACCTAGTCGAACCTAGTCAGACCTGGTCGGACCGGTGTGATGATGTGACAGGTTGGATTAGGCGGCCGTGAAACGCAGTGAGGAGCAGAATTCGAAACTTGATGTCCTGTCGAATGGTGACATTGTGAAGAGCCTTCGTGTTGCAATACCTGTAATGCCCCGGAGGATGAGAAGTAGGGAGGAGGACAAGAGGAGCCAAAGCCAAAGCCAAGGGCGAAAAGTGCTGGCAGCCAATCCGAGCCAAACGGCAGAGAAAACAGAAAACACATGGCTTCCCTATTAGAGAGACAAATGACTCTGACAAATGAAGCATGGATGGCCGTCAAGATGGAGGTCTAACACCCATAGCGTTCCAAGGCCAGATAAGCGCTATGTAAGGGTAGGATACTATGTCACTCATACATAACTTATCACAATCACAACCACAAAAAGTCAGACAGTCTCGATGCACACGATACTCTATGCTCGATGCACTACGATACTGTCCTCTATGTACTGTGTAGGCCGCAGACGCCACGATATGTATAGGTAACCACGCCACGCATTTGCTCGCTGGTTGATTGACTACGGGACTCGGAGCGAGACAGGATAACTTGAGACGGGCGGGACTCGAAGCGGGACAAGATGACTGGAAGGAGATGAGTGAAAATGACTTGAAGGAAATGAGGATGAGGAAAAACAATAACTGGACAGAAATAAGTAAAAATGAGATGTCATATGGGCTCGAGCATGTAACATCCCAGCTTCCCTTTGTTCCAACGCTGCTCTATACTCCGGGGGCGCTGCTCTATACTCGGGGAGGCGCTGCTCTATACTCTGGTGGGCGCTGCTCTGTAATCCGGGGGTCAACCTGAATCGTCATTTCTGTGCTAAAGAGCAGTGAATTCAATCCCAAAAAGCAGTGAATTCGGTATCAAAGCGCAGTGAATTCGGTGCCAAAGCGCAGCGAATTCAGTGCCAAAGGGAGCACTATAGGCGTCATCAAAGCTCTCGGCTTCAACGCTGCCGCCATAATCAGGGTATCCGACGATATCCTAAGACCCATTGTACTTCCGTATTCTCGTTTGCCAGACCCGTATTCTTACTAGCGCGAGACCTGTAATTTCGCTTATTGGCCAACAGCCGTACAAAAGAGTCGAGACTCAACAGGTCTGCCTTGATGGAATTGGAATTGGGAACAGCGATACAGAAGCTGATGGAATAGCGATATAGAAGCTGGATTTTTCAGCATGGACCCCATAGCTTCAGCAATCTCGATACTCGCTCCCACTCGCATGGCTCTTCCCTTCCCGCTTCTTTATATGCCCATCGCAGGCCTCTTTTCCGCATCCCAATACTTGCTCCCGTTCTTATACTTACTCACTCCCACTCGCTCCCACTCGCCGGAGTCGCCGCCGAATTAGGGCTCCGCACTGTCCCGTCAACGGGGGACGGCCGTCAGATTGACGGGTACTGACGGGGACGGAGTGCCCCAACCCGTCCGTCAACGGGTATCTCAGCAGCTCTGACGGGACGGGAGCCGTCAAAAAACAGCCGTCAACAGGTATAGTCAGGGAAAACAAATATCCAGGGTATATTTACGGTTTCTTTTCCGACCTTTTATCTCAGTTTATACTTTCAGGTAATTTCAGGCGCTAACGCTGACAGTGCCAGCTTGAATACATCAAGAAATATGCCCAAAGCGACATCCGAGTCATTCGAAGTCCGCTTTGGGCCAAATCTAGTCACATGCTTGTCCGAAAGCAGCTCAATTAGCCACATTAGTGCTGTAACCCTGAATTTATTTTCACTGGAAGCCTGGTACAGCAAGCCACAAATTGGCATGTGTTATTTTGTCCTTTTTCCCGGCAAATTGTTGATCATTTTGCTTACCCGTCAGACGGCCGTCACATCCGTCTTTTGACGGCCATTGACGGGTCAGAATTCCCGTCAGAGTTTGGCTCAGAGCAGTGACGGGACGGGACCCGTCCCCGTCTAACCCGTCCTGTCAAGCCGTCGGGGACGGGGACGGTGCGGAGCCCTACGCCGAATGTCTCGTCGAGCGTCAGACTCAAAGAGGCACGGAAGGCTGAGGTGCGGGTTCGTGAAGCGTTTCTAGTCCCGTCGTATGCATCGTTATATGCTGAGCTTGTGGAACCTGTGAGGGACGAGAGGCGATGCAGTGAGTGAGAGACGCCAAACATATTCCAATGAACTCAGTGGCGGTGTATTTGTTTCAATATTGACTCATTGTATACAGGTTCGCAAAGAACTATTGGTTGCACAGGGCTTCCGTCTCTCGGAATTGAGATCAGTCAATCATTGGATGCTGAGTCAGGCAGAATGAGGTCTTCGCGTGGTACATGGCGATCAGGGTTTCGGGGCTGCGCTTAGACTGGTGTTTGTGAGTCATGTTTGCTTCCCTCGATTCCCTCGGTCCCTTTAATGATTGACCTACTTCCTACACCTGGTCACTTAAGATCTTGTCAAAACACAACTATGATGTTCATTGTTTTCTTTCATTGCTTTTGTTCGAAAACATGTTGTCTGAGGCACCATATTCACGGTCAATTGAGAGTTCGCTTCTACTGTGCATCGCAGCAATACCCAATGGTGTCCTACTTGCATCGATGTAGGCACGTGTAGATAGTGGCGCTAGCATGCGGCAACCAACCGTAACCAGCCGTAACCTGATCATGAGGTGGACATTGGGACGGTGTCTATTTGAGTGCTAGCTGTCATCTGACTAACCCAAAAGGCGTTTACAGTATGGAAGCTGTCGTCGGTTGCCACAGCATAACAGCAGCGGGCCTGGTGCCGTGACTATCATAGGACTGCAAATCTACATACACCATTTCTGTTCAGGAAACCATGCCGTCTGACACACCATATTCAGGTCCATCGTGACGTGCAGTCGATACCCTTTTGGCTATAGAAGCTGATTGCGGACATTGGACTGCTAATATTGACCCTAAAAGGCAATTATGGAAGATGTCGTCGGCTGCACAGGCCCGCTGCATACTTGTGGCCTGATGCAATCACATAACGGTGCAGCCTGCCTCGTGTCGGCGCTGTTCTCAACCTCTACCCAAACCACCAGCCACCAGTCAAGTCCTTATACCAATGAACACTTTCAACCTGAACTTGAAGAATAACAGATTTGGTGAGTGCATGCAAGACAGCATAGATGAGATATCTCAACAGAGGATATAGGCAGGGTTCATGGCGATGTTGCCTCCCACAATGTCAATAACCATTATGGTGACATTAATTATGGTACAGGTGGGATATACCAATGCCCTTTGAAGTTCATGGCACTGATTCTTTGTAGCCAAGAACCTCAATGATCTGGTCAGCCTTGATGCGGCATACAATTCGTACGAGCGGGAACGGGAAGAAGCGTCTGTTTGTGCACTAGAGACAAGGAAGAAAGTGCTGGCAGAGCTTGATAAATGGGCTCAGGGTCACGGTGACCCAGTCTGTTGGCTCTATGGTCCAGCAGGAGCTGGAAAGTCAACCATTGCCCATACTGTGGCACATGACTGTGATAAGAAGAAGAAGTGTCTTGGCTTCAGCTACTTCTTCTCCAGGAGATACACCACTCGCAGCAACCTTTCTGCATTTGTTCCCAGCTTTGTCTATACACTGGCACAGTGCACAGGTTTCAGCTCCATCAAGGACAGCATCAATGAAGCTATTAAAAGCAATGCAGGACTTTTTCAAGAACGCCTCGAAGACCAGCTCATGAGCATGGTCAATATCATCACTCCCATCCTTTCAGCCACCCGTCCTTCCCATCCCATTGTCATTGTCATTGATGGTCTTGACGAATACAATAAAGATGAGGGCAAAATTCCCCTTAATGAGCTGGTTCAGTTCCTCATCAACACAGTGGTCAAGCTCCTTCATTTCCGCATCCTATTCACCAGCCGACCAGAGGCAGAGATCACTGGCCTTTTCAAATCACTTCCCTTGACATGCCACATGGCTCTCCAGGACTTCCCTGCCATAGCAGATGTTGAGAACTATCTTCTCTCCGAGTTTCGCAAGATTGCGGAAAGGCGTGAGCTTGGGGCAGATTGGCCTGGCCCACAGATTGTGCATTCACTGGCTGAACAGTCAGAGGGAATATTTGCATATGCCTCAACACTGGTCAGATTCATTGATGACAAGTATCAAGACCCTCGAAGGAACCTCGAGATTGCCAAGCGCACCCATGAGGGTCTGGACTCGCTCTATGTCCAGGTCCTACAAGAGGCCAAAAACTATTCAAACTTTGAATTGGTCATCGGTGCTGTGGCCCTCCTGCATGACAATCATGACATTACATCATTTCCTTCACTTATTCAAAAGTCAGTTGAGGAGGTGCAGCTGGCATTGCGCGGATGCCTGTCTGTTATGATTGTCCCACACCCTGACAACTCTGAGGATTGGCCTATCATTCAACTATATCACACCTCCCTACAAGACTTTTTGAGAGATCCAGATCGTCACAAGGATCAGTTTTTCAGACCTGCCACTGTCCATGAACAAATTCTGGATTGCTGCATTGATCTGATCAGCAGTCTAAATGAAGGGCCTGCCAGGGTCTATGCTTCATGGAATTGGGTCTATCATCTTTCTGGTGTATTGAAAGGATCTGATACAGGGAGCATTCCAAGTGTTGAACTTGAAGCCAAGATGGTGAAATTCCTCAAATTTTTGAAGCAGAACATGAAATTGTGGATCTTTCATCTGGATCCTGGGTCAAGCATAGGCTTGAAAAACTTGGAAAAACTGCAGATTGAACTACAATCTGTGATTGAACAATCTAAGGTGATTTTTTCTTGGTACTGTTTTCCAGGCACATCAGCTGAGTTTTGATTAGAATATAATCCCTCAAGCAATGAAGTATCTTGACTGGACTCTAGTATATCTCAAGGTGCATTTTCAGTTATTGAATCAGAATCTTCATTGAACTTCAATGTAGCATGTTCGTTTTAAACTTACTCACCTGCTGTGTATTGACTTGTCTTTGAAACAGTTGGTAGGTGGCACTATGGCCTTTTTCCTGTCAATAGCCCCCAACTAAGCCCTTCTTTTTGTCTTGTCCTTTCTAGGAGGTCAGTGGCTAGTGGCATGGTAGTCTGACATGACTCACAAGTCTGTATTTCACGTCCCAGCATGTATGTGGCTGATCCTGTGCTGCTTGACCATCAACACTCACCACAGCGGTTTATGTCTCCCAGCTTGTATGTGCCTGTCCCTGAACTGATTGATTTGCACTTATGAACCATGTTTTATGGTTTCCAGGATGTATGTGCCTGTCCTTGAACTGATTGGTTTGCCACTTATGAACCATGTTTTATGGTTTCTAGGATGTATGTGCCCGTCCTTGAACTGATTGGTTTGCCACTTATGAACCATGTTTTCTGCTTTCCAGCTTGTATGTGCCTGTCCTTAAAATGATTGGTTTGCCATTTATGAACCATGTTTTATGGTTTCCAGCATGTATGTGCCTGTCCTTGAACTGATTGGTTTGCCACTTATGAACCGTGTTTTATGGTTTCCAGCATGTATGTGCCTGTCCTTGAACTGATTGGTTTGCCACTTATGAACCATGTTTTATGGTTTCCAGCGTGTATGTGCCTGTCCTTGAACTCATTGGTTTGCCACTTATGAACCATGTTTTATGGTTTTCAGCTTGTATGTGCCTCTCCTTGAACTCATTGGTTTGCCACTTATGAACCATGTTTTATGGTTTCCAGCATGTATGTGCCTCTCCTTGAACTCATTGGTTTGTCACTTATGAACCATGTTTTATGGTTTCCAGGGTGTATGTGCCTCTCCTTGAACTGATTGGTTTGCCACTTATGAACCATGTTTTATGGTTTCCAGCATGTATGTGCCCGTCCTTGAACTGATTGGTTTGCCACTTATGAACCATGTTTTATGGTTTCCAGCATGTATGTGCCTGTCCTTGAACTGATTGGTTTGCCATTTATGAACCATGTTTTATGGTTTCCAGCATGTATGTGCCTGTCCTTGAACTGATTGGTTTGCCACTTATGAACCGTGTTTTATGGTTTCCAGCATGTATGTGCCTGTCCTTGAACTGATTGGTTTGCCACTTATGAACCATGTTTTATGGTTTCCAGCATGTATGTGCCTGTCCTTGAACTGATTGGTTTGCCACTTATGAACCGTGTTTGATGGTTTCCAGCATGTATGTGCCTTGTCCTTGAACCGATTGGTTTTCCACTTATGAACCATGTTTGATGGTTTCCAGTATGTATGTGCCTGTCCTTGAACTGATTGGTTTGCCACTTATGAACTATGTTTGATGGTTTCCAGCTTGTATGTGCCTGTCCTTGACTGTGTTAAGCTAAATCTCATCCATAATTCCAGTGGGTATGTGGTTCAATTCCATCCTGGATGAGTTGAGATGTGACATCTCTGTCCTTAGAAGGTGCCAAGCTTTCTTGTTGTTGTGGTCAATGAATATTGATGATATATTTGGTTCATTCTAGGCATATAGCGATGTTATCTGTGACTACATGAACAGCCCCAGCTTCCAACTGGTTCTAACTTGGAAGTGCCTGAGATACCGGCTTCAAGGCAGAGGCCCTTACACATTATCATGTTTGTCACAATCTGCCTGCTGCATCATCTTCAAGTTCTCAAGCTCCTCACCTTGTTAGGTTACCGTGGTCTAAACATCAAAGCTTGCCAAAAATCCCTCAAAGATGTCTGTAGCAGTGGACACACCAGTAACAGCTGGAGTCATGAGCCAAACCAAAATTAGCCTTGTTTCCTTACCAAACTGGGTGGTTTGGCATCTGCTTGTGACTGCTGGGTGATAGTAGTGCCTTGGAACTGAGTTTCAAGTTGCCAATATAAATGGACACTTATTAATTTTTGTTGTGAAATACAGTTCACTATCTCACTGAAGAAGTGTTCTTGCACTAATTTAACTAGTCATCTACTCAAAGATAAAGCATATTCCATGGAGAAGTCTAGTCTGAACACAAGATGAAGAATTCAAAAGGCCAGGAAAATTTATTCAGGACCAAGGAGGTGTACATGGGGGGTTATTGATCAAGGTAGCAAATCTGTGCTTTGATCCTGAATGCTCTGTGTTGTTCAATTGTTCCAAATAACTCATTTTGAGTGTTTCAAGACCAGCTTTTGGACTTGCAAATTTCAAACTTGTGAAAAGCAGAAAAGCATGAAAAGCATGGAAGTTTTTTGTCATGGTACTGATGCTGGTATCGGTAGTCCAGAGTCCATGTTGACCAGCAAAAGCTGAATGATAGCTCATGACTGAGATTGTTGACCCTGTTTAGTACTGTAAAGTTTCACTGTAGCTAGAGGCCATGAACATGAATCAAGTGCGTCAACAGACGTAAGTCGTGTTGACTTCAATGACAGCACCAGGGAACTAGAAGGCATAAACATTGGACACCTGTCATCTGGAGGAAAGAATCTTGATGCTAAGTGAAATGTATGGTTTTTAAAGCTAATCAAATAAAATCTACTGACAAGCAACACTAATAAAGAGTTGCATTTCTACTATATTGGTGGAGACTTTGAATTGGCCTCTTGGTTGCTGAGAACCAGACTCAGACAGAGCACCGCTAATTCCAGCCACCTCACTCAACAAATTCTCCTCCCTGCCTCGCGCTAATTTGATTTACCTCATTTACACCAACCATATGGCGCACACTGCCACCCAGAGGAGGGCCATTGGCCCATCCCAGTTCACTGACACTTGACTCAGTGATATTTCTCAACTCAGCATTCTGAGGGATTATTTGCTAGAACAGATCCTTCAGGCTGATAGGCGAGACTTGGTTCACATAATCATCAGAGACCTCAGTCTTAGAATTTCCTGACGGAATATCACAGTGCAAGGGCAATGCATTATGGCCTCTGCGATACTCTTGTGGTTACCAGATGCTGTTAAATACTGAGCTCTTGGTGGATCTCTGCATCGGCAGCTTTGCCATGCTGCTGACAGTTTTAGGATTATCATATCAAGATTGGGATCAAATGCGTCAACAAGAAATGAAACTCAAGGCTGTCATAGCAGAAATGGTATTCAAGATGCAGCCATTTTCTTCTGACTTCAAGTCAAGGCGTTTATCATTTGCTCAATGAGGATTTCGACTTTGATTGAGTCTGTGTGTCTGAAGAACCAGACCACCATGAGGCTATACACGCCACAATCTTGCTCGAAGACTGTGACACAGTCCTTCTGACAAACACCCAGGCTATGCATACTCGAGGCTTAAACTCTATGATTACAGATTGGTCAGAATCTGATGTATGAATCGTTCAGCGCCTCCCTCTTCTTTCTTCATCTCGTTCATCCAAATTCCATCATCGCGCTAGCGTGACGTCCACACGTCGTCGGTCGTCGGATGCTACCTTGAGGAATGTCGTCCATACGCCTCGAGCAACGTCGTCCATGCTGCCTTGAGCAGCGTCGTCCTACTACCTCGAGCAACAATTGTTGTTCTCATATGCATATATGTTCGCCGTATTCAAAAACAAAGCAAAAAGTGGCAGTGTCTTTGGTGTCTCTTATTTGTTCTTGTTGGTCTCTGCTGCTGTCTTCATCTCATCTCAATCTCTGACTTCATCTGATTCTCCAGCTCGTCCTCGTCCCTATCCCTCCTTCCGTCCTCGTCCCATCCCTAGGCCTCCTACCGAGTGCTCCCATCGCATTGCATCGAGTGTTGATCGTCGAGCGCCAACTTGCCGCGCGTTGATGGGCGAAAAGCGCTGCGCGTCAGGGAGCGAAAAACATTGCTGTCTATTTGTACTAGGCGAACAGCCTTGCCGCTGCCGCCCAAAAGCGGATAGGTATGGAAATACTCATGATTCAGGAAATGGCGGAGTTGATTGGGATTCGTTTGCGTCGAAGTCTATGCGGCCTGCTTGTGTCGAGGCAGGACTATGCTGCTTGCTTGCGTCGAGGACTCATCTGTCGGTTGAGTCTAGGCAATACATATAATATCTGCTGGAGTGTCACTACATATTGGGGCTATATATAGATCATGCAAATAGGTGATTTATTTGTAGGTCTAGTCGAAGGCCTCGAATATGTCATGAATAGCGACCTATTGGGACCTATTGGAACCTATTGGGACATAGCTGGAGTCATGAATATGTGAGACTAGATTGATAATATATGGCCATGCTCCAAGCTGGTGGCATCTGGTTTTGCTGCCTGGGACGTGTGAAATCAACCAGCCCATGATTGTGAGGTGGTGCTTGTCATGTGGCTGTGTCACCAATTCTGATCTGAAGTCCACGGAAGCGGATTACAGGCTCTCTAGGCCTTTTGGGCTTGCATTGTGAGATAAGGGGTAGGATATGAAGTATCATTAGGTATTATAGAACACCCTGAGGTCCTTAAAGACCCCATTGAGTCTTGCTGCTATGAATTTACTTGGTCAATATCAGCTACCTATACTTCTCCGCCAGTCATTCAATCACTGGGTAAATTGGTCGCACTCGGCGTATCTATGGCACCCTGGAATTTGATCCATACAAGCTGAATGATCGCTCTACAAGTATCTATGCTGTGTCACCGTTATTTGGGTCCATTCTGGTTTGTCAATGCATGCTTATCTTTCAGTTCATTAAATCTGCCAGAAACAAATTAATATGCTATTCTTCTTCTATTACATCATCAAGAAACACTATGTGCTTTCAGAGAAGGCTTGTCAGGCATCCAAACATATGGATTCACAGAGAATGCACTTATGCAAGCCATTGTGGTCGTAATCCATAAAGTTGGGATGGTAGTCCTAACGGCTCCACGAGCCAACTGACATATCACATCGTGTAGTGGGATCAGAGCTGGAAGATGTTGCCATGCAGCCTCGTTTGGTGTCAAGAACTTTTTGTAGTGCCAGGTCTCAATCTCGAGCTCTGCGCTGTCTAAAAATCAGCTTGGTGTTTGTTGGGAATGATCACGCTTACAAGTTCGCCCAAGGATCATTATCGACTTGAGAGCTATCTGCATAACTCATCCACTCAATATTGGCAAATATTATTGGTGTTGGATACTCGGTTGTTTGTGGATAAAAAGCTCCTGTACCTCACCTCCATGATGGGTGTCATCCAAGACAACTTTCATGATCGAAGACCCAGCAGAATTACGATGTGTTTGTGATGTTGGACTGATCCAGCGTGCATCAAAAACTGGAAAATTAAGTTGTTGAACATATCTGTAGATCGTTTTAGAGTGAGCAGGCACTTGTTGTTCCATCTCCAGGTGAAAAGTGCCAATATTGAGCAAGTTATAATATGCCTTGAGAGCAACACGTTGCTCATCAATTTCAAGTGTTTCAGATGCTCGCAGTGATGAGATAGGGTTAACAAGGGTGCCAAAAGTTACACGGGTCTGGACTTGTGATAGAACATGTTGTTCTGGTGCTGCATGTGGACTGAATCAGCATACATATATACTACAAATATACAACATACCATTTGCAGCATTGGCTACTGTTCCAATTGATTCTCCAGACTTGGATAGCATTTGACTCAAGACCTCCTTTATAACAGGGTGCTCATTGCGATCTCTCAGAGTCCGTTGCATCTGAAGGCATCCATGTCAGTGGAGATGTGAGAATGTGAAAGGTACTTTACAAACCAGAGCTTCCACACGTGATTTCCGGCTGAACTCTCGCATCATCGAAACCTCTTGTCGTCCTCCTGGTCTATTGTTACTGTTCATGTTCATGTTCTTGAGCACCTTGTTCAGGCATTCAGTGAGAAATTCCCAAAAGTTATAGACAGGTCCATAATCTCGAATTTGATCTGGTGAATGGACAACCCAATGCTGGTTGGGCTTCATGCTCTCAGGACCATAAATCTATAAATGGACTGTCAATGCACACAATATTAATTGATGAGCAAGATGCAACTCACATCACAATATGTAACAAGATATTCCTCAAGCAGAGTCTCAGCACGTTCAATATCTGCCAGCGCTACCTTGCTAGCCAGAAGCAGCTTGAGGACTGTAGAGAACTGGAGGAAGTTGATGGGCTCATCAGTATGCATGCATACACCTGGTTCTGGCGGTACTTCAGGCTTCTTGCTGCGGTGATGGCTCTCCCATGTCTCCAGCTTTTCGACTGCATCATGGTATTTCTTTGAAAGTCACACATGATCTTCAATGGCCTTTGGCAAGAAAAGTTCCCAAACAATTGGAACCTGTAACATGTAAATGATCTGATAATTTGACAATCATGAATCTGAATGCAACATACAATGATTGGCCAGGGTCCTGTGACCGCAAACTTGTATTCATCCGCCATCAGAGAGCCACCAGCGGGTTCTCCTACCCTCAATGGAAGTCTCCCAGCCCAAAGTGGAGCTTCAAACTGTTATATGTCAGGGAACAGTCATCGTTCCACAGCCAATACTCTCTCACCTCCTCCAAAAATTGATGGATTAATTCGAGTTCATGTATCTGCCGCTTGGTTGAAGGGCAAAGTGTATCTGTCTTGATCCATTCCTGGTACCATTGAGTCTTGGCTAGTCCTGACATCATTTGAAAGATTGAGTTGGAATTTATCTATATCCATTTAATGAGGCTCACCTAGGAGCAGATTATGCATCGGATCCACTATTATCATCCGCACAGGATCAAAGTATGAAAGCCTGGCAAACTCAGACCATCAGACTCCATTCTGTGTAAAGAATTCATCTTGTTTGTCTGGTTCCTCCAGGTCCTTCCATTGATAACATTTCCGTCTGTGATCTTCACCATCACGTCGAGGAAAACCTATAAATTACTTGGAAGCCCGCAGTGAATCAATAGTTAGAGATACCATTTCTCAATGACCTTTCGGAGAACATCTTGCTGCGAGTGACATAAGATTTGGGGCATGGTCGCTGACCGTGGCTATGATCGCCAAACCCACCCATCTTGCACATAGCTGGGTGATCACAAATAATTGCCAGAAGTGCAACCCAAACTCTGTGTCCTGTCAGGCTTGCATCAGTGATGTATTGTGACTGTATTTGTCAAAGTATTTGATGTACCTTCAGGATGCTTTGCCGTTTTGTAAACCTTTCTGTCGTCATACAGCATCAAAAGATCATCAACAACAACCTTCAGGTAGTTCTGAAGCTGTTCAGCAGTTGGCTCTGTCGGCCCGGGTGTCATCTGACTGATGAGTAGATTTGGGGTACGGTACCTGCAACAAATGAATGAAAAATGGTGTTGATTGGCACCGCAATACACACCGCAAAGACTGTTCCAGGTTTGAGACACAGAAGAACAGGACTCCAGAGGAGCTGCTGGGACCATAGCTGCTTGTGGATCTTCTGAACCTAATATATGAAAGCTCAATCAGATTCGGTGAAGAATAGGGATCACTGACCAGTCAAGTCCAATAGTGACACCAATTCTAAGCTCCTTTTTCTCCTCAAAAAGGTCTCTTCCTGTGGTCTTTGATTTCCTTCCAGACTCAACCATCTTGGATGGTTTCCAGATCCCCCAACGTGTTTTTTCGTGTGCGCCATGCATCCAAAGCATCCTCCATTCTGGGACGATCAAGAAACTCAGCAAGCAAATCCGAGAGGGGAGCGATTGGGGCCACAAGATGGGGAACTGGAGTTGGAAGAATGACTGAACCCACTGTGTGCTCCTGGATGTTGTCTAGGTCTGCTGCATCATCGAGCTCATTACGTGTCGACCTGAATATGGCAGTATCACAATCATCGCATTTGGAATCATAGGATGCATTGGATGGGAATATTTTGTGACATTCTGGACACACTGGATGGACCTTGAACTGATCTTTGAGCTCAAGGCATCGGAGAACAGTAGACAATGTTGTGGGAATTGCAGAGTCAACAAAATGAAGGGCCAATAATATTGAATTGATGCAGAAAAGCATTGCACCACATGCTCGGAATGAAACTTGGTAATGGGTATGCAAGAATGCAATGCTGAGTAGTACTAGGCAAACATACCACTTGGCATGCAGAGGTGGAGATGACTGTGTCAAAGCCTGAGGAAGTGTTGGAGTGCTGTGTATGAGCTCTCCACTGGTCTGTTGGTTCTCGAAAGTTTCAAGCATTGATTGCAGATGAGGACAGGGGCGTCGCAATGGTGTTGGTAGCGCAAGAGGAGCACTTTCACCAGAGGGTCCAGAAGCCAAGAGGATATGCTCATCTGTGACAATTCGTGAGCTACTTGGTGCCCAAGATTGAACAGATATATTCCTGTAGAGTATTAACTCTCATCCTGACTATATCATATATGTAATCTGAAGAACTTATGGGTGTCCACCTCGCTGCTCTCTTACAGTGCTTCTACTAGTAGTTTGCGCCAGAGGTGCACCATGCACAGAGGATCCAGTAGTTCGAGACAGTCCAGACTGAGGCAGATTCTGGCCAGTGCCACGTCCCAAACCATGGCCACGACTGCCATGAGAATTATGAGACACTGGGAAGAAGATGGGACTGAAAACACAATATCTTATATATGAGACATCACTGGCCTTCAAAGTTTGACTTGTCTTCTTTGAACAGAGATGTCGAACTAGTATTGTCATGTGAATAACAGTCCATTTGTGGGAGCAGAACCAAGTAAGCTGTCAGAGAAATTGGAGAAAGAGATTTGCCAGTGGCATGAAACAGACAAGTTGACAGACCGTGTGAGATATCTTGTGGACGTGTGAGTTGGTACATCAAAATCTGCTGGTCACATAGGGATGGTCAAGATGAGCGGCTTGAAGATCATCAATGTCAAATGTCCAAGTCGTGCTGACAATACTCATGTTCTGTTCACAGACGATTCTATCAAGATAAGGTATAAGCAAAGCGAGAACTAGGCCGGATATTTATCCAGCTTCCGAAAATTCAAGTGTAGCAATTTCAGTTTGTCCAGAATTGGCCTCAGGCACAGTGCCTTCATCGGCAACCCCTTCATCAGTCGCATCATTTCCTGAAACTGCTGCCTTCGACCCAAATCCATCAAGATCTCCATAAGTACCCCAGTCTCCGAGACACCGGCTATAACGATCATCACAACATTCAGATTCTGTCACCAAAGTATTTCCACCATGAATCAGCAATGCCAAAGTCGTATGGAGCTAAAACTGGCAGATCGAGAGTATAACGTTGAGGCCCAGTAGTCATGCGTGTATATTGGAAGCGCGCCTGTTCTTTTGGCGATAAGGATGCATACCACAGGTCTTGAAGGTCATGAAAAGCGTCGGTGAGCTGTTAGAAGGAATAATTAGAGATGAAAAGGAAAAGCTATGTGATTCACCGTCTCATCAGATCCTCACTGCAGATCGATAACCTCGAGATACATCCCAGAGATACGCCCTTGCTGACCTGGATTGACTTTGTCTGCTTGAGCCATTCTAATGATCCAGTCATCTTGTGATTCCAGTCCAGCTTCATCAGCCGAGTCGGGAGAAGCTTCATCAGAGAGATATGCAGCATCAAGGAGCATGGTCGGGTCTCTGACATGACTTGCAATGTAGGCAGCGACAGCTGATTTCATGTGCTTTAGCTTCTGCAAAGTCGATTGAATAAATACCAAAACAGCCTGTACCTCCGCTTTTCGAGATGTCCATCTTGCAGTACGTTCATTGCGCCATTTTCTCGCTAATGCAATGGGATCATCGCGGTCCTGAAGCATCCAGGCCGTCTTGAAGCCTGAAAATGTTTTCTTGACCATCTTCTCGACAATGTCTTTATTGATTCGAAATTTGATGAACAAATGGGCGCTATGATCCTATGGAACAATGAGCATAGCAAGAGACAGTCAATTGTGACTGACCGGCAAGCGCAAGGTATTCAAGACATCTTTGACAATAGCATAAATGAGACTGATATTGTGCATAGCTGAGACGTCATTTTCGAAGTCAGGAACAAGATAAATTTCACCCATTTGCCCATTTGTGTATTCCTGCCCTGCCATATGTGACGGAGTCGTCCAAAGGTCCTTTGCTGTTGTTCCAGTCCATCGCCAAAAGGTAGCAGTGACCTCTTGCTGTGGAGGTTATTAGTTTGAATTGAGGTGATAGAATAGGATAGATAATGGACCTTTATATGCTGACGTGCCTTGCCCCCTTCAAGGGACAACTCTCTATCCGGTTGACCAAGATCTTCCTTCAAAAGCTCTGTCTCCAAAGCTTCCTGAGACGAGACCAGATTGATAGGAGACTTTGTACGCTCAGCTTTTCTCTTGGCCTTCGTAGCTTGTCCCCAAATTGAAGGTAGACCACAGACTGGAGGTGGAGCCGAAGCAGGAATGTTTGGCTCAAAGGCCAAACCGTCAAACTGCTTCTGCATATTCTCCATCTTTCCAGCCGCTGCCTGCTTCAAAATAATCTGCCCTTGGCTCTGCTGAATATGCGCCTGCTGTTCCTGGATATTGAGAAGAATCATGCCGAAGTTCTGTGGCACAGCGGGTTCGAAATGGTCCTGGGATTGTCACATATCTATTACAGGCATAGGCATAGAACGGACACGCTGAGCTTGAAATGATAGATCCTTAAATAGACACCTACTACCACATACTCAGATCTATTCGGAGGTATTCGCACCCATCCATATATAGCTCTGAAACATAGTGAGATGCGTCTTGTGATCCATCAGACAAAGGAAGGTAGGCCAATGAAATAAAGGGACATAGTTCTCCATGTCTATTCTTTGATATGCTCTTTCCAGCACATTTGTATTGACCATGATTCTTCCCTATTCATCTCATCAGTCAAATTCATTCAGATCAGACAGACTTGTTACAAAGAAATCTCTCCAGTCTCCAGTACTTGTCAGTCAGCCATTTTAGGAGCAATGACTTTTTTCTTGAAGTGTCTCTTGTTCACCAATATTTTTCCAAGCCATGTTCATCGATACATCACAACGAGCTAAACTAGATCAATCAATCTATGACTGGTATTCATTTGGAGATTTTGGACAACCATTTGATACTGATGCTGTGTATATAAACCCATTAAACCCTATAAACCGAAGTAAAAATAAATCAGATAAACCGGATACAATACGAGCAGAACGAGGAACTAAACGAAGAAAAAGGAATGGGATGGAAGCCGAGAAAAATGAGTCCGCCGCATGAATGGTCTCAAATATGATATTTGCCTGATCATCCGATAGCGGCCCGCCAGGGGTATCGCAAAATCTCATGCAACCACAGTCTCTAGCACTGAGAGTCGGAGTGACTGATGGAGTGGAAGCTGGGATTGTGCCGCACGGGGAGCTGAATGTAGAATAACACAGGCGCTTGTGAGAGTTGCAAAAAGGACAAGAAGGGTGAACATGATGGTCGAATATGGTACAAGTTGTCGAATCTAGAGACTATCAGTCAAGTCAATCGATAAATGCTTAATACAGAAGAGTATCAACTCACAGCTACTGTAAGTCAGTGGGCGAGAGTGAACAGCGATGAAAGCTGGATAATTTCAGAGCGAAATACTCTCAGTGAACTGATGCGAAATAACGGGCTGTTCAACGAGCAAAAATACAGCTGGCCAACAAAGAAACCTGAGGAAC
This sequence comes from Mycena floridula, assembly GCA_029320655.1. NCBI lineage: Eukaryota > Fungi > Basidiomycota > Agaricomycetes > Agaricales > Mycenaceae > Mycena > Mycena floridula. Next base: position 1,824,532 of record JARIHS010000010.1, read on the forward strand.
AGTCTCCATTTAAAGACCCCTAAAATCGTTGACCTCGGCGGCCATTGCCGTGAGCCGTGGATCTGTGAGAAAGTCGTCATGTGACTATCCCCTTTTAGGACTTTGATGGCTGTTTGCTGAATTTTGTTGCCTTCCATCATAATCACCTTGGTGATCGGAGCACAATTCATAGATCAGAACAGTATTTGGACCCATTTATGGGCTTGTTTGTTGGGAGGGAGCAAAATTCTGGACACCGTCATGAAAGAGCCCAAAGGGGCTATCATTCTCTCACGGTGGTCTGCCGAAAAGCTGGAGCATGACTCTTTTTCCCATCATATGTCTTTGCACTTGGCCTTGCCAATGCTTATCTGCAGCTGTTTTCAGATTCCACGTCTCAGCTTGTCACCTCTCTTCATAGGATGGTAAGCCACATTTTCCAGATGAACTCAATTGGCTGGACTGCTATTCAACTTGACTCTTGTGATGTTGATGGAACTTGTCGTAGTCTTTACACAACAGACTGGAGTCTGACAGTCACTACTGCGGTTTTCTGCGGTCTCATCTATGCCGCCGCAGGACAGCCTCTACTCCACTGGTTATTCTTTCTCATCACACTCTCTCAGGCAGTGCCATTCCTTTCACAATCCACAACCATCATCCAATCAATCAATGACCATCAAACAAAGACTCGGATCCAGTTCATTCCCGCTGTCTATGCATCAACCCTGAATCCCACCCGAAAGCAGCCGCTCGTATGATGAGCCTCAAGGGTGAGTATCTGGGGCACTTTTTAAGGAATATCTGGCTTTTCATCGTTGAACAGCTATATTTCCAGCCTCGGGTGATTCAGCGACCTGAGATCGTTGAGCTTTCATCTTTGTTCGTTCCTTTACCGTGAGTTGAGTCTTGATTCTGGACTCTTGCCAAGTCCTTCTGAATTGGCCGGTTGTTGTTCCAAATTCGACCACAATTCACCTATACCAACATGAGTACTATCCCACATCACTCTACAGATGGAGGTCTTTTGACATTGATGGGAGGCCGTCCGGTTCATACCATGGACAGACCACAATGCTTTTTTATCAGGTGCATGGTCTGATTGTTTAACAGGAATGGAAGGAGATCTCTAAAACTGCTAGTATTCTGTGGGGATGGATCCATTCTAGCTCATTCAGATCTCAGTAATTCTAAACGCCGGGTAATATATAAGGTGATGATGAATTCAGTTTGGCACTTTGGGCCCATGTACCATAAGGATATAGGTAAACTATATACTGAGATAAAAAGGAAAAGGAAGACCAGGAAATGTTTAATGAGGTTTGGAAACCAGCTCGTGCATCGTAAGTTCTCATAGCTGTATTGTAATGATATTGTAATGAAAGTGAGGCTCATTGTATATGTGTGGCTGGTGCACTTTATTGGCGAAGGTATGGGAAGGATTTTGTGTGGCATCCGAAGAGGGTGTTCAGATAGGTGAGATCATGTTTTGGGTCTAGGCTCTCCGGAAAATTCATCATGTAGAATTGTAGAGGTTTTCACTGGGAGGTGAGATGTATCAGTGTATCACCCATAAAGAGTGGCTCCTTAAAAGCAACATAAGCTCAGGAGGGGGGTTGGCGCATGTAAGTTCAAGGAGGTGCAATCACTGACCTCCAGTTGGAGGACAGAGGAAGACCTGCAAAGTCTTCCTCCTAGCTAGCCCAAGGGCTTAAAAAGTCAAACCTGTAGCATCCTTTCTTGCCATCTCTCACGTCTTGCAGGAGTTGAAGACTCTTCTTGCAGCATCAAAGTAGTTCCTACTGCTTGACATTTGGGGGCATTAGTTTTTTGGAGAACATTCAGGAGAACTGGGAGAACATGGGAGAACATGGGAGAGCACTTGGAGAGTAATGGAAGAACAGGAGAGATATCTTTTAGAGATGTTTTTTGATGCGAACAAAGCTTTGAGAGTCCTTGAATTGCAATTGTTTCATATTACAGTCAACTTGCTCATATGGAATGGCTTTTTCCAAGAACCAAGCTTGTCCCAGCTTAATTTTTCTGTTATGGAATATGGAATACACTCTTTGAGGGCTCTGTCAGCCATTTATTCCATATCAGATGTAGGTATTTTCATTCTCCATACCATTTCTTGAATAAAATGACTGATTTTTATCCACTTTGACTTCAAAGATGTGTATGGCATTGATAGATTGGCTTGTCCTGGCATTTGCAGAATATTCAATGCTCAAAAGCTCTAGAAAAACTCAAGTTCACTTTAGTTTACATCTTATTGGAAGCTGTCGCATAGAGTCACAAGAATGTGACATAACTTCTATGGAATAAATTTCATATGGAATATGAATTTTCTGGAACCAACTACATTCTATATGAGAAAGTTGACCGTAGTAGCCAGTTGAAGCAAGGTGATCATTGTGATGAGTGTGACAATTATGTGACATTCTCACTTCGAGTCTTAGACTTGTTGTACCATATAGGGCTGTTCAATTCTTAAATCGCATCACGAATCGTGAATCAAATCATTTGAAGCCGAGCTGCCGAGACACGTGTCAGGGCTCAGAGCCTCCCCATGTTGGCATCCATTGTACACTCCACGCTGTCGGGCGGTAGCTCCTCATTGCCCCGAGCTTTCCAATCCCTGCTCACTGTCTGCCCAAAGGCGTCTTTTTCTATTTAGGTCAAAGGCGCCGGCGACCAAGTCTCTGTTTGGCAGAAAATATTGATATTAAATATTGATTCCACATATGTACACCTATATAGATACACAATTTTATGTTAAACATTATTGATGCTGGAAACCAAGAAATGCCCTTCAGTAATGCCTCTAGAATATTTAAAAAGGGTGCAGATATCGGTGTCAATAATACAGCCAAATAATATTGCCAGGAAAATGTAGCCCAGTTCCCAGTACAAGTGATTCAAAGTGAAGCCTCCAGTAAAGACTTAGAGAAATAACTGACCGCTCGAGGACTGAGCTCAATTTTACCTCAAAGCCCAACCCCAATGTTGCAGTGATGGACTCGGCCCTGACACGTGTCATGGCAGCTCGGCTTCAAATGTCAGAAATGATTTGATTTGTGATTTGTGACGTGATTTAAGAATTGAACAGCCCTTATTCCTGAGGATTCTCTGGTTCATGTATGATATACATCTCCATTTAAACCTGACTTCTGCGGTGAGTAATTGACATTCAATGAATTTGGGCTGTGTCATAGAGTTGGAAGGGTGAACCTTGGGCATGGTCTCTTTCTCCTGATGGGCTTCAAAGGTAACGGAAACAAGTTGAGAGTGGTCAGTCTCAAATGTAATCATCTCCAGAACCTGCCAATTGGAATGTATGGACCAGGATACAGCTCTCAAATGGTAATCTCACAGCTAATTGCATGTTCAAGTGAATGGCAGAGCATGAGCTACATTGCTTACAATGGACCAACAATACCTGGATTGTGTTCAAGCCTTCCTAATACAAGTTTTCAAGCCTTAAAATTGGTGGAGAACATTGGCAAAAAATGGGAGAGCAAGTGGAGAGCAAGTGGAGAACACTGAGTAAAACAGGAGAACAGATGGAGAACACCGAGTAAAATCGGAGAACCAGGGAGGACATGGGAGAACGAGTACAGAGTATTTCAGAAGTCATTCAATGAGCTTCTTGTCATCTGTTATGTGAATCTATTGTGGTGTCCAAAAATCTTGATGGTGAGGCAACATATCTCCTCTGGAAAGTATCATTGATGACTGCTGGAGGTGTGAATAGTCATGGTTCTCTGTGGGTACACTATGGGTCATACTCTAGCCTGTCCAAGACCCATTGTCTTACCGAGGGTGTTCTTCAACATTAGGAATTGAGTTTTAGTTTGAGTTCTCACAATATCAGTCATTTGCACACCAGGAATCCTTGAATAACTTCATGAATACATATCTGATTGGCATGAAACTTGGTACTGTAATGGCTATATATAGCCTGAATCTGCCTGGGTACCGGTATTTTTTATATCTGTGCAGTGACTAATGTATAGAATGATATGACATTTGGGTGTCCACAAGAGCCATCAAATACTGTATTGGATATGTATATCAGTATTTGAGGTCTGGAGAAGACTGGAGGTACACTCACTTGAACTCTATGCAAAAATCTTGAGGTATTTGGTGACAAATCCCCTGCAGTAGAGCAGAAACTGATTTGATGCCCAGTATGTCACATATGTGACATGATCTGAACCTTCAGCCAGCCTCTACAGTAAGGACAAGGCAAGCCATTTATGTCATGGGCAGATAGCAGTATGTGAAATAGTTATGTAATCATCTGCTGTGGGACAGGTACCCACCAGCAGTTCCACAGGTCGCATTCTGACTTTGGAAATTCCCACACCTACAGGTGCGGATGGCGGATACCTGGCAGGGTCATCCACACCATTCCTTAAGCATCAGTGAGTGGTTCTCCCAGGAGGTCTGTAAAAGTCTTGCTAGAAGATAGAGGTAGTAAAAATAGATGATAATTGGCACATGTATGTAAATGATATCCAATCTACTTCAGGAGTAGTCCCACCTTGGTCATAGATCATAAGCATCAGATAACTTCTCAAAGGTGTGTTACACCCAAATGCTGCATGACTCATCAGGATTGTGTAAGCCTGGCTGGACGTTGGGAGAAAGAAGTACCACCTTTTTCTCCCTGCCAAATTGTTGTCTGGCCAGGTATGGATTATTTTCCTCTTCTGTCTTTTTCTCTCTGATTATCTATATGGACTTGAGACTTGCAGTTTATTGCTCTTCTGATCGTTACCCACTCTTTTCTTTTTTTCATTCCAAGAGGTAGTAGCTGTGTAAGTTGCAGCAGAAGTTTCGCTTTCGATCATTGGTAAAAATGTCAAAATGGATGAGTATGAAGTGGCATTCACCAAGCCAACCCAGGACTGAGGGAGAGCGGGAGGATTCAAGAAATGATGGTCAGATTCAGGGTTTGATTAAGTGGTTTTGTTCTGTGCTGCCTTGGCAATGTCACAATGATCTTGGATAGCTCCAGGAGCTCAGAAGCTGTTAACTGTTGCTAAAACAAAGAATCTATACCACTGCCTACATCTTACTACATCAAAAAACCTAGTTTGCTCAAGTCAGCGTTGGTGTGTCTATTTTCAGAAAGTTACCATACCCATTCTCCATAACGGTCTATGCAAGCTGACCTAAAATTAAGAATTTTGCAGGAACAGTGGATGAACTTGAAATTCTTGGCTTCTCAGGAGCGGGATACAGGATCCCAAATACTGTTCTGATCTATGAATTGTGCTCCGATCACCAAGGTGATTATGATGGAAGGCAACAAAATTCAGCAAACAGCCATCAAAGTCCTAAAAGGGGATAGTCACATGACGACTTTCTCACAGATCCACGGCTCACGGCAATGGCCGCCGAGGTCAATTCATGTGTCCCGGTGAGGACTCGTAATCTGCCACGGGGCACTTGTTGGTCACCATCCCACTGGTCCATCAACTTGTTCCTTGATCACTAAGCCCTGCAGTTGCTACCTTTGACTGCTAACCCCTTATGGTCATATGTGACGCGCCACGAACTATCATTGGGTGGATTAGGTGAGTGGTATATCAGACATCGGGTGCATTCCGGATACTGTTCTTTTTCCATGACTATTTTGTACAGCATGATAAACATCCCGTTACTCTTAGAATTGGTATAAAGGTCCAGTTACCCAACTCACAGGGCTCTTCCATTGTCACTGTAACCTCCCACATTCACCAGAATCTCAAATGTCTGGTTTCACGCAGACAGGTCCACTTGCGGATCCAGATATAATCCTTCTCAAGGGAATACTGGTCACCTCCGCTGCTGAAATCATGGTACATGGTGAGCATTACCAATTCTGATACAATCTCTTCTCAAATTGACAGGAATTTACATGACACTTGTGGTCATTGCTCTCTATCAGCTCTGGTAATACCCTGACTCGGACTCTCATCATCATCCTGTCGTGGTTCTGACTCCCTTCACAGGACAAGAAAGGCTAATTTGGCTGCACGCAACATCTTAATTACAACCATAATCACCATGTGTTCACTTTCAACTGCAGGGCTGGCAGCAGGTGTAACTGGCTATGTAGCACAGTTTCCCTCATTCGGATTCCACCCACCTGATGTGGGCAGTCTCATACATAGCTTGAGCCTGGTCATAAATATCTTCCTACGGTTGAATGTGAGCCTGTCTCCAAGTGTGTTCTCCCTCTACTGAACTTGCACCAATCTCAGTACTTGATAAGTGATTCAATTGTGGTTTGGCGGGCTTGGATTCTCTGGACCAACCATGTGTGGGTCCATGGCCTGCTGTCTCTCTGCTTGATTGGAAGCCTGGGTAAGCTGGTGACCACCGAGATGGAGCTTATACCTGAGGTGTTTCTGTCGATTTTGCATTTGCAACAGAAGTACTATTTGGCAAGGCCAAAGCCGCTGGTAGTACACAATCTCTCATTCTCACCCTTCCATTATTTTTGACCAACTTTATTGCCACTGTTCTCATGGAATGCAAAGTCTGGTATCTCTTCTATGTTTATACCCCTTAGCCTTACTAACAATGACTTGAAAAGGCAATACCGAGTGGAAATCAAGAGAAATCTTGAGATTGGGAAAAAAACAACAAAGGTTGAGAAAATTCTCATTCTTTTAACGGAATCAGGAGCAATCTATTGCATGCTATGGATGAGCTACTACTTGAAAAAGATGATTCATACTTCTTTTCTTTGCTTCAAGATAGTTACCTTGGTCATTAATGCCACAAAACCTGGTGATTCCTTGGCCTCAATAACTGTCACAGCCCTCCTCCCGGAGCTAACAGTATGAAACCCCTGCACATTAGATAAGTATCACCTTTTGAACTAAGATGATAGATACTCTATCCCACCATCATGATACTCCTGGTTGCACTTGAGAAGGTCAATCTTGAATCAACAGTAACTGCACCACCATTTTCGCAATCAATCCAATTTGCCAGCATACATCGGCTAACCACTGGGACAGGCAGTGATGTGGTTCCAAACTCAACAAATACCAACACTACATCAATCCCACTGGATCATGGTGCTGAGAACTCCCTGCACTCTGAGAATAAGATGGACAAGTAGCAGTCTGTTCAATCTTCTTGACAGCACATTTAAACTTATTCTGCAAACCTAATGTTTTAATTTTCTTTTGTATTTTTGATCTTTCTACATGCTGTGTTAGATATGCTCCAGTTATACACGTTCACTGTGTTTCTGCCGGATCTGTTCCAACATGGAGCACATGATATGTTCACACCCTGCGAACAGATGTCGTACTGTACGACTCATACAGCTTGGCATACGCGGCTGTTCACAACTGTTCACACAACAAATATCTGGCAGTACAGAATCAGCCATATATCAATTCATCTATTCATTCTCCTCTTCATTAAGGAATCAGCCACAAAGTTGCCACAAAGCTGTGTGAAAGCATGTGTGACAAAAGTGACCTCAGCAACTATTTCCGGGCGGTGATAAGTGCCGGTCAGCGACTATTCTGGCTCCTTTGATCAACGTTGTCATCAAAGAAAGCGGTATGCTGCAAGGAAAGATGAGCACAGAAGCTCTCCTAATGTTTTGCTGCTTACTCTGGACATTGCTGTAGTAGTCCAATATTCCGGTTGGGTTGTGCAAACAGTGCCGTGAGCAAACTGGCAAACAATGGCATGCAATGGAACTGCTGAAGCCCTCTTGGTTAAGATATTTGGTGTAGAACCATGTTTCCATGTCAAGCCCACCAGTAGGGTAATGATCCAAGTCCTTTTCAAGGGCCAAAAGGATGTCCTTGTGGTGTAATGTGGACCATTGGATGGTCACAATGATCCAGCCAAGGGTAAGTGGCAGTAAATGTTAAGCGCTGTGAAAACTCATCAAGCGCCGTAAATTTTGGGTGGGAGCGCTGGGTTCTGGACCCTGGCCGAGACCGAGACCGAGACCCTGAGGAATCAATGAGAGGTGTGAAACCAGAAAGATGTTGCAGGACAAGTCAATAATAATCGGCCTTGATATTTATTGCAGCTTAGACTTGCATATTCATCAGTAGAACTGAGACCTGTGCAGAGATATACACAATCTAACCCATTCTGTATGAGGTTTGAACATGTCACAGGCGCGAACTGTGAACAGCGGCTGTTCACAATTCGCGCCTGTGACAAACTTCTGGTCAGAAAACTACAGTATTTTTAGTCAGAACACATGTGAATATGTATGAACACGTGTGAACAGGTGGCTGTTGAACTTTGTCAGACATCACACTGGGCTCTGAACTGAACTGAAAATAGCATGACATGGATTTTGGGCTCTGAACTAGAGCGTGACATTCCCACGGACCCAAAGGGGAATTTTTCACCGCAACAGTTCAAAAAAGCTGCAAAAACTGGTAGAGTCTGAGCTGTACCACAACACTTCAAGATTTGAATAGACTCCAGAGTTTGGATATGAATCATTTTGATGGTTACTTATGTACCAAAGGGTCCAGGAGACTTTCAGTCTCCAGTCAGTCTCATGGTCAGACATCTCACTGCATTCATAGCGGCATTTCAGAATATGCCGGACTCCAAAAATATATCCCTGGCTCCGAACATGCAAAGATTTACCCTTCAAGTATGGCATATGCATCTGACCTTGAACAGTGATCAGTATATATCTGGCGCCTGGCTAACGTCTGAGGACCCCAGATTCTTGAGTGATGTGAGTCAGTTTGGTCCTGCACCACATTATTATAAAATTCATTGCTGGTGACAATACTGTCTTTTTTCGACCACAAGTTCATTCCCACACTCATCACATGACATGTCACACTATTTTTTCAGTTCAAAGCTCGGGATAGAGTGTGACATACCGACATATCAGTTCATCGTCATTTTTTTTGTGTCATACAGCATCATTGACCTTGCTTCCGTGTCTTTGGAACATGTTAAGAGCCCGTTCGGTAACCAAACCCCGTCGGATCTCGGCTTTGTAAAATCATGGGTTGCCTTATTAGGAAAAATAAAATTTTGTTGAGCGATATAGCGGACAACCACCGGCAACGGCTTCAGCAGCTTCTCCTGGCAGCTGCTGGTGCTGTAATGTTCACTACTCAAGCTATTCTTCTCTATGCTACTCCTCTCTATTGGAAACAGGACTATCATACCTCTGCCTTGACCGGGGCTGCCTATACCCAGGAACTAATATTTGGACATCCTGAGCAGATCCATTCAGTTCTTGGGATGAGGCTTCATGTGTTTCTTGCCTTTGTACTTGAGCTCAGGCTCTGTGGTCTTGGTGATTCACGGTATCTGTCTCTGGAGGAACAGGCTGCTATTTTCCTCTATACCTGTATCACTGGACTTTCTGTCCGCCAAGTTGGTGAACGTTTTCAGCATTCAAATGAGACAATTGCCAAGTGATTCTCACCTCAATCTCTAGCTTTTATGCTGATCGTGATGTACAGATACTTTCGTCTTGTTCTAGAGACAGTTTCTGGGCCCGACTTCTACACAAAATATGTATCACTTCCGAAAGATACTGATCCAATTCCTCCTCGGATCTTCAACAGCCCAAAATTCTTCCCTTATTTCTGTGATGCTATTGGTGCCATTGACGGGACCCATCTTGCCTGCTTCCCATCTGCTGAAGAGCGTGATGCTGCAAGGAACAGAAAGGGTGGTATTACTCAGAACTGTCTTGCCTGCTGCACTATTGAAGATAACCCTATCTTTCAATATATTGTCAGTGGACATGACGGGGCTGCTGGCGATGCTCACATGTATCAAACTGCCAGAGAGTCCAGTTTCCACATACCTAGAGGGAAATACTATCTGGCAGATGGTGGATTTGGGAACTGCAATGCACTTCTTGTTCCATATCGTGGAGCTCGGTATCATCTGGCTGAATGGGGTCGTGCTGATGTTCAGTATGTAGTTATCTTTTGCTGATAACAAGCTGCTGATGCTGTTTCAGGCCCCAGAATCGTGAAGAGCTCTTCAATCTCCGTCATGCTACAGCTCGAAATGCAGTAGAGCGTATATTCGGCATTGTCAAGAAGCGGTGGGCCATTCTGAGCCATGCTCCGCAGTTTGATATGCGGCTACAAGCTCGGGTGCTCCCTGCAATGGCAGCTTTGCACAATTTCATTGTTAAACTGGATCCTTCGGACACAGATTCCTACAGGAATAATCTTGACCCCCAACCTGGTCGTTATCCTACTCAAGAGCATGAATTTGGCACCCTGTCTACAATGGTTCCAACTCGACAGGAGAAGAAGAGAGCAACTGATCGGCGAGACAGAATTGCACAGGAGATGTGGGTAGATTACCAGGCATTGCTACGTGATAGAGCTAACTAGTTTCCTCATCAACTAATCCTAGTTCTGACTTGACCCAATCAATCCTGAACTCTTCATCATCGTCCGAAAGTGAGAGATATGTGGTTGCAGCGAATGAATCGGTCCGAAAGCGGTCCATGAGCCCAATCATCTGCCGGTTTGTCATCCACCATTTCTCAAGCTTCTGCAACTTTGCGATAGCAGCCTTGAGAGTCTTACGAGGTGTCTCTGGCTGCCACTGAGGTTGTGTAGATGGACCAGGCGCAGGTACCATTGCAAACGCCTTCTCGAAGACATTACAGAAACTGTTGAGTGAGTCACTAATTCCAGCAAGGGCCTTTGCTCCCGTGATTGGGGCAGCAGCTGTCGCTGAAAGGCGTATCTTCTTTGGATCTGTATCTGAACCAACTGCTGAGACACGTTTGCGGGGGCCTTTCTTCATTTCCTGTATAATATATATGAAGATATAGGCTGTAGAATGACAAGATAACATACTGGTTTGACGATAATGACCTCATCCTCATCCGCATGGCTGGCACCAAGCTCGGGAGAACTACTGCGAGGAGGTTCAGGAGGTTCCGCACCCATATCACGGTCAAGCTGAGAGTAGCTCCAGTCCAGTGAAAGTCTTCCAAGCGGTTTGATCTCCTCAAAGTCATCGGAGACTTGACTGTTGTCTGTGAAAGAAGGAGCCTGGGTATCCTGTGAATTGTCAATCTGTATCGGATTGAACACATTCACGTCACGTATTTTGGTAGGCATCATTCTGCTCATATACTCCCACAACGGCCAGCCCTTGTTGCGGAATTTCCTTGCATCAGGATTCTTCTGGACATATGCATCCCACATGCCCTGAGAATTCGCGTCAATACCAGCACCATGGTCATCAGACCAGGTCCAGCCGGACTGTCTTTTTATGTCATCGACAATATAATATATCTTTCGCAGCTGTAGAAACCATTAATATCAAAGAAAAGGTCAAAGAGTGCAACGTACACTGGTATATTTGTTTTTGCAGGCATCAGCTGTCTTGGGGCCACCTGTAGTCCGACGTTGTTCCATAAAAACAGATGCAGCATTGTATGTTGTGGCCTTGAAGTTACCACCTTGTCCAGCCTCCGAAAAATGATCCCAGAGGAAATGAACAAACTGAAGTTCTTCATCCTGTGACCAATGGGCCTTGCCTGAAATAGGAAGAGCAGCGCCAGCACGGGGATTCCGTACAGCTGCCGCTGCCAGAGCTGGAACTGGGGCCTGAGCGGCTGGAGCCGGAACTGGAACTGCACTAGGAATGACAGGGGGGATGTCGGCTTGATTCGGCGCTGGAATTGAAGCCGCGGAAGCTGGAACCAAGGCCTGAGCCGCTGGACCCGGCCCCGGAGCTGTAACGAGAACAACAGGTGGAACACCGGTTGGATCTGGTAAGATTTCCTCAACGGCAGCGACTGCTTCGGCAGCAGTGACAGTCGGGGGAATTTTTGGTGCTGAAGCAGCGCTGACTGGCACTTCCGAGACTGGTTGGGTCGTGTTAATAGCCGTGAGAGGAATTTTGATGATAATGCCTGATTTAGGCTTTCCCTGGCTTCGTGTATGAGGTTTTGTAGCCATGAATGCGAGGAGGAGATGGAAACTCGACGAAATTTTATTTTTCCTAATAAGGCAACCCATGATTTTACAAAGCCGAGATCCGACGGGGTTTGGTTACCGAACGGGCTCTAATATAGCTGAAAAAACTGAATTGCATGGCTTTTTGGAACCGCTTTGAAGGAAAATCGCCTTTTTTGGTGTGTGGGAATGTCACAATCTCTAGTTCAGAGCTTAAAATTTGGTGTGATGTCACGCCATTTTCAGTTCAGTTCAGAGGTTATGAGTCCCACGGTCACATGGGCTCGTTTGTTGGAACAGAGCAGTTTTGTGGACAGCCGCATCGGAGATCCCAATGGGGTAATACGGCCGACCACCTGATGTCCAATCGCTAGCAATGGATTAGTACTCTTGACCATCTCTGCTAGCTTGGCATTTGGTCCCTTGGTTTCGCTGGCTCTGATGCCTGTTATTATGGTCAGTAGGTTCGATGACCTGACAGCTGTGAGAGTGTGACCACAGCGACGACGATCAGGACCCTTTCCGGCATCCCGCAGATGCCGATCGGCACTCTCATGTCCCTGTTGAGACGTTACACAGCCATAAAATCAATCTTCACCCTCTTCATAGCTGCGTTGATTATCTCAATCTTGTCACAAGCTGAAACACACAAACCAATGACAAGTTAATTGTGATTTTGCTGATGTAAAATCAGCCTTGGTACAGAAGTATTTCATACGCCCATACCCGTAAAACGACCGGTTTGAAGCCCTACACTTACACAGCAGTCCAGTAAATTAACTGCGCAGTTGATTCCAAGTTCTTTCCAGCATCCAGCTTCTGGCTTTGGATGCTCTCTTGCAGTTCCCAGAAAGTAGCTGAGTCCATTCAAAACACTGGGGACTCGTATCTGCCGCTTGACGGCCTCTATCCCACTGGTCCGTGTGACGTGTGACGAACTTGTGGTCGAAAAACTACAGTACAGGATGGCCAAGGTGGAAAACATCTGTCAATACTCTGCTCTGAACACAAGAAGTGAATCCAAAGGGACCATAGTGAAACTCAAGACCAAGTTCGAGACTTGAGACACATACTGGGATTCCTTGAGGTTCAATTGACTCATAGACTATAGATAGTCTGCTACAAATCTAGGAACACTTTTTGCCATTTATCTTGTTTCAGCACCCTTCACTGCCGGGAGAATGCGCCTTCAGCGAAAATACAAAGTGGTCATGTGCTGGGAAAAGCATAATACAGCCAAATCTAGCCAGACAGTCGTCGTCAATCTGGCCACAACCTCTTCTGTTGCCAGGTCCCGCTGCTTCTCTTTCCTGTCATCGGCTCGGGTCCATCTCTGAATAAGAGCCATCTTCTCCCCTCCCTGCAAGACACTGTCATTACAACTTAAATACAGATAGCCATCATGCAGGAAGGTCCCCCATCAATGGGACTTGTAACTCATAATTCTACCATGGTGAGATGGGCGTCGAGGCCACATGGGACATCGATGGAGGTTTGAAGCATCTCGTGCTATGCCAGCGAGGCAGTGGCTGTGCGCACGTGTGTAGCTATCCCCTTTGGGAACTTTGATGGCATTTCAACACCAACAAACAAGCCACGACTCCAAGGGTGCCAACATCAGCGATAGTTGGAGAGCACTGCCAGCGAAGCCATACTGTCACATGACTATCCCCTTTGGGAACTTTGATGGCAGTGGGCCAAAAATTGCTCTTGCCCAACAAACGAGCCCCATAAATGGGACTCGTAACTCCCAAATGATGAATGAGTTAACACACTTTGTCAAGGGATAAAGTCTGGAACGCAGGTTCAAATCCAGCTGGTGACATGGAAATATATTGTGCTCTTTTTGCAATCAAAATCGGAACAAATACTGTTTATTTGGCATAGCTTAGGCAACACATCCCGAAGGAGTCGCGACCGGCACCGGTTAGGATTTCCGCAGCGCTAAGATTTCCGCCGCCAGCCCGACAGTCTTAAACGGCTGAGGTCAATAAACCCTAAATTGTGAGCACAAGCAATTTAATTTCAGAGCATGGTAAACCTAGCTAAAGCAAGGTGACTGATGCTGTGTATATAAACCCATTAAACCCTATAAACCGAAGGAAAAGAGAATCAGATAAACCAGATATAATATGAGCAGAACGAGGAATTGAACAGAGGAAAAGGAATGGAATGAAAGCCGAGAAAAACGAGTCCTCAGCGTGAATGGTCTCAAATATGATATTTGCCCCATCATCCGACCGCGGCCCGCCAGGGGTATCGCAATATCTCATGCCACCACAGTCTCCACAGCATCTCGAGCCTCCAGAGTCCTCGTATCAACCTCCATGACCTGGTCAGTCAGAATGGTGAAATCAAGGCTTGACACTGTGACAGGTTCTGCAGCAGCATCGAGCGTGCGAAGATGCAGGTCAGTCAAAAGACTCGCATCCAGGAAGAATGAATTGGCACCCAGAGTCGGAGTGATCGATGGAGTGGAAGCTGGGAGTGTGATCGCGTCGGCGGCACGGGGGACTGGATATAGAATAACACCGGCGCTTGCGAGAGTTGCAAAAAGGACAAGATGGATGAACATGACGGTCCAATATAGTGCAAGTTGTCAAATCTAGACACTACCAGTCAAGTCAATCGATAAATGCTTGATACGGAAGAGTATCAACTCACAGCTAAGTCGGTGGGCGAGTGAACAGCGATGAAAGCTAGATAATTTCAGAGCGAAAAACTCTCGGTGAACTGATGCCGAAATATGGGCTGTTCAAGGAGCAAAAACACAGTTGGCCAACAAAGCAACCCGAGGAACAGTCTCCTTTAAAGACCCCTAAAAATCTAAAAATCGGTTGCTTTGAGGCGGGATTCGCCTTCGGACATGAATAGAGTAAACAGCGGGAAGAGACTGGATCCGAGTCTTCATCTTTTGGATGGTCGTTATCTAAGATATTGAGAGTATATTAACCTCTTCTTGAAAAGAAAACAAACGCCCTCCCGAAGGAGACTCCAAATATCCGCTTAATTGGAGTCTGGGAAAGTGCTTTCGAATCACAAAAATACCTTGCAACTTGATTCCGACAGAACAAGTCTACCTTTGTTACGTGTAAGTCGCTCTGATGTTGCATAGTGCTCTGATCTTGTACGTTTCTTTCCATCAATTTGTATCCGGCAGCTTGATTCTTCAGCCTCAACGTGATAAATACATCGATGCTCTATTCCAGTTTCCCGTCTGACCTTGGGCTTGATTGCTTGGTGTTGGGCTGCTCAAAAGTCCGCATCCTTGTCGAGAATGAAACCATAACTTTTCGGATCGTCTTGTGGAGTATTCTCACATTGAACACATTGAGCCTAGCCTATCATGCGATGCTTGCATTCGCAAGGCAGTAGAGTGTGGGATTTGTAACAGACTCGGATTGATCTGTGGCGTAATAGCAGATCTCGGCGACCACCGAACGATCCCACGGTCTAAAAGCTGCATCGTGATGGAAACGAACATTTAGGTCAAGTTCTTGCGTAGATTTTGTTTATTTGTTCATCAGGTTGCAGCCGCCCAACGAACAATCTGCAAAAGACGAACAGTGACAAATGGCATCAGAGGGGACTCCTGGTGACGAGATCGGAGAGCACTACTGGCTACGAGATCAGGAACACTTTTAGTAACAAGATCATAACTCAAGCCTCGGGCAAACAAGATCAGAAAGCAGTCTTGTTATTTCCATTCTGGTAAGTGAGACCCTTTGTCGAGTTTGATGGTGTGTCTACTCCCTGTTTATCGCGTCTGATTTCTCTTCATGACTCCTTTGGACGACGAGGTTATTCTTTCTCATCATGATCTCTCAGGCAGTGCCATTCCTTTCGCAATCCATGACCATCATCCAATCAATCAATGGAGATACTTGAGGGCCCACTGATGTATTTCAGTTGTCAGTATAATATATCCTATCCTATCCATCAAACGATGACTTGGATCCAGTTCATTCCCGCTGTCTATGCATAAACACTGAATCCCACCTGAAAGCAGCCGCTTGTATGACGAGCTTCAAGGGTAAGTGTCTGGGGCACTTTTTAAGGAATATCTGGTTTTTCATTGTTGAACAGCTATATTTTCAGCCTTGGTTGATTTAGCGACTTGAGATCGTTGAGCTTTCATCTCTGTTCGCTCCTTTGCTGTGAGTTAAGTCTTGATTTTGGACTCTTGCCAAGTCCTTCTGAATTGGCCGGCTGTTGTTCCAAATTCGACCACAACTCACCTATCACCATGTATTGCGGCTATATATAGAGGGTATAAATATGCGGAAATGGATGTGAGCATGTGTGTTTAGGTGCCTATTCAAGATATTAGCTGATGGCCTATTCGAGGCCTCGAATATGCTGAAATGGATCCTGAATAGATGCGAGTAGGTCTATATTTGAGGCCTTGAATGTGCTTCAGATATCCCAGGACTATGTACTGTTCTTTCAATGATGCTGCATGCTGGACATCACTGAAGTTGCACACCAGATCCAGTATCCAGGCAGCTCTGACTCCCCCGCCGAGCCTCGTGGCCGGTGATATGTGACAATTGTGACATTGGGAGTACTGAAGTTCAACAATGAACAAACAATGAACAAATACCAGGAATTATATCCTCCCTGCATTCCTTATGCTCGCATGTTATTGACATAATCTCACATTTTCATGGCCAGTGAATATGTTCAACCAGGGACATATTCACAGATGTATGCCACCTATTTGAAGGAGTTAAAATAGCCTCAAATAGGTCATATGTTCACACCCTCTATATATAGCTGCGATACGTAGTGGCTGAATTCAATATCAAGTATATAATGAGCATACAATTGAACAAATGTCTTGCTCCCTCCTATTGTATCAACAGAATCATCAACAAGACAATGAGTGACACTCAGACAGGACAGTTCCTGCTAAGACGCTGCTGTCCCTTAGTGTGAGAAAGCTGACAGTGATTTACACAATCATAACTATCATAGCAAGGGAGAACAAGACAATGAGGTGCAATTTCACAGTGACTTTTGAAAAAAGAGAACACAATGCTTATAATGACTACAGCCGGAAACTACAAAACATCACCTGCTTTTTGACATGAGTGCCAAGTCGACCTTGAAAGGCCTCAGAGACTAAGCAATAATTCACAAATAGTTCAGGTCAGATGAGACCAACTTTCACGTGAGGCACACAGGTTGGGGGAACAATATGTTGGAATAAGCAAAGAGAAATGTGGTCACTCAGTATTGGATTTCCATCAACAGTTGCGGCTGTTGCAGATAGAAGGAGTGTTACCAACTCCATTTACCAACTTCGCTTGGATCCAATGTTATAAACCCTAAGGCAAACCAGAATACCTTCACTTGACTTCTGTCAAGATCGCTTGACATAGCTGAACTACAGAGAGTGAGCAGAGTTAGCAACCATGCAACATGGATATCCTCATAGAGTCCATGAACCGGTGTTATGACCATGATTCTTACTGGACCATTCAGAATGCTTTAGAGAAAAGCAAGAGATTGACATCATCTTTGTGGTAGATATGAGTGGTGTCACCCATTGCAAATACTCACTTTGCACATAGCTATTTTCATTATGGTGAGCACAAATAGTTCACAGGTCTGCTCCAGATCTCATGACACAATGACACAATTAATCACCACTTGATTGTACAGATAGAACTCTGCTATCCATCTATCTATTACTGATAGCCCACACTTGGTGTAAGGAGCCCTATTACACTGAGGGGCTGTGTAGTCATCATTTACATGAAGGAGTTTGTAGCATCATGAAGGTGTTGTTGTCCCATAAGCAGCAGTGGCTTGTCACCTGGTCACCCAGCCACACAGCACGCTGTACTTAGTGGGAGCAGTGATGTTAGGTACATGAGCAGTGTAACTGTTAACACAGTCTTGTCAGATACCAAAATCTCAGACATGGGTGAGGGACAGTTCTGAGTTCAAGTCCCAGTTGGATGTTGCTTATTTTGATGCCTTAACTTGTGTGGCGCCAGTATAAATAATGCATAATATAGAAAGACATACTTTCTCTGATGCTCACAATAGTTTCTACTGACCTAGTGAACTTAGATCAGCCCTGTGCATACTCTTTTTCTGCTACATGTTGATCTTGGAATAGTGCATGAAAGCAAAGTGGAAACCGGAGTCATCGTGGAAACATCACTTGCTTTTTGATGAGTGCTGAATCAACGATGGATAGGCTAGAATAAGCAGAGAGAGATGCAGTCAATTGGTATTGGAGGCCTTGTTGGCATCTGGTGGTGTTGTAGATAGAAGAGGTATCACCAATTCCATTTACTGACTGTGCTCATACAATGTTACAATTCCTGAGGCTAACAACAGTACCTGCACTGAACTTCCATTGAGATGGTTTGACATAGTCAAATTACTGAGCAGAAACAGAGTTATGTGACCATACAAACTGGATCTCTATCTCAGGGTGCTCGGAAGGGATTTCAGTCGGGTTCAGGTTGTAGTATAAGACGACGGCTTCTGGGGGCTGTTGATATCTGTTGACGAGCTCTAGGAGCTTCTGAAATGGTACGGTACCAATCTACACCGAACAGCTGGAATTGTTTTGTCAGCCTTGTATTGAATAGTACTCGGGGCACTCACCCGTCGAAGGCGGTCGTCTGTTCAAATGAGCCTTCTGTCCACTGTGTCTTCTAGACCTTGGATTTTATTTGACTTGGTCACGTCTGTGCGTGTGGGAACTGGACTTAAGAAGTCCTTTACCTACGAAGAGGTCGGGTTCACGTAGCCATCAATATCCAAATCGGGATGCGAGATCTGGAAGGATTTCCGACGGAATCTCCAGACCTGGAATTCTATACATCAGTAAAATGTCAATTTACTTGTGCGCTTTTTGCGTATTTTGACATGTGAAATCTGGAATGGGAAACTTCCAGCAAGGTATGGGCTGAATATGCTTTGAGACCCTCTCCATGGTCTTTACGGACACTTTCGAAGCCAGTGGGAGCAATGGTGAGATCACTGGAGGCGACCCTGCCTGTCATCACGTAAGCGTTCTCATGGCTCTCAATCGACATCGACGGCCAACCTTTCACGAAATTTTGGAACCGGACACTTTGGCGAGGCTTATGGTAACAATGGTGAGGGATATCAGGCTTGGGGGAGTCACAGATTAAGTCTCATTTCCATGGATTGCTGGATTTGAATTGTTGCGCTTTTTAAAATCTGGACTCATCTTTTTTCGCTTCCTACTTTTTACGTATTTTACGTATTTTTGCGTTTGTTTGCGTTTGTACAAGCACCGCAAATATTTTGACAGGTTACTGATGACTAAAGAGAGCAAGTCACATCGAAAAAAGCATCCTTCATCGGACTCACCTATTCAATCATGCAATTCAAGAGCTTCATCCTTTCTGCCCTTCTTGCTGTCTCTGCCAACGCTGCAGCACTCAGCTCGCGTGCTGCTAACGATGTTTGGGTCCCAAAGATCACCTCACCAGTCACTGGCACCGTCTGGGTCATTGGAACCAGAGTTAATGTCACTTGGTACTTGCATCTTAAACAACACTACGTCCCAGTCAGGTCCCTAGATAACGAACCAACCAATGTTTCCAACGGTGGCGAAATTGTTCTGAGAAAAGCTGGCAAAGTCACTTCAGGTTTGAGACTTTCATGCGAGGACCAACCAATGTGCTCACCGATGTGATTTTTCAGTTGGCGCTCTCGTCCCAGCGTTTGACCTCAAGGCTGCAGACGTATGGCCATAATAGTGTGTCAAAATTAACCCACTTTTTAGGCATTTTCAGCATACTTGGGCTCAAAAAGTGACTTTTTCAGCATACTTGGACCTGATTTTGGGGTGAAAAATGCGAACTTGAGGTCAAAATTTCCAACTTCAGGGTCAATTTTTTTATTGAACTTCAGAGAAAATGAGTCATACTTGGCATTGAAATTTTCCAACTTCAGATCCAAAGTGTCCATGTTCAGATTAGTTTCCATGTGATGTTTGAAGTTTCCATGTAATGTTCAGATTTTCCATGTGATGTTCAGAGTTTCCATGTGATGTTCAGAGTTTCCATGTGATGTTCAGATTTTCCATGTGATGTTCAAAGTTTGTAATGTTCAGAGTTTCCATGTCATATTCAGATTGACAGTTTCCATGTTTGGGTATCAAGAATCCAACTGGCTGTCTCATTGCTGTGAACTCATAATTATGAGCAATCAACTGCCATGAACTGAGTTCAAACCTTGCCTTTGGGTTCCATCTTTGCTACAGACTTGGGCATCTTAGTCTGAATTAGATGATTATTACCTCACATACACTTGGCGGTTTTTCGCCCGTCCACGTGATTCCCAAAAAGGAAACTCAACATGTGAGGTATAAACCAGTTCATAACCGGAGGTATTTGAAATTATTTGCTGAAAGGGTCTTCTCCCTGTGTATAATCCATCCTGTTCAAGAATATCATATCTTGTGACTATTCATTTGCCAGGTCGGGTCTTTCCGAAGTTGTGGGAAGAGTATCCATCACTCGCTCCCTCTCCCCACCCTCGCAAGCTTGGGGTGTCCCCCAAGCTGTGGGAGTCTTGGATGGGCATGCTAAAGACTTGTTCCTGCTTTCAACAGATATGAAGAATCTCCAAGGTCAGGTCTTCTCAGTGGCGAGAGCTTTAAAAAGAAAACACTTATCCAGGCTTGAACCAGCACCACTCAAGCTAGTATTACAGTACTATCCAGCTGTTATTACAACTGAGCCATTGGGGCATACTAAGCTGTCAACTTTACCAGGTTATGTGAGTCACACGAGGCATTTCGGCTGATGAGAACCTGACATGTCATCAAACTGGTTTGTGGTTCGTGAGGTCATGTGTTGTGTTTCCTTTTTGGGAATCATGTGGACGGGCAAAAAGTCAAAGACTACCTCACATAGAATCAGTAATATCAGTGTAAATTGTCGTGCACAACATGTACAGCATGTTTTCGGGCTTCAGGACTCAGAGTTATTGGACAGAAGGAGATGAATCATGTCAATAGACCATATCTTTTTCTTGCCTCAATATGAGGTTCGCAGAGTCGGTCTGAAAGTTTGCTGATCTAAGTCAAATGTAGGATGTCAATACCAAACATGGGGAATTTCTGAAGTTCGCAGAATTGATCCAAAAGTTCGCATCAGATTTTTTAGAAGTTTGCTGATCTATCTCAAACATGGGATGTCGATGCTGAACATGGAATGTTTCTGAAGTTTGCGGGTTTGTCCCAAGGTCCAGATCAAACTTTTTAAAGTTCGCGGATCTGTGTCAAACATGGAGGATTTCTCAAGTTAGATGGAAAATCAGGGTTTTATGCAAAGTTAGCTAAATTTTAATTATGACACACTATTATGGCCAAACAGACGGGTCCTTCGAGCTCGCGGTCCCTAACGTAGCTCCTGACAGCGACTACGAGATCATCTTGTTCGGTGACTCTGGAAATATCTCAGAGGACTTTACTATCGCCGCTGCTTGAGGGTACAGGGCTCATTCGAATTATTATGCACATGTCCTATGGATACAATATAATTTGAATCAAAGAGGAGCATCGACATCTCGTGAATAAGCTTGAAGTGGCGCATGCCGTTGAAACTCGAATTTTGGAGCACTTTGAAACCGAGAAACTGAAAAGCGGCGTCCGACTCGGGAGAACCGGTTGATATGAGCAGAAGATCATTCAGTACGATCTCCACGTCGTGGCGGGGCCAGAAACAAGACTCCAATGGTTCCACGGTGGTTCAGACTTTGTATCTGTATCGAAAAAAAAAAACATAAAGGACCTCAAGATTGCCGAGACCCAGTCCATTGTCTGGCTATAGAACCTGATATCATGTTCGGCATTGACGAAATAGTTGAATATCTCTACGTGCTCGACAGCAGAGGGAACATAGTGGCCAGCCCGAAGCTGGTTCAATTCAACGCATTCAGCAGTATGGATTTCCGAGTGACAATTGTGGCAAAGAACGGTGGCATGATTGGTACCGTGATTCTCTGTGTAATTTAGTGCTCTGAGAAATCAGAGGCAGCCAGAACCGACCTAGTCAGTGGCGGACATGTCGGACATGACGGCGGTGCAGAAGGAGGTCGTGGGAACCTTGATCCGAAGGTCGGCAAATCGTGATCCGTTGATGACTCTGATCATCGGAGGTTGATGGAACAACAATTGTGTTTGAATCGTTGGAGTGTTCAAGTCATTAGAGGTACAAAAAAAAACTGAGAGATGGAAAAATTAGTCACTATGACATAGCATTATAACAAGTTGGAGTTCAAAAACGGAAGGCCTCCATGGCCGCCCAGCACTGTCTCCCCCTGATCTGGTAAGATCGGCATCAATTGCAAATGAAAGACTGATAAGTGAAAGTGACACATCTGAGGTGTGGGTAAGCACCATCATTGTGACAATTGGAAAGTAATGATAAACGATGAAACATGTCATTATACGAGAGCGCGGATTTTTACCGAGAACACGGCCTTTTAACCTCAACCAGAGTGCTGTATATTCACTGAAAGAGCACTCCCTCAGCACATATGCAAAACACTTGCTTAGTACTGATACTACTGATAATAATAACAACTCACTCCCTTTCGAAGACACCATCTGTCATCGCACAACAAATACTTAACCTATTATATGTATCGCTTACATTCAACGCAAGCGACTCCGTCATTTCCGAATGTTCCATACGCACCACATTTGGGCGGCGGGGCGCGGGTGGGATGCGGTTTTGCGCGCCGGGGCGGAAGCGCTCGACGATCGACACTCGTTGCGATGAGTATGCAGGAGGGACGGGGATGGGACGAGCCGGAGAATTAAATGAATCCAGCGGCAGGGTCCAACAAGAGCAAATAAGGGACACTGCAAAATAAATAAGAGACACCGCCAATTTTGCTTTCTTTTTGAATCCAGGACCACAATGCAACACCAACGCATACGAGACTACGGCATAGCTCGAGGCAGCAGGACGACATTGCACCTGCGCGAATATTGCGAATTTGCTAGCGGACGGTTGAGACGAGAAGAATAGAACAAGCGTGTGTCCACCTTTCTTGTCCCATTTACTACCAAATAGACCTTGTATCCCATTCTAGAACCCGAATGAATCAATCTAAATATGTGGTGTGGCTCATCGCTTGCTTGCATTAATGCTGCTCATTGGTGACATTGACGTCTATGCCCTGCTCACTCGTCCCTCACAGGCCTGCTCCAAGCATTGAACCCCACCTCTGCCTTTCCCCTCGGAGAGTGGGAGCGAGTATTGGGATGCGGATGCGGAGGATGCGGAATAGGAAGACGTGGATGCGGAGACCTAGTCCGGTGACCGAGCTTCTATGAGGAGCCTCGATAGAGGGTCCGGTGGTGCGGCAGCTGCCGTGGCAGGTTGGCTTTGGCGTAATGATGGTGAGTCACTTTTAGCGCATGAGAATTTTGATAATGACGCAGTCGCGAGAGTCACCAGGTCGAAGCTGGAAGTTTCAGCACGGATCCGCCATGGCAGCAATCTCGATACTCGCCGCTTGCGTCTTCCGTTGGCGCGTGTTTATATTCCCATCGCATGCCTCCTTTCCGCATCCCGCTTCTTCCTCTCCCCAACCGCATCTTTATATTTCGAGATGCAGACATGAAACTAAATCCTTCAGAATCGCAGAAAAAGCACGTACGAAGATTGGCTCGAGTCGCTCGTGGAGCAAATACAACTCGTAGCCTGTGGATTCGCCACGCTGTAGACCTGTCGAACCGACGCAGTTAGCCAAATCACCATTGAACAAGAAAGATGGACGCACAATTCGTTCAACGCCTCCCTCAAGTAAAAGTGGCAGTGTCTTTGGTGTCTCTTGTTTGCTCTTGTTTTGGACGTCCTTCTGCCTTCATCTCGATCTCTGGCTTCTTCTAATTCTCCGGCTCGTCCCCGTCCCCGTCCCTAGGCATCCGACCGAGCGCTCCCATACCCGCTCCCATCCCACGTGGCGAGTGTTGATCGATACTCACTGTATCGAGTTTTGATCGATACCCACCGCATCGAGTGTTGATCCTCGAGCACCAGCTTGCCGCACGTTGATGGGCGAAAAGCATTTGGAAGCGAAAACCAGCCGCAATGATGGGTGAAAAACGTTGCCGTCTATTTGTACTAGGAATCTCCTCGGTCCATTCGGTGCGAAAAACTTTGCCGCTGCCCCAAAAGCGTCTCCCCCCCTGCCGTGAAAATTCGGGTAGGTATAGTACTTTTTTCGGTAGTACTTATTATAAGGTCTTTTCTTTGATCCTTATCGTCCTCAGCACATTCTGCTCTGCTAGACCAAGTACCTTGCTATGATATCGGCTGATTTGCTGTGCTGCAAGGCACATAATGAAGGAATTTTTACTTTGCCAGCTCTGCGCTTCTGTCTTTGAGATCTGGGTGTCTTTGGGATCTGGGTGTCTTTGGGATCTGAGTGCCCTGGGGTCGCACCAATCTCCCTTCATTTGTTCAATCTCCCTTCGTTTGTTGGCCGTCGGTCGGTCGGTGCATGGTGTGAATCTCCTCGGTCCTTCGGTTATTGGCGGAAGACTGGAATTGGGAACAGCGATACAGAAGCTGATGGAATAGCGAAATAGAAGCTGCACTGATGGAATAACTCGCTCCCGCTCTTATACTTACTCACTCCCACTCGCTCCCACTCGCCGGAGTCGTCGCCGAGTGTCTCGTCGAGCGTCAAAGAGGCACGGAGGGCGGAGGTGCGGGTTGGTGAAGCGTCTCTGGTCCCGTCGTATGCATCGTTATATGCTGAGCTTGTGGAACCTATGAGGGACGAGAGGCGATGTGAGTGAGAGGCGCCAACAAGGGGCGACCGGGCCGGAAATCCCGGACACCGGGTCGGAGGGAGGGGGTCCACTGCCGGAGGTGAAGAAAATCTTTGCAAGTCATGGTATCAGGTCTGGATGGCTGCTAGTTAAGTCAGAGACATCCTCCTGGCATTCCCATGTCTTGAGATGTGTCAGGTACTAGGTACACCAGGCAAACACCAGGGCACCCAATACCTGATAGTTGTTAGTGACTGGAAGAGCGCCACAGATTTGGTTTCACATATCTTGATGGATTTGTGTTCCTGACAGGCATATAATACTAATAAATGACTGATAATGCAGTCCTAAATGGTGCTGTATCCATGGCAGACCCAGAAGGCCCAACGGCTCAGACAGTCGCCATATAGAGCAATTCCCACGGAGGGGGGAAGGGAGGTCGAGCTGAAAAGGCCTGGAAAAAATTAATGTACGTCGTGCAAACGTTGTGTAACTTTTTTTTTGATCCGGTGGTTGGGCGCCAAACGTATTCCAATGAACTCAGTGGGCCCGGTGCATTTGTTTCTCCTTGAAAAAAACTATATTGACTCATTGTATATAGGTTCACAAAGAGGCTTCCGTCTCTCGGAATCAAGATTAGTCAATCATTGGATGCTGAGTCAGGCAGAATGAGGTCTTCACGTGGTACATGGCGATCAGGGTTTCGGGGCTGCGCTTGGACCGGCGTTTGTGAGTCATGTTTGCTTCCCTCGATTCCCTCGGTCCCTTTAATGACTGACCTACTTCCTATATATGGTCGTTTAAGATCTCGTCAAACTCAACTATGATATTTTCTTTCATTGCTTTTGTTCGGAAACATGTTGTCTGCGGCACCATATTCATGGTCTACTGAGAGTTTACTTCAACTGGCAATACCCGATGGTGTCCTACTTGCATCAATGTAGGCACGTGTAGATAGTGGCGCTAGCATGCGGCAACCAACCGTAACCAGCCGTAACCTGATCATGAGGTGGACATTGGGACGGTGTCTATATTGAATGCTAGCTGTCACCTGGCTAACCCAAAAGGTGTTTACAGTATGGAAGCTGTCGTCGGTTGCCACAGCATAACAGCAGCCGGCCTGGTGCCGTGACTATCGTAGGACTGCAAATCTACATACATCATTTCCGTTCAGGAAACCATGCCATCTGACACTATATTCAGGTCCATCGTGACGTGCAGTCGATACCCTTTTGGCTATAGAAGCTGATTGCGGACATTGGACTGCTAATATTGACCCTAAAAGGCAATTATGGAAGATGTCGTCAGCTGCACCGGCCCGCTGCATACTCGTGGCCTGATGCAATCACATAGTGGTGCAGCCTGCCTCGTGTCGGCGCTGTTCTCAACCTCTACCCAAACCACCAGCCAAGTCTATATCTCAATGGAAATCACCCTGTTGGGTAACAGTTTTGGTGAGCACATGCAAGACCACATGGATGAGATGTCTCAACGGAGGATGTAGGTAACGTCATTGGCGGTGTTGGCTTCAACAACAGTTATGGTAACACCTTCAATTATGGTCCAGGTAAGACATGCCAATACTCTTTGCAGTTCATGGCACTGATTCTTTGTAGCCAAGAACCTCAATGATCTGGTCAGACATGACACAGGGTACAATTCCCATGAGCGGGAACGGGAGGAAGCATCTATTTGTGCCCCAGAGACAAGGAAGGAAGTGCTGGCAGAGCTTGATAAATGGGCTCAGGGTCACGGTGACCCAGTCTGTTGGCTCTATGGTCCAGCAGGAGCTGGAAAGTCAACTATTGCCCATACCGTGGCACTTGACTGTGATGAGATGAAGTGTCTTGGCTTCAGCTACTTCTTCTCTAGGAGATACACCACTCGCAGCAACCTTTCTGCATTTGTTCCCAGCTTTGTCTATACACTGGCACAGTGCACAGGTCTCAGCTCCATTGAGGACAGCGTCAACAAAGCTATTAAAAGCAATGTAGGACTTTTTCACCAACGCCTCGAGGGCCAGCTCATGAGCATGGTCAATATCATCAGTCCCATCCTTTCAGCCACCCGTCCTTCTCATCCCATTGTCATTGTCATTGATGGTCTCGACGAATACAATAAAGATGAGGGCAAAATTCCCCTTAAAGAGCTGGTTCAGTTCCTCATCAACACAGTGGTCAAGCTCCTTCATTTCCGCATCCTATTCACCAGCCGACCAGAGGCAGAAATCACTGGCCTTTTCAAATCATTTCCCTTGACATGCCGCATGGCTCTCCAGGACTTCTCTGCCATAGCAGATGTTGAGAACTATCTTCTCTCCGAGTTTCACAAGATTGCGGAAAGGCATGATCTTGGAGCCGATTGGCCTGGCCCAGACACTGTGCATTCACTGGCTGAAAAGTCAGAGGGAATATTTGCATATGCCTCAACACTGGTCAGATTCATTGATGACAAGTATCGACACCCTCGACAGAACCTCGAGATTGCCAAGTGCACCCACAAGGGTCTGGACTCACTCTACATCCAGGTCCTACAAGAGGCCAAAAACTATCCAAACTTTGAATTGGTCATTGGTGCTGTGGCCCTCCTGCATCACAATCACAACATTACATTATTTCCTTCACTTCTTCGACTCAGGTCAGTTGAGGATGTGCAGTGGGCATTGCGTGGATGCCTGTCTGTTATGATTGTCCCGCACCTTGACAACTCCAAGGGTTGGCCTATCATTCAACTATATCACACCTCCCTACAAGACCTTTTGAGAGATCCAGATTGTCACAAGGATCAGTTTTTCAGACCTGCCACTGTCCATGAACAAATTCTGGATTGCTGCATTGATCTGATCAGCAGTCCAAATGAAGGGCCTGCCAGGGTCTATGCTTCATGGAATTGGGTCTATCATCTTTCTGGTGTATTGAAAGGATCTGATACAGGGAGCATTCCAAGTGTTGAACTTGAAGCCAAGATGGTGAAATTCCTCAAATTTTTAAAGCAGAACATGAAATTGTGGATCTGTCACCTGGATCATGGGTCAAGCATAGGCTTGAAAAACTATGAGACACTGCAGATTGAACTACAATCGGTGATTGAACAATACAAGGTGATTTTTTCTTGGTACTGTTTTCCAGGCACATCGGCTGAGTTTTGATTAGAATATAATCCCTCAAGCAATGAGGTATCTTGACTGGACTCTAGTATATCTCAAGGTGCATTTTCAGTTATTGGATGTCAGAATCCTCATTGAACTTCAATGTAGCATGTTCGTTTCAAAAGTTACTCACCTGCTGTGTATTGACTTGTTTTTGAAACAGTGGGTAGGTGGCACTATGGCCTTTTTCCTGTCAATAGCCCCCAACTAAGCCCTTCTTTTTGTCTTGTCCTTTCCAGGAGGTCAGTGGCTAGTGGAATGGTAGTCTGACATGACTCACAAGTCTGCATTTCACTTTCCAGCATGTATGTGTCTGATCCTGTGCTGCTTGACCATCAACACTCACCAGGGCGGTTTATGCCTCCCAGCTTGTATGTGCTTGTCCTTGAACTGATTGGTTTGCCACTTATGAACCATTTTTTATGGTTTCCAGTATGTATGTGCCTGTTCTTGAACTCATTGGTTTGCCACTTATGAACCATGTTTTATGGTTTCCAGGATGTATGTGCCTGTCCTTGAACTGATTGGTTTGCCACTTATGAACCATGTTTTATGGTTTCCAGTATGTATGTGCCTGTCCTTGAACTGATTGGTTTGCCACTTATGAACCATGTTTTATGGTTTCCAGGGTGTATGTGCCTGTCCTTGAACTGATTGGTTTGCCACTTATGAACCATGTTTTATGGTTTCCAGTATGTATGTGCCTGTCCGTGAACTGATTGGTTTGCCACTTATGAACCATGTTTTGTGGTTTCCAGGATGTATGTGCCTGTCCTTGAACTGATTGGTTTGCCACTTATGAACCATGTTTTATGGCTTCCAGTATGTATGTGCCTGTCGTTGAACTGATTGGTTTGCCACTTATGAACCATGTTTTATGGTTTCCAGGGTGTATGTGCCTGTCCTTGAACTGATTGGTTTGCCACTTATGAACCATGTTTTATGGTTTCCAGCTTGTATGTGCCTGTCTTTGAACTGATTGGTCTGCCACTTATGAACCATGTTTTATGGTTTCCAGGATGTATGTGCCTGTCCTTGAACTGATTGGTTTGCCACTTATGAACCATGTTTTATGGTTTCCAGCCTGTATGTGCCTGTCTTTGAACTGATTGGTCTGCCACTTATGAACCATGTTTTATGGTTTCCAGCGTGTATGTGCCTGTCCTTGAACTGATTGGTTTGCCACTTATGAACCATGTTTTATGGTTTCCAGCGTGTATGTGCCTGTCCTTGAACTGATTGGTTTGCCACTTATGAACCATGTTTTATGGTTTCCAGCGTGTATGTGCCTGTCCTTGAACTGATTGGTTTGCCACTTATGAACCATGTTTTATGGTTTCCAGCGTGTATGTGCCTGTCCTTGAACTGATTGGTTTGCCACTTATGAACCATGTTTCATGGTTTCCAGCTTGTATGTGCCTGTCCTTGAACTGATTGGTTTGCCACTTATGAACCATGTTTTATGGTTTCCAGGATGTATGTGCCTGTACTTGACTGTGTTAAGCTAAATCTCATCCATAATTCCAGTGGGTATGTGGTTCAATTTCCATCCTGGATGAGTTGAGATGTGGCATCTCTGTCCTTAGAAGGTGCCAAGCCTTCTTGTTGTTGTGGTCAATAAATATTGATGATATATTTGGTTTATTCTAGGCATATACCAATGTTATCTGTGACTACATGAACAGCCCCAGCTTCCAACTGGCTCTGACTTGGAAGTGCCAGAGATACCGGCTTCAAGGCAGAGGCCCTTACACATTATCATGTTTGTCACAATCTGCCTGCTGCATCATCTTCAAGTTCTCAAGCTCTTCACCTTGTTAGGTTACAGTGGTCTAAATATCAAAGCTTGCCAAAAATCCCTCAAAGATGTCTATGAGCGGTGGAGACAGTGACTGCTGGATGATAGTAGTGCCTTGGAACTGAGTTTCAAGTTGCCAATATGAATGGACACTTATTAACTTTTGTTATAAAATACAGTTTACTATCTCACTGAAGAAGTGTTCTTGCGCTATTTAACTAGTCATCTACTCAAAGATAAAGCATATTCCATGGAGAAGTCTAGTCTGAACACAAGATGAAGAACTCAAAAGGCCAGGACCATTTATTCAGGACCAAGGAGGTGTACATGGGGGGTTATTGATCAAGGTAGCAAATCTGTGCTTTGATCCTGAATGCTCTGTGTCATTCCATTGAGTCATCTGCAGCCATTACTCAGAACTAGGAGCAGCCAAGTTGATCAGCGATGACTTGCTGGAACTCCTAAACAAAGATGCCCTTATAGAATTAGCTGAATTTAATTTCTGAACATGAATCCTTCACAAGGCAACAGACAATAAAACCTGACACCAGAGTACATAGAGCAATGAAGTAGTCCGGTTCAATTTCTACAACTCATTTGGAGTCATTCCTTAAGCTAGAGCCTAAGGAAACAGCAAAATACCCACCTGCTATCATTTTCACCACTACTGTATGTAGTTTAGAAACTTCTGCTGACACTCTGGGTTGGTATCACATGGAAACATATGAGTTTTCTTGATGAATCTCAGAAAGAGAGGAATGCTAGTCAACAATGGAGAAAACAGGAGGAAGTTTAGGATCATAGTTGGGCAAACAAAGGTTGAATGTGGGATAAGGCATGAAGAACTATAGTGAGAAGATGAGAGGAGAGGAGATTGTAAAAGTGTAACAATAATCTGATTCCAATCAATCAGGGCATCAAGTATTATTGGACTAAAACATTAAAAGAAGGTTGGATATTCAACAGGGATAACATATAATCAAGAGTCCTGATACCACATAAAGCAATCAATTGATGTATACAGCAATGCAATACAGTTGATACAGATCAAACTAGTGGAGAAAAGCTGCCATGATCAACTGGTGCTGGAAGATTCAAAGGCTAAATTATATTGAGTGAAACACAGTGAGAAGGGGCATCATACAATGAAGGATCACAGGACCAAATTCTAAACAACAAGAACCAGAACACATTGATATCATTGAGGGATTTCCTCATATGACAGCATCAGTAAAACCTTTCAGGTTTTGATCCATCTTTGACACCGGGGGCATCAATTGATGAACTCCATTTGGAGTGCATCACAAGAAGTATTGACACATTCCCTGATTGTTTCCCACAGCCTTTGTTCCAAAATTGGATTCAGGCCTGGGAACTGGATGCTTCATCTGGTGATGACTCATTCATATGAGTCATTGCCATCGTGCATTTATCGTAAGTCAGTCAATGGACTGAGTGGGGTTCTAGTAGCTCTTTACCAACATTAATCACTAATTATGTATGAAAAAAACATGTATCATGCCAGGGTGAATGGTGATGGAGTGCACAATGACTTTTATTCCTTAATGAATACATAGAGGAGACATAACTGTCAGAATCTGAGGATCCTGTCATAGTCAAAACATCAGCATCAAAGCCAACATGGTTTTTGGACTTAATCCACAAGGCAGCTATGGAAAACATTGAGACAGAAAACGAGGACTTAGACTGATCAGACATGCTTAACCAGCACAAAGGTCATGAGGACAACATGAGGCATAGAGATTAAAACCTCAAGGCATTCGGGCACAATAACACATGGCACACAGACAACTAGCGCATTGCTCTGAACCGGAAACAGGCATGGAAACAGGTTGTTTATGGTATGGTTGTAGGCTGTTAAGCAAGGTGGAAAATGGACTGAAATCACATGTTTACTAGTATTTATATAGTAGTTTAGAATATTGTATTTTATTTTTTTGGTCTTTCAATCTCATTGTTTTACCCATTTTCTTTGGTTTTGCTCAAAGCGACTCTTCATACTGAGTTCATAGAGTGATTCTTAAAGTTAAGTTCTCACATATTGAAAGACTCACCTTCATACCTTCATACCAATTTTCCTTTATCTTTTTACTGTGTCTTGTCTCTACTCTTCTTCTCCTCTGCTCTTACCTCTTCTGAGTACCAGTCCTTGCTGCTGGTGGACAACTCTACCCTCTCCATCAGAGCATAGTCATAGCTTCAATCAAAGGCCGACCTTTTCCTACCGATCCCTTCTGCCCTATCCTCACAGGGGAAATCAATATTCCAACCTGACATGATGCACACCAGGGGCAAACTGGGTTCCCCTGAGTTCAGTTCCCCCAAGTTTCCCCTTGGTCGGCCCTAGCCTGGCCCTCTGATGGCACCTGCCAGTTGTGGGCAGACATTCAGGCATGTGGTCTGATCAGGGGCAGTGTGAGAAAATCATTGCAAAAATTGTATGTAAGTCCAATTGAAGTACTACCATTCATAGTCTCTTGATTTAAATAGTCCAGTAAGCTCAATGAGTAACTTTCTTGGCTCTTAACCCTAACCCCAATCAATGGGGAGCATCAGATTAAAGCAGAGAACAAGAAGAAGGAATGATCACATGGTGTCTCATTGGCATCTCGGCATCAAACATGTTTTTCTATTGTTCTCTGAAAATGGTAGCTGTCAACTGACTGTTCAGTTTAGTGTCTACAAGGCCAACATGGGGCCAGAATTGCAAGGCTAAACTAAGGGAAGTGAACAAAGGGAATGACGTTTGCCCCTGGTGGCAACACAGCATCAAAAAATAATTGTTAGCAACAGCAGGACTTCTGTTATAGTGAACTGGGCTTAGTCCTCTTGATTAACGTTGAGTCTGACTCAGGGTCATAGTAGCAAACAAGGCCAGATTAGCCAATCTTTGGAGAGGCATCGGCAGCAGTATCAGGGGTGTCATAGAAGACCTGGACTGTTTTCACTCACAAAAGAAGTTCTGTAATTCCCTTTCTACCTGTTTTCACCACTGCGCTCCAAGAGGTGCATCAACAAAGTAGCTGCTTCTAAAACTCAGCTCCCTTTGCTGGAAGGTTACAATCTGGTAGTCATTAGTGTTGCCGTGGCTTAGCCAAAAATAAGCTGATGCCAAAAAATAAATTGAGTTTCCTGAATGAGTTTGCAATACTATCACTGCAAGCAGTGTCTCAAAACATAGGCCCATGGGACCCATTGAACCCTCTGGAAGGATTTCTTTTAGACCAGAGTCTGTGGGCTGGAATCCCATTGGCTATGAAAACAAGCTGGCTAAACTCAGCCGATTATTAGCTGATCATATTTGCCTTATATCTTGGCCGAGAACAACTTGAGGCGGAAGTCGCTTCTGGCCAATGAAATGTACCTAACTAGGTCACAGATGATATACTACTCATTATATACATTCAATAATTGCGCTCAGAAAGTGCAAAACATCGAAAAACATCATTTAAGCCACAGCAACACTAGTAGTCATACATGCCACAGCTGGCTAGCCACAAGCCACCAAGCTGAGCCATGGCTTGGAGTCGGCTATGGCTCCTGAGCTGCAGCTCAGCTTCAAGCCATGGTTTGAGCTGCAAGCCAGGGACAAAAAAGCTTGAACTTGTCCAGAAATGACATAGCATGTAATATACAGTGTAGGAAACATAATCCAATGTACATTAATCATCATTATCAAAAAAGGCCATCAGACAATCAACAGCATGATTGTCAGCAGCTGCAATCACCTCTGCAAGCAAATCACCATCCAAGTCTTCTGTCATGTCATGCTCTGATGTCTGCCAACTGTCCATGAAGTTCAGATGCTCTTTCTTCAAGAAGAATTTGAGCATCTGAAGAGCTTCCATAAGAATGGCATGGATCTGATTGCGCTTTTTGGTGTCAGTTTCAGTGCTGGATGAAAAAACATGCTCACATGGAACAGCAGAGGCTTGTACTGAGAGGTGGTCCATGGCAATAGCAAATATCGTCTTGAACATTACTGCAGTTTTCTGCGAAGGGTTAAGTTCTCATTGGATATCCCAGAATGTGGCACTTTACCTCATCATCCCACCAATGAATGACATCCACGTCATGATGAGCAAGTGGAAAGCTACAATAGAGGTCAAATTCTTCCTCTACAGAAGAGAGGAGCCTGATGTTTCTGATGTCTTTGCTGCTCCCATGTCAGGAACACCATACAAGCTGGTGAGAGATTGACTTTGAGATGCTTTTCATGGCTGCCAGACTGGTCTTGTAGTTGGAAGTACAGGTACTTCAGTAGGCTGTGCGATTGATGCCTCGTGATCCAAATGTTTCTGGTATTTATGCATCTGTACGAGGTTAGCATTCAATCTAATGTTATCCAATGTTCTTACCATTTGTAGAACCTTCTCCTTTGCATCACGATACCAATCTGGGTGCCAATGTCCTTCAATCCACTTTAGACGAAACGCTGGATTGATAACTGTTGGCCTGAATAAGTTCATGCTTGTAATACAGTCGAGAACTTACACATTGCGAGAATATATGCATCAGTCAGATCGAAAAATTTGTAGTACTTGTTGGCCCATTTAAGACCGACTGTTGTATAGGGTGCAAGTTTGGGATTCCTTCTGAGCAATTCCCAGTAACTGAGTAACTGTTCAAAGGCAGAAATCGCTCCAGAAAGCACCAGTGTTTCTTCACAGGACATCTTCTGTTGCATGGTATGTGTCAGAACCCGAGGTTTCTGTCATAGTTCAGACGTCAGCAAAACAGCCAATGTTGTTGGACTTAGTTCATAAAGCAGCAACGAGTGACGTATGTCAAGATAACGAGGACTTAGATTGATAAGGAAGGAATCGACATGTGAAGATAAGATGAGAAATAGAAGCACGACATGCTTGATCCAGCACAAAGGTCATGGGACAACATGAGGCGCGGAGATTAAAGCCTCAAGGCATTTGGACACAACAACACATGGCGAACAGACAACTAGCGCATTGTAGTGAAACAGGAAACAGGCGTGGAAACCTGAAGGCACTTAGTAAAGAAAGCATGGGAACAGGTTGCTTAAAAGCATGGTTGTAGGATGTTTTGCATTGTGGAAAACGAACAGTAGTCGCATGTTTACTAGTATTTAATCAGTAGTTAGAATATTGTATTCCTTAGTCTTTCAATCTCGTTCTTCTACCCTTATTCTTTGTTCGAAAACCTCAGACGCACTTCATATCGTGCAAGTCGTTTGGAACGACACTGAGAAGTAGATATTTGAATCAAGTTCTAACAGTATGTGGGCCCTTGAACAATTGTCAGTCTTTTATAGCTACAAGCTCAGAAGAGAACTTACTTCCAGAACAACTTCAAGATCCTGAAGTTTTTTCCAATCATCATTACTAAGACGAAGATGCTTGAATTGTATCGCAAAGGTGCCTTGAGTAAAGAAAGTATCAACAGGCTAATAATTGATTAGAATAGTATACATCGGCGAAAAGGGTACCCACCTGGTGTAGAATCCCAAGATGTTGCAGCATGAAGAAGGTGCTGTCCAGCAGGTCCAAACATCATGTAAAAGTTGGAATTTATCGATATCAACTGGTTCACCAGTCTCAGGATCAGAGAAATGTCCCTTTTGGTTGCCTTCAAGGATCAAATCCTTGAAATCATCATGATGTGAGGGATCCTCGCGGACGGTGTGGAAAACGAGTCAGAAATGTCACGTCTGAATGAACAAACACACACAACACTACTAACACCTCAATACACTCTTTATATCCTCTTAAGTAGTTTGGGTCTCAAATAACTTCAGTTTGCAGAACAACTCACTTTGTTGCGAAGTTGTCTGGGACTTGTCTCTTTGGGAAGAGCAGTTTTGTTTCTAGAAGGTTTTAAGTGCTATTAACACTAAGGGTGGTCTCTTAACACTAGAGTTCGAAACTAGAAGTTCTTTGTTCAACTAGAGATCTTTGCTAGACTAGAAGCACTTGTGATGCCAATTCTTTCAAGACTAGACTTTGTTCTGATTTCTGGTTTTCCTTAAGCTCAAACTAGAGTTCTAGACCGAGAGACAATTATATTTGTTCCTTTGTCCGCTTCCAGCAAACAAGATTGCTCCTGTACTAGACACTAGACTAGGGTACAATGCTCTAGCTATTTACTACAAACTGCAGGCCTTATATACTTTACAAAATAGATGATAAATAAGATATGAGTCATTGTCTAAGCACCGCCAAGGTGTTTCACCAAGGTGTATCAATCAGCATTAAGTGTACAAAAATAGAACTTGTCAACCTGAGACCTCCTAAGTGGAGTCCAAGCCAATCTGGTATAGATGAAGAATCCTACTTGGTCAGAACATTCTGTCCTCATAGTATCTTCTAATAGATGTGTGTCTCGTTGTCTTTGTGGTCGAAAACCGCCTTTAAGGAATGTCAACGGTCCTTCCTATAGGTTCATTGTTCTTTAGGGGTTGTCTTTGTCTGATCATCTCGTCGTTCATTAACAACAGATAGGGTTCAGATAGAGTTCCGGTCATGTAATTTTCATGACACAGGTCCGGAGCACTGTGCCGCTTATGCGCTCACACTGGGTGTATGTCCTTTCCCTTGCGCAACTCGTCAAGTCTCGAATAGACATCTTGGTTCATAGTTCTTCGTCATGTATTCAGTCTAGGCCATTATGTGGACAATGCTAGTTTGTTCTTCTGATAGATGGCGACATTGCCTCATTGGTCTCTTATACACTTTCAGGGCTGATAAGTGAAAAGCAGTGCGACCAAGGTCCATGCGCATCGGTCTTATTGGCAATGTGAAGCTTTGTTCCAATGCTCCTACATTGTCCCAGCAGTCCAAGGAGATGTCAAACTGCCCTAGTTTGATAGAAAACAAGGCTGTATTTTGTTATGCCTCATCATCTCCCCCACACTTTAATTCCAACTGCCCCTAGTTGGGCCCTGCTGAATCCCAGCGAGAAGTCTGGATATGCTGGTTGAGGCAGAGCTATGGAGTTCAATGACAATCAAGCCAATATAGCATGATCTATGAAACATGGAATTTCCCTCGATAATTAATTGATAATTTCTGAATGAATGCCATTTATATATTCATATATTCATACGCAACAAAAGAAATAAAATATCAAACATTCAAAAAAAAGGACAAGTCTGATTGCACAAAGAATGTTGTTGAGTGCAAGTGCTTGAGCCACTGAAAAACAAAAGTGTGTCATAGCCATTATACCGCCACTGTGTCCTAAGAGCAATTACCATCAGATTCTATGAATTCTACCAGGGAGCAGCGAGTTCTCTGCACCTGTATTTCAAGCGGCTGTAAATCATGGGTGCTTGAAGGAAAATCAGTGACAAGGACAACAAAGAGAGCACACGAGAAAGCGGACAGGAACCAGGCCTCCACTGTTCCTCAGATCCCCAACTGAATCCAGCAGCCTAAACGACAACCAGATTTTGACCGCTCCAGTCAAGGAGGCCCAAAAAGGCAATGGATACGAGAGGCAGTCCCAGAGGAAGGTGGAAACCAGGACAGTGAAGATTTGGGAGCTGACTTTGAGGCTCCCACTGCTGGGATCCAAGGGGATAATGTGAACCAGGCAGAGGATAATATTCAGGATCTGGGGAGCCTGGAAGATGAAGAGATGAATGCACCCAACGAGGAAGGCATTCACGCACCAGAAGGGTCAGCAGCAGCTGAGCCAGAGCCAGCACCACAACAAACTAGACTGCAAGAATCCAACATAACCTCAGTCCAAACCTCCTTGGAATTCATTCAGGCCCTTGAAGCTTCAACATTGCATGATCTGGGGGCAGACCTAGCGAATAAGATCAAGAATCCGATCCAGGAGACACTTACCATCGACGATCCAGATCACCGACTATCCCTCGACCTCTATCTTGCACTGACAAATGCTTCAGAGGCAGCATATAATCTTGTCTCTGCTGTGGTCCGTCACAGATATCCAGAATCTGATATTTTGTCGTATTATCGAGTCAAGAAGCTGGTTGAAGACCTCAGTGGTGTCAGCACCATCTCAGACGACATGTGCATCAATTCATGTGTTGCTTTCACAGGACCATGGAAAGACCTGCAGCAATGCCCTGAATGTAATCAACCATGGTATGAAGAAGGAAAGCCAGGCATACCTCAGAAACGGTTTCATACCATTCCTATTGGCCCACAGCTTCAGGCCAAATATCACAGTCCAGAGAGCGCAGAGAGCATGACATACCGCAAGAGATGCACCAAACAGAATCTAGCAGAGCTAAGAGCAAATAATGGGCCATGTACATCACTGTACCATGACCTCTTTGATGGCTCCAATTACATCACCTCTGTGATTGATGGCAATATCCTCGAAAACGATGTTGTGCTTGTCATGTCGCTAGATGGCACTCAGTTATATCAGATGAAAAGGTCAGATACCTGGATCTATATCTGGATTGTCATGGACCAGTCACCTGAGCTGCGTTACCAAAAGAAGAACGTCCTTGTTGGCGCTGTCATTCCTGGCCCCAACAAGCCAAAAAGCTTGGATAGCTTTTTATTCAGCAGTCTTCAACATGTCGCAGTCCTTCAAAAAAGAAGGATTAGTGGTGTGGAATGCAGCATATTGCTCAAAAAATCCTGACGCCCCTTCTGCAGCGGGACTCTTTACCTTATATCCTTTCCTCATGCTTATCTCTGCAGACGAACCAGGAATGGCTGCAGCAGCTGGAATGACTGGTCATTTTGGAAAACATGAATGCCGCTTCATGTGTCCTTTACCAAGTCGTCGACCGCCAGAAAGTACCCACTATTATCCAGCTTGTTTCAAACCTGTCGACTATGATGTTGAAGGGAGCAATCATGATGATGTCCTTCTGCACCCTTTACTAGCTGGATTCACTTCATCAACTTCACGGACCCGTTATTTGCAAAATCTCAACCTTCTCATTGCATCGCACAATAACACCCAGTACCAGGACCGACGTCTCGAGACTGGAATTGTCAAACCTACAATTTTTGAAGGACTTCCACAACACCATATGTTTCCTGTTCCAACATGTTTTCCAGGTGATGCTATGCATCTCCCATGTCTTAACATGACAGCACTATTCCTTCCCCTATGGCGAGGAAGCCAAAAGGAATGTATGGAGACTGACACTGTTGATAGCTGGGATTGGGCTGTGCTGAGAAAACCAGAAGCATGGCAAGCACATGGAAAGACAGTAGCGGATGCGACACCATACCTTCCAGGATCCTTTGACAAGGCTCCACGGAATCCAGCTGAGAAGATATCGAGTGGCTACAAAGCATGGGAGTTTCTGATTTACTTCTTTGTTCTGGGTAAACTCTTTCGTTTGAATATTGCCTTGTCTTACACCATTTGCTTCAGGTCCTGCTGTCTTTTATAATGTTCTACCCGACATCTACTGGTGCCATTACTGCAAAGCTGTACAAGCAATTTGGCTACAGTTGCAGGAAGAAATCACTCAGGATGATGTTGTAGCTGCAGATTCTCTGCTTACAACCTTCTCAGATGACTTTGAGCACCTTTATGTCCAACGTCGTGCTTATCGCATCCATTTGGTGCGCCACAGTATTCACTCACCTTCGCATTTTCCTCCTGAAACCACTCATATTGGTCCACCGCTTATCTACTCACAATGGACTATGGAGCGAACCATAGGGAATCTCGGTGAAGAGATTAAACAACATTCTGACCCTTACTCAAATTTAGCACAGCGGGCACTCCGAAGATGTCAGGTCAATGCCATTAAAGCAATGATACCTGACATTGAGCCTGTGACTGACTGAACTCCCGACTATGCTGAGGACCTTGGTGGTGGCTATATCCTGCTGCCAAAGCAAGACACTGTTCTCCGAGTCATGGATGCCTGTGAAGCAACAGCATTGGATATCTATCTTTGTGAAACACAAGGTATCAACAACACCGTTCATGAGGTTCACAAATGGGCACGTCTCAAGCTTCCTAATGGTCAGGTTGCCAGGTCACTATGGTGTGAGAAAGGTCGTGTATTGACCAAACTCAGAATCAGTCACAATGTCAAGGTATTTGATCTATCTTTCGCAGAATTTTTGATACTAATAGATTTTACAGATCCTTCTCAATGGCCAGATAGAATTTGCAGAGGTCTGGTATTATGCCATTCTCAAAATTGGCGAAAGTCGCAAGGCAGTTGCAGTTCTGTCACTCTATTCACGGCCACATCCAGGTCTTCTCCAGGCTTCCAGTGGGATGTATTGGACAATGCAACATCTTCGAGATACTGGTGTCATTGTTGCAGATGTAACAACCATTCAGGCTTGCGTCGCTGTGATTCCAGACCTGCAATATGGAAAAGTTCATCATGACAGTACTGAAAAAGACTGTTGGTACCTTGGAGAGCGCCCAGGTTTGAAGTTAGCAGGAATGATTGGTCTTGTAGATCCAGAGGCTGAGCCTGATGTTATAGTATAGCTACTTGATTATCGTTCAAATTGCTTGTTCAATTACTGATTTAGTATCTCAGTCATACAATATCAGTCAGCATCGTCATTGCGTACTGCTACCTTACTCAATGACCACATCATCATCAGATTCTTGTTCTCCTTTTTATTACTTCCTCTCTTTTCTCAGCCCACTCACTCCAGCTTCTTGTCATGCACTCTTTCTCTGGTTGGAAGGTTTATCCATTCAAGGCCTTGCTGTGTGACTTTCTTGCAGTCATTTGTCGCAACACCTTTGTCTTGCTTTGGCATTGCGCTTAGTCCAGGGCAGGCGCTTGGAATCACAAGCACCTGCTATAAATTCCAGTGTAAAAGGTGGCTTTCTACTTCATTTATATCCTGTTAACTCTGCCAAAGCATCATCCAAAACTATGACCACTGTCCATCGTTTGTACACTGTCATTGTGAATCCAGGAAATATTGTATGTAGTCACTGCTCTTTTGAGAAGAGTACAATTGACTTATTCTTTCTGTCTGCAATAGAAAATTTCCGTCAATTTTGACGATGTACCTGCTGACATGCCTGAGCCAACTGTAACTATTGGTGCCCAGCCAGGTATCTCGTACACCTTGATTGCATCATCATCTCTGCAACCAGCATATCCAACTCCCACCATTGTGGAAATGCTCCATCAAACCAGAACTCCTCTGAAGTGCCCTCTTGCTTCCAAGAAGAGAAAGCGAACTCCAGCAGCCCCATCAACAACCCATGTATCAGAGACTGACAGCAATGCACCACCTAGGTGCCCTAGATCACCTGGACATCTGACAACCACCGAGGAAGATGATTCATCTGATGAGCTGGATATCGTCAGTCTGACTGCTTTGCGTCAGGAGGAAGAAGCAGTATATCCTTCCCACTGCTGCTTTCGGACAATGATCTGGACTTCAAGGCAAGATTGTGGGAGAAGTGGGATGAGCTATTCAGTGAAGGTTCTCCAAAATGGAATAAGGAACTTCTTGGGACAGAGCCAAATGACTCTCCTTGCGCAAAGAAGTATGCAAGGCAGCGAAGTGCTTCTATTCCCTAGTCCTTACAGTGTAACATCTATTAATCTGTTCTGAATGTCTTATCTCTGTTAAACTTACCTCAATCCGAAGCTTGAGTGAAACGTTAAACTTTGAAGTTGGCGAGAAATAATTGTGGGAAATCTGTACACGTGCTGCATACAGAGCGTGATGATCGTGATGCCATGTTGACAACTTCTCTCATGTTCTTGCTTTCTCTCCAGCCAGCGGCCCACATCAGTATGACTAGAAATAGCCAACACGACGCTTTAGTATGTCAAAAAGGTGGGTCTGGCTGCCAAAGCGTTTAAGCAAAGCGTAACAATGAAATCCATAGATTTTCCATTATAGAACACGACAATTTCGACAAATACCCACATTCCACTCTTTCACTTGCACCACTATCTTGCCCACAACCCAACAATGACAGACAGCTTTCTCCAATCATACTCT
Source organism: Mycena floridula (assembly GCA_029320655.1). NCBI lineage: Eukaryota > Fungi > Basidiomycota > Agaricomycetes > Agaricales > Mycenaceae > Mycena > Mycena floridula. The sequence continues at coordinate 1,866,152 of JARIHS010000010.1, forward strand.
CATCGCCTTGCCCATCCTGGGGTCAGTTCTCCTCCAATTGGACCGATTCAGGGCCATTTTCCGAGCTCACCTTCCTTGTTCTCGGTATCACCAGTGGCTGGAGCTTTAGTGCAGCCAGCTATTGATCCATTTCTGGAGCGACATGAACCACGCCTGCCTCATTCTACTGTGGTTCCACCGAGTAGCAGGACACCCAGCACCAGTCCTAGCTCTTCACCATCACACGAAATTTTCGAACTCCAGCGCAAGAACATGGAGCTATCAGTGAAGCTGCTTACAGTCTATGAGGAGAATAGATTGCTCCATGATGAGAATTGCAGTAATTGTGGTTTAAAGTGCGTGTTTTCTGACTTGGGCCATAGATCTTCTGTCCTAATTCATAACTTCCAGGCATGCATATGATCTGCTTATTGATACCGTTCAAAAGCAGATTGGCTCAGCCTCTTCATCCAGCCCAGGACCTAGTCCACTCGAAAGACCTATTCTGCCACAGTTATTCCCAGCCGATCCAAAATACCGCAAGACCCTTTTCCTGTGGTATCAGAAATCCTGGAATGCTCTATATAAGCAGGCCAAAAGGGAGACCAATATTCTGACCATCCAGAGCATTCAATCTGATGATGACGATGAAGCCAAAGCCAAAAATTCAGCCACTGTCGACAATATTCCTCCACCTCCTCATGGTTTCAGCACCCTAGCCTTGGGGAATGAAAAGGGTAGTTCTCGTGCAGCAAACAACATCAATGTAATGATGCGATACATTGTCGATATCGATGGCAATATTGTCAATGGCAACACAGCCTCCCAAATTCGTCAGTTGCTCTACACCTGATTTCAGGAGCTTCACCAGCAGGGAATAGCACCAGACATTTGGTGTATGGCGAGTCTGACAGCTGAATGACTTGTCAACTTTGAGTTGGAGAGCAAATTCGAGGAACTTCGGTACTGCTACAACAACTGGAAGCCACAAGAGCTTGCGAAGCAGCTATATCCAGCCTGGCATCAGAACCGAGACCTTACCAGCACCAGCAGAGCTGTCCAGGTAATTTCATCATTCTTTCGTCTCATACCAGCTACTGAACATCATCCAGGTCAATGAGGAAAATATCCAGCAGCCAGTAATCCCACCACCAGAAAATGAACGTCCACCATCGCCAACATGGGAACCATCACAATCACTGGTGTCAGCAACAGAGGAGCAGTCAGACACTCTTCCCAATATCACTGGCCAAGATCAAGTTGTCGAACCACCTGCTACCCAGAGTACCAATGGAGACGAGATTGATGGTCAAGCAGGACCGCATCAGGATGGTGGTGCAGAGCAAAGGGTTGACCTACAGAACTTGGTATGCATTACTTCACCTTCGTATTTGATTTATTCTAAAGACATGTTTCTTGATTGCAGGTTGTACAGAACTCACTGTAAGTCTCTTGTTCTTTCTTATTTTGGACATACTTAACATCTCTTGAAGGTACCTTGGAGTCCAGCCATCGTTTCAAGAGCCTCCAGAAGATCAAGATGAACAAGAAGAACAGGCAGGAGGATCTACCAACCAAAAGTACAAGAATCCGGATGCAATCATGAAACCATCGAAGAATGCAAAGACAGCTCGGTGGGTTTTACCTCATTTCATATTGTTCATTGGCTCATGGACCAAAGGGCGCTTTGCTCAGTCGAGTGGTGCAAGGCCAATGTCAAAGGAACTGTTTCACAGTTTGACGACTATTTCAAGAATCTGAAAAAGGACAATCCGGTCGAATACCAGGCAAGTTCATCAAATTCAACCACTATACATATTGTTGACTATCCTTTTCAGCGCTGGGAAGCACTCGCTCTACCTTTCAAGACCACTCGCAAGCCCAGGGCCACCAAGCATCCATAGAATGTAGCATATTTCAATGTATAAAATAACCCCCATAGAAGTTTCATATATCGGCATGTTTCGCGCTGAGAAAAAGCCACAAAAACTTGCCTTCATTGACCTTGCCATGCATAGATGCAGCTATATGCTGATGACTGTGATTTGGAACATATTCATATCAGTCCCTTGAACGACCTTGAAGCCATGGCAGAAAATCTATGAAATGGGCAATTTTGATATGGTCGAGCTAGTGTGATCTATGTCCTACATTTTCATAGATCCACCTCGACTGGCATATCCGGACTTCTCGCTGGGGCTGAATCTTAAGAGTGTGTTTTTATAGCATCTTTCTTGTGTCCATCCTAGCTTTACTGAAGAGTACGAGCCCTAGACTAGTCGTATTCCAGAATTGCATCTGTGGCCTTATTTCTGCATCAATGATCCATCAAAACATAAGTGAGCAGAAGCAACCTAGTCGATCTGCAAGCCCTGATCATCAATCAACAATTTTCCTTAAGTTCACGAAATTCCCATGGATTTTCATGATTAAAGTGTCCCTTCTGGTATAATCGAGTGTTCCACATCTTCTGGTGACATGGGCACTTAACTCATAGTTCATTTTAACACGTTTTAGTGTTCCCATCAATATGCCATTACCCCAGGTTTAATTCCTCAGGCGATCTCTTAGTTACCGAGATCATTCCATAAATCTGGGGTTTGCCTTTTACTTTTTTGTTTGCCGTCTGATGGCTTATGTAGCCATATGCCGAAACAAAGGTTGAAGTCCGTTTGTCTTCCTTCCTTTCCCCCGCCATCCTCAATATGTCTCAACGACAATCATCAAGTCCTATTGCTTTGAGCTCTGTCATTCGATGAGTGATAAGCCTTCCACCTGTGGCCACGATGGGTCCTGATTTGTCCAATCCGAGTTCACCAGTTTGACGACCTTCAGTGACTCCAAACCCAAAATCCACTTTGGATTTCCTACTCGACGATGTCCCTCCAAAGGAGCTTGACGTTCCAGGAGATGAGGATTTAGCTATTGAGGGAGACTCAGTTGTCCTCGACAGTCCAAAACCTGCCTCTCATGAGACATCTGTCCAGCCCTCTCATTCACCTGTTCATTCTGCTGGATCTCGTGTACCATCACCAGCTCCTTGGTCGCCTGTGCCTATCCTTTCGAATAGTGCCTCTATGCAGCTCAACCTGTCACCTGAACCGCCGACCTGGATCCCTAAAGACCTCAATCTTTGGGATGATCCTCGTCGTGCCGCTGCTTTAGCTCTTCAAGCTGCCTATCATGCCATAAACGACATGGCCCAACCTATGGCTCCTGATGTTGCCAATATGTTGCCTTTGGTTGCCGACAACCTCAACCATATTCTTTACGCTGCTGCCCATCATTGGCTGCATCTGCTTTCCTCATCTGACTTGCAATTTCAAGTCGCCTGCCTGGTTCAAATTTGCGAATGCATGGTACGTCCTTAGTCATTTCACAATAATTTGTTCTTAATGCTGCTTTTCAGCGGGTTCAAAATGACTGGATACTTTCCGGTCTTTGTCACACCTGCGATTTTCCTGAAAGCATCTATGCCAAATTGTTTTGTACCACTGTCCTTGATTATCTCGAGGAGGGCCACATTCCTTCCCATCTGTTCCCATATTCGATAGCCAAACTTTCGTCAGGTCTGTTGCTCATCGAGGATGAAGACCCTGTCAACTCTCAGGCCAAAGGTCCTTGGCGTGCTGTTCCACCAAAATACCCTGATTATGGCGATGCTTGTCATAGCCTTCATGTCCGACGGAACCATTTACAAAACATCATAAGTGATGAGACCTCTTTTATCTGCTTTTATACTGATTATTTTTCAGTATCATTGTCCTGACATTCTCTCGTCTAGTGGCCAGCTGATACCCTGTGGTCCCGGTATGACCGCCCATACTCTTTTATCGAGACATTTTGAGTTCCAGCATCTCAACGAACTTCACTGCCATGGTTCCTGTGCGCTGTCTCACGACGGCGCAGAGGCTGATGAAGTTCAAGACCTTGAGGCTGTGCCCCCAACTGCCCTTCAACTTCCTCCTACTTCTGTTTTATCCCAGCATCGTCAAGTGACCTATGCTCCAGATGACAATGGTGATACCTCGAGGTGGACAAAGCAACGTCGCCCTGACAGTGCTGGAATCCGTCTTCCTCAGCACCAAGTATGTACTTTTGCCTCTCCTGTAACCTCTGCTTATGCCTGTTATTCTTTTTAGGATACTTCGCACTTGGTAGATCCTGCGGCTCTTCCCGAAGGTTATCAGGCACCATGATCACCCCACATCACGACATTGGTACTTCCTTCTTTCGACCAGCTGGCCAATCTTGTTGACCATCCAGGTCGTCCAGTCAGTCTTTTTCTTGTTGTTGCCTCCAATTCTTTCTGACCCCAATATGTTTTCAGGCCCCACCAGCATGTAGCCAATGTGAGATTGCTGGTGTCCCTTGTGCTCCAAGTCTCAAACTCGGTGACGCCTGCTTCACCTGCGAGTCGTCGAGTAACGTGAATTGTTCGCACACTGCTTGGATCGGCAATGTCTTCTCAGAGAGATCCCGGTTGTATCACTCCGACGAGGCCAACATGCACCGTAAGTTGTCATCTTTTAATTCTTCTAGTGTTGATAGGGTCCCTATAAAAACGACCCTATAAATCGGATTAAAGGACTAATCTGACGTCTTTCTGGCCACTATTGGTATCTTATTGTTCACTGCACTAGAGTTGAGCTCCACACTGCTAGTAAGACTTGTACCTATGTACCGCGGAAACACTAGAACTTGACTCATCACAGCAGATCCAAAGAACTATATGTCTGGTTCATAACGACTGAATGGGCTCTGCGATACCAAGGAACGACTTACAAAGAAGCTTACTGATTCCGAGGTAGTCAGCGGGATGAGCCATGGTCGCTAGCGCAGCACGGCTCCGAGACATCGGAACAGGTAGATCAAATGATCGACAGATAAACGATGACTGATTAAGGACCGAAAGGTTAACTCGATCAGTTTATGGTTTCCAGTGATGAGGTAAAAGAGTGCTGGCTTCCGGTTATGGATCGCAGTGGGTCCGTGCGGTACTTCCTCGGAAAGAAGGAATCTTTTAGTTAAGAAACCAGGTCAATCGAGGTGGTGTTTCGATCGTGACTCAGTTGTGTAATGGGCGATTGACGGTCAACATGGGAGGCCAAGGAATTGGTTTATTATCAAAAGTACTTGACGCGACTAGCTTAAGCTATACCTCACGGAAAGACATCGTTTAAAGGCTGGCTTCATACACGACAAGCCATAGTCTTATTGGTCTTTAGGGATGACGTGGAAACAAGCCTTACCGCGAAGTCTTTGGTCTGCCGTCTTGGGGCATCAGTTTAATGGTTTTCGCAGACACCAAGTAGACTCCACCTTCACGAGGGATGGCCTGATAGCCGAGATAGAGGGTGCGCCGGTTTATGAGTTAGTTATTTATCATCATCTTTGGACAGTATTTAAGTAGCCTGTTTGTACTAAGTAAAAGTAGAGAATCAGTGGCCCACTACGCTTTAGTGCAGGATCCATCTTGTACGCTCTCTGTGTTGAAATCATAAGATTATCTGCACTTGTCTCGTCTTGTCTTGTTCTAGTCTCTAGTCTCTAGTCTTGAAGTCCTTGTTTCGGTAACAGGCAAACCCTCTCATATCTAGTCTCTAGTCTTGTCTTGAAAGTCCTGTTTCTAATAGGCAATACAAACCGTTGGCTTAAAACACCAATACAAAACCCCTTCCGAAAACATACTACCCCGCATCTTGGGTGGAAGTCTACGTACCGTGGAATACGAACTTGCCATGGAAACTCTGTGCAGAAACTTTCCAAGCTTCCAAGTCTCGTTTGAACTAGTTAACCAACTCGCACAAAGAGGGTATTAAAGAGATATTGTGGTGTGTGTTGGGTGCTCGATTTGTCGCCACTCACTCGTGTCATTTCCATCCCGTCCGTTAGGATCCCTCACATCTGGAGCCCACCGCAAGGGTTATCAGATTAAATTGAGACCTGCTTGAAGTTTCACAAAGACTTTACCAACACAAGTTCTAAGACATGGTCTTAGATCTTCGCACCTAAGCTAGTTTGGCTCCAAAACTCAATCCGAAAGGAAAGAGTAGAGAAGTTGAAACAGAGTTTAGACCCGACCCAAACAACCCTGTTCAAGGACCATCCCATCCGCGGATTGCTTCAGACATTCCTCGTAGTTCCGGTGAACCAAGTACTTCCAAGAAAGAAGGAAAACATCCGGTCAAGGCACTCGTTGGATCAGAGAAAGATCAGCAAATTGCACAACAAGGATTAAATCAAGCAAATTGAGCAGCTAGATGCAGAACAAACAGTCCAACTCAAAGTCGTAGTCCTTTACGTGGAAACAGTCCTATTCGTTCTCTTACAGAAGAACAAGAACAGAATCTAGATGATAGTTTATCTCGTCTATCCCTAGAGAATCTAAACATTCTCTCAGAATTGCTTAGTTCGAACTCGTTGCCATTTCAGAACTCAACACCTATACCAACACCGATATCTAGTCCCGTAACAAGTCCTCAGGTTAATAACACCATGACGACTAATATTTCCAAGAAGGATATGCCTTCTTTCAGAGATCGCAAAGCTCCGCACTGGGAACGCGACCATGATGAGAAACAAGACATTCCGCGGTTTATCCGTGAAGTCACTGACCTCCTCGACAGTTGTAAGATCACAGACAAAGACGAGCGATGCAAGTGGTTATCAGATTATGTGGATCCACAGACTCGAAGAGAATGGTGCACCTTTGAAGGGTATAATACCAATTATGATACCTGGACAAGAGCCATTGTCAAAGACTATTCCCTCAAACTATGTATTGAGAAGGAAGGAAGTTATTCGAAGTTAGATCGAGTCATTCGAGAGACTGGAAAGCTGATGAGCGATGATTTTGGAGAAGTCCAAGATTATAAGCGAGCTTTCCAAGGAGAAGTAGCTACGATGCTAAGCGCAGCAAAGGCCAATGACCAAGACGCACCGCTTTCAAATAAGGTGATCTGTGAAAGGTGGTTGAAGCCTATGTCCAAAGAGTTTGTCGTGAAGATTGATGAGCGTGTGAGGCTTACTGAATCAGAAAGGGCCCGCGCTATCAGTTATAAGCCGTGGAGAGCTGACGACCCTTGGGCCTGGAAAGACCTAATCTCAGCAACGATTGAAGTAGCATACCGGCAGCATAATGGAGGAATGAAGTCTTTGTATGGTGCAGAATCTGCCGTGGAAAGCCAAGTCATTCACCATAAAACTGACGAGGAATTGCACTTGATCAAGCAAGAGCTAGCATTGCTACAGGATGCCCTCGGCACCCAGAACCACGAAACTAAGGAATTGCTGGCTGCATTAAAGCAAAATTCTTGGAGTACTGCGCCGTGTCAGTTTACTCCCCAGCCTGGCCCAATGGCACCTTCTGGATCAGGGGGAGCGGTTCGTCAATATGGTGACGATTGCTTCTACTGCTCAGAGACCGGGCACAGACTGAACGCATGTCCGTCATGCCAAGACCACATGAATAAGGGTTGGATCAAGCTAGATAGCTCAGGAAAAATGGTGTTAACGGATGGAGTCTACATTTTGTGTAATCTGCCTGGTTCTAACCAGAAGGAAAGAGTCGAGATCTGGCACTCCAAGAAAAACAACCTGTTGATGTTTGTTCCCGAGCTTCAAGCGGTCCAAGAACTGAAAGAGGAATTTTGCGAACGAAATATTGATGCACTCGTGATGGCCGGCTGTGACCACTGCCGTTTGGCAGATGAAATCAGCTGTCACAGCCGGCCATCACAAGTGCATCAACAATTCGTTTAAGGCACTCCTTTTGGAGTGCGTTGGCTTCTGCCCCTGGTGAGAAAAGGCTCATGAACCAGAAACTGAGGAAAGTGAAGAGGAAGCGTTCGAAAGAGATTTAGACCTACCCTATAGAAAAGTCAAACCTCTACAGAGCGTTCCTGGTCACTTACCGTGGGAAGCTCCATTTGTTGAACCACAACCAGTACCAAAGGCCTGTGAAGCGATTCTGCGGCCCAAAGTGCAAAGCAAGGCATCTGCCAATAAAGCTCCTCTACAGGATGACAAATCGGTAGACACCTTGTTCAACAAAATAATGGCTACCGAGGTACCAGTCAGCGGGAAAGATCTATTAGGCGCTTCACCAGCATTGGTAGAAAAATTCAAAGTCGCGACAACCAGAAAACGAATGCCAGTAAAGTTTACTTCTGAGCATGGAAGTGTTTTGGTGGTAGAGATGATTGACGGTACAGACAAAGAAATGCCTGAAGAACCGGAGCTTCCGAGGAAACAGGTTAGGTTCATGGAAGTACCAGCACAATCTGAATCAGACGCAGCAACGTTGAAGGTACCTGAGGCTGTCAAAACTCCAGCACCTCGGGAAGATTCTCGAGATGTTATGGCTTATTTCAAGTCCCAGCTTGGCGAAGAATCTATTAGCATAGATGATTTACTGACTGTGACTTCCTTTGTCCAGACTACTCCCACATATGGGCTGCCGAGAGGAAGTCTTGTATGTAGAGATCCGGTACAAGCATATCTCACCACTCTTCCACCAGGGGAAAAACCCAAAGCGGTTTTTGTTGCGCTGGAATCAGCTGGTCTGCAAGCCATCACCCGTTTATCAATGGTACTGTTCATGAGGAATCTCTATTGGATGCTGGCTCACAAATCGTGTTGATGAGTGAGGATGCAGCTTTGGCCTTAGGAATATGCTGGGACCCAGATATACAGATTCATATGCAGAGCGCCAACAACCAACTCGAAAAGAGTCTGGGTTTGGCTAAGAATGTTCCTTTCCGAGTGGAGGACTTAACAGTCTACCTACAAGTTCATGTTATCAAGGGAGTAGCGTACCGAGTATTGTTGGGAAGGCCTTTTGACATCGTTACCGAAAGTGGGGTACAGAATAAGGCAGACGGCTCACAAGTCATCACCCTTAAATGCCTGAATACCTTAAAACAAGTCGTAGTCCCCACCTTCGAACGCGGAAAGTCTCCCACGATATTGGCCAGGAACACAACTGATGTGAAAACACCGGTTTTTCACCAAGCCTCGATGAATTGGTTGACGACCAAGGAGAGATAGCTTTGATCATCAATGTTGATGACCAAGATGTGCCGAGCATTACCCATTATACGAAGCCGAGGCATGGACATGGGTTTAGGAGAGATGAACTGAGGGACATTTATCTGAATGTCTTGGAAGCTTATGCTCCGTGGACGGATACAGGAGGAACATTGCATGCATATTATCACAGAGTTATTGGAGAAATTGTAGACCCAGTGAAGTCATCGCAGGATGACTCTACAAGATCTCCGCGGACAGTCCTGGAAGAAACTGCATGAGCAAAACAAATTCTGCTCAGTCTCTCGGAAGGTGTACAGCTTTCGCCATCCCTATCAAAGGCACAGCGAGCAGCATACAACATTCAAGATTGTTGCAATAGGTGTCATAGACCCTTAAGCAAGGCTGACAAGGAATGGATCACGTGGGAAGCCCTGGGATTGAATGATCCTAAGACAGAGTCTGAAAGCACTCAGTCAGAGGAAGACACGGCTACTTCTGCATCGAAAGGAACAAAAGGGTATCCTGGACCGGTGAATGAAGCTACCGAAAGCGAGAGAACCGCAGTTGGGGAAAGTTCCGAGGTAATGCCTCAGGACGAAGTTGACACTGGTATTAAGGAGACCTTCCTTGGTACGAAGAAGTACAAGAAGGTAGCGGATAAGATCCGACCATTGCTAGCACCATTACCGTTAGGGGCACCTGGTAGTAATATCATACGAAATATTACGGGGACCCTTTAGCAAGTATGCCAGACTTGCCGACCGTGCCGCGGAAGCCGGTTCCAACTGAAGAATACTCTCAGGAGAACATGGACAAAGTAAATAAGGCTCACAAGGGAATGTCTGACTTATGGAAGCAGGAGCAATGGTTGGTTCACGAGACATATGCCCTACAGCGGAAAGCTTTCGCCTTTCAACCTGCCGAGGGAGGGGTTGATATGCCAGTTGTACCTCATATACCTTGGAGAGAAAGGAATATTCCAATCGCTCCTGGAATTTATGATAAAGTATGCGACATCATCAAGAAGAAACTTGAGGATGGAGTATATGAAAGATCAAATTCCGCGTACCGATCCAAATGGTTTTGTGTGGTTAAGAAAGACGGATCTAGCCTCAGACTGGTCCATAGTCTGGAACCACTTAACGCGGTTACTATCACGCATTCCGGTGTGCCTCCTGCGACAGACCAATTAGCAGAGAAATTTGCAGGTCGAGCCTGTGGGGGTATAGCGGATTTGTATGTAGGTTATGATGAACGACTTCTCACGAAAGGATCCAGGGATTATACTACATTCCAAACTCCTTTCAGTGCCTTAAGACTGGTTACATTACCAATGGGATGGACCAACTCGGTACCAATCTTTCATGATGATGTGACTTATATCTTAAGGGATGAAATACCTGAGTACACCATACCGTATATAGATGATGTTCCGATCCGCGGACTGGCGACGAGGTATGAGGATGGAAGAGGAGGTTTCGAGACTATTCCGGAAAATCCTGGAATACGTCGTTTTGTCTGGGAACATATGCAGAATGTTAATCGCATTCTGCAACGCATGAAGTATGCAGGTGGCACTTTCTCAGGTAAAAAGAGCGTGTTATGCGCGATGGAATTCGAGGTCGTAGGTCATACTTGCAGCTACGAGGGACGTAAACCTTCAACGGACAGAGTTGGTGTGATTGATCACTGGGGCGATTGTGAAGACCTAACTGACGTCCGAGCGTTCCTCGGTACATGCAGAGTGTGCAGAATTTTCATTAAGGACTATGCAATGATATCAGAACCTTTGGTAGACCTGACTCGGCAAGGATGACCCTTCAAATGGGAAGTCCGTGAGAAAGAATCAATGGCATGGTTGAAACAGGCTATAAAGGACTGCCCTGCGCTAATGCCAATAGACTATGATAATCCTGGAGGCATTTACTTAGCGGTAGATACCTCACATCGCTCAGTTGGTTTCTACCTGTACCAGATTGACAAAAATGGCAGACCAGTGTTCAACAGGTTTTGCTCGATAACCTTGAATCCGCGGGAAAGGAACTTTTCACAACCAAAGAGGGAACTGTTTGGTTTGATGAGGGCTTTAGAAGCGTCAAAGTATTGGTTGTTGGGCATGAGAAACTTGACTACAGTCTTTGACCGGTACGTTGTACACTACCGGTACTTTGTACACTGAATTCTGTCGTCCACTGAGGGTATCTTGAATTGTTGCATATGACCAGTGAATAGTACCACCAAATGCAAAAGTTTATATCCAATTTTTATGGGAATTGGTTGAGGAATGGCTGAGATATGCATGTTTCAAGATGAGGTAAAATTGTCCAAAATGGGATATCACTACTTTGTACACCAGTAATCCTTCAATAACTTGGTCAAAACATGTTGGATTGCTTTGAAACTTGGTATACATATTCTTCTACACATTATCAATGTTCCTAAATACTGGTATTTTTTATATCTATGTAGTGGCCAATGTATAGGACAATATGAAATTTGGGCGTGCAAACTACCGGTCAAAGACTGTATACAGTCGGATGCCAAGTACATCAAGGGTATGTTGAAAAATCCAGAAGCTGGGCCCAATGCTACTATCAATCGTTGGATTGAGAAGGTATTGATGTTTCAGTTTACCTTAGAACATATCCCAGGCAAGGACTTTGGGCCAGATGGCTTGTCTCAAAGGAAAGGGCAAGCCGGGGACGAAGTCTTTGAGAATTCTGAGGAAGATGCTGATCCGTTGCAAAACGTGACGTTTGTCGAACTGAACGGTGTTGAGCTGCCACTTGAATTTGAAGAATTCAAGGACCAGATTGATACCCGCGGTGGATTTATCCAGACGGTCCAGTCCTACAAGATGAAGCGATGTGAAGTATCTTATCTAGAAAACTACAACAGAGCAGTCGAGGACTTGGGGTTTGGAATCATAACAGATGCTAACAAGCACCGTCAAGCGACATTGGCACAAGAGCCTCGGGATTTCCAAGAGGAGTGTGAATGCCAAGCCGAGGAGACGGACAATTGGAGAGACGCTCAGATCAAGAGGATTATCGCGGAACAGGCAAAGAAGGGGGTGGATCGGTTGGATGCCTTCGTTCAAGCTACCGCATTAATTCCTGATCTGAAAGAGAAGTATGATCCCGATTACCAGGAGCCATACTTCCTCAGAATATGTACACCGTATGGCGTCGATCAAGATTTGAAGTTACCCTTGGTAAAGAGGTGGTTGAATGACAAGTATTGGATTCCTGAGGAAATGAACGAGAAGCAGTATCAACAGTTCGTTAGATATGCTTCACAGTTCTTCCTTGACAGTAAGGGGCGATTGTACAGAAGACATGTGGAGGGTCAGCACCAGTTGGTAGTAGACCCAGCCCATCGCATGTACATGATGAAAGCCTCGCACGACAGTTTAGGTCACCGCGGAGGTGATGCTACTAAAGTGTTAATAACACAACATTTTTGGTGGCCGGAATTGGATAGGGATGTGCAATACTATGTTAAATCTTGCCATAGATGTCAACTGAGGCGAGCTGCATTATATGTTACGCCGCCGGTGGCCACTAGGACTCCCGCGGTATTTCAGGTTTTGCATGCTGACAATATGAAGATGTCTACCAAAAGCAACGGTTATACTTGGATTGCTCATGGGCGAGACGCTCTTTCAGCTTGGCCTGAGGCGAGGCCTCTGCGAGCAGAGAAAGGTAGAGACCTAGGCATATGGTTATTTGAAGATATCATTTGTCGTTGGGGCTGCTTACAGGAAATTGTGACTGACAATGCTCCGGCATTTAAAGCCGTGGTAGCCTGGATTGAGCAGAAATACGGGATTAAAGGGATCCAGATCTCACCTTACAATTCAAAAGCCAACAGCACGATTGAAAGGGGGCATTGGGATTTTAGACAAGCTCTGGTTAAGGCAACGGACAGTGACGTTTCAAAATGGTATTGGTTCTTTCACCATGTACTATGGGCCGAACGCATCACTACGTGGAGAACTAGAGGTTGCAGTCCGTTTTTCATGCTAACTGGGGCACACCCGATAACTCCTCTGGATATTGTCGAAGCAACTTGGTTAGTCGAGCCACCCACGGGAATGATGTCGCGGTCTGAGTTAATTGGCGCCCGAGCACAGGCGCTTGACTGAGCCATGATGGCTTGTCTGGACCTTAAGCAAACAAGTAATGTCGGCCCTGACTAAGCCAGACACCGTGAAAAGGTTACTTTCAGTCCATGCAGGCCAGGGTGAGGTATCGAAACCCCACCCTAGCAATGGGGCAATCAGCCGCTACATATGTTCTACCGACTGAGCTATAGTGGCTGATGAAGGGTAGATACATCGCTATCTAATCGCTCCAGTCCTGGTGTTCGGGGGTGTAAGTCCCACGGTTGCCTGGACTAGGAGGAGGTGACAGCGATGGAGATTGACCCGGGGGTGCACCCATATCAGTAGTTGTTTTACAAAAAAAACTGAGAGTTCACTACAGATGTTTTGCAAGACGATAGGACTTGAGCCCAGTGCCTGTTATAGTATAAAATCACATGATATGCTGCCGGACAAATAAAGAATATTATATAATAAATATTGCTTGGTCAGCATCTCGATGGATGCAGAAATGCAATAAAAATAATTGGCACCAGTGGGATTTGAACTAAAAACCCTAGGGTAAGTGCAAACAACCAGGCACAAGCATCACAAACTGGACACTGTAACAACTCAGCCACTGGGGTGGATACAACTACTGACATTAAGGCCAATATATTACCCATGCAACATGATGGAAATACACTTTTGGCATTTCTGAGGGCTACTCCCTTCTGGACAAAGGGAAATTGATGTGTGACAGTTAGATATTAGTATACCGGAGCTGAACTAAGGAAGATTACGTAATTTCCTAAAAAGGAAAGTCATCGGATTTGGAAGCGGAATGTCTTATACTGGAGTGAATTTGTTAAGGTTGATTAGAGAAATGTTGCTAGTTAACCCAGTATTAACTCAGAGATTTTTACTTTGAATGTTACCATAAATAGTAATCTCCCTTAGTTCAGCTCCAGTATACTCTATCCATTAATATCTAACTGTCCCACATCAACTTCCCTTTGTCCAGAAGGGAGTAGCCCTCAGAAATGCCAAAAGTGTATTTCCATCATGTTGCATGGGTAATATATTGGCCTTAATGTCAGTAGTTGTATCCACCCCAGTGGCTGAGTTGTTACAGTGTCCAGTTTGTGATGCTTGTGTCTGGTTGTTTGCACTTACCCTAGGGTTTTTAGTTCAAATCCCACTGGTGCCAATCAATACATATAAAACATCTCGGTCACCTGATGCTGATTAATTATTTCGTTATCGCTTATTAATTAAATGACAAATCATTTCGGCATCAAGTTGAGCGCTGGCGAATCAAGCGCGCAGGTCACACGTTGGTTCGGATATGTCAGCGAGTGCCAAATTGGTGCCGCCCGGTCATGCATTGAGTTAAAAATACATTAGTGAGCGCCGAATTGGCGCCGGCATGGCACGGAAACTTCGGATGTGTCAGCAAGTGCCAAATTGGCGCCGCCCAGTCATGCATTGGGTTAAAAATACATTAGTGAATGCCGAATTGGCGCCGGCGTGGCACGGAAACTTCGGATGTGTCAGCAAGTGCCAAATTGGCACCGCCTGGCCATGCATTGGGTTAAAAATACATTAGTGAGTGCCAAATTGGCGCTGGCGTGGCGCGGAAACTCCCGGACTGCCGCATTGCACTGTTAAGCTTTTAATATCCGCACCTGCTGTTAACAGCCATCTACACTGCAACTGCAACTGCATCCCAATCCTCATTTGTTCAGTCTGCTTTGATCATACCTTTGTAGATCTGTTTATTTGTGTGTTTTCTACATTGTGGCCTGCTTATTGGGCTATTTGTGGAGGTCTTTTGCTTATCTGATTTCGCTTTTTTGGCTATAGATCTGTCATATTTTTGGGAGAAACTGCATTCCAGAGTTGTACTTTGGGCTGTTGTTGGTGCTTATTCCTCTGATTCCCTGGATATTGAAGAGTCTGTGCCATTTGAAGGTATTTTGATCTCTATCTGAATTCGCTTTTTGTAGCTTATGTAAGACAGATCATTCCTGTACAGAAGCTGTAAAATCCAACAGTTTTGCATTCTGAATTGACATTAGAGTGTTCTTCTGTGCTCAATCATTGGGTTTTGACAAGTTTACCCTTTTGAGCTTTCTTTGAAGTATGATTCCTGTTTCATTTCACTTTTTATAGTAGCTCATATCATACAGGATCTCTCTTATACCCTCAGTTCATATTGCAAGGTCACTCTTTTAGCAGTAAATGACATGTATGTTACAATTTCATTTAATTCTTGGGTTTATTGACTGATTTTCATGTTTAATATATTAGGGAGACTCCTCCAACAACACCACAGCGCCAGCGCAATGTAGAACGTCAAAATGAGCGAAATAATCGTGTTATGAGTACTCCACAACATCGCCGGCTTCCTCAGCCAGTCCCTGATATAAGTTTTGCTCCCCGGGGTCCCAGGGGTGATGATCCATTTATGGATGTGGATGCTGATGGACAAGCTCTTCGCCTGAGCCAGGGAATAGGTGCAGCTGTCCAGGCCCTTCCCCCTTTTCCAGTTATCAGAACACGAAATCCACCGGTATGTAATGATATATTTTCACATCCAGGATGCTTGATTCTTAATAACTTTTCAGGCAATGAATCAACCTGTTCAGAGAGATTTAAATCTGCAAGATAGATATCCTCATTTACCTCCAGAATTACGTGCACAGTTAGCTTCTGTGGCTCCTCACCCAGGTCCAAGAGGCCGGGGGCGTGGTCATGGTCATACTGCTGCTGTGAATATTGAGGCTGGACCTTCACGAGGACGTCCACGGCTTCCATCTCCTGTTCGTTCACATTCACGTTCGCCTTCTCCATCTCTTTGTCCTGTGGGATGTCCACGAATAGCTTCACCTCCACATCACTCTGTGCATCCAAGGATGGCTTCACCACCCCGTGGACTTTCACCTCCACATAATCCAGTGGGTCGCCCACGAATGCTTTCTCCACCTCCTGCCAATTTGGAGGATGGTCCTGATGGAGGTTTTGAACCTCCTCAACAGGATGATGATTTTGATGGCCCACCAGAAAGAAATCTTCCTCCTGCATTCTGGCCTGTGAATGATGAGAATGATCCTTTATTTGAAGCAATAAATCTGGGGCGCATGAACATAGAATGTTCAAAATGCCATGCATTACATTGGCTTTGTGAGTGTTTGGAGTCATCGTCTGACAGAAATCCATGCTTTGGGACTTGCTGCCTTGATGGAAAGGTTCTGCTTCCCCCACTTGAAGCTCCACCCCGAGAGCTGAAAGAGCTGTTTGAAGATGTTGATAATCCTGATGCAAAACATTTCCGGGAGAATATTCGTCAGTATAATGCAGCTTTTGCATTTACATCTCTGGGTGTAAAGACTGATCGGAGTGTCATGGATAGTGGAGGCCCTCCTATTTTCAAGATCCAAGGTGCACTCTATCACCAGTTGGGTCAACTGCTGCCTGGAGAAGATCCACATGGGCAAGCTCTACCAGCCAAGTATGCTCAGATCTATTTTTTGACACAAATGAGCAAATGGATGTTCGTGATCAGAACAACCAAATTCGCCATCAGCTGAAGCGCAATGTCATCAATATCATTCAAGATGTTCTTCATCGATACAATTTGTATATTCCTATATACAAAACTGCTTATGAAAGGCTTCAGGAGAACCCAGATGCTCCAAATCATATTGCCTGGCTGCATTTCACAGCTAATACAGATCAGCGACAATACAACTTACCTACCGGTGGTGAGGTTGCTGTTATTGTTTCAGACAGAAATGATCCTGAGGCAAGGCGTGATGTTATATTGGAATTACGTACTCCACAGGGTTTGGCACGAAAGAGAATATCAGACTTCAATCCTGCATATCAGCCTCTTCTGTATGTCCTCCTTTTTCCACGGGGAGAGCATGGCTGGCATCTCAATATTCCACTCAATCTTCCTGAGCGGGAAAATAATAATGCAAATCATGATGAGGATGAGGAGCATGAACCGCGACCTGGCGGTAAAAAGCAGAAAAAGGTCACCCAGCTGGAATATTATGCTTACCGATTCCATTTTTGTGCTGCACAATATTCATCAGTGCATCTTTTTTTGGCCTGTTTGCTTTTCCAGCAATATATTGTTGATGGGTGGGCTCAGACTGATCAAGCACGGCTGTCCTGGCTCAAGCACAATCAATCACAGCTGCGGGTTGAGCTTTACAGTGGTTTGGTTGATGCAGTACATGCCAATGGTGATGTTGAAGCCAGTGATATTGGTCAACGATTCATTTTGCCCTCATCATATATTGGTGGAACAAGAAATATGTTTCAGCTTTACCAGGACTCTCTGGCTCTGGCCCGGAAATTTATCAAGTCAACTTATTTTCTCACTGTCACTTGCAATCCAAACTGGAAGGAGATCAGAGATGAGCTCCTGCCTGGACAGAGCCCCAATGATCGACCAGACCTTATTGTCAGGGTATTTAGGGAGAAACTTCGGATTCTCATTGACAAGATCAAGAAGGGTCTTTTAGGCAGGCATGTTGCTCATGTCCTCACCATTGAATTCCAGAAGCGAACCCTGCCACATGCCCATATATTGATTATGCTTGGCCGAGAATGGTGGATTGTAGATGCTAACATGGTTGATCAAGTGATCTCTGCTGAGATTCCAGATCGTAATACACATCCCTGTCTCTATGATTTGGTCACCACTTTGATGATCCATAATCCATGTGGTGAACACAATCCCAATGCTCCATGCATGAAAGATGGAAAATGCAGCAAAGGCTTTCCCAAGTCCTTCCAAGAGACAACAACCATGACTGAAAATGGCTATCCAGTCTATCGTCGTTGTAACAACAACAGGAGCTTCCAAAGACGAGGCAATGGGCCTCCTATTGACAACCGATGGGTGGTTCCATATTCACCTATGATTACATTGTTGTTGGAATCTCATGCAAACTTGGAGTGCTGTGTTTCAGTACGAGCATTCAAGTACATTCATAAATATGTCTACAAGGGCCATGACCGGGCTACAATGGCATTTGGGGTTGATAAAGATGAGATAAAGCAGTATTTGGATGCCCGATATGTTGGTCCAACTGAAGGTCTCTGGCGTATCTTCCGATATAACATGCATGAAGAGGTACCAAATGTTATATGCTTACAGGTAAGCACTTTCAAAATTATATCATCTATTTGTGTCATCACTAATTTTTGGGATACAAGTACATTTACCTGGAGATAGACAGGTGACCTTTGATGAGGAAGAGAATGTTCTGGATGTCATTGCACGTGCTGAAAATGCATCAAGCACATTAGAAGCATTTTTCAAAGCTAATGCTGATGAAGAGAAAAAGGAACAAGAATCAGGTGTCCATATCCGTATAGCACGTGATCTGCTATATCAGCAATTCCCTGAGAAGTTTGTATATCAGAAAAAAGAGAAGAAGTGGACAGTACATCAAAAAGGGGGAATTGCTGTTGGACGTATGATCTTTGCACATCCTTCCTCTGGAGAGCGCTTCTATCTAAGGCTTCTATTGACAATTGTGCGAGGTTTGTGATCTTTTTTATGTGCAAGGTTTATTTTTTTTGTTGACCTCTATATCAGGTCCTACTTCTTTTGAAGCTCTCAGGACTCACCAGGATCATGTTTATGGCACATTCAAAGAGGCATGTCTGGCACGTGGGCTTCTCCAGGATGACAGTGAATGGGCACAATGTCTTCAGGAGGCCTCACAGATGCAAACTGGATACCAGCTTCGTCGTCTCTTTGTTATCATTTTGCATGACTGCCAGCCCACCCAGCCTTCTGAGCTTTGGTTACAGTTCAGAATGGATATTTGTGATGATTTGAAACACACATTAGAACGACGACATAACATGGTTGATGTTTCTGATGATGATGTCTATGACTATGGGCTATATCTGATTGAAATTGAGCTGATGGCATTCAAGACATCACTCAAATATATACTTGGGATGCCTTATCCCAACTTTGATCGTTGGAATCAGGTTTTGGGCAATCCTTTGATTGCTGAGCAGTTAGCATATGATGTTGATGAACAGAGACAGCTTGCCAATGAGCAGATTCCAAAGCTCAATGTCAAACAACAAGTAGCATTTGACAAGATTGTGCATGCTGTTCAGAGTAGAACTTCAAAACTCTTCTTCTTGCATGGGCCCGGTGGAACTGGAAAAACATTTACCTACAACACTATCTGCTATTTACTTCGTGCAGAGAGACGTATAGTCTTATGTGTTGCTTCATCTGGAATTGCATCCCTGTTGCTTATGGGTGGTCGCACAGCTCACTCAATGTTTCGCATTCCACTGGAACTATATGCCAATCGTCCTTGCAGTGTCAAAAAAGGCAGTGATTTAGCAAATATGATCAAGCAAGTTGAACTCATCATTTGGGATGAAGTTCCTATGCAAGATCATCATTGTCAGGAAGCTGTTGATTTGACCTTCAAAGATATACGGAACTGCAGAGATCAGCCATTTGGTGGTGTACCTGTTGTCTTTGGAGGTGACTTTCGGCAGATTCTACCAGTCATTGTTAAAGGTCGGCGGGAAGAGATTGTTGGACAGTGTCTTCAAGCCTCACGACTGTGGGCAGATGTTGAAATCCTTTTCCTCACTGAAAACAAACGTCTGGATACTGCAGATCAGGAAGAGCGAGAATTTGCAGAGTGGCTTTTGAAAGTAGGCAATGGTACCAACACTAATCCAGATGGATGTGTTCATTTACCACCTGCCATGAAATGTGCTGAAGATACTGTAGAGTCTTTGGTTCAGGAGATTTATCCTGGTGTTGGCACTCTGGATCCCACACTGAACAATGATCAGTACTTTTTGGAAAGGACAATTTTGGCTGCACGGAATGATGAAGTTGATGAAGTCAATAATTTGGTTCTGGATATGTTTCCAGGTGAAGCAATCAACTTCCACAGCTCAGACTCTGTGCAGTTGGAAGAGGGAGTAGATGGTCATGTTGAATATCCAGTTGAGTATCTCAACACCATCAATCTGTCTGGCATGCCATTAGCAAATTTACGGCTCAAAAAAGGGGTGCCTATCATGATTCTACGAAATCTGGATCCCAAGAATGGTATCTGTAATGGCACACGAGCCATTGTTACACGCTGTACAAGCCGTGTGTTGGAAGTATGGGTTTTGGGAGGAGAGCATGCTGGAAAAACAACCTTCATCCCTCGGATTACACTGAAGTCCAAGCCATCAGATCTCCCTTTTGATTTTCAACGGCACCAGTTTCCAGTACATCTGGGATTTGCCATGTCAATCAACAAGTCACAGGGGCAATCTGTTGACCGGGTTGGATTATATCTTGAGACTGCTGTTTTCACACATGGTCAGCTTTATGTTGCACTTTCACGATGTACATCCAGTCGACGGATCAAGGTATTGGTCAAAGAGAGTCTTAGAGAGGATTTTAAAACACCAAATATTGTATTTCCAGAGGTATTACTGAATTAAAATATATTAAGCTCTCTTTTTTCTCCAGTCCCTCATAATAAGCAAAAACAAGCTGTGGTTCCTCCCGGAGGTAGGTGGCGAGCGGAAGGTGGCGAGCGGAGCGAGCCATCCTACCGGAGGGAGGAACCTAAAGCTTGTTATTTTTATTGCATTTCTGCATCCATCGAGATGCTGACCAAGCAATATTTATTATATAATATTCTTTATTTGTCCGGCAGCATATCATGTGATTTTATACTATAACAGGCACTGGGCTCGAGTCCTATCGTCTTGCAAAACATCTGTAGCAGACTCTCAGGTTATTTTGTATTATTCTTACAGTATGGCCTGTAATTACATACCGAAGACCGTCTTTCAACTCCGATTAGCTGCCGAAGTCGCGACCAGAACTGCTCGACTCCCTCACCGTCGGTCAGACCGAGACCTTTTTTGAGTCATGGATTGTATTCGAGTTGACAAATCCAGCCGTGGCCATAGGCATGCATAGCCGAGGTCACAAACAGGACCCGATCGAGGATCCAATCAGGGAGAAAATCATACTGTGACGAAGATTCAGTCAAAAAAAGATGCATAATGGGTGACCTACCTTGGATACACTGACATCGAGGACACAGGCGACATCATAGCAGAAGGTGCTGGTCGCTTCACGGGGAATCATCTGGCAGAAAGCCTCAATCAAGGCCACAGCGTATTTCTGCTGTTTGCCAGGGGTATCTATATTCGCAAGGAGTATGGGTATGTCATGGCGACAAACAAGGGCCATGATGCCTTTGTCGTCAAACTCTATCCCTTTCCCATTCCCTTCTGCTCCATCTCCAGCATCATCCCCTTTGGCAGCGTGATGAGACTCTCTGCAGCCATTGATTGTGGCTTCCGAAACAGGGGAGGTATAGGCTTTCGCTGGGCGCTTCTTGGCTTGAGCGAGACGCTCGCCAACCGCATCAATGTATTCTTTGGAAAGGAAGCGACGATTTTGATAGAATTCGTTGTTGGCGCCTGCGCCGCGAACATGTTTGTGGTGAAAATTACCGTCGATGGCAACATGAATATCTCCGCCACTAGTTATCAATGATTAACGCCAGAAAACGATGATGGATTATTACTCACTCTTGGTTGAAAGATCTACCAAATAATGAACCGCCGAAACAACAAGGACAAGCTTCCCTCAGGATTCGGTGGCATTCGCCCGGTGTGAGCTTGATTTCGGTAGTCTCGGGTGTGTCATCATTGACGGTTTCGATCTCGTCGACTGGATGAGGTATCGACTGAGCGGTTTCAGTCTCGTCTGCCAGGGATTCGGGGGTAGGTCCCATTCGGGCTCCTGGTGCTGGTGCTGCATAATCAGCTGGTTTGTTCGCAATGACCTCAGCGAGGGTGAAAGGAGGATTGAGGTCCTTCAAAGAGCGGTTTGGTGGCAGAGGAGAAGAAGATACAGGATTTGCTGGACGCTTTTCGGCCTGGATCCGATCGTCGCATTCCTGCAGAGCCTGGGACACTATATCCTCTGTGCGACATTGCAGAACATCATACCATTGGACAGCATTTCCAAGACTTTTTCGGAAAGGATCCTTGATGCGAGCACCCTAGAATAAATGTCAGAATGATCCTCGAAGGGAAGGTGCAATACCCACATCATGACTGATCATTCGAAAGCCTCTCCTCTCGTATGCGGTGTTGAGGGCAGCAGCAAAGGCGGTAATAGAATCACATGAGCGCTCAAACATAGCACGATAGAAATTGAGCAAAGGAATCGCGACAGCGAAATGTGGGGAAATGGGAGTGCAGGGGAATAGCCCATTGGCTACGAGAACCTGGTTGGTCATCGTACAACTGCAGGCATGAACTATCGCCCGAATGAAATCTGCCAAAAAATTTAGCCCAGCATCAAGATGGACTGAACATTCAGCGTACGTTCTAGATATAAGCAGAGCACAGAGGCTTGTGTCGATTCACAGCGAGCCCGGGTGCATTTTGAGCGCAAGGAAGAGGAGAGCTCTGGTGGCACTCCAATTGATGCATTCAGGTATTCCAGGTAGGGCTGGTCTAGACCTGGAAGGATGTCGAGCCAATTCTGATTCTGACACGCTTGGCTGGAGAGACATTTGACTTTCTGCTGCTCCCTTTCTAGCTTCCAAGCCTTTTTCGCTTCTTTGCTGTTCTTGGACGGTGAGGGAATAAAGAGAGCTGGGCGAGGAATGGGCGCAGAGCGCGTCATATTGTGGTCGACTGGTATAATCGGGTTTGGCAGCTGCTGGTCGTCCTCGGCATCCCCCATATAGTTGTCACTCTCCATTTCAGCATCTTCAGCTTCCACCGAAGCCGCGTCAGAGGTCTCTCCACGTCGGTATGCCTCCATTTGCCGCTGCAGCATGAGAACATGGTCTCGGGCACCAGGTATCTCGAGGATGTTTTTGGTGCGTTTGATGTTGCGCTTTTTAACTGGGCTGCGGTGATGTGGACCGAGCGCAAGGGCTACCGGTGGTGCTGGTGCTCTGGAAGAATCATCGCAAGCAGACCGAGGCTTTCTGGCCATTCTGGTAGTGGAAGAAGAAATTATCAGCACGTGTTGCTGAAGTCAGAAACAATAATTTGGAGCTCGTTGCTCTCATTGTGATTTAGAGGTCGGATTTTGAGATTCGAGCTCCTCGAAATCAACTTTCAGAGGTCAGAATTACCATATTTAGACAGGAAACCGCGGACCTGCCACCCGTTAGGTCTATTCTCGGAGTTCATGATCGGTACCTAAGAGGCCTCATCGTACGTAGATCTCGTTGACCTAAGGTGCCTTTTTCAGCGGTACCCGTGCATCAGGAGCTGCATCCTTACCACTCCGTTCACTGCCAGAGTATGCATTGATATGAGTCCTTTTCTTCGCAGTTTTCACTGAAACACCCATTACAGATTTCGTAGCTGTCCATTCATTCTTCGCATGAGGAGTGACCTTCTTTTTCGGAGGAAGGACCTTGTTATCGGTAGCAGACTGGCCAAGCTCAGAGAGAGCATTCTCAATAGCGGTGTTGAGCGCTTCAAGTGTCGGTGTAAGGCTCAATGGCAGATTGAGACGAGTCCGAATGGAAAGACTTTGCAGCTTGTCAACAAGACCCGATAGAATGGTCGTGTCGGTTGGGGTGATATCTGTGATATCGTCGCTCGCATCATCATTGTCTGAATCAGAATCTGATTCTGATGTGGCCAGGTCGTCGGATACAGCAGTGCGAAATACAAGCGAGGTCGGAACATCTGGCACTGCAGTGAAATGGAGCTGAATAGCGCAGAGATGTTTGCAGAAATTAATGAGCAGGAATGAGAGACACGAGCAATGATATGCATTGAGATCAACATCATAGTGATAAGAACTCGATTGAGACTTTACACAGTAAGTGCAACCGGTAACCATCTCGACAATGTCGTGCTTGGGAATTGATGCAGCTCAGGCGCTGATCTCGCGTCTCTTCTTCACCTCCAGGTCTGGTCCCTCAAAGCCCAGCAGTTGACGTTGTTCACGAGCAATGAAATAGGGAACAACAAGTAGGATCAGGATGTGGAGCAAGTGGTCGACTCAATGATTCCTTTTCCCTTCAAGGAATTTCCACTTCAAGACGTGATGCCATCTAATGTTTCAGTTGTCAACATGCCACGATTCAAGATATATAAAGCTCACGCTTCAACCAACATGTTCGTATCAGAATTCTGCCAGATATTGCGGTCTTTGCGATATATCACAGACCACATCTCCTTCATCGACATCCAGTTCTTCTCCAGATAGTCACAGAAGCTCGCTGGTGCAAGTTCTTTTATCTGTTCCCACATATAGTCGAAATCTCCTCTGTCCGTCACTCTAATCCATTTCTTCAACAGCGCCCACAGTTTTGGATAATGTGTTATCGATATACGCTTCTGCCATGCATGTAATACATGCCACCAACAGAGCCAGATTTTCGACAATGGATAGCGGAATCGTAACCGGCCAATTTGTCCAAGGTCGTGGTCGGTCATCCAGTCGTTTGGAAGGACATTGGGATTTTGTCGAAGGAGGTTACTGAGGAAGAAGTCGATGGTCTCAGCCCTGGCATTGGAGCTGATCATCCAAGCAGCAGGTACGCCATGTCCCCAGCGGTCACGGACAATGACTGTAAAAAGGCTCATATTAACATAGTGCGTCGTGTTGTGTGTTGCGTCAAGGCCTGCAAACTGGGGACCATATTCTTCGAAGCACTTTTGCTGAAAGGTGGTCTGAATACAGAGTGCAAAGACATCTGATTCCATTGCATAGCCGACAGGTACTGAATCACTGCTGCTCTTGAATGCAAGCACTGACCCTTCTTCCTGCAGGTTTGCGACCCATTCCAGCATCAAGCGACCATCATCTGGATGTAACCGAATGGTTTCGGCATCAATGTTTTTTAGAATGCGGTGGATATCGGCCATCGTAATATGTTTGCGATGGTGGGAGGTTCTGTCAGGATTCTGTAGGTTTTTGAGATTCTTCTCTGCATGAACATCACCCTGAATCTCCCGCAGCACTCTCTTTGGTTCAATCCCCATACGAAGCATCTCCACAATCCGTAGTCGATCGTCTGGACGGATTCGTGTATACATCAGATTCGCGTTGCCGATGGCATGGTCGTGGACATCATTGTAGAAGGCGAGAATATGAGGTGTATTGGGGTAGAATCTGAATGTGATGCGACATTGACATCCAGTCCATTTCTTTGACCTTTTGCGCTTTCGGTCAGGAAATTTCAGCTGGTAATTGCTTTTACCATGAGAACCCTGGCGCGAGCATACATAGATATGTTTCTCTGTCCATGGTTTGTCTGTGCTCTTGGATTTATTCTGCCTGACCTCTTTGCGGAGAAGCTCGATTGACTTCGAGAGCTCTTCTCGCTGGATCCAGGCCTTCATGTCCTCTTTTGAGCCAAATTTCTCCTTGTATTGTCGCTGTCGCAAGTCATATAAATAGGACCCGCGTGCGAGAGCTGGTTGTCGGGCAGATGTGGTGGGAATTTCTTCCAGAGAAATCAGTCTGAACCGGCCAGTGGCAAAAGGTTCTGCCAGCAAGCCCGATGATGCGACATGAGACTGAGATGGAGCGGTGAAATCTATGGGAGCAGGATCCAGCCTGAATCTGAAGCTGGACATTTCAACGCGTGAGAGCGGTCACGGGATTAATAAAATCATTCAACGAACATTTCAACATCTATTAGTCAACAGTGAACACAGCGTCGCTCATTATTCGTGAGCGTACATCCCGCCAAAAGCGCCCTGAGCGGCAGTCACGTGCAGTAATTACTATATGGGGCGATTACAAAAAAGGAAGTGTGGGGACAAATGTCAAAAGTTATTTACCAAGGCCCCAAAAAGAGCAGGTTATTAACCGATTGGGCTATCACGTGCAGTAAATTTCTCGTCCACGTCAGCCTATCCTTCTTGACTGTGGGCGTGTCAATTCCCATGAACTTGCCATCAATCCTGCAGAGGGCACAGAAAATGATTTCAGCCTGTCTTTCCTGTAAAACTATGTGTGGGAGCAAATTTTGTGGCCTGGGGCGGCGAAAATTAGCAGCGGCATCAGCATGTGACCTGCGGCACGTGCCGGTAAAAAACTAGTAAATAACACCCCCTCGAACAACCCTCCAGTAAATTACCCCGTCAAATACCCTTGGGAGGTTTTTTACACAACGCTAGTCCCATGCCTGCTACCTAATTCTTGAGGTACGGGTCTTATAGGGCCTACCCTCAAAACTCATGTGAATCGCGGTGTGACCGTATGGTGGCAGTGATATGCTCGGTGGTTGTGTTTGGCAAACGACCGTGACCCTGGGAACCGGCTCAGAGACTACGACACCAGCTGGGACCCAAAACCCACTACCTGCAAACTCGTGTGAATCGTGGTGTGACCGTATGGTGGCAGTGATATGCTCGGTGGTTGTGTTTGGAACGGTCCTCTGAAAATTGTCGGATCGCTTGTATTGACGAAATATGACTGGTGGCTAGTTTTTACATGAGAAGGATTTTAACGCTTGGCGGAGCCTCGGTAGCGGGCCCTGCTGCTCGCCGGCCCTTCCGCGTATTTCTCATTTGCTGACGCGGCCTCGATAAGATCACCAGTGGCTCACCATTGTCACCAGCTAATCATTGCCCTGTGGACGATGGATGCTTTGTAAAGTAGACCAGTCCCATTTCCTCAAGTCATCCACAGAACATAAGTATGAGGTCAGTTGAATCCTCAGCTCCACAGAGGCTACAGTAGTACTGTAGTTTTCCGACCAACAGTTCAGTCCCATGGTCATCATGTGACATGTCACGCTTAATTCCGAGTTCAAAGACCGGAGTCAGCCATGACATACCAGTTCAGCATCAAGTCCAAACCATGTTTGACAGCCATGAAATGATCAATTTTCTTTCTTTTAATTCTGCAGACAATGTAGAAAGGACCTCCAGAACATAAATTGGAGGATTTTTGGGCAGTTTTTGAAGGATTTCAGCGAAAAATTCCCTTTTTGGGCCGTGGGAATGTCACAGTTGCCAGTTCAGAGCTCGAAAACCACCGTGACTGTCACGCCTTTTTGAGTTCAGTTCAGAGGCCGGCGTGACCCGTGACGAACTGTTGGTCAGAAAACTACAGTATCTTTATCGTGTTTTTGCAGTCTAACCACTTGTGCCCTCAATACCCAGTAACGAGTTGCAGGTACTGAGTTCGAAAGCTCGTGACCTTCGGGGCTTTTGCTCTGCTGGCTGGGGACGCTGCTAACGATGTTCGGGACCCAAAGATCACCTCGCCAGTCACTGGCACCGTCTGGGTCATCGGAACCAGAGTTAATGTCACTTGGTACTTGCATTCCACTTTAATTCGGCTTAAAGGACACTGACATCCTGGTAAAGTCCCTAGATAACGAACCAGCCAACGTTTCCAATGGTGGCAAGATTGTTTTGAGAAAAGCTTGCCAAATCACTTCAGGTTTGAGACTTTCATGCGAAGAACAATAAATATGCTCACCAATGTAATTTTTCAGTTGGCGATCTCACCCCAGCGTTCGATCTCAAGGCTGCAGACGGGTTCTTCGAGCTCACGGTTCCTGTTGTAATTCCTGGAAATGACTACGAGATCATCTTGTTCGGTGACTCTGGAAATATCTCAGAGGACTTTACTATTGCCACTGCTTGAGGGCACAGCGGTCATTCAAATTATTACGCACATTTCTCGGGAATACACAATATAGTTTGAATCAAAGAAGAGCATCAACGTTTCACGAATAGCTTGGAGTGGCGCATGCCGCTGAAACTCGAATTTTGGAGCAATTTGGAACTGAGAGACTTACACCGGGGGCAAATCATGATGCACCTGAGGTTAATGCACCTCAGCTGCACCTAACTCGCACCTAAGTGGCACCTGTTGAAATGTGCACCTCTTCTGGACACATTTTCCCACATGTGATATGATCAGGGGCTGTGTCGAAAAGATTTGAAACCAAGTCCACTTTGCCTTTACTTGTATTCCAGCATTCATTCTTCCTCAACTTACAGTATCTGTTGTTGTTTATTGCTAGTGTTTTTAGCAGTTAACCCTAACCCTAATTGCTGGTGAGGATTGGAAAAGTACAGAGGATAAAGAAAGAGAGCTATCTTACGACATGTCATCAGCATCTCGGCATCACACAGACCTGTCCATTTTTCGCTCGAAATGGCAAGTGTCAAATTTCGGATCTATTAATTGACCTGGTGACACAAATTTAAGGTGCCAGTTGGGTGCAGGTTAGGTGCAGCCAAGGTGCATTAACAGAGGTGCATCATGATTTGCCCCCGGTGTTAAAAGCGGTGTCCGACTCGGGTGGACCGGTTGATATGAGCAGATCATTCGGTACAGTTGCAACGTCTTGGTGGAACCTGAAACAAGATACCAGTGGTTCGACGGTGGTTCAGATCTTGGTTCTGTGTCGGTGTAAAGAAAGAACGCTTGAACGAGCGTAGATCTGACCCCCCGTCGATTCTTGAGGAAAAAGGCTTGCGAAAACGCGGAATCAGCGCGAAATATTGCGATTGCAGGCCCAACAGTGAGACTTGAGTGGAAACCGAGATAAAGCCGGCTCCAGTGCGAGAATGTGGTGTTCGTGGTGTAAGAGCTTGATATTCTGCACCAGAAAGAGTCAAATTGGAAGTAAGAGATCGGCGTGACAGGTCCACTGGTCTGTCTGGTCAACGGCAAAACATTATTTACTGTCCTCTGGTCTTGTACGTACTTGCTAAAGTAATATACAACAAAAATTAACTGACTTGTACACCAGCAAAACTATTAGACCAACACTAATACGAGCCCAATAAAGTAAGTGTCCATCTACATAGTCTCAAAATCTATACCCGGAAAAGAGAAACGTCGTCGACAAAGTCGTATGCAGGGTAGCTGCCTCCAATGAATTCCAATTTGTCGTTGCCTATGGCGGTGACTTGGACCTGGTATACAGCCCAAGGACTGGAGCCAACACGAAGGCTCTTCACGATCTCACCATTCCACAGGACATCAAGTTTCGAATTCTGCTCCTGCTCTTCGGTGTTGAAGTTGCTGTTATGGAAGAACTGGAGGACGTAGTCCTTGCCAGCCTCAGTGACCAAAGGTTTGACCGGAGTGAACGACCCCGAGATATCATCAGCACCATCACCAGAGCCAAGGGTGGCCACAGAGTGTCCAGAGTGGGCGAAGGGTGGGAAATCAAACAATAAGGCGTCCCAGTGGCCACCATTGACAGATGTACCGATCCAGTTTGCATCAGACTCAATGAAACAGCGGACAGTGTTTGTGCAGCCGGTTAAACCGTCCAGTTCAAAGCCACCGTCTATAATTGCGGTTTTTCGGCGGTAGCCACGCGAAAATGTGACCTTGAGATCTCCCTAAAGGCGGTCAGATCATTCCGGGGTTTGATTTAGAGATTGCTCACTTGACCAAAGTTCACTGCTGTGGATGCATCGGCGGTTACATAGTACTGAGAAGGAATCAGTAAGGAAATATATATAAAAGGACAAGAAACAACGTACGAAGGAGCAGGTATAAGTTGTAGGGTTTCCGTTCACCACGGCACGCCAAATGTTAACAAACTTGATAGGAAAGAATCAGCTAAAGCACTCGAGATGCATTGAAAGGCTTACCTGGCATACACCTCCGCTTCCATCAGCACCACGAGTGTTACAGAGCTGGGCACAGGCATCAACATCGTATCTGTCGAGGAAAGCGAAACCCATGTACTGGAAAATGGTCAGGATAAAAGAAAATAACCAATGATAACACGTACTCCAGGTGCATTGTTGGCTCCATCCAAAGGTCCAAAGACGAGTTCGTAACCATCGGGAGTTGCAGGATTTCCAAAATCGGCAGCAAATCCGCTACTCTCTTGGATATATGTCAGAGCATCCGAATCTCCCAGCTTTTGACCGCCACGATTGGTTTTCTCGGCGGCAGTGTGAACATCGCCATAGATTGCACATTTGAGGTTCGAAGATAGCGCGTTGAGACCGGGATTATTGTACTCATAGTATAGATTGACGAAGACTGGATGTGAATTAGACATAATAATAAAAAACGCCACAAGAATGTTACACACCACATTGGGGGATACTATCACACTGAGCGAGACATGCATCAATGTTGTAGGTGGAATTGTCAACAAGGGTGAAGGTCAGGTATGCAGTACCTTTTAACAAGTATGAGCTTTCAGATTCATCCAAAATAAAAAATATATAAACCTTCAATCAAGCCATCTCTGTCATCCAGTCCTGTTCCAGTTCCGGTGAAAACAGTGGTATAGTCGCTCCGAGCCCGTTTGACTACGTTGGCAAAACGACCAGGAATAGTATGCCTGCTGAGTTCACGACGCGTTGAATCGACAGCAGTGACAGTTACAGGTGGAATCTCTGGAGGCACGGTGCTACCAGTGGCACCATCCTTCTGGTCAATGATAGAGGCGGTCTTGACGATGGAGTCTTGAGCACCAGGATCAGCAGCAGCTGTCGCTCCCTTTTCAACAAGAGTCCCAGCATCTAAGGAAAGAATGGTAAGAGTCTGGTTGTCCAATGCATCATGGTACTCAACTGGTAAGGGTAGCTGCAAGAGCAAGGATAGTGATGAATTTAGCGGAAAACATTCTGCTTGTGGGTCGCTGAAGTTGAGGGCTGTTGACTTTGATTCTTATACGATATCCAGAACCGGAGTTCGGACAGAAAGAAGTGGATTCCGGGAAAAGGTGGACAGAGATACTGCCACAGAACTTCATTATTCCCGCTTGCCTTGCCTAATCCAGAGCAAAGTTGGCACAAAGCCTGACAGCCCAAAGATAGATCATTATGAGGGTGGGAAGCAGTGCTAGCAAATGGAATGATGAGGTGAAGAAGCCAGGAGTTTGTGAGCAAGAAAGCTCTGTATCATGTCGGTCAATTTAAACCGAGGCACCTCTGTCAATGAAAGGCAGACAGCCGAGGAACACGAAAAAAACTGATGGAGAGAAAAGCGCACGGATTCAAGCAAAAAAAGGTGAAACACAGAGTGAAATTAAGGTCACTTCATTAATTCTGCCTTCGAGCTGTCGCTAAATGACTTGTATCACGAGCGCGATTTGTCGGCTCGTTTGTTGATCTGCGCCAAGATAGCGCTTGATGGGGATAGTCACATGATCGTAAATCACACGCTCAGCCGATCTCGAGGTCCCGATCATGCCGATCATGATGGCTTCTTCCTGATCTCTCCTAAAATCATGTTAGCGTTGCTTCAGGACGAGTCGTTGCTCGACGACAAGTGGACATTGCGCGAAAGAGAGCGCAGTGAGGGACGAGGATCTTGACGAGAGCAGCAGAACGAGTCAGACAGAGAAGAAGATGAACAAATCGTGCGTCCACCTTTCTTGCCCAATGGTCAATTGGCTAACCTCTTCGGTGTACATTTTTGGCTGCCATAGCAGCGGCTCTCATTCTCTATAGCTCGTGCCAGCATTCCTGTACGAGCGAGTGTAGCTGCATTTGCTCTACGAGCGCCCCAACACGAGACGAGACTAAATGTCGTCGTCTCGAGTCCGACTCTCGACCCAATCTACGTACGTGATTTTTCTGCTGTGGCTAGAAGGCAATCTGACGTCTCGACTCCTTGCTGTCTCGTTCGTCTCGTCGCTCAGGCTTGCCTTCGACCTTGCATCCTTTGCCACTCGCTCGCACCAATGCTGTTTGCATCCCTCGCTTGTCCATCACACCTTCTATCGACAGCCACTGTACTTGATTTGTCGCTCTGATAGGGAAGACGTGTGTATCTCGTTTTGTCTGCCGGTGGTTGTCGGTACTGCATCGTTGTCGTTTCGGTTTGCAGTTACAGTAACTTAGCGTTTGGGTTTGTACGTATCGTTTCGGTTTACCCAAATTCCCACACGCCGTGTCGCTCGGATGGGCTGCACTTGTCGCCTTTGCCTATCCTCCTCTCCTCCCTCCCGCTCCTCCCTCTCCTCTCCTCCCCTTGTCCCTCTTCGCCTTCGCCTCCCCTTGTCACCGGATAGACCTCAGCGGTATTACAAGTATTACATATTAAAAGGGCATTATAAAGCGACTGCATCTCCCTCCCGCTGTCCTTGGTGCTTCGCCTCCCTTCCTCTGAAAATCTGCAACTCTGAGGAGAGAGAGACAAAGCGAACACAATGAAGCGGCACGCCGTTCGTGACAAAGTGGCACCCCATCCATTTCATGACAGAGTTAATACTCAATTTCCCAAAAGGGACCCTCTGAGCCCGCCCTGGCGCGTTGAGGTCTTTATCATATTCAAACATGTGTATCTGTATGAGACTGTTAAAAAAGAGTAGATAGACGATAAACATACAGTATATATGGTTCATATAGTTCCCATGCACCAAGGACAGAATTCTTTCGAGAACCGGCAGAGATATAGGTAATTCGGGCTCAATCACAACGTCAAATTCGTGACAAATTTGCTATTTGATGATGTGAATCTAATCTCCGCCATCAAACTCCGCCCAGTCCCGCTGTCAGATGCTTTGCCCAACATGCACATTTTCCTTCATTCAGCTCAAAGTTGATAGTACTGAATCAAATATTGTCTATATACCATATACATACTGTACGCCGTATGTATGAGCCATTCTAGATATACACATATCATATGGTTGGAGCCTTGATATTATAAGATCGAGAATCGGAGCAGGTCAATTACTCAAATGCGAGGCTGAGGTGCCGAGGTTGCTCCAGAATCTGGCGTAATCATCTGAAACGTCCTATTCTCGCCTCAAGCCAGCAAGACAGCGTCATCTGACGACCTTGTTGGCTGTTTCCACTCAAGTCTCACTGTCAGGCCTGCAATCGCAATATTTCGCGCTGATTCCTCGTTTTCGCAAGCCTTTTCCTTGAAAAATCGATGGGGGTCAAATCTACGCTCCTTGTTTATGTTTTTTTTCTCAATACAGAGTCTGAACCACCATGGAACCACTGGTGTGTTGTTTCACGTTCTACCAAGACGTTGAAATCGTACCGAACGATCTTCTGGCATCTACTCATATCAACCGGTTCTCCCGAGTCGGACGCCACTTTTAACTCTCTCGGTTTCAAATACCTCCAAAATTCGAGTTTCAGCGGCATGCGCCACTCCAAGCTATTCACAAAACGTTGATTCTCCTCTTGGATTCAAACTATGTTGTTTATTCATGTGGAATTTGCGTAATAATTCAAATGACCGCTGTGCCCTCAAGCAGCGGCGATAGTAAAGTCCTCTGAGATATTTCCAGAGTCACCGAACAAGATGATCTCGTAGTCGTTGCCGGGAATTACAACAGGGACCGTGAGCTCGAAGAACCCGTCTGCAGCCTTGAGATTGAACGCTGGGGTGAGATCGCCAACTGAAAAATTACATTGGTGAGCATATTTATTGTTCTTCGCATGAAAGTCTCAAACCTGTGGTGACTTTGCCAGCTTTTCTCAGAACAATCTTGCCACCGTTGGAAACATTGGCTGGTTCGTCATCCAGGGACCTGACCGGGACGTCAGTGTTGTTTAAGCCAAATTAAAGTGGAATGCAAGTACCAAGTGACATTAACTCTGGTTCCAATGACCCAGACGGTGCCAGTGACTGGTGAGGTGATCTTTGGGTCCCAAACATCGTTAGCAGCACGCGAGCTGAGTGCTGCAGCATTGGCAGATACAGCGAGAAGGGCAGAAAGGACGAAGCTCTTGAATTGCATGATTGAATAGGTGAGTCCGATGAAGGATGCTTTTTTTCAATGTGACTTGCCCTCTTTATAGAATTCCAGGTCTGGTCATCGTTGTCCGTCGTGTGAGGACATATGTTTAGGCCGACTACTAAGCGATGTATCCAGCCATTACCATTTGTGGCTCCCCTGTTTCTGATTTCAGGACTCGAGGTCACAGCACGGAGCATTATGACGGCAGAATGGCGCCTAATGGCGCTCGCGAAGAGCACTACCGGCACTAAAATAGATTCACCCTGGGTTCGAGGTATGTATTTCACAGATATCGTTTCTGTAGAGAAGGCTGTCTCCGGAACTCTGACTAACTTTCAAGTCATAGTTACGACATACGGGATTATATGTTGTTTGAAGCGGTTTTCTTACGTGAGTTTCCGTCGCTGTCTCCGGAACTCTGAGTAACTTTCAAATGATTTCCTCATACATTTCAAGTAATCGTTACACCATACGGAGATCATGTTCTTTGAAGTGATTTTTTACATGAGATTCCGTCGGAAATTCTTCCGTCCATCTGGAAATGCTTGCATTCTTGCGCACAGACTGATGCGGAATGATGATCGGGATTTGCAATCGGGGCTGGCTTGAGATCAATTTCGGCTCCGAACCAAACAAAGGACCAGACAACGGACAGCACCTTTCGCGATCATGGACGCGAATATCAAAGCAGCAAATTTGGTTTACTCTGGACTGGTAGATATCTGTTGACGAGCTCTAGGAGCTCTGAAATGGTACGGTATCTGGAGTTGTTTCGTCAGTCTTGTATTGAATAAAACTCGGGGTACTCACCCGTCGAAAGCGGGCGTCTGTTCGAATGAGTCCACTTTCAAAGTCTTCTAGACCCTGGATTTTGATGTTATTCTATAGCGTTCAAATGACCCCAAGGCGACTATCTTCCTTGAATCCGAGAATATCTCCTACAAGAGGCGTCAGAAGGAGAAGAGAGACAGGAAGAAGCGACGCGCCGAGATCTGGGTAAATTTTGTATTGTTCCGGGAAATGTTCCAGATACAGCAACCCGTATTTTCGTGGGCGTATCTCCAGCTCGTCACAACGAGAACCCGTCCAGGGCTGGATTCGGCACTCCAGTCCACGGCCACTAAGTAATACTTATATTGTGAGATGAGAAAGGCATCATTCCGACATTCGGCATACCTCGATGATATTGCCCTCTTGATGTCTGCAGGTTAGTAGGGTCAAACGGAATATGCAAAGCAGAGGAACTCACCTCTAACAGCCTTCCCGCGACCTCGAAAACCCATGCTGGGGAATTTGTCCCCATCTCGATGATACTCGTCATCTCAGCGCCCTCGACACCGACCTGCCATAGTTGACCCGAAACCGTATGACTGAGAAATATCCGCAATGTCCTGGTCGTCTATGCCGAATTTTCAACAACAGAACACCAGACGATAAGAGGGTACTCACGGTATGTATTCGTGCCAACGCGTCCTGTATCTCCACCGTTTTTCCAGTCATCGTCCAGCGGGGTTTGGTACATTTACGAGACTTCGGCGAATTCGGGGTTCTGGAGGGGACATTTGGGAAAGATTTGTCTATGACCTTGCGCTTTCTGTCAGAAATTCACGATCATATTTCTACGAGTAAAGAGTAAGTAAACCAACTTTGCTGCTTTGATATTTAATGCATCCATGATCGCGAAAGGTGCAGTCCGTTTGTTTGGTTCGGAGCCGAAATTGATCTCATTGTCAAGGCAGCCCCGATTGCAAATCCTAATCGTCATTCCGCATCAGTCTTTGCGCAAGAATGCCAGCACTCCCGGATGGATGGAAGGATTTCCGACGGAATCTCATGTAAAAAACCACTTCAAAGAACATATAACCCCGTATGTTGTAACTATTACTTGAAATGTATGAGGAAGTCACTTGAAAGTTACTCGGAGTTCCGGAGACAGCGACGGAAACTCATGTAAGAAAACCGCTTCATACAACATATAATCCCATATGTTGTAACTATTACTTGAAGTTACTCAGAGTTCCGGAAACAATCGCCTCTACGTAGGCGATGTTTGCGAAATACCTCGAGCCCGGGGTGAATCTATTTCGATGCCGGTGGTGCTCTCCGCGAGCGCCATCAGGCGCCATTCTGCGGCCATAATGCTCCGTGCTGTGTCCTCAAGTCCTGAAATCAAAGACAGGGAAGCCACTGGCTGAACGCAACACCAGTCGGCCTAACATATGTCCTCGCACGACGGTCAACGATGACCAGACCTGGAATTCTATAAAGAGGGCAAGTCACATCGAAAAAAAGCATCTTCATCAGACTCACCTATTCAATCATGCAATTCAAGAGCTTCGTCCTTTCTGCCCTTCTCGCTGTCTCTGCCAACGCTGCATCACTCAGTTCGCGTGCTGCTAACGATGTTTGGGACCCGAAGATCACCTCGCCAGTCACTGGCACCGTCTGGGTCATCGGAACCAGAGTTAATGTCACTTGGTACTTGCATTCCACTCTGATTCGGCTTAAACGACACTGACGTCCCGGTCAGGTCCCTAGATGATGAACCAGCCAACGTTTCCAACGGTGGCAAGATTGTTCTGAGAAAAGCTGGCAAAGTCACTACAGGTTTGAGACTTTCATGGGAAGAACAATAAATATGCTCACCAATGTAATCTTTCAGTTGGCGATCTCACCCCAGCGTTCGACCTCAAGGCTGCAGACGGGTTCTTCGAGCTCACGGTCCCTGTTGTAATTCCCGGCAACGACTACGAGATCATCTTGTTCGGTGACTCTGGAAATATCTCAGAGGAGTTTACTATTGCCGCTGCTTAAGGGCACAGCGGTCATTCGAATTATTACGCACATTTCACATGAATAAACAACATAGTTTGAATCCAAGAGGAGAATCAACGTTTTGTGAATAGCTTGGAGTGGCGTATGCCGCTGAAACTCGAATTTTGGAACAATATGGAACCGAGAGACTGAAAAGTGGCGTCCGATTCGGGAGAACCAAAAATTAGTCGATGACTCCGATGAAACAATCATGTGTAACTTTGTAACTCAATTGTGTTTGAAGTCATTAGAGGTACAAGAGAAAACTGAGAGATGGAAAAATTAGCCACTATGACATATACATACTGTACTCAGATCTGACAGATCTGGGTGGCCCTAACCAATATTCTGCGGCCCATCACACGTTCTCCTTACCTTTCCCCTTGTCTGATTTTCTTGTATATTGAAATACATGGTCTTGTTTCCATGTGAAAGTAGCGCTGGACGGGTCTCCAGCTCCCCGGTTCAAGTTTTGCACTGAACAAGATCGTTTTTGAAGCGAGATCCGATGAGTTCTGGCTGGGCCTCTGGATATGATATATATGACAGCCAGATTTCCTCGCAATTTTGTCGCACCAACTGAACAAATAACCTAAACATTGTCCAAACTTGGAGCAGGAGAGCTTTACCATTTAAAAAGCTCTTTCGAGGCCAATTAACAGTTGAACTACTTATTGAAAGAGAGGAGACAGGTGTTCATTACCTTGCGAATCTCTGCCTCTTATTTGGCGTTGCATGTTGGTACATGAGTCGCTCGACTACATCGAGCTGTCCCATTTCGAAATCTCGCAGATGATAATCAAAGAGATGATATAGTATACAAAGTAGCTTTCCGAAAGTACGTTATATGCAGCCCATCATACTACCAAGCGTTCTGGTATCGTCTCAATTTCAGGCTTCATTTGTGTTTCCTGCTCTTCCCAGCGCTGCGACCATTGCCGTCATGATCGTACCGATGATGTTCGAGTAACTGATTTAGAAGAGATTGTTTAGCAACGATAAGCGGAGTCAGTGGGAGCAGGCAAACCAAAGCAGCTGTCGCGAATTTCTTTCCGCATTCTGTACAGGTGGCAGCTCTCCTTGTCAGAGATGGGCCTTCAGCTGAATCAAGTCCGCGTTCAAGGACATCGATGGAGTCACTATGACATTTATAACAGATTGACCAGAGAGTAGAAGGAGACGTACGCAGTTCTCTGTTCCAGTTCCAGGCTTCGTTTGTGTTTCCTACTCTTTCCAGCGCTGCGACCATTGCCATCATGATCGTACCGATAATGTTCGAGTAACTGGTTTGGAGGAGATTATGTAGCATTGATAGGTAGAGTCGGTAGGAAGACAAACCAAAGCAGATTGTAAGCATAATTCCAGCGTCGCCGGTTTGATTTACTTGTAGGCACCGGGAAGGTAAGTATTCCTCACTCCGTCGTTGACTTCTTGCTCGACGAACCCTACTAGTTCTTCGACCGCCGCACGGACTTTGTCCTGCAGTGTTTCTGGCCCGGAACTTTGCGATGGTGGTGAAGACATGAATTGTTGTACGATCAGACTCCAAGCTTCGGTTTTGTACTCTGAATTGATCAGGATTCTTTTTGGGGAAATTCGATGCGGCGCGCCCTGAGTTGCCCTCGTGTCATTGTATGCCGTTTGAGGGAAGATCAAAACTTGAGAGTCTGGCCGGTTTGCGTTGTAATTGCGTAAATATTGTCCACCTGGCATCGATCATCCAAGCTGGGTGATTCAATATCAATACTGACCGGGACTTTTTCCCCCGTCGTCAGACTCGGATTTAGCCTCAAGGTCCCAGATCAGGAATGCGGTAAAATTACTTACTTAGTCGAGTGTAGAAGGAAAGATTCGGAGATCCACGGGAGTCTTGAATCCGCTACTGGGATGGTTGGTCATCCATGAAGTCCTCTCCCCTTGTGGCAAGATAAAGATAAAGCTGGGCGCCCTTTTTCAAGGCCGAAAAAAAGAAGCGGACCAGCAAGCCAGCAAGATCCTCATTGTTATTCCACCGGCAGGTGAACTCCCGGAGACGCGTCTGTTGGCCTGAAAAGAGACAAATTTGCCGTACGAGTCGAGATTTCTAGGAAAGATATGAGCTTATCCTTGACCTAAGTAATGTTGCGCAAGTGGATAAATTGATGAGCTCATCTACATCCCGATTTGAATCTTGGACATCCCACCTGCCTCGTGTGGACCAGACTCAGAAGGTCGTACTCTTGTTCCTTGGATTCTATCTAGGTATGCATTCAAAGGCTTGCCTCATGGAGAGTTGGCCACCTGATTCTAGTCAGCTGTTGATTCTATCATGTAAGTCGACAAGTTTTCTTTTTCGTTTAATATTTTTTGGGCTTGACGGAACAGGCCAAATATCCGGAACTCTGAACTGAGTGACTTCTGGACTCTCTGGGTGGTAACGCCCAAAAGGGAAATTGTACACGTGAGGGTCACTTGTGCCAGGATTATACAAGTCATGCCCGCTACCTAATTCTTTAGGTACGGGTCTTATAGGGCCTACCCTCAAAACTCGTGTGAATCGCGGCATGACCGTATGGTGGCAGTGATATGCTCGGTGGTTGTGTTTGGCAAACGACCGTGACCCTGGGAACCGGCTCGGAGACTACGACACCAGCCGGGACCCAAAAACCCACATAGTGCATGAAAAAAAGGTGAGAACAGGTACGTCTTAAACGACGTTTGTGCCTAGCGTTTCAGGTGAAAATGGAAAGGAGAGAAACAGATCGGGGGTTGGTGTTATTTGATATGGGAGGTGATACCGAGCTAATACTGTAGTTTTCCGACCAACAGTTCAGTCCCACGGTCATCATTTGACATGTCACGCTTAATTCTGATTTCAAAGACCGCAGCCATGAAATGATTAATTCTCTAGCACTTCTGCAGACAATGTAGAAAGGAACTCCAGAACATAAATTGGAGGAGTTTTTGAAGGATTTCGGCGAAAAATTTCCTTTTTGGGCCGTGGGAATGTCACGGTTGCCAGTTCAGAGCTTGAAAACCACCGTGACTGTCACACCTTTTTGGGTTCAGTTCAGAGGCCGGCGTGACCCGTGACGAACTGTTGGTCGGAAAACTACAGTAAGCGCGCGCATTGGGGGCGATAGCAGTCACAATAGCGCTTTCGCGACATTTCGACGTCCAAAAACAGGTGAAGCATGGCGTCATCCGGTTCGGGTGAGAATGAGAGAAAAGGTCAAGTGAAGTTTGAGATATGCTAGGATTGCTTTTGCTCTCGCGCTCTGCTTGGTTTTCTTGTCGTGCTCTGAAAGTTGTTGCATCACTTGTACTCTATTGACGAAATATGACTGGTGGCTAGTTTTACGTGAGAAGGATTTTAACGCTCGGCGGAGCCTCGGTAGCGGGCCCTGCCGCTCGCCGGCCCTTCCGCGTATTTGAAATTGCAGTTGGATTTTTCCGATTCGATTGACGACCCCACACCCAAGATGCTTCTCTCGGAAGATGACGAAAAGCTGCTGCCCTTGGATCCTCCAACTGACGACGAGTATCGTGGACCCGGTGAAAGGAGGCACGAAGATTTTATATGGGCGAATCTCCAGCCTTTCCTAGCCAAAGCGGGATACAAGTTGCGTCCGCGATTCCATCCGAAATGGAAACCGTCTTGGCTGCGTGGTGGCTCATTGGCAGGAAAGGACTATTCGGACTGTGAGGACCACATGGGTCTCAGAGTGAGTTGGTTGTCTCCTATTCATTCATACCGCTCAATATTACTGTAGTTTTTCGACCACAAGTTCGTCACATGTCACACGGACCTCTGAACTGAACTGAAAATGGCGTGACATCACACCAAATTTCAAGCTCTGAACTAGAGATTGTGACATTCCCACGCACCAAAAAAGGCGATTTTCCTTCAAAGCGGTTCCAAAAAGTCCAAAAAGCCATGCAATTTAGTTTTTTCAGCCATATTAACATGTTCCAAAGACACAGAAGCAAGGTCAATGATGCTGTATGACACAAAAAAAATGATGATGAACTGATATGTCGGTATGTCACACTCTATCCCGAGCTTTGAACTGAAAAAATAGTGTGACATGTCATGTGATGAGTGTGGGAATGAACTTGTGGTCGAAAAAAGACAGTATTCGCAGGGCCTTTGGGCTGCCTTGGATGCTATCCGAGTCAAAGACAGCCAGAAGGTTGTCCTGAAGATTGTCTACAACCATACCGACGAAGAGAGAGTCGCATCGTTTTTCTCCTTGGATTCTCGCCGAAATGACCCGATGAATCATTGCGTCCCCATCCTCGAAATCCTTACAGTTCCCGAAAAACAATTCAAAATCCTCGTAATGCCCTTTCTACTGAGATGTTTATACCCCCGCATGCATTGTATGTCTGAGGTCGTCGATTTTATCCGCCAGACGCTCCATGTAAGTCATTGCTTTTCCTTGGACAACAGTCGCTCATCTCGCATATCAGGGTCTTGAATTCATCCACGAGCACAATATTGCACACCGGTAAGCTATCTTTGACTCGACAAACAAATTCCAGAGCTGACATTCCTTCAGAGACATCGGCCGACTCAATATCATGATGGATGGTCCCAATATCGCTCCGTCTGGGTCTCACTTCTCGTATGGAACCAGAAATACACTCAAATCCGGTCTGCTTGTTTCATCCAAAACCCAGCATCGATGTCTTGCAGCTCCAGTCCGCTACTATTACATCGATTTCGGTTTCTCGCGCCACTATCCTGAAGGACGAGAAGAAGCAAGGGAGACGGGGATAGTTGGCCAGGCGGACGTGACGCCAGAGCTTTCTGATGATGTACCGTACAATCCCTTCAAGGTCGACATCGTTCAACTAGGGGCGATGTTCCAGAAGATGTTTCCATTGGTGAGTTCATGCCAATTCTGACATTGGCCAAGCTCATTGCTCGAAAGGATTACTTTGGACTTCACGATTTTGATCCTCTATTCGACAAAATGACGGAGACCTTGCCGGAGAATAGGCCTACTGCAGCTGATGCACTTTTATTCTTTGAGGTCATTGTTTCGTCGATGTCGTCAATACGTCTCGAGGCTCTTCTCCACGACGCCGACTGGCGGCCGCCTCAGCCCAAACGCCAGACCAGATTTCGTCCTTTTGCACCCCGAGATCTCCCCTCGATTGCTCGGTTCCTTTTTCCCAGCAAACCTTGAGCAAACCCGCACCCTCGATTGCTCTTTTGGATTCTTGATATCCTTGGTGGTCTATGCATTCGGTCAGTCTTCATTGCTTTCCTTTCTGCTCCTGCTAATTGACTTTAGGTGTCTCAAAGTTCTTGTGGCTAAGTTTATTATGGTCTAGAATGCGACACTACATTTTCCAATATGACTTTCCCTAAAGATTACAGCAATAGATTTGTCCTGAGCCATCTCCTCGTTTGTCCTCACTCTCAACTGCTTCTGAATTCTGAATTCTCCCGAGATGTCTTCGGTGAGAACTTCCGGGTGATGCCAGACCTACTGACCTTCTCTGCGAAGTAAACTGGGCTCGCTCATAGAACATGGATCAGGATTTTCGGTGCTTCAGTCCGATATGTGCTCAAATTTGTCGTCAGAGCAGTGCAAGCAGACTCCTCTGCCTATCTTCATCGACGTAGTTTACGAGTCCCCATTTATGGGGCTCGTTTGTTGGGAATGAGCGAAATTCTGGACACCATCATCAAAGAGCCCAAAGGGGATATGTTCGGCCCGTACAGTCCGAGCCACAGCCGGCATTACTTATTGCTTTGCATTTGACGCTGGCCGCTTCTGCTCAGGCCATTATCCACTCGACACTCATGGAATCTGCTGCACCATTTGCGCATTTTCATTTAAAGCTTTCATGGATCTCATTGCATTGGCTGAAGTAAGGTCCTCGTGGCCAGTATGTTATGTTATGGTTCTCAATTGGCCTGTCCTCTCCTGTCACTTTAGTTCTATGCGCGTTGGCGACAGCAACTGCAAGGTGTGCCGACTGGCTATCTTTCTTTCGATCTTTGGCTCTCTCTGGACAACAAGGAAGTTGGGACTCGTGTATGCCGCCGAAGGACGGCCTCTAACCCCACTGGTTAATACAATATTGTTGAACCTACCCAATTTGATATCCAAAAGCCTTTGCGGTTTTGCATGATCTATTGTTCCTCAGCTGATTCCTTTCATAAGGAGCACGGTCAACCTTGGCAGACCAAGGTGAAGATCGCATGATTTCCTTCTCGACAAGGATGATCGTGGTCCCTTTCTCTCTCTCATTGTCCTCAAACTGTGTCTGTTCACCAGCTATTGGCTGAGCCTGGTCGGAAAGTGCGGAGTCTGTGGCCGATATCAGTGGAAAAGAAAATTGTTCACCCAATGCCTCCATCAATCCAGCGATTTTCATTTCAGAAACTGTGTCAATCTGTGCTTGGTTTTTTAGACCTCGGTCCAAACACCAGTGCATCTTTCGTTTCTCTTCAAACCATATCAATTCAAAAAGTGAGCAGGCTCTCGAAAACGGGATTCTCAATTGCTTATGCTCCTTCTATGTCGACGTTGCTCTCCCAACTTGTGAGAGGAGGATATACCAGACGCAACACAGCACTTCAGCAAGGCCAAACCTTTGCGAGGGATCAGGATCATTTCGGTCTCAACCTGGTCAGCCAGCTGCTTTCTATTCATTCGCAATTCTCATTCGTTAGACTGCTCGAATATCGATGCTATGCGGAAAAAGGCGTTTTCTAGACTGTCAGAGACGATATAATCAGCACCATCTGCCCTCACTTTTTGTTATCAGGGTCGGTTTGCTCATCGTAGGATACCAATATTATTGGAGGATTTTCCATACAGCTGCTACAGTATATATTAAATGGGCTTAAGCCTTGAGCTAATCATCTGAGCTATCGGACCGAGATCCAGCGATCGGATAAGATAAGCCTGACCGCCACCAAGCTTTCGCATCTTTATGCTCTTTCCTGCTCTTCTACGCCTTCATACATCCAACGACGAGCCAAAGCGACGATTTCCATCGATTTCCTTGTAATCGGTGTCGCAACACCCGCGTATCGCATCAACAAGTGTTTCGCCGCTTGCTCCACCATGATCCATGATCCATGACGGAACAGCTATTTCACCTGGTCGCAGAAATACAATTCCATTAATTTAGGGTTGCGTCAGTTGTTGGAGCATTGGAGGGCAGCGTTTTCAGGTCCGTGATCTTGGCCCAAACCCCCTGGATTTTGCCTGGATTAATCGAAAATTATATAAATCTTTCTTTTTTTTAAAATCTTTCACAGCTTTTTCCTTCCTCCATCTTTTCAGCATCCCTTGAACATCTGTCTCCGATATTGCGACATCCAGGATCAGAGCAGAGCAATAATTGCTCCTTATCGCTACCCGCTTTTCGCAGCACCGGGTACGTTTCATCATTTAAAATCATGCCATACATCGCTTCTCAGCCCGTTCCACCAGTTTTTTTCATGGCCCCCACAATTCCCGTCACAGCAGCCTCTGCTGAACCGACCTCATCTTCAGCAGCTCCAGCGCTGACGGCGAATGCCATCGAGACGGTGACACGGATTTGGGGAACCCCTTGGACGACAGCGACGCCTTGGGAAGACACCTTCACCCAAATTCGCCCAGATGGCAGGCATCTCGTCGTCTTGAACAAAAATTATCCAGCCCAGCCTAAGGCCTTTGGTGAAACGCCTTGGTGCCCCAGTACGACCCTCAAGTCGACGAGTCTGTTTGCTGGTGGTCTGGCGTTGGGGCTCATCATTTGCTGCGTAATGATGATTTTGGCGGCTGTGAGGATTCGACGACTGGAGAGAGAGCTTGTTTCTGTCCATGGAGACCAGAGAGACACGAATCCCGGGTGGTGCTGGCCGACAGCGCGCACGGGCGCTATTCGTCTTCCTCGAGAAAAAGACCTGCCAAAAAATAGAGCGACGAACCGATTCTTCAACGAGGGTCGTCGTT
Source organism: Mycena floridula (assembly GCA_029320655.1). Taxonomy (NCBI): domain Eukaryota; kingdom Fungi; phylum Basidiomycota; class Agaricomycetes; order Agaricales; family Mycenaceae; genus Mycena; species Mycena floridula. Next base: position 1,910,734 of record JARIHS010000010.1, read on the forward strand.
CGCGGTGACGGTTCTGGGTCTCCTCTCGGTTCGTCAGTCCTTTTGCTTCAAATTCTCTTGCTCATAGATTTCTCAGCGACTGTCCCACATGCCGCCGCTCAGCGCTCGGGGTAGTCTTCCCTCCTTTTTCAGGAGAATTCCGGTCATTATCGGTTCAGCTTAATGCTGCTACAACAAAAATACCCCGCTCGATATCGGCATCGAAAAATTATACGCTGTCAACGCTTTGCTTTTCTGCACCACTTTCGTTACTTTATCGTAGAATTACCCATACCAGGTTAATCCGATACCAATTCCTATGAACCTTTATGCATTTATGACTTAGAGATATCTATGCTTCGTTCTGCGCTATTTTACTCTTAGAGCGATAATGGACTCCCATTCTGACATTTCATTCTGATACCCTAGTACACATCATTTGTTTCATTCTTGTATGCTGTAAATCCGTATTTACGAAAGGTCGAGATTGTAGCTGCGGAAATGGTGGATCAGCAAAATGTTTTCTGCAGAGTAGGAGCCGAAACTGACGTGGTAGGAATGCCCGCTTGCTTCAACCCAGTAATGACGAGCGGAATACCAAGTATTCCATCGATGGTCGCGACTCTGGCATTGACATCTGTGTCAATGAGGTCCAGGACACCCAAGGGAATAATGTCGAGCGACGCAATGGCCCCTTGAGTCAGCAGGACATTGTCAATGACACCAGATGTAGCGGTACCCAAGATCGGGAGGACCAAAGGAGGACTAAATCTGTGCTCGAAACTGGCAAAGACGGTTCCATTGACACCAGCGGTGCTGGTAACGCTGTCCAATGTTAATTCGAAGATGAGAGGATTCTTGACTGCATATTTTGTGAGTACCAATTGAGGAAGTGAAAACACAAGCGACATACGAGCAAAATCAATACTGTGATTTAGAGGTCAGTCAGTATTACTCGGCTTTTTGGATGAAAGACACATACGAGACGAGGTTGTCGGTGAGAGTGTCCAGCTGACCATCATGTCAGAGCTAGCAATATAATAGACTGAAGAAAGTCGACGTACAGTGATGTTAACATTGATGTGGGTCAGCAAACCGACGCCCAACGCGTTCAGGATGTCACCAATGCTTATATCAGAAGCATCTGCGGCTGGTGCTGCAATCACCGGAACGAGCAGGAAGCTGAGGAAACCAAGAAGGGTCAGAGGATTCATCTCAGTCAAGGGCAGAGAACTAGGTTCAGAGCACGAAGGAAATGCTAGACCGTGTCCTAGTTTTATATGTATACCGCCCATGCGGTTCCTGTTTGAATGTTACCGGGAGAGCATGTGTACGTAGTCATCTGACTGGACAAGGCACAAGAAAACCTTGGTTGAAGCCATCTGGAATATGCTCCTCTAGGTCCTTCAGCTGCGGCGCCGCACTGGCGCCGCGTTCAAGGGCGAAGTCTGATTCCAGAAGAAAGATTTGACTTTGCGGGGAAGAAAAATGCGGGGGAGGCGGTCCAGGAAGAAGAATGCATGATATCTAAGATCTGCCGAGCTGCTCACAAGGTCTCATCAGGGTCCAGTAAAATCAAAATTTGGTGGAAGGTTTCACCAAGACGTTGGATTTCACGTGTAATGTGGAACCAGGTCTGTTGGCCACACGAATGGAGAAGTGGAATTGTAACGAGAGCAGCGCAAAGCAAGCAGCGAGAAGGAAAGCGAAGAGCAAAAGCAAAAGCGACGATGACGAGACAAAGTTGAACGAATCTATTGCAACCGGCCACCTGATCCCGAAGCCGGTCATATTCCCACGGACTTTTCACGTGAGAACTGAATGCGCCACCAATTCACTGCAATGGTGCAATTTCCTTCCGGCATTTCCAAGGTCGTACATTTCAAAAGTACATACCAATATATTGCTCCCATTTCTCCAGCTGCTGGACCAAAAAATGGGTAACTCCAGGACCGCGGTCTGGAAATGCAGCGCAGTTCAAGTCATCATGAGTGACCTGCTCTAGTGAGGGATAAAAAGGATATATCATATATTCTGCAGGATCTACTCGCCTTTCCGTCAGAGATCGCGCTGAGTCCATAACAAGATTATGAATTCATTCTTCCGAGTCTGGGAGGCACTGCGAAACCATGCGCAGACGTAATCAACATTGATGGACTTGATGAACGAGTTCCATTCAATGCTTCAGATCTACCGTTTGCAGCCGGACCTCTAGTTCATGAGCATATTCTATTTTAGTTGGGAATTCGAGCTGAATCCCTTCAAGTTTTTGCTACGATGAGCATCACCCAAGCAGGCCTGATGTTAGGGAATGTAATATCTTATAAGTTGGTACGAATATTGAGACTTTGTAACACCGAATCCGGGTAAACTCGGTTTGGGACGAGCAGAACAAGATATTTCAACGGACGCCGACTTCGACCGCGCTTGATTTTCCACTGGTTTCCTCTTCAGCTAAGACGTAGTCTTCGTCAACTTTGAGAATATGTCAGAAACTTTGGAATATCGAGATAGCACAGCACTCACCAGCTCCTCCTTCATCCGATGAGTCTGCTCCCGCGCCCGGCGTCGGTTCATCTTCCAAGTTCGAAGGCGCCGAGAGCGTTTTGGAGAGAGCGATCGCTTCTTTCGCAAGGATCGACAATACCTCCCCAAAAACGGCCGCCAGGATGGCGAGACTGGTAAGGAATATCTTTGCAGATGACCCAGCAAGATCTCTCAGTCCCTGGCGACTGTATGTCAACATGGACTCCGCATTGAAATTCTGCTTCATCTGGGTCGAAAGGACCACGAGATGCGGACGAGCCTTTCCAGCCCATTGTGCAGAGATGTACTCTACAAGCCGTTTCTCGCTGGTCTCAATGAAAGTCGCAAATCTGCTAATGAGTGGATGGACCTGCCCAACGACTTTGGTGATCACCAAAGCTGAAGCAGAGCCGACGGATTTGGCAATACGGGTAAAGCTTAATTTCCTCCTGATACTCTGGATAATAGCGATAGTGAGCCACCCAGCGGCCATACCGGCTAGAAATATCAGTTTGTTCTCTGCACCTTTCCGGCCAGAGGTTCTGGACCATCTGTGGCGAGTTACCAAGCCTAGCGCGAATGTGACCCAGCCCAGAGAGAGACCACATAGAAAGGCGATCAAGATGAGACGAAGCATTATAGCCATCGTTGGATTATTGGTGGATGACTGGAGCTGCTGGGTGGAAGAGAATGCTGCGGAAAATGACGTGTAGGAAAAGGGACTTGCTAGAATGAGTCCAGCTACTGCAGCCTCTATTTGAGGTATATTTCCGATCTCGTGATTTGCTGCGATCAGCACAGCCGGGACAAGACCACGCTCATCATACGTGGTCCGACACGTTGATACTTAGTTATTTTGGACTCTCTTAGTACTCGGAGAACTTTATCTGGGCTTTCAATCAATTCGGAGGTGAAAACTGTAAATGTGTTCAAGTTGATCACCGATGGCCGCCCTGCAGGCTGCGATCTAGTTAGCCCGCGATGACTCTCAAGGTTTTTGGACGATTCCTGAATCTGATTTACTTTTTTAGGACCAAGGACATTAACTCAAACGCCGGGGCGCATCAGTGGCGCATCCCACCGACTATGTACCTAATGGGGCGAAGGCGGTATGATCCGCTAATGGTTCAAATTGAGTAGAAGAGTATCATTCATTACAAGGATAGCTAGTTCTATCCATTTACTTCAGCAGCGTATTTTCTCGTTTCCACCCGAGTCCAACCATATCTTGTACCTTCTCGTACATGTAACATGAATAGCGATAGGTAGCGATATCAGGATTCAGTTCCCAGGGCACCCGGGGGCCGATCAACGATCACGGGAGCAGAAATTTTCATCGATCGCCTCAAGCTGGTCTTCACCGTTGAATTTTTTGCTTTTCGCCATGCGCAATTCCCTCGTCATTCTTTTTCTATTCGCTGCCTCTGCGGCGGCTCATCCAATCCTCGAGGCCCGTGAACCCAGAATGTAAGTTTCAGGCTCGAGAATAAAATAAAGCACAACCATGCCTCTTTTCAGTGATTGCCTCGTTCGCAAAGGCAGCCAATGCGATCGGGAGCGCGTTGCGTCGCGGCCGGCGGCGGCTGCATAGTCAACGAGGATGGCGATACATGCGGTCAGACCGGCGGTATTGCTCTCTGGAGTTTCGGAGGCGATTGCTTTACCTGTTAATGCCACAGAAATCTCCGCAGTGCATTCAGACCAGAGGCCTCGCAAAGGCAGCGGTTGAAAAAGTAAAGGTGTCGAAACAGCAAGAGAAGGCGAAACAGCAAGAAGGGGCGCTGGGGGTGCCACTGACTGGTCAGACGGCACTGCCCACTGTACCTATGGTTTCTTCGAGCTCACAGAAGAGGAAGGCTGGAGCCATGCATGAGGTGTCGACATCTGCAGCCAGGACCACGAGCGGAAACCTCCGGCTCAGCGAGCTCGAGATGAGAAAAAGCATGCGAAGACATTGTTCCCGGGTCTTCATTAGGTAGCGCCTATCCTAGAATGCCGTGGTTGAAAAGAAAGTCGACAACCAGAACTCGAAGCCAAAAAGAAATCTGAAAGGAAATTCGCTACCGACTTGGAGAATGCTGCTTACTATAGCGCCGAGGGATAGTTGCAGAATCAAGGAGAAACTGAAGGATGCGACAGAATAATAGATGGAAGAAGTGAACTGAATTTGAGTAGATAACACGAGCATATGGTAACGACGTCTCTTGCAGTAAAACCAGTCTGTCGCGCCTCCAAAGACAGATCCACGGACTACTTCAGCTTCTTCTTTCTGTGGGCGAGGTATCAGTGACTGGATCCGAGACAGAAAAAGGAGTTTATGAAAAGAAAAGTGGAGAAGAATTGAACGAAAAAGTGGACGTGCAAGGGGAGACTTACGGGCGGAGCTGGGAAGAGTGGCCACAAGACCTCTTCCGGCAGTTGGTAGCACGCGGCGGGAGACGGGCGTAGCATTTTCGGCAAATTTGCTTGTCGCAGTTGTATTTTCCAGCAAGGACTTTGAGCGAAGGCTCAATGATACCACCACGGAGACTATTTCGGGCAATGAATACCAGGAATTCGATTGAGAAAAGCAAGGAAACGAACCGGAGAACCAAGTGGAGGGTGCTCTCTTTCTGGATGTTGTAGTCGGAAAGGGTACGGCCATCCTCGAGCTGCTTTCCGGCAAAAATGAGACGCTGCTGGTCAGGAGGGATTCTGATATAGATTTAGCCAGAGCTCAAAGCGAATAAATCCAGAATGCATACCCTTCTTTGTCTTGGATCTTGGCCTTGACATTGTCGATGGTGTCAGACGACTCCACCTCTAGGGTGATCGTCTTACCCGTCAGGGTCTTGACGAAAATTTGCATCTAAAAGGCGGGATTTAAACCAGGAATGGGTCAACGAAGGATTGCTGCTCACCGTGTAAGATAATGAGGAGAGCTGTGGGAATATTTGTGATGTGCTGTATAGTCGGTGGCTGACTTGAGGGCAGACTTTTCCCTGCTTGGTCTTGTTTGGTCCCACTCGACTGTCCAAGCCGGCTTTGCGATTCAAAAATCATCCACCACCATGTCCGACGATCTCCAATGGTTACTTCTCCGCGTCCGTTGAATCTCGTTTCTCGTCGGTGTTCGACATCTGACCTGTTCCTCAGAAAAACAACTCCTTCATCGTGAAGCGAGTGGTCGAAGGGCCAGTATTCTCCAAGGAGCCTGTAGGTCGCTTTTCAATCCTGCGGTATTTATTCTGAAGCTCAACATTGATCAGGGTAACCTCCGTAACCTGCACTCCTTCAAATATTCCGGTCTTGCCAACTCCAAAGTCAGTCTCTAGTGGTTTTTTTCAAGCAATCCAGGACTAACGGCGCTTTCTAGACCATCGACGTCTCAGATTCTGGCTCTGGCATCCAGATTGTGACCCGCAAGACAAAAGTTGGCTCTGGCTCTGTCGCCGGTTCGCGCGCAAAATCCACAATTCGACCAAGGTCGGGTGGTCGTCGTGCCCTGGGCATTGCCTCAGGCCCAGCAAAACGCGGATACAGACCTGATCTCCGTACTGTACGTCCATTTCTTTTCCTTCCTCTTCTTCTCTTTCTTTGTCTCGTTTTGTTTCGGTTCTTGGACGCACTCTCGTTAGAACCCACCGGAAATTCATGAAGGCTGGGCGTGGACATGTTTGCAATATAGAACCCCTTCAGCTGAGCGATCAACTCAGTTGAAGACCTCGCCATGTCGCTATCGGTAGCCGTTCGTTGCTCTTCGCGGTACGACCGACACTTTGGTGCTAACATTCTTCTTGATTTATTTCTCGTGTTTTATTGCGTGTTTTCTAAAAGACTAACACGATTCTTTTCAGGCTGTCCTTGCTCGCACTTCTGCTCTCTTGGCTGCTCAGAAGGAGCCCAAGCCGACACCTGCGAGGAAGATTCGCAGCAAAAAGGCGCAGAAGGCTCTCAGCACCAAGCGCAGCGGCAGTGGCGCAGCAGCAGACGATGATGACGATGATGTCCCTGACTTGGTGTAATTCGGTGTGCTCTGTATGTCCATGCTATGAATTCATTCAATCAATGCATTCTATCACGTCGAAATCATTTTCTATTCTCTTCCCTCTTCCCGGTAATACATCCAAAAACTATGTCACCTATGCGAAATCGAACAAATGCAAGAAACAAGAGGTTCAAAATAATAATTGTCGTGTAGATTTCATTTCCGTTAGCGACTGCCGCTAAGCCCACATAATGCTAGCGCAGCACCGAGAAGCTCGTCATCCTGTATTCCCTTGTTCAACACCTTCATCCTGCCACCTGGTGTCATGCTCCATTTGACGTCGCCACTGGCCCAGGAATGCGATTCGACTGGGGGGCGCGTAACGACCGGAACAACTTCGAAGTCCGAATCATCCTCATCCTCTCTTGAATCTCCACTTTCTTTGATATTCAACCTCTCTCTAGCACAAGCCCATTCGAGCGTGTGTGACCGCTTGAGCTTTCCGAATTCGACAAAAGCTCGCGCTGGGGGGCTGGTTGGTGCAATTGGAGACGAAGGCATCATGTCCCACAGGGCTGATGATTCTGGTCGCGGTCGTCTCGGCTGCTGAGGCGTACGCGGCATCGAGATTCGTGATTCTGAAAGCGACGCGAAATGGTCCAACGAAGGACGACCAGAGATGAAGGAAGGGTTTAGGGAAGAATTTAGGGGACTTATGGGAGATGTCATGAAGGAAGAAGTATTTTGCGCTGCAAGGAGGGCATTGTCGATGCTGACTTTTTGTTGCAACGCAGCTTTTCGTTCCATTTGTCGTTTGTTCTGGAACCAGATCGTGACGGATTTTGGTTCCCTGAAAAATAAAATAAACGGGATCAATTGAAAAATAATCAACGACGCGAGGAAATACGAACATGGAGCCAGCTTTTGCTACAGTGTCACGCTCTTCACGACTAGGATGAGAAGACTGGTGGAAAAGGGATTCGAGCATCATAAGCTGGACATTGCTGAATCGTTTTCTCGAGCGCCTGGTGCTGGACGTGGTAGAATTGCTGGTGGCATCGTCAGACAATGATTCCAAGCTGGTAGACGAAGAAGTGCGAGAGAGCGATTGGGGTACACGTGGCATTAATCGTCTGAGGCAGGTCGAGGGAGGACAAAATGCGTCCGTGGATAATAGATATCAACCAACGCGTTAATTGTTCCACGTGAGAGTTCCAGAACCGCGCGAAAAAATTAAAAATTAAAATCATCATTACTGTATGTGTAAGCTCGGATCAAATCGGCATCTCCGATTCCAGTCTGGCTTCTCCCGCCGCCGCATACTCACCAGTAAGTAATGATACTGTAGTCATCACTGTCTTTTCGAAGCCGCTGCTCTGTGTCTAATCCTTCAAATTACGCCACTGTTTGCGTCCGGACCGAAACTTGGACCGATTCATGCGATAACACGTTCAATAGCTACTCTAGGCTTGGCCAGGCTCGAGGCAGAACACGAGGTCTCCCCGCCCGACGCTGTATGTCCAGCTTCATAGAATAAACGCAAGTATACAGAGGTTTACATTTACATTTGCATTACAGTACAGTTATAGGTCTTCAGCAATATCGTACATCTTTTCCTTCTTCTTCCATTGCACGTCTCTCAGCACCATTATCAAGCGCCCAGTGCTCGTCCCGCAGGCTGAGCGATCCTGTTTCCGCCCCCAAATCCTTTATTCGGGATCTGAGCCTCCTTGGTCGGCATCGTGGTCGCTGCCTTGCGCTGAGCGACATCATCATGCACGACCCCGTGCTTCTTGTCCTTCTTCAATGGAACCTCTTCTTCGTGGTGAACATGATTCGGATTCGCCTCGTGCTGGGTTCCCGGTGGTGCAGGTCGGGGATAATCGACCTGTTCATCCTGGATATCCGAGACAGCTTCAATAGCGCTCGTTTCCTTGGGAGATCTGGAGAGAGAGTTGGAGAGCAGGTTCAGCGGACCTAGTGGAGGGGCTTACGATGATATATGAGACTTGGTTGGCCTTGTAGTCGTCGAAAGTCGACGTCCGGCGACTTTGACTGTGAGCAACGTTGTAGGAGACTTGTCAGCTAAAAAAAAGGAAATTGATACGAACCAGCTGGAGCATGTTGAGTAGGAATATCGACCATGCTGGCGCTATATCTTGAGCACAATGACGGATTTGCGATGACGCTCAGTCACGCTGGTCAAGTAGGGCTTTGGCCCTGCACGTGCTGATCAAGCCTCGAGGCTTGTCCTCTTTTCTTCATTCTGTTTTGCCGGTCCTGTCCCCGTTTTTCGCGTTTCGGCGCCCTCAGCGCTCGCTCAATGGGTAATTTCTTCCACGATTATCTATGTCTCAACATCGATAAGAATTTCAGCTACCGTCAGGCGCAAGCGAACCGCCAAGGCCAAAATGTCCACCACGGTGACCCAAGAAGCCACTGCGAGCCTGATAACGATGAAGCTACCCAAACGACCACCCTTTGAAATGGCACAGGGTTTCACTTTGACTCCATGGACGCTCTGGATGCCGAAGAGAGAATATAGTTCTATCGAGCAAAGGTCTGTCCGGGTCGTGGTTATATCGCTCTCGCTGAAGCTGCTTATTTGTAGGCTCCACCATGAAATAGAGGCATTCGTGCGATGGTCAAGCGAATCCCCAGAGGAGAAAGAGGTCCGGTCGCATGTCATTGCCCAAATCACCAAAATTCTGCACGAAAGATATCCAAGGTGTCTCGTGCAGGTATTTGGCAGCTCGTGCACAGGGCTCGGTGTTCCTGTTGCGTACGTCGGTCCTTGTTGAATCCGTGAATCCCATTGACGTGTTACAGCGATATTGATATGGTTATATCGAACCTGCCTGCTGAGAGCAAACAAGCCAAGGCCAAGATACTGTATCAGCTCTCTCCAATATTCCTGAGACGCTTTGTTACAAATGAAGCCCAGATTCTCAAGTGGGCCAAGGTCCCTCTGATAACTTTTACCACCACACATATGCTGGGTCAGTCCATTCTCCCATAACAAAAAAGCGTATTTCTGAACCCCCTAATTTTCTAGGTGCCTTCAATGTGGATATTGGCATCAACCACATTGATGGTGTGTCTGGCGTCGAGCTCATCAAGCAATTTGTCGACGAGATGCCTGCATTGCGGCCGCTTGTTATGGTCCTCAAGTCCTTCCTCAAACCGCGTGGAATTGGGAGCGCAGCTACAGGTGGATTAGGGAGCTACGGGTTGACTTGCATGGCCATCAGCTTTTTGCAGGTATTTCCTATCTCTACCTTCATTCCCTCGCTTTTTGATCTGTCTTAAAGCTCAATCCCGCCAAACTCGAAACACGCTTCCTCCAAAATCCGTTCGAAGCCGAATCCCTAGGAATACTTTTGAAAGAATTCTTCAAATACTACAGTCGCGACTTTCCTTACACTACAAGCTATATCTCCATCACCGAAGCGACATTAAAGCCCAAAGGGCAAGCGCCCTGGATACAGCAAAACCTGCCCGACAGGTTTGTCATTGAATGTCCTGTCACCTGTAGTAAGTCAACCCTCATCTCGAGGCCAACGATGTCTTACAATGTTTCACAGAGCATGATGTGACCAAGCCTCTGACGAGGACCAACGAAGTCAGGATGGCTTTCGCAGAAGCGCTGTCATTCATCGAGTCAAAGGCATCGTTGGACCGCCCACAGACCCTTGGCCCCGAAATCATTGCTGTTGATAAAACAGTCAGTCTCAGGCCTTGTTTCTTTGCGAATTGACGCTGAATGTTTCGCAGACTATTATGCACCGGGACCATCTGATGGATTTGGTTAATGAAGGACAAATAGGGACGTCGCGTCGTAGAGATAATCCTCTTCCCGGACCAAGCAAGCCAGCTCGTGCGACAGGACCTCCAGCTGGCGCCCCGACAGGGCCTGAAGCTGGTATTTCAACTGAACCTCCAGCTCGTTCCCCGACAAACAATGATCAGTCGACCCAACAGAGATCAAGATATCAGCCAGAATCGAAGGCTCTACGGATGGGCTTTGGTATGAAGGGATACAATGAACCGACAGTGGAAGGCAACACAGTTTCGACGGACGGTCAACAGTGGACAGGGTCGAGGAAGCCGAAACAATTCCAACAGAGACCGGAGCTTGTACCGAGATCCAGACCAGAGCGCTCTCGCAGTCCTCGACCCTTTGTTGTTCGGCGAGAAAACCGTGATGACTCTGGTTCACATGGTCGTCGGGATTTTACCGCCGATGGAGCCCTGGGCCGAAATCGATATGGGGACAGAGTGAAACAAGGCTCTGCTTCTAGAGGACAGTTGGAGACATGATGGGTTCCTTGCTCGCTGGGTTATCAGTTATGTCTTTTTGGCTCTTCGTGGCGGCCGTCTAACCATATTTTGTAGTCGGCTTGACGTCTTCGAGCCCTCGCTTCTGGTGCTCCTATGGTCCGCTATTACATAAATGGGTCCTACCGGATTTCGTTCTATTGCCAAGGCTGTGCATCAGGATTCATCTAGTCGTTTTGCTTCAATCAAGAAAATGTATCAACGTAGACTTCTGAGCGTCTTGACATTTTCCGGGCGCTCGTAGATACCAGCGCTGTCATTTCCACGTATTAGGCAGGTTACAGGTATTCATTGTACTTTGAATCTCCAAGGATACTTGGTTACACAGCTCTCGTTAATGGCTTTAAGGCTTTTTGCGCCCGTGAGCGCCCAACATTCGCATCAGTCACACTTTATTTGTCACACCGACCTCTTTTGTGTCCATTTCTTTCCATCGTGAAAGTCGACCAAAGCTCTGGATCCTTCCTTCGATTTGTTCAACCAGAAGACACGTAAATACGCCAGTCAAGGCCTGAGAAACCTTAATTCTGCGACGCCTCACCTCGTGGTTGAGTCACGACCGCTGAGCGCCCACTGGGAATCCATCAAACTTGACATCAAACGGCCTTTCACATTTCGTATTTAATACAAGCAATGCCAGATCTGCTTGTTTCCAGGACCCTCACACGACCTTTTTGTCGTTTCTGTTCTTCATTCAGTTGCGCTCAGTCGTAACTTCCTTGGTATTTTACTCCCTTTCCATATTCTCCGACATCGGAACGTCAGCTTCCAAGAGTCTTCGAGAAGGCCCAAAAATACACTCATTCATTCCACTCCACCACCTCCAGTGAATAATGGTTGCCGCTAATCCCCTCTTGAAGGGCGGTTTCTCGGTCAAAAAGTTCAATGCTACGGTTATCAATGATATTTGGCCAGAGGTCTTGTTCTTCAGCTTAGTCGCCACAAGTATGTCTTTTTGCCCTGATTGGCTGGATCCACGCTGACGGAGCTTCTTTATAGTGGTGGCTTTGGTCTCGGAAAAGACTGAACACAAGCTGTCGGTGTCCAACGGCCTCTTGACTGTACTGGGTACAGTCCTCGGTCTTGTTATCAGCTTCCGTACGTCCTCTGCGTACGAGAGATACCAAGATGGTCGCAAAATGTGGACGAATATCAGCACTGCAAGTCGGAATATTGCTCAATTCGTGCGTTTGCTCGATTATGTCTGGTTTTGCTACGCTGACCGTCCTTGATTTAGATCTGGGTTCACGTCCCTAATGAGCGAACCGATACCGGGAAGCAGAAGAAGCAGACTGTGCTGCAGAGCGTCATTGAGAAGAAGTCTATGATCAATCTCGTGCGTCATCTCATCATCTTTTGTGCTGCACCAGCTCACCGATATCCAGGTCCAAGCTTTCTCTGTTTCCATCAAGGTATTCATCATCCTTCACGACATGATTGCAAGCTGACCTCGTCGTTAGCATTACCTTCGAGGCGAAGACGGGGTTTACTACCAAGATCTTTACCCCCTCATTGCTCATCTTCCCCGATACGCCAATACGGTATCTCGCACCGATTCCGACATGCTTCCTCTTTGGCAAGGCTCTGAAGACGGCGAACATCCTTACGAGCACAACATTACGCATCGCAGCCCACCTCCCTCAGCGCCTACGACTCTCAATGGCCACGAGGGATCCAAGGGATCGTGGTTCGGCACCAAGAGTCGCAAGAATACCTTTGATCCCGAGAAGGCTTTGGCTTCAGTTAACAGCCATCGCCCCCTCAAGCCATCCCGAAACCCTCCCACAACGACCTTTTACGATTACCTTCCTATTTTCCTGATCTTCAAGCCGATTTTCAACATCTTCAGCAGAAAGAAGAAGGAGGAGACGGGGAGAGATTCGCTCGGAAGGAAGGTCAAACCCCAACTGGGAAACAGCAATGTTCCGTTGGAGATTACGCTGTACCTGAACAAGTATGTCCTTCAGCTCATTCTACAATCACAGCGTTGACCCTGATTTGTTAGCTATGTCGCATGTATGACCGTCGCCTTCATTGATTCTGTCTAATGCTGACATTCTTGCATAGTCCTTCTGCGAAGTGGATTGCTACAGCCTGCGATTGCGTCTGGTCTCGTCAACAATGTCGCCAGTTTGCAGGATATCATGGCGAATCTGGAGCGCATTGGGAATACGCCCTTGCCCTTTGCCTATCAAGGTATATTGGCGCATATTTTGTTGTCGTTGTCTTTGCTGATCATTCATTCCGCTAGCTCATTTGCGCATGTCTCTGTTCCTCTACCTTTTCCTCCTGCCCGTAAGTCTGTCCTTCTCGACTCTAGACCTTCGCTAATCAAGCCTGAAGTTCCAACTGTGGTCGGCCTTCCACTATCTGGTCATCCCAGCTACTGCGTTCGCCTCCTTCTTGCTTTTGGGTTTCTTGGAGATTGGTCAAGAAATGTTCGTTTCCTTCTCCATTTGTCTTGTCATCTTACTGAACAACATCCTTCCAGCGAGAACCCTTTCAATTACGATCTGAATGATCTGGACTTGGACAGCTTCTGTCTTTCCCTTCAACGCGAACTGCATGAAATCACTGCTGTACGTCTTCATTCAGCATCATTCTTTTTTGTTTCATACTCTAACATGTTTGTTCCAAGCACACATGCCCCGAACCGTCTGAATTCGTCTTCACGGGCTGGAACCAACCCTTTGCTCCCGCGGACCGTCGCAATGCAGAGGACCTTGTCCAGAGCGACGACTATAAGAATGCTGGATCCGAGGAGGCACAAGGCATGGTCGGCATGCGTGGTGTCCTTTTGAACAATTGGAAACAGGTGAATGAGATGACGAGGAAGCACTAGGCACAACAAACGTAGCCCGCCTTTGTTCTTCCTTCTCCATTTCTTCCTTTATCTCGTTTCATCTTTTCCTTTATCGTCAAAAGCTCGTTTGTGGCACGTAACCTACTTTACTTGGTGACAAGCTCTTTTGTCGCCAGTATTATCCATGACCTGGATCGTTTTATTTATCGACGCAATTGTATGTACATTTTGGATTGGTTTTATGATGATACCCCTTGGTGGGTTTATACGTTCAGTTGTCGTCTTATTGCCTCAAGCGTGAGGCTACAACTTGTTGAAAGTCGAAGGAATCGCATCCCCTCCCAGGTCTCCCAAGCGATGCTCGAGAACCACCTGCAATCTCCATATTCCTCCCAATCTTTGGAAGTCGAATAGCACATTGTTCCCATTGTCTCTGGTTCGTCTGACCAACGACACGGATCACGGGAAATAGTTGACTGATGAATCGGATCAAGAGACAATCGTCGGTCCAGGCTGACTACTTATCAGGATGACGGGAATAGCAGTTTTGGGTCATCTGCCAGACGGATATGGCGATGCACGGAGAGCTTCCTCCCGACCACGGCGACTTCAAGCAAGATGGTCTCTTGGGATCCCCAACTGTCGCTGTCGTTGGTCATCATCGCACTAGAGTCAGTGGAGACTGGCTCGAGTCGCGGTTGTTCTCACAGTCGTCGCCGTCGGTGGTCTCGTCGTCCTGCGAGAAACCCATGGAAGAAGATAATGACGACTCTCTGAATACGGAAGCATCGTCAGATGGCTTGACCCAAGAGGGTTGTCTAGTTTCTTTGGGTTGAGGTTGTAATCAGTAAAGGAATGAAACAAGAGCATCCACATCGGTCAAGGATAGTTTAGCACGTCAAATAGTGGATAATCAATATGTTCTTGTTTCATCCATACACAACGTTCACTACGCGCATACTCGATAAGGCCCTGAATGAGATCGTGAGCAGAGAATACGAAGCAGCGAAACGAATGATCATACCTAACAGGTCTCCCAGTCATACCGGCCCCCATTCGTCCTGGTTCGTCTGCTTGCTATAGAAGGAAAGATGTCAATCAATCAGCAAGTCGTGGAATACGCTAGCAAGCCATGTAATAATTAGTCGTGGACAACACTGAAAAGAAAACAGACAGTGACACAAGGGAAGAGAGAAACAAGGAAGAAGAGGTCCAATAAGACAACCAGCAAAGCTGTGATGATAGCCGAAGGAGGAACAGGAAGATCTAGAGGCTCAGCAGAACAAGGAATGAAAGAGCGCCAGCAGAACGAGCAATCAAAAAGACGAACAGCAAACGAAGGGATGAAATACGTTCAGCAAAACCGAGAAACCCGATACTGAAAGCAGGACAGCGAGGCGGCAGAATGTCGGAAACGGGGAACCAAGCCTGAACCATGAAATGAAGGGCCGAAAACGGAAAGCCAAGCCAGCTCAGGCTGCTCAGCTCGAAAACGAAGGTCGCAGAAAAACATGTGATAGTTAGATGTCGAGTCATGATAATATATAGAATTGTCTATCCAGGAAGGGGCTGTATCCAGTGGGCCTATTGCTCCGTCGACAGTGAAGAGCGTCGCCTCACATCACAATGCAACACGAGTTCTGCTGTAGAAGGAATCAGCGTTGAACCCCAAGGCGAAAATTCATTGCGACGCACCTTCTTGGCAGTCTTATAGAATGCCTTGCTTGACATGGACAGCTGGTTCGACCTCTCCACCAGATTATCTAGCTTCTCTCCGCGCTCCAAGACTGACTCGATTGTTTTGTGCTGTAGGAGGGTTAGTAGAGGTTTCGCAAGACAAAAGCAACAGGACGAGGAGGCAAGACGGAGAAGTATAAGGGGTATCGGTATCGCAAGACGAATACGAAGACAGCGAGGTCATCCAGGGGCGCAAGAAAACGGGCGCCGAAAGAGCCTTGACAAAAGGACGGGGCAACGGCTTGTCCAAGGAACAGGAAAGAGACGGGGTAAGAAGAATCAAGGACTGGGGACGACAACAGGTCCACCAAGGGTATAGGCAGATCCCAAAGGAGCAGGAGAAAGGAAGAACAAGAAGCATAGCTCACCAGCACAATTTTCGTCTCATCAAGCTCCTGCTGCACCCTCATAATCGTATCCGCCTGCTTCGGATCCTGGTATTTCTGGATGTAGGCCTGGATTTCCGGGAAGGATATCGACGCTGGGTCTTTCCATGCCGTCTTGGGGACTTTGGAAATGAATTCGTCGAGGAGCTTGTTGATCAATGAGAACACAGGGCGGACAGGGTATTCCGAGTCTGTTATTATAATGGCTGGAAAAATCGACAAGGATTCAGTATCGCAAGAGGAGTAATGAAGAGCAAGGACGAACCAGCAAGCTGCTCATCTCCGCCCCGATTATACGCATGAGCGGTATAGTTGTTCTCTTGCACGCTCTGTCGCTGTCCCTGTGTCGTGCGCTCTGCGACGGTCTTGGACAAAAATGTCATGAATTCTGCGACGCTTCCTCGTTGGTAGAATGAAAAAGAGGAGAGATCGTTGACGGAGCTGAGGGTCGTCGATGAGCCTGACGGCGGGGCTAGAATTACAGACATTGAATAGATCTTCATGGTCGTCAAAGGGAAAGGTGGAGGTTTGGACGAGAAAGGAATGACGGGCGGTCGTCACCGGCTATGACGGCACGTGATGCTTCGAGCCTTTTTTGGACGCTGACCTAAAGTTGATTAGCCAACGACGATCGTTAGACCATGGAATCCAGCAACACGATGGAACCCTTTCCCGAGTCCCCATTAGAGCTTGTATGCCTCATCATCGAGCAATTGCTGGAGATCAAAAGAGCTCCAGCGCTCAACTGTTTGTCCCGCGATATTCAACCAATGCCAGTGCAATGCTTTCCCAAGAGAGTGGGTCTAATATTCACACAATCTAGGGTTGAATGAGCCCTCTATCGTTGCGTTATCCTACATACGCTCCTTGCTCCTAAGTCGCATATTTTTCACGGAGCCCAAACTCCTCATAAACCGCCTTGACATTCCCTTCTGCTACTTCATTCTTCTGTCCATAATTCTCATCCAGAATCTTTCTCTGCTCCGGTGACGCCCAAGCCAAAGCCATATTGATGCACCACGAGCACTTGTTATCCACAATATCTGTCCCGATCTTCCCAAGCTGCTCCGGCGTACCGCTGAAATCCAAAAAGTCGTCCTGGATATGGAAATACTCGCCAGTGGGGATCAAATCGACTTCGCCGTCGCATAAGGGTCGATTTTCACCCCAGCAGTGTCGTACGACGTCGGAATTCGCACATGTACATTGCGACAGGGAAGTGAAACGAGTAAAATGCGGTTTTGTAGATGACGATGAGCTGGTGTTTCTCTAGGGAGAATTTGTTCAGGTCGACCGAATCTTCTGGGGCCGAAATCAGATCTAGCAGCTGGCCCAACTCGGTTTGGTATGTGGTTTCGTGGAAGAGATGAGGTCGATATAGTAGGGCTGGGATTTGAAATGGGATTTGGTGAGCTGGTAGATGGCTGATTCGAGGAAGGAGTCGTCGATGGCGAGAAGGCCGACTTTGGGCTGTCTGTACGGCTTGCCTCGACACATAATAGAGTTGTCCATGATGTCGTCCGAGACGAGGAAGGTCGCAGAAAAATGTGATGGTTAGATGTCGTGTCATTAATATATATCAAATTGTCTATCCAGGAAGGGAGCTGTATCCATTGGACCCATTGCTCCGTCAACAGTGAAGAGCTGGTCGCCTCACATAACGATGCAACACGAGTTCTGCTGTAGAAGAAATCAGCATTGAACCCCAGGCGAATATTCATCGCGACGCACCCTGTTGGTAGTCTTATAGAATGCCTTGCTAGACATGGACAGCAGGTTCGACCTCTCCACCAGATCATCTAGCTTCTCTCCGCGCTCCAAAACCGACTCGATTGTTTTGTGCTGTAGGGCTTTAGCAGAGGTTTCGGAGGACGAAGGAAAGAGGAAGAGAGACAAGAGTAAGAAGGCTGAGGGGTATCGACATCGCAAGACGAATACAAAGCAAGGTCATCCAAGGACGCAAGAAAACGGGCGCCAAAAAGGCCTTGACAAAAGGACAAGCAATGGCCTGACAGAAGAACAAGAAAGAGACGGGGTAAGAAGAATCAAGGACTGTGGACGACAACAGGTCCAGCAAGGGTATATGTAGATCCCCAAAGAAGCAGGAGAAAGGAAGAACAAGAAGCATTGATCGCTCACCAGCACAATCTTCGTCTCATCAAGCTCCTGCTGCACCCTCATAATCGTATCCGCCTGCTTCGGATCCTGGTATTTCTGGATGTAGGCCTGGATTTCCGGGAAGGATATCGACGCTGGGTCTTTCCATGCCGTCTTGGGGACTTTGGAAATGAATTCGTCGAGGAGCTTGTTGATCAATGAGAACACGGGGCGGACGGGGTATTCCGAATCTGTTATTATAATCGCTGAACAAATCGACAGGGATTCAGTATCGCAGGAGGGGTGATAAAGTGCAAGGCCGAACCAGCAAGCTGCTCATCTCCGCCCCGATTATACGCATGAGCAGTATAGTTGTTCTCCTGCACGCTCTGTCGCTGTCCCTGGGTCGTGCGCTCGGCGACGGTCCTGGACAAAAATGTCATGAATTCTGCGACACTGCCTCGTTGGTAGAATGAAAAGGAGGAGAGATCATTGACGGAGCTAAGGGTCGTCGATGAGCCTGACGGCGGGGCTAGAATTACAGACATTGAATAGATCTTCATGGTCGTCAAAGGGGAAAGGTGGAGGTTTGGACGAAAAGGGAATGACGGGCGGTCGTCACCGGCTGTGACGACACATGATGCTTCCAGCCTTTTTTGGACGCTGACCTAAAGTTGATTAGCCAACGACCCAAGAGGACCTTGTCCTTTGAAGAATTCGGAGAACTTTGGTGATATTTAATCACATCCTACCGATTCATGCTGAGACGTGACCGGCAATAGATCATCCTTACTTCTTCGACTTTGGTTACTTATTTCCTTGCGAGATCAGAAAGTTGTACACGTGTCTTGCCTTTCTTGACATTTTACCACAAGCATGGAGCCCAGCGACGCGATGAAACCCTTTCCCCAGCTCCCATTAGAGCTTGTATGCCTCATCATCGAGCAATTGCTGGAGATAGAGCCCAAAAGAGCTCCAGCGCTTGCCTGTCTGTCCCGCGATATTCAACCAATGTCAGTGCAATGCTTTCCCAAGAGAGTGGGTCCAATATTCACACACACAGCTAGGGTTGAACGAGCCCTCTATCGTTGCGTTATCCTACGCAATAGAGGCACTAGAGCGCCTGACCCATTTGTCGACATGATGAAATCGCCCTGTCACCCTGATACATTCTACCGAGACCGGGTCAAGATGCTCTGCACCACGGCTTATATGTTGATCCCTGATTTACATCTCGTATTATCTGCATGTTCAGGGGTCCAGCAGCTGGCAATCTGCAATTGGTCTTGGAACGACATGTCGACACTGGGCGAAATGCATCCCTGTATAGACGCTTTACTCTCCAGTGGACCTCGCCCATCAAAATTGGCTTGCCATTACTCATTGACAGGTCGTCCCGACGGCAGTCATCGTTTCACTCTCCCTCTCTTCGAAAAGGTTACCCATTTGCAGCTTGGGTTTACAAGGCTTACCGATTTCAATGGACGGCAACTTCATTCGATGAAAGGTCTGACTCATCTCGCACTCATCCAGTACTCAGGCCCTTGGTTCTCACTTCCAAAAAACCCACCTCAGACACTATATCTAGCTGATTCAATCATTGTCTGCATAATTTACGCCGAATGGTTCCACGAACTTGAGCGAGATGCCGCCGAGACGATTCGGAAGGAGTACAACGACCCTCGAGTAGTCATCGCGCCTTCACAAAGCCTCGAAGACGAGTCCATTTACAACCTTCTCAGGCCTGGCCTCTCGAATGATGAAAGTTTCATCCGGCAATGGGGCGACCGGCGTGACGGAGACGAAATGGACATGTGGAAAGAGGCAGAAGCCATCGTTAAAGCCCAGGAAGCCCAGGTAAGATTCTTTTTCACTCGATACTGCTCGGTTATTCACCCAAGTTGCTTCTGCTTCGGACTTCCAGATAACGCTCGCTGCTTCTGTCGCTTTTGATTGACCATAGCTTCGGGAGGAACCGGAGGATCTACTCGTTGCGCTCTAGACAATCTTTGGACACTTTGACTTGCTAAGTACTATAGCTTTTTGAGTCAAATACTTATCTTCCTTGCAACTTTTCCGTGATTCAACTTTGCTGAATTACTTATTTGGTTATACTTAGCATTATTGCCTTCCAGGCTGTTCAGTGAACGTGGAATTGTCGACCGCTTATACCATACACTAATTGTCTTGAGAAGCGCTCACCTTGCTCTCACCTCTACAACCCTCAACTTTTGCATTTTCAGCGTTGGTCCAGAGATTCTTTTTGGAAACATCATATTATATCCCGGTACAGGTTGGGACATCCTGGAGCCTCCTGGCCATTTCGCTGGCATTTACCATGAAAAGTGTCGAGAAAATGCAGGTCTCGAAGGCTTGGTAACATTTCGCTTTGAACTGGCTGAGGATCGGGGCTTTTTGCGACTTGGGAAGGTCCCGGAAGGATCTGGATAAGGGCGAGATTCAAGAGAATACAATTAGAGTGGCTTACGATGTCGTCGAGGGCTGCTTCATATTTCTCGCAGAATTTCTTCGTGGTGTCCGCAATACACTTTCGCAAGCAGAAGTTATCGGGGCAATGAAAGAGATAAATTTCATGTTTGTGGGGTTGGATTTTATATGGTGGTCGTCGAATGCCAAGGAGGCTGAGCCTTCGATCGAGAAACTTGGTATTTTATACAGACACGTGAGGGCGTCAGCCGCTCTAAATGTTGATATTACATCTCGAACCATATTTACATCTGCAGTTCAAACACCAGCCATCTTTTTGAGAGTAATAAACTCTTCCTTTCCAGCAGCTTTACAAAGCAAGTAAAACTTGGACTCTGGATTCTGGAGCAATGTTTTCGGCCTGCAGAGTTGTCAGTCCGAGACATCGACGGACGGCATTCTGGGGGACGTACGAGTCGAATTCTGCAATAGAACCCTGGTCAAGAAGCATAATCTAGAGAGCAAAATCAGTTTCTGTTCTTCAGGTTGAGGCAAGGTCAGACTTACCCGGTCGTAGTCGATGACTGTCCTCAAACGATGGGCAATAGTAAGAATAGTGCTGTCAGAGAATTCGTGTCGAATGGTTTTTGAGATAAGCTCATCAGTGGCATAATCCACGCTAAAGTTGACTTGAATCACTGCAAAACACAGTAGACTCGAGAGAAAGTTCGCACCTTGCTGTGGCTTCGTCCATTACTAGAAGTTTTGAACGTTTCAATATGGCGCGAGCCATACAAAGTAGCTGCTTTTCTCTGGGGTGGTGGTTAGGTCATCGTCCAGAGCTCGGAGGCTACTGTACTGACCCGGATGAGAAGTTTTCTCCATCAGCGGAAACAGGCGCATCGAGGTCTCGGAATGCATTCACGTTCGCTTCGTCCTTGGTCTCTCGAGCATCTGTGAGCAAATGTACTCGACGAAGCGCTTCAAACTGTACAGCGTAAGCAAAGAAGCCGTAAACGATATCATTACGAATGACGCACGATCTCCGCATCCTGATATTCGTGAAAGACGTCTAAAGTCGAGCGCAAGGTGCCACTAAGGATCGTAGGATCCTCTGACAAGATCCTGTCAGCAGAGCTACAAGTCCGAGGCTCCAACTTACGAGGAATAATAGTCAGCTTGCTTCTCAAGTCCGAGAGCCCGACAGTTGAAATGTCGATCCCGTCGACTGTTATACAGCCTTCTGTCGCTTCCACGAATCGGAAAAACGATAGAGCAAGTGTAGACTTTCCAGAACCTGTCCTTCCAAGAATTCCAACCTATCTGACAATCAGACAATGCGACCAAATAGCTGCGATTGATCAACCACCTTCTCCCCGGGGAGAATGTCAAAGTTCAAGTTGTGCAAAATATCGGGTAGATCGGGCTAGGCTGGGTCAGAGACATTCAAAGCAAATCAGAGTCACTCACAGCATATCGGATCACAAGATTCGAGCAAGAAATAGCACCCATCGAAGGCCAACTTTTTGGTGGCCTGGGCTCCACGAATTCCGCGCCTTCTTTTGGGATTTCCGAGTATTCTTTGACCCGCTCGACGGCCACCTGCACGAGAGAACAGTGTTGGTAGATGTGACAAACCTTGACACTGAAACGTACCATCGACTGTTCTAAAGACACGAAACGTCGAACCTGAAGCCCTTGGAATTAGCGTTTTCGAAAAATGGCACAGAACATTCGGCGGAAATGATGAGCGCCAATCCAAATGGCGCGAAAATAAGTGATCGGCGCGCCACCATTTCACATGCAATGTTCCGCGACGTTTTTGAATAAACTCACCATGAAAATCAAGTCGCCAGAAATGACGTTGGCAAAGGCCAATGCGAAACCAGCCAGAGATGCATCGATACCGGGATTCAACACAGCTATCAGGGCCATCGACGCGACAACCCCGGTCGAAAGCGTGCAGAACCGCACCGACAACCAGCGATTCACTAAAGACGAATTAGCAAAATAATCATCTCTCAAGGGCGTGGGTTCCAGATACCGCCCCAGGACCACCACCACTTGCGCGCCACAATTAGATTGGAGATACGAGGATGTGAAAAAAAAAAAAAGAAACATACCGGATTCTGTAATGCATGCTAAGAGTTGAAGATGTACAAATATATATGGAGAAACGACACACCATGTTTATATCCACACACCGCATCATTTCACGAAGGAATTTGGAGCTGGCGCCGAAGGCTCGCACAACCGTGGTGCCAGAGATAGTTTCTCCGTATAAAGAGTACAACGGAGATCGAGTGACGGAGTCTAAACGCCTCATATCGCGCGAGATCTGCCCGTAGACTTTGGCGGCTGTGATTTCGTCAGTTGAGGATTGGAAACGAAGTGGAGAGGGATGTACTATTGTAGTAAAGCATGGCCAAGAACAGTGCGGCGATGAGGAAACGCCAGCCGCCCACGATACTGACAGTAATGAGAGTCGTCAGGGCTGACAGGCCGTGTGTCACACTTCGGCCAACGTTTTCGGCCAGGGAGCTGTCGATACCTGGACATACATATGATATGAGCAGCAGTTTACCACCGATAAGAAACGATGTGCCTTCAAAGTCTTTCCCGAACCTGTTGAGCAAGCGTCCACGGGATACAGTGTCGTGGAAGCGGATTTGGGCAAACAGCACCCTTTCGAGGAGGCGCTTGTACAGAACGACTGAGGCCCGGATGGATCCTGAATAGAGAACAAACCAGCGAGCCGTGGAAAGGATGAGTCCTAGACAATGATTAGCTTGATCTCAAGGGAACAAAAAGTTTTACCAAGCAAGTTCACCAAGGCGTACACAGTGACATAATAAGTAGACCCTCGAGAACCGTCTTCTTCCAGAACAGCATGCGACCAGGTTCTTAAGATCATGTGAGTTCAAGTCTAACAACAAGATGAAGATTCATACTTGAGCCAGCCATTTTCCAATACGGGGTTTACAGCGGCAAGCCCGAAGGCAAGCCCGAACAGAATCCAGAACCATTTGGTGCCAGCTGCGAGGATGTACGTCTCCCAGACGTCTTTTCCGATGCGACCTATAGCACGCGTCTCCTCTTCCACCAATTTCCGTACGGGCTTCGTGTCTGCTTTCGCCGGCGGTGGCGCCAAAGGAGTCACGGGTTCGGAACTAGGGGACGGGTCAAGTCGATCCGCGACCTCGGTATCGTCTGATATGGACTGGACCAAAGATTGGATGACGCCAGAGTTCTGGAACGCAGCGGACGATCCGGAATACGAAACTCGGCCATTGTCGAGCGCCAGGACATAGTTAGCGCCGGGGGCACAGAGGTGAACGTGGTGCGAAACTAAAATGACTGTCCTGTTCGCCATGAGATCTCCTTTGAGACATTCGTGGTATAGGTGATGAGCAGTGTGGGCGTCGACTGGGGGGTATCGATATCGAGTCTGGCGAGAAGGATCAGTGTGATGCTTACCTGCAGATAGTACATCGTCGAGGAACAAGATACTGGCTCTGCTGTACACTGCCCGAGCCAAAGAGACGCGAGCTTTTTGATCCATCGTTAACAATGTATTATTCGATGTAGTGGATGGAGTTTTATACCTTTTTGACCACCGGATAGATTGACCTGTAGCGAGGTCAATAGAGGACATTCTTGAAGGGGGCGAGACTTAGTACTCCACGCTCGCCAATCTCGGACTCATCTCCATCTTCCAGTATCTCAAGGTCGGTACCCAAAGCGCACACCTAAAGACATGGTCAGCGCGTACGTAAGTCGGAATTGGAAGGGTACCTCGAGAGTCCTCTGGTACCTAACAGCATCGTACGGCAGGCTGAACAAGATATTATCTATGAAATGAATCGGTTTCAAGTCAGTCGTGAAAGGAAACGAGATGCCAACCTTTGATGGATGCATTCCGGAGCCACGCAGCCTGAAAAAGATCAATGCTATTCCCGACGATGTTGAAAAGACGAGGTCCACCTGCGGTACATACGCACAAATGCCTGGAACAACCCATTCCTCATCGGCACCAACAGTCGCGGATGATGCCAATGCGTCAGGAGGCGAGCGAGGACATATCACTTGTCCCGCAAGAACATCCGCTTCTCCCAGCAGTGCTGCAATAACCGATGAGCCTAAAGTGCTTGATGTATTTATCACATACCTAAAAGAAGGAGTGTTTTCCCAGATCCCAACTTCCCGCAGACCAACGACAACTCGCCACGGGGAAAATCGCACGACAGATCAGCAAGGACAAACTTTTTGTGTCGTGGCGTCGATGCTGCAGACGATTTTTTACTGCTGGATTGTTGTTGTAATCGATCCTGCGGCCATGTAACAGTGCATGACTGAAACCCGATCGTCTCAGCCTGGGACTGGTGTCGAATTGGCGCTGCTACTTCACGACCGAGAAGATACTTCTCGATACGGCGCAGTGAAACGAAGCTCTTACAAAGACGGATGGATGGATCAGTAGAAGTACAAGAATCGAATCAAAGCCTGCTGACCTGAAGCATGTTGATGAATGTCTCCGGGAGCCCATTCAACGCGAACTTGAGTTCAGTAAAGACCATGATCTGCGCCATGGTCAAAAGCGATAAAACGGCAAGTGGGTCAATGACGATACAGATGTGAAGGCGATGGAAGGAGTCAATTGTTGCCCGCGGATCACAGCAAAGTGCCAGAATGTCACCAAGGTCACTAGGACGGGCGTCGCTTGCCTGGTCCGTGATAAATTGGGTAGCGCAGAAATGGCTGTTCTCACCAGATAGCGTTGAAAACGATCTGTGATGAGGTGTGAGCGATTGAATGGACATGTGTGCATCATACTTCGATGGTATATGTCAATCGCTGGTATTTTAGCTCCTTATCCCGAATTTGAAGTACACGAGCCTCGAAGCTGCGCTCCCAAGCCATGAACTTTAACATGCGGATGGCGCCGAGAATCTAGGGAGGCGCGCATGAGAACAAGTGAAGTCGAGAGAAGAATCGAACAATTGCCTCGTTCATCAACGCGATTCTCTCGTCACGAGTTTTCATGAGGTTGTCTTGCGCAGCTATGGTCATTCAGCAATGATCTGGCTAGATAGATAAAAGGATTCCCACGCACAAACGACAACCTTCCCAGCAAAGTGGTTAATCGGAAGGAACAGGATCGTCACCGCCAATCCGACGAATGAAGAAACACCTGCGCGCCATGGATTCAAGTTTATCTCAATCTGGAGCAGAGACGTACCGAGGAGCTTGTATAGGAAAATAGATCCAATGACGATCTCGATGGGACAATCTATACGAGAAATGAATGAGGGCATGGGAGAGGGAAAGCACGAACCTATGAGCGAGAAGCTATGAAACGCGAATTGACTCAGTCTATCGACATCGGTGGTCATGAGAGTCATGATCTGGACTTTAGTCGAAAAGTCTTCTTCGCCGTCTTCCGCCTCGGCGCTGGGCTGCGCATTCGACGCGCCATCTTTCCTCACAAGAGTCTTGGCAAACAGTATCGCGCTGAGCTGAGTCCTCAGTCGTGCTTGAATGACATTGTTAGCCAAGGACCAGATCTGACCACCGACTGGGAAGAAAGAAGAACATTAGCGGGGATAGCTGGAGCAAGAGAAGAAGAAGAAGCACGGATATAGACCGTCAACGAAGATGCAAATAAGCACGCGACGTAAAACAGACCCCAACTTTTGTCTTTCCTTTCCGGATCGGATTCGACTGATGGATCCGTTAGTAGCTGTTACTTGGTGAGGACACTTGACGCACGGTACAAGAGGAGCTGCTGCAGGAAGAAAGGCGGGGTATACCACAACACTCCAGCAACACTGGCCAGCCAAAACTGGAGAATAAGCGCCTGGCTGTTGATGCGTATTAATCGATACCCCAGGTTCCATCCTGTACCGGGAGCGGGCGTCCAGGATCCAATTTTGAGGGAGATGGTTTGCATCGCACGTTTCATGTGGACATAGCTGTTTGTCGAACGAACGCCTGCGGGTACGATGGGAAGATCGCCGATTTCGAGGGTTTCAGCGACATTTCCGAGCATGACGACCTTGGTGGTGTAGGAGAACAAGAGCTGGTCCCAGATTGAGGCGCCGACGACCCCACAGACGTTTTCCTATTACCGAGTGTGAGTGAGCAAAGTGAGACTGGTGCAATGGGATACTTGCAATGTCGTGATTGGTCGTCGAGTTCACGATCTTCTCCGAATATATGGCGTCGGGTGGATAATGCATCGCGGGCCCAAAGGGCGTCGTGCAGATGATCAGGTCGGCCACGATGAGCAATATTGTCGTGCTGATAGATAAACCCGAGTTGGGCTCTGGGTCCGCAGGTAGAATGGTCGAGACAGCGAATGACAATGCGGCCGCGGATATCAAACAGAACAGATGGGTAATAGATTCGCCATGAAAATCTGTAGAGTTTTGTCCTACCGCTCTCGCCGCCAACGCAAAGACGTAGAGTGAGAAAAGGACAAGGGCAGAATAGCTGGTGACACTGGCGGTATCACCATCAATGACAGACCATCCGAGGCCAATGGTATTAAGAAGGCAGATTGCACCGAGAATCAAACAAATTATGCGTTTCCTGTTCCTCGTCTGTTGCTTGTCAACACCAAAAAAAGAAATTAGTGAAAGGCTCACTCGCGCCCAAAAGTTTTCCTCGTCGAGCGGGAACCCATCAACCAAGTCGACAGGTCGAGTGACATCGAAAGGGTCTGAATCCGAATCAGCAGTAATGGATTCCGAATCAGCAGTATGGGTTGGGAGCTGGATCTTGCCGTCCGCACTGTTCCTCCAAAAGTAAAACGCGATCAGACTGCACAGGATGCTGCCGCTCAAGAATGCAGCAATCTCTGACTGGTATTGGGGCATTTGGTTAGCAAGGCCCTGAGGTATTTGGATAGCAAGGTCCTGAGCCCTTATCCGTGCGCTTGAAAGGAATGCTCGCACGAGTCAAGAGGAAGATTTCGTAATTGATAGAGCGGATGGGTTCACCGAATCTCGCAGTCATTGGGAGTGACAAATGAGCGACTAAATATAGTGGCACGTGCTAACGCGTCCTCGAGTTTGCATTTTGCTTTAGCTCTCATTAATTCATTTGTTACTCATTTGTTATGCTGTCGCGGCCTTTCTTTCTTCGATATTTGAATACGGAATCGATCGTTGGACCTGCCTCTTTTGTACATTTTGCCCATTTGACTGACATGTGGTTTCAGCTTGTCTTTCCATCGACGTTCGTTCAGCGTTCTCGTTCTTTAGGTTTATCAGGTCCCTCCTCTCACCGCGTCCCAATATCTCACCGGGTCCCAATTGCAATAATGACCTGCATCGGTATGCTTTGCCGTCGTGATCTCGCAGCCTCCCTGGCTCGTGGTTGAAATGATAGAGGATTGGCGTCGTCCAGCCTGAAGGGGATCGTTTAATACGAACGACGGATGAGAATCTTTGATACGAACGACGGTCGGGAATCTTTAATACGAACGACGGATGAGAATCTTTGAAACGAACGACGAACGGGAATCGTTTAATACGACAACGGGACGCAGAGGGCAGGATAGCATCGACGGTTTCGGGACAGACAGACGAGGTAAAGGTACGTTTTGATTTCATCTTCTTTCTCGTCTTGCTTTTTCTGTTCCGTCGAGGTCTTGTCGTTCGTTCGTCCGTCGTCTTCTTTTTGTCCGTTTGTCTTTCCTCTCTGTCTATTTGATTCATCGGTTCACCAGCTGCCTGATGTTGAGGCTACACCAGCTCTTCTTCCTTCGCAAAACATGATCATGACGGGTTAGAATTATTCGTTGGTGATTCATTCGTTGTCTTGGTCGCATTCCAGAGTCAACACGCCATGTCTCTCGAATCCCAATCCGAGTTTCTCGCCGCTCCTCCTCCTCCCTCTCCAACCTCCGCGCGCCTGAAAACGCGCTCTGCGGATTAACGCGTGAGCTCACCTTGATTGTATCCCGTGCTAATTGCTGATATCGGAATATACCGCACCAACAACCACGGAGCATATGGTGAGGCTTTTGGAGGCGGAGGAGATCCATTGAACGAATGTAACAAGAGTGCCGTGTCACTGGAAATTGTCGAATTTAAGAATATTGTATTTACATACGAGATGAACGACTGCCATTGTTCAAGGAAAAGCAATGACTTATCTGGCGGATAAAATCGACGACCTCAACAATAATGCATGCGGGGGTATAAACATCTCAGTAGAGAGGGCATTACTCAGTGGAAGAGCATTACTTACTTGCGATGATCTTTATTTGTGTAAGGATTTCGAGGATGGGGACGCAATGATAACGGGTCGTTTCGGCGATAATCCGAGGAGGAGAAAACGACGCGACATTCTGTTCGTCAGTAGACAATCTTCGGGATAACCTTCTGGCTGTCTTTGGCTCAGATAGCATCCAAATGCCCTGGGAATGATATTGAGCAGTATCAATGAATAGAGACGACCGACGGTTTCCATGGACCATTTCGGATGGAACCGCAGACGCAACTTGTATCCCGCCCAAGGCTCGCCCATATACTAAAATCTTGGCTTCTATGCAACAGAAACCATTTTCCAGATGGAGGATGTGGGTCGTGAATCGCCGAATCGGAATTTGGAACAATGGAAAGCCTGGCAGTGGCAGACGCACTGTTTCTTTCGCTACAGCCTCGGTTCTTCAGATCCTGTTACGCATATTTATCCGCAGCGCGATAGACTTCCTTCTTCTGCGACAGCGGAGAGCAGTTTTTCTTTGCTGGCTTGACCAGAGGAGGCCGGGGTGTGCACGTGCTTCAAATTTCTTGCCCTCGATCCCGATTCTGACCGAACCTCCGCTAGAGCGACGCCGCGGTTATTGAGGTTTTCTACGCTGTCATTCGACATTATATGGCTCATCATCGAGGAAATGCTGGAGACAGAGCTCCCAAGAGGTCTAGAGCTCGTCATGCGACATTTGCAACCACCGTCAGTGCAATGTTTACCCAAAAAGATCCAAGGCTAACATCTACACGAATGAAGCGCCGAGCAAGCCATTATTATTATCTTTCTACGCTGACCTCATACGATGCCTCGCTTATTCAGAATTCCATAAAATACGATTCTGGACAAGGATCGGAGCCGCCCATGACATCCTAGCAGGTTCAAATCGAAGCGGAAGCCTTGCCGCACACCGTAGCCTGTCTTGGCCTTCAACGTCCATCCAGTTGACGCAAATCATCAGGATTGGATGTTTTCCGGAAGCCATCCGAGATTTCCTACCGTGGGCTCGTATTGTTGACACTGGAGCGTCAATGACTGACTTTATTTCGCCTAGGGTCCTGGGAGGTATATAAAGACTCCTGGGCTTCCATGTCATTCCCAATTCCAATTCCTTCTCAATGTCTATCGAAACCTCTTCGACCACCGAAACCGCCGTGGATGCTGTCCATGTCGCCAGCACCTGGTTATCCCAGCTCGCAGGCGCTCTCACCTCAGGAAGCCCAGATGCTTTCGTCGATTGCATTCTCCCCAACGGATTCTTCCGCGACGCCCTCGTCTTCTCTTGGGACACTCGTTCGCCAGCCGGCACCACCAACATCCATGCCTATTTGGCTGCCGGCCGACTCAAAGCTGGAGAAATCAGCGATGTTAAGATGGACGACACGCCAGGTCTGACGCCAGAATATGGATTCGTCGGACCGCCGCCTCGGTATAAAGGTGTCTCTGGTGCATTTACCTTCAGTACGCCCATTGCGACTGGGCAAGGATTCTATCGGTTGATGCAGGACGAAACTGGGGTCTGGAAGGCGCTGAGCTTGGCGATGAGCATGGCTGAGCTCAAGGGACATGAAGAAGCTGGAGCAGAGCTGGGTTTCTATGGTGGACATACTCTTCTTTGGGAAGATGTCAAGCGCGAGCGACGTGAACAGGTCGAGAGCGATCCTCAGGTCTTGATCCGTACGTCCTTTCATTTCATTTTTCGTTACGGTTGAATATGGATCATCTACCCAGTCGGCGCCGGTCAGAATGGACTGATGACTGCCGCTAGATTCAAACAAATGGGTATTCGTGCCATTGTTGTCGAGCAGAACGCAAGAGTTGGAGACAATTGGCGAGAAAGATACCCGATTCTGACATTGCACACCATGAAAAACCAGTATCAAAGTGCGTCTGCAATTCCTTCGTTTCGGTGCTTCCCATTGATTCCGTTTCTAGTGCTATACCAGCCTTTCCCAAAGAATTGGCCAATTCATACGCCCAAGGACAAACTGGCCGACTGGTTCGAGTTTTACGCATCATCGCAAGACTTGGTTGTCTGGACGAATTCTCGGCCCATTCCTACGCCGAAATACGACCTCGATAGTAAGAAATGGACTGTCACGATCGACCGAAATGGCCAACATATCACGCTTCATCCTTCCCACATCGTCATTGCTGCAGGTGTCCTAGGCGCTCCTCGTATTCCAGCCAACCTCAGCAGTACAGAATCTTTCACCGGGGAAACTTTACATGCCGGACAGTATCCTGGCGGTCGTCATTTCACTGGAAAACGTGTCGTGGTCGTCGGCGCTGGAAATACATCAACCGATATCTGTCAGGACTTGGCTTTCCATAACGCAGCTTCTGTGACGATGGTCCAGCGCTCGATGACAGCTCTGATGGGCTATAAAGGGGTTATGGAGTTGCTGAGAAGGCTGGTACCAGACGACGTTCCTATTGAAATCACCGATTTGAAGAATTCGTCGTTGCCCTTTGGCCTCACCCGGATTTTCATGGAGGAAACAAAGGCGCATAGTCCTGAAGTGGACAAGGAGCTTCACGAATCACTGGAGAAAGCTGGGTTCAAGATAAACAAGGAAACGAGTCCTTTTGTGCTCATAATGGAGCGTTTTGGCGGTGAGCTTCTATGTCCACTTTCTAGAGAGACCATTATTGATCCTCTCCTAGGCACCAGTAGGTGGGCATTTTTGAACTGTTTTGTAATCCTGACCTTCCTTCAGGTATCGACGTTGGTTGTGCCGAGCGAATTGCGGCTGGGGATGTCAAGATCAAACATGGGGTCGAACCAACAGGGTTCACATCTGATTCTATCGTCTTTTCCGATAATTCATCTCTCAAAGCCGACGTTGTAATCTGGGCGTAAGGCATCATTTCGACGTCCTTTTCTTTGTCCTGATGGTGTCGTTCTAGCACTGGATACCATTACATCTACGACAGCTTGCGACCCTTGTTCGGAGACGAAGTGATTGATCGAGCTGGACCTCTCTGGGGTTTGGACGAAGAGAACCTAATCAAAGGGTGCTACCGACCGTCGGGATATCCTGGGGTATGCATTTTCTGTCTTGTTTTCCGCGGATCAGCCACTGACCTCCTTCAGTTCTGGTATACCGGTGGAGGCTTTGATACCGGTCGAGTGGGCTCGAAGATGCTTGTAAGTCGTTGAATCGTTGTCAGGACAGCGCTGACGACGAGTAGGCATTGTCTATCAAAGCCCAGGAATTGGGGGTACTGGAAAGTCTGAGATAACAATCCTTTGCGAGCTATAATATATAGTATTTTAGATGCTTTTCTCCAGCCGATTACATACCCACGATTTGCTAGCTGCTTTCCCTCGGTCCTTTTGATATGTCGGGCGTCGACCAGCGTGGTACCTAGAGAGCATCTCTGAGTCTTATCTCAACTTGCCCGATGTCATTTCTCCTCTTCATTGGTCTATGAATTGAGGAATTAAACATTCTTGAGCAGAAGGGACATTCTTTAGTGAAACAAATTCCCAAGTTGAAATCTTTGCAGGTTCAAGTGATTACTGCGCCATTGTTTTTCACCACTTCAAATCGTGTTTTGATGACCAGAATTTCCATTGACTTTTTGTGATACAACAATGATAGCGAGAAAGAGCAAACTTACAGCGCAGGTAGTGCAAAAAAGGAGGCTAACGATTAAGACGGATGGCGGGAGACCGAAGGAAGGTCACGTTCTGCAGACTAAGACTGCAAGTATGTGAAGGTCTTGATAGACCTTCAATGGTTCGAATAGAACCCAACCTTGTCTCGTCATTTTATTTGCGAGTCGCGCTGCTGATCAAGGGCGCTGGACCGCCACTGGTCTTGTCATCAAGGTCACCCATGCTGGATCCGAAGGCTGAACTGACTTCTACAACAACAACGAGGAAGAACAGTATACATCACTTGTGATCGTAACGAGTCTGTCTAGGAGAGACTAGAAGAACAGGAGAAAGAGAATCGAATGCCAGCTGCCGTTTTTCATACAAAGGAAAGGCTGAAGATTGAACTTTGTGCTTACGATAAGTTCTTGTATTTCTGTAGCATAGTACCAATTAAACCAACTTGTGGTTCGTCGTATAGAAGTTGATTCTTGAAATCAGGCGGGTAGAAAGGCGAACTTAATGTATTAGGGAAATAGCTAGGCTTTTTATACTACTGGGGTGCACAGCTATGGAGTCAGAATGAATCAGTAAGAGTTAGTACAAGTAAAAGAAATGATTCCTAATGAGTCAATATTACAGCTATCCTAGTCAAGCGGGCCCGTTTTCGGTTCCGATGGCCTTGGCGGCTCCGTACTGACTGTGTGCCACGTCGTTACACGACTGTGCCACGTTGGTACACGACTGAGCGACGTGTCGACTACGTGTCGGCTCGTGAATGGAATAACAACACTCCCCCTCATTCACAAGAAGTCCCAGTCGAGTCGTAAAGGTTGATACCTTTGAAGCTGGAAGAGCTTTGGTGAAAATATCAGCTATCATGTCTTCTGTTGGACAATAGACAATGCTGAGAAGCTCCCCCTGAATATTGTGTCGTATGAAGTGGTAGCGTATGTCGATATGCTTTGTTCGAGCATTATACTGACCGACTTCAGCTGTAGCAAGTGCAATAGCACCTTGATTGTCATCGTAAAGAGTAATTGGGCGAGGCAGAGGATTGAAGAGTTCTGCAATGAACTGCCGAATCCACAAGGCTTCTTTGGCAGCATAAGTCAGAGCAATATACTCTGCTTCTGTGGTCGAGAGTGATATGAGCTCCTGTTTCTTTGAGCTCCAAGAGATCGCGCCACCGTCAATCAGAAAGACATAGCCCGAAATGGCTCGCCTGTGTTCCTGAGACATTCCATCTGCATCAACATATCCTTCCAAGCCAAAATTTCTTCCTTGTCCACCATAAGTCAACCGAACATTCTTTGTGCCCTGCAAATAGCGAAATACACGCTTAACTGCTTCCCAATGAACATGGCCAGGATTGTCATTGAACTGTGACAAGGCTGTAACAGCAAAAGCAATGTCAGGACGAGTTGCTAGTGCAGCCCACATCAGTGATCCCACAGCCTCTCGATAAGGCACCAATTTCATTGCCTTTGACTCCTCAGAGTTTGGTGCTGGGCATTGATCTCGGGAAAGCTGGGCTGTTGGTTCCATTGGCATACCAAGTGGTTTGCAGTTTTCCATGTTGAATCTGTGCAAAACTGTCTCGATATATGAGTGCTGGGCAAGTGAAATGGAATGGTCCTCCAAATCACGAGTGACTTCTATCCCAAGCAACCAATGAATAGGTCCAAGAAAGGTAACTTCAAAAAGTCTACCAATCTCTTGCTGGAAGTGCTCGATCAGCTCTTGAGAGCTACCAGTGATAGTGGTGTCATCCACATGAATCGCCATAACAGTCATGTTATACTGATCGCGATTAACAAAGACGGCATGGTCCGTCTCAAGAGGAAAGAACTCGAGAGTGGCGAGGGAATCTGCAAGTGTTTCATACCACTTGCGAGAACTCTGCTTGAGTCCATATATGGTCTTCTGCAGTCGCAAAACATGGGTACGTCGGTCCGCAACCTCAAAGTCAGGTGGCTGTTCCATGAAGATAACTTCATCATCATCTAGAACACCATTGAGGAAGGCACCATGGAAGTCGAATTGATTGATCGGCCAATCATTCCTTGATGCTATCGCCAAGATGGATCTGATTGATCCCAACTTAGCGACCGGTGCATACGTTTCGAAATAATCCACGTTTTCGACCTGCGTGAAGCCTTTAGCTGTCAATCTGGCCTTGAACTTGTCGGTACTTCCATCTGCCAGAAGCTTGTGCTTCAAGACCCATTTGCATCCCACAATCTTTCTCCCTTTTGGTCTTTCAACCACTGTCCAAGTCCCAGCTTTGATCAGAGTATCATACTCTGTCTTTGCTGCTTCTTTCCACTTTGGCCAATCCTTTCTCCTTTTTGCATCCTCATATGTCGGTTCATGAGTCTTTTCATCAACATATGCTGTACCAGCAAATTCAGGATCATTGTCTGGATCCAAACCTGGCCTTGGTGCCTGAGGTTTGTTCATCTGACCTGTACGGACACCTGTTGGAACTAAAGGGTCACTAGGTCGATTGCTGGTTGATCCTTGCCCGGCTAAAAGGTCCCGGACAATTCTGGATGGTGCTTTGAAGCGTTTCTCACGCTGCTGAGGCTGTTGTCCTTGCTGAAAATCATTTCCAAGAAAATCAGCATGAGGTGGATCAGCTGGAGGATTAGGACGGCGTATTGTGACCCTCTGAACAGGAGGAACTGGTCTATTTGCTGGAGGTGATGTTGGAGGCACTGGATTAACTGGAGCCAAATTTGTGTCTGAAGGATTAGAGGCAGGTTTTGACTCCCCCTCTTTCCTACTTCCTCCTGCCATTCCTGGCTGTGGCTCTAGCTCATCAAATCTGACACTTCTTTCAACACTGATACTGTGATTTTCAGGCCAATAAATTCTGTGGCCTGAACTTTCAGTGTCAAAACCAAGCCAGCGTCCAATTGATGCTCTGCCATCCAACTTTGAGTTGTCATCCTCATGAACCCAGACTTTCGCTCCAAACTCCCGTACTGAGCTCATGTCTGGTTTCTTACCATGAACAGCTTCATACGGAGTCATATTATTTGGTAGTGAGCGAGTTGAAGTCCGGTTCTTCAGCCATACAGCGTGCTTGAGAGCTTCACCCCATAGATTCTTTGGCAACCCGGAAGCATTGAGCATTGCTCGAACCTTCTCTAGTAAGGTTCGGTTCAGCCTTTCTGCCACACCATTGTGTTCCGGAGTATCATGCACAGTAAGATTTCTTTTTGTGCCTTTTGATGCCAAGTGCCGGGTGAACTCATCTGAGAGATATTCTCCACCACGATCTGAATGCAAAACTTTGATCTTTGCTTCAAATTGTGTGTCCATCATTGCCTCATAAGTCTTGTAAGTCTCAAAGGTTTCACTCTTTAATCTCATCAGGTATACAGTTGTATACCTGGTATGATCATCAGTGTAAGAGGCATAGTACTCCTTGTGGCTTGGAGTCTGGACTGCAGCGGGACCCCACAGGTCTGAATGAATCTCATCTCCCATCTTCTTTGCACGTGCTTTGGACCTTTCCTTCTTGATAGGCTTTCGAGTGGACTTCGCATACGCGCATGAGTTACAAGAAACTTCATCGCGGTTGCCCAACTTGATACCTTGAATTATACCCTCATCCACAAGGCGTTCTGCTGCCTTTGGAGAGATATGACCCATGCGACGGTGAAGTTGGTCCAGACTCACTTGAGTCACACCTGCCGCAGTTACCATTGCTTTCTCACCCTCGTGGTACACCCGATAAAGGCCATTCTGTGCCTTGATCTGTCCTACGAGTTTCTGTTTGCCATCAAAGATCTTGCATAGATCTCCGCGAAACTGCACAGATCCTTTTGCTGCACATATCTTGTTGACAGAGACCAGGGTGAGACTGAGGCCTGGTGCATATAGAACATCCTTCAAGAGGATCTCTGTCATTGTGTTTCGTGGACCTGGGACTTTGATCTTCATGTCCCCTTGTCCAATGGCCTTGAATATTCCATTATCGGCTGCATTGATTTCCTTTGGTGCAATCGGCGTAAAATTGATTATACGCTCACGATATGGGGTCATGTGGCGAGATGCTCCTGAGTCGTACAACTCTGTGATGACTCCAGAATAGACTCCATGCGTTGCCAGAAACGCAGAGTCAAAGGTACGAGTATAAGCTTCATCTTTCTTGTCAGAAGCTGGTGAGTCACACTCATGATCATCACCCTCGTCCTCTGAGTCTGAGACATCCTGGAGTTCAGGCATGTCATCATCCGACTCATCCGAATCCGAGACATCCTCCAGGTCTGGCAGATCGTCATTGGTGTCTGAAGAAGCCCTCCAATCAGACATTTGGTCCTCCGAGGCTAATTCACTGAACCAGTCTTCAACTGATTCATTGAGTGAGTCCTTGCTCTCATCATCGGACCATTCCGGAGAGTCTGACACACTCTGAAGGTCAGGCAGACCCTCAAACAAATCACTCAAGTCACCACATGACATGAATGAAACCTGAGCATCTGAATGTACCTCAGCCATCCAGATGTCATCAGCATCCGCAGATGCTGCAGTATTGGCCTCGGGTTTCTTTCCCTTACCATTCTTGTTTCCTTCATTCCCTCCACCTTTTGACCAACAATCTGCTTTGTAGTGACCTGTCTTCTGACAGTTATGACACACCACACCAGATTTCTTTCCCTTCCGGTTTCGCTTCGGCGAACTCGCCGAGAAAGCGACCTCTTTGTCACCTTTACGATTTCCGTTCCGAAGGGCCCGCCGATCAGCTTCATTACTGATCCCACGGATGTACTCGTCAGGTCCAATGGTTCGTGCCATCAGTGCAGACGTTCCTGTCAATGCAGCAAGGTAGGGATCATAGGACTGTGGCAGTGATCCAAGCACAATTGCAATGAAATTATCATCGCCTGGATCTGCACCTATCGCGATTAGGTCCTCGCGATATCCCTCGAGCTTCTCGAGATGAGCTTTGACATCTCCAGACTCAGGGCAACGTTCATCCTGAAGTTTGCGCCGCAAATCAACCATAACCATCCTGGACTTGTCTTCAAATTCTCTCTTCATCCTTTCCCACATTGAAACTGCTGTCTTCTCCCCTTTGACCTTCAAGAAAAGCGAGTCTGGAATTGAAGATGCAATTCCTTGACGGACTACTGCTTCCCCAGCTCTCCAATCATCAGCATCCTTGTTGTACTTGTCAAGGGCGGCCTTTTCCGGTGCAGTGACATTGGTGGGATCGGCTGGAGCAGGGGGCGGGCTTGGACCCGTGTTGGAAGGGGTGATGTGGTCTTTCAGACCAGCAGCATCAATAGCATAGAGGAAACGGTCTCGATAAATGACGTAGTTCGAGCCGTCAGCATTGCACTTGGGGAGACGGACAAAGTACTCCCCGAGCTTGGCATAGGATTGTGACATTGTTGAAGCAGAGGTTGTTGTTTGTTGGAACAAGTGACGAAGACTGTTTGATGGATGTAGATGTTGATAACTTGATTTCGAGGTTCCTTAGTTTGGGTCGGGGCCCATAACCTATAGAAGTTGATTCTTGAAATCAGGCGGGTAGAAAGGCGAACTTAATGTATTAGGGAAATAGCTAGGCTTTTTATACTACTGGGGTGCACAGCTATGGAGTCAGAATGAATCAGTAAGAGTTAGTACAAGTAAAAGAAATGATTCCTAATGAGTCAATATTACAGCTATCCTAGTCAAGCGGGCCCGTTTTCGGTTCCGATGGCCTTGGCGGCTCCGTACTGACTGTGTGCCACGTCGTTACACGACTGTGCCACGTTGGTACACGACTGAGCGACGTGTCGACTACGTGTCGGCTCGTGAATGGAATAACAACACGTCGCTCGGTCGTGGTACGTCAAGAATCATGAATGAAAGCAAAAAGATCCACTGCGAAGGGATATCTTGCATATACTTACTTACTATACAATGAAGCGGTGCACAAAAGCCGAATACTTAAGCTGTAGGGCCAGCGGGCGGCAGGGCCCGCCTACGGAGGCCGACTTTCAAAATGACATTCACTGCTGAGTAGCTCGCTTCCAATCCGTCTTCGCCAGCCTAAAAAATTAAATTTGCATACTGGAAGTCGGTCTAAGTAGGGCTTCAAACGGCCGTATTACGGGTACGGGCGTAAGAAATACGCCAGTATTTTGGCAAGAGCCGGCTTTACCCGTACCGTAATGAGATCCAGTTACTATTAGGCCTTTATGGTACGAGTCCCGGGCGTAAATGCAGTGTAATCACGAGTCCCCATTTATGGGGCATTTTTACTCCAGGGCCATCAGCCCAAAGGGGATGAGCACGTGAGTTCCCATGCCAACATTTGGCTCACTGGTCAATGGTCATGCCTGTGTATGGTTAACCCAGTTACCGGTCATGTGCACCTGCCTGTTTCGGAAAGTATTCCCATGGCTCTTTTTTTAATGTCCTCGGTCGGTGCTCGCCATTAACACCTTGTTTGGACATTGAGGTGAAATTTTGCCACCTAGAGAGCTGGTGTCAGAACTTGATAGGGCAGAAAGCCATGTTCCTTAGTCATTTTAGCCATACCGGGTACCCTGTTACATGGCCTCCTCTTGCACGTTGAGATGGAAATTTTGGCTTCTAAGCCACTTTAGAGGATAGCAGCGATTATTAAGAATAAGTACTATTGATGTGTATCCAAAAGAGCAATGAGACGGCTATGGTTAGAAAAAAGATGCAAATGTGGCGCCAAGCTCAGCGCCGCAGGCCTGTAAAATACAAATTTCATAAGAGCAAGGCTCTTTAAGCATATGGCTCTGATTGGGATGATTCTTCAATCTTGGAATCCACCAGACAATCAAGGCTCACCTGCTGAATATGCCAGACAGAGCTGCGGGCATGAAAATATACTGTAACAACAGACTCGGGTGAACATCCAGGATACATGGTTTCATCATGGTCTCTTGAAATACCCCCAGAGGCCGGGAGAATATTTTCATGAGCTACAAATATTTGGCAGCTGTAGCAGTGTTAAAAAGTACTAAAACTTGTGGTGTGACCGCTGAATGTCACATATGTGGCGCACAACTAAGTGCCGCAGGCTCGGAAAAATTGTATATCTACAATATTTGGTAGCCTCAAGTTCGCCCTGCCATTTTCTATTGTCCTCAGCTTCTGATCCAACCAGTTTGAGTGGATAAAGCATGCACTCTGCCGGAGGCAGCCAAAAACTCAACAAATGAGGGGAACCAAAGAGTCAAACAGGCCTCAAACTTCCTTGGTGTCCATTCAGACCACTGAATAGAAGCTATATCAGCCATTATCTGACTGTATTTCCTCAATGGTAGTGTAAATGAAGCGATATCATATTATGTAATCCACCCCACGTACACCGCTGAACCTCGCTGAACTCACCGTCAAAATTCATCATTTTATTATGTATCCCTCCTGGTAAGTCCCTCAAGTCTTTGCTTAACCACAACTTGATTATCTTGATTATACACACACATAAGTGGTAAGCCCAACATTTGCTCTGCTGACACGTCCGACGTTCTAATCAACTTTCAATTGGGCTCCGAGTCCTTTATCCGATGCTCGTGAGCTGCCGTCTGACCATTGTTTTTCTTGTAGGCTACTGAATCTTATTTCCTCTTTTTTTGGATGGAACTTTTAAAAAACCACTGACATGCCGGTTGTGCTGTCACTACCCTTGGTTGACCAGTCTCTTGGAGATTGAGTCAATGGGGTACGGTAAGTGGGATGGTTCAAAATCAAATCATTCTCGGCTGACAGGTATTAGTCACTGATTTCATAGTTTTGATTTAGCAATCCGCATTACTACTGAAATTCCATATGCCTTTGTTGAAGATGATCAAGCAAAGAAGGAGCCTGGAATCATGGAAATAAGCGCATTGAGAGAGTACGGAAAATGGTGATGACGTTCGGCATCTCGGCTGATTAATCTAATCTTATCTGCCAGCGTGCAAAATCTCCAAGTCCCAATAAAATCAGGATGAGGGGTTGCAACAGGCCTAATTACTATCTATTCCATTTAAAAGCTGAGTAGCAGTCTGTTTCTGGTTCTTATTACAGGACAGCACTCTTCTAGTGCAACCTGGCCAATACAGTGTTGTTACAGCTAAATTGACTTTTATAAGGGTATGCTGGACTTGGATTGGTCTCAAAAGTATCGCAGTTGTGTCCTGGAGACTGCTGGAAATACACAACAAAATGGTCTACAACACAGCAAAGCATTTCCTCTGTGGCGCATTCCATCACATGACATCCAATAAGATCACTTTGTGCCGTCCTGCCGAGTGTGCTGGCATTTACTAAAAACTTGCTCAAACCGCACCTCTTTAGCCCTCCGAGATCTTTTTAGCGGTGTTTTGAGGTGATTTCATGCAGTAAAATACTGTATGCAAGTGAATACCCTCCAATACTTAGGGCTGTTCTGTGTTCAATTATAATCATTTCAAGCCGAGCTTCCGTGCACGTGGCTTAGATAACCATCAACACGTGCTTGGTAACCACCGTCGAGCTGTCAGTGTTAATGTCAGTCAAGTCTTGAACCCAGTTCAACGGCACCTAATTGTCCCAGATATCACATCATATTAGACATGTGATGGGGCCCCAACAACCGGTCTAATTTGACAGGCTTGATGTAGATTTGCTACTCATGAATAAATGTGCTTAAATATTGACTTCACCACAGAGTCCCCGGCTTACTAGTCCTCGGCTATTTGGCGCATGGTTGCCGTCATCACAGTAGATGTGCGACCGTGTCCGCTCGCTGTTTCCCGACATCGGATCAAGCCAGGAATGGAAAGGCACTCGTTGCACGTGCGCTCCCTGTCCGTCTCCCGCCTCATGCCCCAAAAAGGTAGTGATATTGAGATACACTTGAGATATGGGCCGGCTGGGCTGGGTCATATATGTAGTAGTACTATATATGTCTACTGTGCTGCAGAGAGGTACGGGACTGTCCTCTCTAGCACCTATACCATGTTTCAAAGGTATAGAGAGTTTGCTCATTCCACTCTTAGCACTGAGACTAGGAGGTCTGGATATGGGCTTAGAATATTTGTATTGACCATTGGTGTGCGCTTGGGATGGACCACCATCTGGGAAAGCACTTGAATGCTTCCTGGATGCCAAATGTAGGGAATGTTACAGCTGTTGACCTGGTAGGAATGAGCTTTAATGCTGTATGTCAGTGATGGTAGGAATACAACATAACTCTTTGACACTGAAAGCGCAGCACCACGATGCCTGTGACAGCTTAGGGCGAGCTCTGCATTAAAATGTGGCGTAGAACAAATACTACCAAATACCATCAAAGTCTCTTCGGAACCTGCACCAGACTTGATTTAATGGCCGGACCTCCATTATTATTGTCGGAATATCTGGCTTAACATGTGGTTCTTCAAAGTGGACAGGGCAGATATTAGTTTCTCGGTCATTCATGCCTTTGGAACAGGAATAGCAGGTGTTATTCTTAAAATAAAGCTCTGAAACCATGGTCAATAGTGTTCTATCATCTGTCTAAATCACAAGAGCAAACATAGACTCAGTAGTATATTTCTACATCCTCGAGTTTTTGTCTGACTAGACCCAAGAGTTGCACAATATTCAACAGGTTTCCTGTGCCCTTGTGGGATTCAGACAATGAAACAACACATCTATATTACTCTTCCACTATGCAGGTGCAATATCTGATGGTCCAGATCGCTCTATCAGAGGGATACCATGGTGCAATGAGACATGAGTCAATCTACAGGATGACCTTTCATGTCATTCACAGCTCAAATAGCTGTCCACTGTGGAATTGTCATGATATTCAAGTGTTCATAAGTTATGGGATCAATATCCGATGATAACAAGCTTGTTCCGGTATGTAGACCAGGAGCTATGAGCATCCCGAGCGCCAATCTGATTGTATTTGGTCCTGTTTTTCTGCGCCACATTTCATTGCGCTCGTGTTCTAGCTCAGAGAAAATGTCGTGTCACTTAATCACTGGAGTGGAAGTGCTTGTAGACATGATATTCATGGCCCATACAGAGCATTCTGTCTCATTGGCTCTGGGTGAACAGCTGCAACATACCCTGATTATGGTGAAATGCGGCGTCTATAGCCATCTACCAGCGAGCGGACCAGTTCAGTATGATGCTCAAGGTGTATTCCAATATTATGGACCCATATCCAGACCTCCCAGTCTCAGTGCTAAGAGTGGAATGAGCAAACTCTCTATACCTTTGAAACATGGTATAGGTGCTAGAGAGGACAGTCCCGTACCTCTCTGCAGCACAGTAGATATATATAGTACTACTACATATATGACCCAGCCCAGCCGGCCCATATCTCAAGTGTATCTCAATATCACTACCTTTTTGGGACATGAGGCGGGAGGCGGACAGGGAGCGCATGTGTAACGAGCGCCTTTCCATTCCTGGCTTGATCTGATGTCGGGAAACAGCGAGCGGACATGGTCGCACATCTACTGTGATGACGGTAACCATGCGCCAAATAGCCGAGGACTAGTAAGCTGGGGACTCTGTGGTGAAGTCAATATTTAAGCACATTTATTCATGAGTAGCAAATCTACATCAAGCCTGTCAAATTAGACCGGTTGTTGGGGCCCCATCACATGTCTAATATGATGTGATATCTGGGACAATTAGGTGTTCAACGGCTCATGGAGTAGAGATTATAATTCTCTTAGAACCACAGCATTCCAAGACAAATTTTGTGTACCTCATACTTATTTAACCAACTGTTCTGTCATGCTGCTAGCTAGATTAGGCAATAAACGGGCGCTAAGAAGGTCAGGACAACTGAAAGCATCCGGTCGACGGGCGACGCTGCCTCAAAATTTTGAAAGAAAAAAATGAACCGAACATACGTGTTGATGGTTATCGGAAGCTCGGCATGAAATGATTTTGGAGCTGACCTGATCTCTGATTTCCGAAATGATTATAATTGAACAGCCCTAATACAAAACTACGAAATTGGTGACTAATCACTGTCAGCCGAGAATGATTTGATTTTGAACCTCGACCATCCCGCTTACGGTAAGAGGAGGAGAATATTATGCAGCAATGGCTCAGGTGGTTAGCTCGCTTCCAGTACTGATGTTGGTGGTGGCATAAGTTCAATTATTCTGTTAGCTGGATGTTTTTTCTCTTTCGGCGGGCTTAGTTTTGGAAAGACATGACGAGGGTCCCTCTCCATATATGTCAAAAGCGGGAACGAGTCTTTAGCGTGCCAGACTCCCGCGGTCCCCCGAGCTTGCGAGGGAGGGGAGCGGGAGCGAGTGGCAGGTACTCTTCCCACGACTTTGGAGAGACCTGAGTTTGGAACAGTTGTGTTTTTTTTTGAAGCTTGCAGGATACAGAATAAAGTAATAATACATGGAAAAACTTGCAGAATACAACTTATATAATCATGTAATCTGATTGATTACGGCGCCTTATGAAACAGTTTGATGTGGGAAATCAAAGAAGCAACATCCTATGCCACGTCCTGATTGAATTGGCACGTCCTGGGGGTCACAACAGCGGCGTCGCCATCGCCATGCTTGGACTGGAATCGAAACCTCGACGTTTGGTTTGGAGCTGAAAACAGACTGCTCGCTCGACTTCAGTAAAGGGCGTCGGGATTTCTCGTCATGTCTCTGGGAGACTCTGCAGTTAATTCAGATATAGTATGTCTCTCTCTGTAACGCCCTCGTGTACTTGGAGTCGACGAGGGAGCAACGGAAGGAGGTCTTGAGGCGAATTCACAGTCAGCAGGGGGTTGAGTAGACAATGGTTCGTTTCAAGATGCTTAATCTATTACAAATCGGGTATCTACGGCTTTTATACTTCGGGAAAAGGCGGGATACCTAAAAAGGAAACAGCGGAGGTTATCGGCCGAAGTAGATCCTTACACTCTCGCGGAAACGCTACCTGACTGTGGTCCAGTGGATGGCAACCGGTTAAGGGCGTCAGGATTTCTCGTCATGTCTCTGGGAGACTCCGCAGTTAATTCAGATATAGTATGTCTCTCTCACGGAAACGCTACCTGACTGTGGTCCAGTGGATGGCAACCGGTTCTCTAGCTTGTTTTCTCGCTCGCACCTACAGTATGG
This sequence comes from Mycena floridula, assembly GCA_029320655.1. Lineage (NCBI taxonomy): Eukaryota > Fungi > Basidiomycota > Agaricomycetes > Agaricales > Mycenaceae > Mycena > Mycena floridula. The sequence goes on from JARIHS010000010.1 coordinate 1,954,946, forward strand.
TTCGAATCGTGCGGAGTTCGTTGTTTCATCCTCTCACAATCGCGGTCACCGTCTTCCAGGTCTTTGCCATCCTGATCACTGCTTTCAGGATCCAACGCAGAATTCAGATTCGCAAATTCTGGTGGGACGACTTCTGGGCCTCGGTTGCTTGGATTCTAGATATTTTTCTGCTTGCAATTCTCTTTGCACAGCAAGCTGCACTTTGTATGTCCACCTTTTTATCTCCCTGGCCCCACTGATTGTATTTTATAGTAAAGGGAAACAGGTCTCAGCTCATTGCATTCGGCTGGTTGGCGCCGTCGATCTACACCCTCGTAGTCTGGTGGGTTTTTTTTTGGTTCTCGTTTTTTTCTCTGTATAATGCGCTTCTCAGGATCACCAAAATTAGCATTTCTACCTCCATCACGCGAATCCTGGCTCCTTCGAAGAGCAGAAAGATGTCGATAGTGATGACCGTGTCCTTTTTCGCCATGCTATGTGGTGTACTCATCGGGAAGCTCTGGCTCTGCGCGAAAGGAAGTAGCTGGCACAATTCCCCTTTTGTGACATGTCCACCGGTAGCCTCTGTAATGATTTTTCAGCTCACCAGTAAGCTTCCATAATCTTCCTGGTTTCGGTTTGAATAATTCCTGTCAGCTGATATCGCCTCAAGCGTCGCTCTCGCGGTTTTCCCTTTGCTCGTCCTATGGCACGTCGACCTGCCACATAAAGAGCGCGTTTTGATTCTGACAATCTTTGCCGCGAGCATCTTGCTCACTGTATCTTGCACCGTGCATACAGTGTACGCAGCTGGTCCTGGCGACACGGAGCTCCGTCTCGAACTGTTTGGCTTTACTGCTCACTTCGAGGTCCGTCCCACGTCGATATTTTCGTCCAGGACGCTGATTATAACCGACCGTTAGGCAGCTATATCGCTGATGGTCTGCAACCTTTTAGTAGTCGTCACTCGCTGCTATCGCTTCTTCCAGAAGGACCCAGAAATTGTCATGATAGCCCGAACAAGCATTTCACAGTATTCGAGAGCAGCTTATGGACCAACTCTGACTGTCCTTACCGATATTTCGGTCAGCGGTCATACCAACCTGAGCACCAATACTGACGGCCTCACCTCCATGTCAATGTCTCCTTCCCCGTCCAAGCAAGAGCCTCAATGACCTTGTTGTCATACTTGCTCCAGCCCTCGACCCCAAGGCAAATCGGGCGTGTGCGATAATTTAAAAAATACTATTAATACTTTGAGGTTCTGTATGTGACACGGTTAATTTGTACAAAGGTACAGAGTGCATTTTGACTACTTGAAAAATTTAGGCCAGCTTTCTGCTTCAATTGTATCCTCCTCAAGGCCAGAACACCGGGACAGTCCTGTAAAGTTTCAGACCGAAGTCTACATGCTTGCCTTTGCTCCAATATCCCTACTTGAACTGTGCTGAGCGCCCGAGGAGCGCGATTTCACATCTCTTCTGGATCATCTCCTTTTGCCTCACCGACGCTATAGGACAAGGGCGGTGAAGGAGATCTGTCGATCTCCGTGGTTTATCCCAATGCAATTCAGCCGATTCTTTGTTGTAACAAATGCTGCCTGCTAAATTTTGGCGTACTTGTATCGGCACGCGAATTGGCCATTTATTACACCAACCACTGTTGGTCCATTGAGTAGCATTACTTACATGAAATAGAAGCAGAAATACTTGGTAGAAGTTTGCTTGTAGGATGACTATCAAAGGTAATGGGACTTTTGGACGGTGTCTCTCAAATGGGGAAAGGAATAGTCAAAAGGTTGTCAAGGCACAGCGGCGTCTTGAGCGGCATGATAAACCAAGCTGTGAGCAATATATTGGATGGTCCAAGGCTAGTCCAAATCTATGAGGAGAAAACTGACCGCTCAGGATAAATTTTGCGACGCAACATGAGCCTGAACTAGACTACTTACTGTAAAATCTTGCTAAAATCATACATTACTAGTGGAACCAAAAAGACGTGACAATAGCAAGGGGAGAGACCTTACATGTTCTCGGACTCAAGATACTAAAAAAAAGGAATGATAGGAATGATAGGCTACCATGGGCTACAGCAAATGTATAAGAAACTAGCGGTAAATGAGGCTGAAGCCAATGAATAAGCCTGGGAAACAACTGACGTGGAGTTTTTGAATCTTAGATGTCTGAAGCTCTTTTCAGCTCTTTTCTCGGCATTTCTGGTTCCAACTGGAGTACTTAATAAATCGTCATTTTTGGATACCCGTACACCCGTAGTAAACGGACGGTTACGGCAAAACCGTACCTGTACCCGTCCCGTCAGACCTTCCCTGAAATAGCAACCGGTACGAGTCCGTAACAGTCCATACGGGCTGTACATCCGTATACATACGGGGAGGACCCTGGACCCTGGACAATAACCAGGGGCTTGATCCGGAATCCGGACAAAATTTGAGATTTTAGCATGGTATGGGTGGTCCAATCCGGACAAAAATCAGATTTTTAGCAAGACATGCTCGATCCCAAGATTCGGACAAAAAATTTCTTGGAGTCAAGGCTTGATCCAGAAGTCCGGACAAAGTACTAGTGACTCACGGATATGTATATCATAGGCAACTATAGTGTGGAGGTTCTAGGCATTGATTTTCCTTTTTATTTCTTCGGAGGTTGCGTGTTCAAATTGCTGCATGCCAATCTTTTTGGTTTGCCATCTTTCCTTCCATCCATTTCCTCTGTGCCCCCACCCTAAAGCCATTGGCTGGACAGTGACCGGTATTGTTCTCACAACAGAAGCCGCAACGACACTCAAATCTCTGAAAAGTGGGTTTCATATGTTCAAGGAAGCCATAAAATTAGCTATGAAGCATAAAGGGATCTCAGAAGAGTTGGAATGAGTTGAGAAAGCCGCCGGATTGCTCATTATCTGCCAAATTGGAATACAAGCTTTTTTTGAGCGGTTATTGAGATTTTGGACTGCTTTGAGTATCTACAGACAGTACATTGTGTGCTATAAACATGTAGTAGCCTGAGTATTGGTTTGAAGGATCTTTTCTAACCCTGATCCCTTGGTCCGGACAAATTTTCGATTTTTGCTCAAGGCCTGATCCAAATCCGGACGGTTTGACGTCCGGACAAGATTTGGCCGAAAAAAGGGCAACCGGATCAGGCCTTTGGACTATTGTCCAGGGTCCTATACAGGGACGGTTTGAAGCCCTAGGTCTAAGCATGAAATTCATAATCTTCGTAACCGTAGAAAACGGCATGTGGAGGAAATAGACGACGGAGCTCAAACGGAGCTCTGAAAACATTTTTTTTCCGATTTGCAGTCATCGATATTTTCACCAGTCAGCACAAGTCCGAGCGGAGTTCATTTATGGCCCGCCAGATGCTGTGATCTCCTCATCGAGTTTGATATCATCTATAAAGAAATAATACGGACCTTTTTTGCTGTTATTGACATGGATCTGTATTTGGTTTCTGTCCATACACCAGCATACATGGCAAGGCTTCAGCCTTTCATACCTTTGCACTGTCTGATCCCAAGCCTTTTAAACCCTCAAATCACTATATTCTGGCCTTGGATATCTTTGTATTGTCCCATCCAAGCCCTGGATTCTTTTGCAAGCCTTATGGCTCATTGCAACAGTCTATCCAAGCCTTGAATGGACTCCCTGCATTTACTGTCACCTAGTCCAACCCTGACAGGGTTTGATCGGTTCTAACTAAGTGTGACTAGGTCAGATTAGGTACTTATTAGGTACCTAGTCACACTTAGGCAAACCTAGTCAGACCTGATCAGACCTTATCAGGGTTGGATCAGGTGGCCATGAAACGCAGTGACTCTTGGAATCCCCTTGCAATATCTGTCCGGAATTGCTGGCCCTGGCAGGAGCCGCAAGGCTATCGCAAGGAAGAACATCTTTTTGTGAAGTTCAAGAACATGGAAGCTTTTCATGCATTTGGGTTGGAGAGATACAAGCACATACCCAGAAACCAGACAGACCATAGATACCGGACACCTTGAAATAACCATTTCTGCCCAGTGACATACCATATGGAATGGATGGGTTGATAAATACCTGATGGACGCTCTGGTGACATTTGGCCATCTAGAATTGAGTTTGAAAATTGCCACAGGCCTTTCTCAGCCTCGTGCCAGGTCAGTGACAATGGTTTCGAAGTTCTTGCATTCAGTAAGTGTCCTTGATTATCTAAATGTTCACTGAAGATAAGCAAGAGTCTGATGACCAACTTTGGATAGAAAGAAACAGGATCAAACCAGCAAAAATTGATGTTTGAGGGTGTCCGGTATCTGTGCAAAATTGGGATTTTTGCTCGATCTGGGTTCTCTGCTCACAGCAGGCTCATTTCTTCATTATTTCATGCCATTCTTTTTGTAGAAACAAGGTTCAGCATCTATTACTTAAATCATTCTACACATGAGGTACTCGAGGCACATGAGATAGCGCTAATGTCTTGTGAACATGGGAAACACTCACCGTGTTTCACTGCAATATCCTTGCAGGGGTTTCTTTGCGAAGTCTAATCAGACATGGGAGCAGACTGGGAAGCAGTGGGAAAAGATTATATGCTCCAAGGGCTGGAATAGATCCCAGGCCCGATTTAGTAATTTTACGTTTTATTCTAGGGTCGGAGCAGGTGACCTATTGACATGTGCCCCATTTCTAAGTTAGCAAATCTAAACTCATCTACTCCAACCCTGGGAATAGATGACGTACCCGGCCCCTCTCTAAATATATTCAGGTAGGTAGGTAGAGTTACACGGCTCGGTCACCTGTCAGGGACGCCGGGGTACCAGATTAACTGTATTCAGATCTATGGCAACCGACTACGGACAGCGTCAATAATTGCCTTTTGGGGTGAGTTAACACCGAAATTGAATGTCTGCCATCACACGGCATTCATGAGGTTGCGGCGCAATGCCGCGTTGTAACTCCGCCTGGCCCTGGCGGGGGTCCCGACTATCGCCGATGCACTATTATTTTTATTGGTAGCTATTCTTATGCGAGTATCTCGTCTTGAGCTTTGCTGCTGATTGAAAGTCATCAGAATACTGAAGTATGAATTTATGTGGGCCAGTGCCCACATGAGAGGGTGAGCATGCTACCTTGTGGTAACTCATGTTCTATGAAGATATTAAAACCTGTCTAAAGCTTTTTCACAAAGTAGCCTAATGCTCCCAGTCAGTCAGCAGGATATCTAAAACACCAAAAAAAAGGAACCTCAAAGAAGGTAAGAGAGAGCCTCAGAGAGCAGGCCTTTGAATGAATTTTTTCTCCTGCTATGACTTTGAGTAATCTACCCAAGGGTTTGGGAGTTTCTGAAGGCAGAACCTCACGAAGGCAAGCATTGTCAGATACAGTCCCTCATAGCCAAACTCTGGTACAGGTGATGGAAAAGTACTTGTATTAGGGAGCCAACTTTGGAATTTCAGATGAATCACAGTTTCTCCCAGAAAGATTGCATTTTTAGCCCCAAGAAAGTTGCTGGTGAATTCAACAGAGCACCATACAGCCCACTTATGGCAATGTACTGGCCTGGGTATTATCTGAGGTGAATAGGACTTTTGAGTGTTTCTGCCCCAGCAGGAACTGGCTCATCCAGTCTGTATATATGCAAACTAAGCGAGTACTCATTTATCTAATGACTCAAGAAATTCAGAATCAATCATGACTATCAACTTCAAATTGTGTGGCAGGTGTGTCCAACATCTGAACTGAGTTTCAGTCTCTGGAAAACAATCAATAAGTGGTGGTCAGCCTCGGGCTCGAACAGGCATGTGCAATATGGCGAGCTGATTGAATCACCTGCCTCAGAATTGGAGATTGAATGCAGCTGCACAGCCACCAAGACATTTTGGGCTCCATCTTTAGTGGGTTCGCAAGCTCACCCAGTGAAGAACACTATTATTATTGTTTCCCTACACAGGGCCAATCTCAGCTTCTGGAAGAAAAGAAGGATCTACAAATTGTTGCTGATGTTGTATCCAAAGACTTTTGCCATGAAGAACAAGATTCCTCCTTTAATTTTGTTCCATTTCTGCGCAGTGGACACTGGACAGCAATGCAACCACACGTACAGATTTATTCATACATAACACTCTATCAGTGCCAGATGATTTATTATTGGTAACCTTACAGTAATTGTGTAACCGCGATGTCTATTTTTCTATGGTACTTCAAAACAGGCTCCGACTCTTTGTCTGCACTGTATGATGTTCCCCTTGTGTTCTCCAGTTCAAATATCTTGGAAGTGCCGGCCCCCGGGACACATCTGTCTTCTGAGCTGGAATCTTTGGTCTTGGCTTCTTGGACCTTCTGAAGGACTCAATCTACGCAAAAAATTCAGCGTGATGATGTGAGTGTTCAACCATATACTCATTCCTAGATATCATTACGAAGGACACTCTGTTGCTCATCAGGCTGTGCAACACATCTCACAGTCCACCACAAGAGATCGGGTGCATAGCGAACGGGAAGACCTTGAACAGCAGTGTACGAGCATCCTGAGGGGCGGAGAAGAAAGTATTAGTATAACAGCCCTAGACTTCGGCTCGTTTGATCTCAATCAACGCTATGTACAACTGTTACTTCAGTACAGAATAAAGGAAAATGCTCACTTTTCAATGCTTGGTCGCCCTTTTTGACCCCAGGCCACAAAGAATGAACCGTGGCTCTCCCGCCGACTGTATACAGATTCACGCCAATCTGCTCCACCCTGCAAATATTTCAGCCTGAAACGTGGTGACTATCTTGTCCGGTTTCCCGGTACGTTTAATCTGACGAGATCAATGACCAACTTGAACATGCCGTTTTGGCCCACGGAGACCTTTCCCCAGGCAATGTGCTAGTCAAGAACGGCAAGATCGTGGCTGTCGTTGATCGGGAAATATTTGGGTGGCTTTCAGAATGCTAGAAGTGGCAATAAGATTTGGCAGCGGTATATGACAGCTCTTCAAAAGCCAATAGCCAAGGTTTTGGGAGACATGTTGGAGATCTCAGATATCTATTATACAATAACGGGAACTTTGGCCATAAATCTTGACAGAGAGCCTGATACAGCGGACTTGAAAATTAGCTGTGATGAATTTTGATCAGCTTTATTACAAAAATCTACCATATTTGGACCTTTCCACTCAATTAGGACTGTCCGAGAATAGTTCTCTTTGCCTCAGTTTACCAATAATCATCTAGCGGCGTACTGTAGATTCTGGCAGACATACCCATGCCTTGAACTGCTCTGGGTCACAAAATTGGAGTGCTCAAGGCCCTTTGACAAGGATTCTGAACAGTCAGAGGGACATGTCCTAGGTCTAGGCTCTCAACGCGCCCAGGTCAATTCATTTATCGCCTCGAGGCAGACGCCGTGGCGCAGCCGACTCACAACTATGCGCCCCGTTTCATCTCACATTATTCCGACCAGCAGGCTGGGCGTGCGATAAAATTCCCGGAAAATCATTTGATGGAAGGAAAGTTGCTGCGGATATGTATGATAACAGATTGAAGTCCGACCTCGATTTTGTTTCCTTGAGCCCTGATCTGTTGTATCATGTGGGTCCAGTGACTCCGAGTCCAATATTGCGAATTCTGCCACGGTATGTGGTCCGATTCATTGGTCGAAAAAATCCATATCCCGAAACTCGGAAAATATCTTCGCGATGTTTCAGCATACTCTTTGTTCCTGCGTCAGAGTCGTCTGACTCTATTGAATGGACCAAAATATCGCACGTCAAATCGATCCTCTGCCGTGTTAATATATCGCTTCTCGGACGTCACAGTCTAACCATTTGGTAAGATCTCGAGATTTCGTGGCTTCATCACAAACTTGAAACGCCTTTCTTTCGAGAATGACAACACTCAGTGGACGCAGTTCGAGTGCTGTCCTGATACTCTGATCTAACCCCGTTTCGGCTTTGGGCTTTGATCCCACAACATCCGAGACCACCATATCGACATTTGCTTGAGACTTACCTTTTCGAGTATAGTCATCAAGACTGCTCGATTCGGAAGCGAAGGCTAGAGACAATAAAGGTGAAGCAAGAAAATTTGAAATCTATTTCCCTCTCTTCAATCCTCTAGTACTAGTAATCTCAACCTGTTTACATGACGGACTGGACCTCCCCCGAGACTGTGGCGCATGAGCATGGTGAGTCATGGGTCTTGATAATATGCCAGAGAAACTTTTGACACAGTCGAGACAGACTCATTCGTCAAGTTGGTCCATTGCATCATGGGGGTATTTGCGTAAGACCGTCCAAGTTGTCTGTTCCATGCTGACGCATTGATGCTCAGCTGGGAATGGCTCATCAGTCTTGATTTCGACTTATTGTTCCTTCTGGGTCAGAGAAAACTGAAGTGGCCCTTGGTAAGGTCCACCTACATTGAACTCGGCGTCCAATCTCAGGCAACCCGACAGTTCTTCTACTTCTACGGCCGATATGCCTCGCTTGGCAATCTCATTGGAGTGTGAGTAGGCTCTTTATCGAGCTTGAATTGGCAATGATGATTGACTCAGGTTGATTGTCATGGATATTGGCCAGTATGTGTCGTAACCACCTCGTGACTGTGTCGATCTCATTCGAGATCCATTCAGTCCTGTACATTGTCAAGCTGCATATATTTCCATAGGCATATTGGGAAACACTGCCATCTGTGTTGCAACTATCAACCTTTCCATTCGAACGTAAGTCCAATCTGACCGCTCATTCTTTGTACTGACAACTCTCAGAATGGTCGTATGGGCTTATGACACTCGAATTATGGCCACGTTGATTGTTCTGACATTAGGTCATTTCACGGTTATTACTCTGAACCTCTTCTCTGGACAGGTGGACGCGATAGCCACAAGAAATGGATGTGTCGTAACTGACTTGGATCCTAAGCTCAACGCTGCAATGTTCATATACACCAGCGGAATTGACTTGATAGTCATGTGTTTGATGGCTTTCAAAGTCTTTCGGTATCGTCAGGACAAGATCTCGACATTACTGCTCAGGGATGGATTGATCTACTTTTTGGTGGTGTCAGTAGTATCTCTCCTTCTTAGACAATGGCTTATTAGCTTATTCGCACTCTTAGATTTGTTGTGAACGTCGTCGCCGCGGTATTCAAACTCGGTCTATGCAGTACAAGAAATACACTGATCCTTTTTAGATATTCTCTTTGCTGAACTTGAACCCTCTTATGTCTGTCATTGCAGATGCCCCAGCCAGCATGTTCGCTACGGTATGTTTGAGTCCAGTTCCACTCTGCCGTAACCTTGTGAATCATTTCAAGATCGCGGCAGGACGCGCCGTACGTCGTCTCCATAGGTATTCAAGTAAAGAATCAAGTTGTTCTGGGTATGTCTTTCAATGCTGGAGAGTCATTATTTGACAGAGACAGAAATCATTATGTCCTTTCGACCCTCCCTGCGCCATTCAATCCAGATTTGGAGTCTGTGTCGCAAAGGACATCCACCAAAGTTGACTCAGTGACTTGATCAACTAGATAGAATACACAAGGAGTAGACCCTGTTCCAATTACTATTGTACTGTTGGACAATATGAGTCATTCCCGAGAATGTGACACAGGAGTCGATGGAAATGGTATATTAGATTGGAATTTTGTACCATGTGATTAACCATTCTTTGTCCTGAACTACAACATTGTCCTGCCTTCCTTGCTCCTAGTCAATGTGAGCTCATACCGTTCAACATGTACAGCCAGCTTGATATACATCAATGTGGATCCTTAGACAGCTCGGCGGCTTGATATTCATATTCCGCATTGATGGCCGCGACGCCGCCTTTCGGCCTCGGCGGTCTCTGACAATATCGCTCCGCCACTCAACGTACTCTATGTACGTGTATGCTTACCGCACAGGCACTAACCGATGCTGTCAGCGCTGATGGGGCCGTTTGTTTCACTCTTTCCCCTTACGCCATGGAACCGTTCCCGACAGAAATATGGCAGGAGATCATCCAACTGGCCTGTACAGACGATGGATACACCGGATTATCTCTGTCTCTAGTGTCCAGCCACATGAGCAGAGTAGCCAGGCGGTATCGCCTGCGCACTGTATATCTCTCTAACGCCACAAAAATTGTCGCTTTCGCGCTATTTCTCGCTCAAGACAAGCGCGCGCACAATGTCTGCTGTCTTTTCATTACGAGTTCCAATCCAAAGCTGTCCCGTATTGAACTTGAAGGGACCACAGAGCTCCTATCGATTCTGCAGGGTTCTTTTGTGAATCTAGACTACCAAGTCATCGAGAACACGATTTCCTACATTCTAGAAAATGTGGCGTCCACCTTACAGACATTGCACATTCACCTCGTTGGGTTCGAGCGCTCGTCTGTTCTTCCCTGCGTACACCTGCCTCATCTGGTAGATCTGAGCATCTATGGTCCTTTTGACAGCTCGCCCAGCTGCAAGGAACCTCCGACTTTTCCTGCTCTACGAAAGCTCCGGCTCGAGCACAGACATACTCAACCCAATCAACTGCTACCTCGCCTCATGTCTCTGCTTCCCAGCCTAACCCATCTTCGGCTGCCAGGCAAGTCATTCAACCTTCATGACTTGATTGAAGCTCTCGGCGGAGACTGTGAGGCAAGACCCCCACGATTTCCTCTTCATTTCGAGCACATGATTATCGAGGTCGACTGTCCCGAACAGCGAACTGGCCACAAGAAACAGCGAGCAAAAGTTTATGCTGGCGCTGTCCGCAGAATCCAAAATTCGCGACTTGCCGTCGTCCTGGTCCACCAAACAAGGTGGATCAGTCTCCAGGCAGCCAAAGAATACTGGATGCAGGGAAACTGGACTCCAACGAACGAACCATGCTGCTAAAATCATTCATTACATTCTTACATGGAGATTTCTAGTTACAGCAGCACTCCCCGTCGGATTGTGAAACACATCGTTCGGGTCAATAGCCGTCTTGATTGCTTCCAATCTTGGTAGATTAGAGCCCCAGTACTTGGCTTGTGCATTATCCAGTGCTGGGCTGTCCAATATTCAGCTTGAATGTTCGTGAAAAGTGAAAGGCAAACGTACTCGACATATCCAGCATATACACCAAAGTCGACGCCGGGCATTGAATCTTGAATGATTTGGTTGATCCCGGTGATAAAGTTTCGTATTGTGTCGGTCATGGCGAATAGTCCAACGGCGTAAGTTTGGAGGTAGAACTGATTTCCTTGTTAGCTTGGAAGTAAGAAGAAGATAAGATAGACTGACCAAGGCGTCACGATGAGCATAAGCTGTCGCGTCTTGAGCAACATCGTTCACTGCTCCAGCTTCCAAGTCAAATATGGCAAACCAAATCTGGGACTATTGAGGACCAACATCGAATGACGACCAGGGGCAACTTACAAGGGTCCCTTTATCAGGGTCGAATCGGAAGAATTTGAAAAGATTCTCTATGCCTGACGTGGGAATAAGGGTCGAATTTGTGAAGGTCAAGCTTTTAGAGTAGAAGGCTCCAGACTGTATCAATGTCAGCATAGAACAAGGCAACCAAGATGGAAACATACGATGCCACTTGCGATCTGCAAGGCCTCATTCTCAGCCCGGCTTGCCACGGCACCAAGCCAATCTTTGATGACCGTGGTTTTCACGGTGGCATTTCCAGCCAAACGGGATTCAAAATCAAATGTGTCGTATTCATCTTTTGTTCCGAAGAAAGTTACGACCTCAGTTGCGAGTTTTCGGGTAAGACTTGGATCAGAGATCACGTTTTGCCATGGCGCGAATGACTGGGCCATGGCGGCATGGCTTCCCAATCTGATTCCTGGTCAATATACCAGATTTCGAAACGAGAAAGAAACTCACGAGAGGCTGTAAGAGTATTGCACGACTTCGGTAATCTCTGGATGCGTCTTGACGACAAACTCGGTGACAACTCCGAACCCAGCAGCAGCACCTTTAATAGCCTGTACGCAATATGAGCTTGATCTTTCAAGAGGGAAAGAAAGGAACATACCCAGAAGATATCGGGGTTGTTTCTCTTGCCCGGGTTATCGTGCTATTGGCCAAGACGACCTCGACCTCTAGCATATGATCCAACGCAGATCCCCATAGCCGTGAAACTGGTCCAAACTAAAAAGAATAAGAAAAGAAACAAAGATGAGGGATTGGTGTCTTACGCTGCCTATAGAACGTCAGTCATTGCGACATTTCAAGGGATATGGAATTTGCCTATTGTTGCATATCCTCCGATTCCAACCTGCGGAAATGTCCCATGAGCCATCGCTAGACGACGAAAAAAGATGAGCTGATTATATTTTTGAAGAAATAAGGCGATCGCACCTCTGCCTCCAGCATCATGCAATCTTTTGGTGACATCGTCCAACAGCGTCCCAGAACCTATGGTACTTAGCTTGCCATGTCGTGTCATCCATTTCGAATTTCTGAAAATTGACCATATCAACGACGAGGGCGCCATCTTCACCGCGACCTGCAGTGATCATCAGTGACATTGGAAATCATCCATGAAAATCAATCGCACAATAATTCGCATAACTGTGACCTCCGCCTCTCGCCTCCTCTCGCCTGGACCTTCACAGGGGATTCGACAGCGCATTGAATAGCAGCGGCGACATCTTCTGCTGTCGATGGTCGAATAACTGCAGCAGGGACGATGGGTATATCGAGATTATACGGCTTGACGGCGTCGAGCTGGTACAGGATGTCCTTTGTGGATAGGAAACAGCGGCAAGATTGGTAGAAAAAACACCATTCAAGCAGAGCTGAAGAGGCGAGCCAGCGACGGACTGTGGCGGAAGACTGGGTGCGTTTCCCATGCTGTTGACGGGGTCAAGGGGTTGAAACGATTTGTGATTGTTCGGCTTTTATAGCAGGAAAATTGAAGGGCTTACAGTAGGGCACATGTAGTGCGCAACATAATGATGAGCGGCGAGAGCGGCGGATGTGACAGCCAAAAGCGGCCGCTGTCACGCTCCACGCGGCGTCGTCTCGATCATGCGCTTTTTAATATTGTGAAAAATTTTTCAAATGTTTTTTTGGATCTGCGGCACAATTGAACACGTAATGATACATTAGAGCATCAGAGCATTGGGGTACACAAAGATGGGTAAAGCTATAGCTCTTTTCGCTTCAGTGCAAAACTGAAATGTACATAGCAGTACTGTAGGGCTCGATAGAAAACGAATCACGAATGATCTCAGCAACATCCGAGGACCATCCCCTGGTGGCCATGTCTTCTTGTTGATGTGTAGGTCGGCTGAAGGGGCGAGGCGAGAGGGATCGCGAAAGTCACGGTGCGTCGCCTTCAAGACCACTGAAACAATGAAACATGAGACACTGTAAAATGGACTGGAATACCGGGCTTACCTCACCAAGCTTTCACGATTCCTCAGCTGCTTCCCATATCAGATTTCTGCTGCCTTCCGGTTCAATGAGTGGCACTGCTGCCCCCGTTATTGGCCAAATTGCTCTTCGTTTTGAAGCAGGTTTCGCCAGAGAACATCTCCAATTGGCTCATCAGCGTATGTATATCACCGAAACCAATAATCACCAGAGGCGACGGCTCGCTGGCTGTTGAAGTCGAATTTGAGATGGACGACCTGAACCTTGCCGACGCAACTCGGTGAAGCGGATGAGAATCTGAATGGCGGAATGAGGTCCCAACGACCGTGAAGAGAGCTTAATCTTGGCCGGATTTGATTAGTTGCTCATCGAGAACCTTATGAAATGTCAGTCGTCGAGGATTGGAGATATAAGGAAACCCACTTTGATGCTGAACTGCGACTATCCGCTGCGCTTCTTCCCAGATATCTACTTCTCTCTTATTTCGACGCTCTTCCCACTGCCCGGTGAAGAATTGGTCGTCTCTCACATAACGATGCAGCACGAGTTCTGCTGTAGAAAAGATCAGTATTGAGCCCCAAGGCGAAAACTCATCGCGACGCACCCTGTTCGTAGTCTGATAGAATGCCTTGCTAGAGATGGACAGATGGTCCGACCTCTCCACCAGATCAGCTTCTCTCCGCGCTCCAAAACCGACTCGATTGTTTTGTGCTGTAGGGGGTTTAGTAGAGGTTTCGGAGGACGAAAGCAAGAGGAAGAGAGACAAGAGTAAGAAGGCTGAGAGGTATCGACATCGCAAGACGAATGCAAAGATAGCAAGGTCATCCAAGGGCGCAAGAAAACGGGCGCCAAAAAGGTCTTGACAAAGGACAAGGCAAAGGCTTGTCCAAAGAACAGGAAAGAGACGGGGTAAGAAGATTAAAGGACTGAGACCACCACAGACCCACCAAGGGTATGTAGATCCCAAAGCAGGAGAAAGGAAGAACAAGAAAGCATCGCTCACCAGCACGATCTTAGTCTCATCAAGCTCCTGTTGCACCCTCATAATTGTATCCGCCTGCTTCGGATCCTGGTATTTCTGGACAGTGGATATAGGCCTGGATTTCCGGGAAGGATATCGACACTGGGTCTTTCCATGCCGTCTTGGGGACTTTGGAGCTTGTTGATCGATGAGAACACACGGGTATTCCGAATCTGTTATTATAATCGCTGGGAAATGCGACATGGATTCAGTATCGCAAGAGGAGTATTAAAGAGCAAGGACGAACCAGCACGCTGCTCATCTCCACCCCGGTTATACGCATGAGTAGTATAGTTGTTCTCCTGCACGCTCTGTCGTTGTCCCTATGTCGTGCGCTCTGCGACGGTCTTGGACAAAAATGTCATGAATTCTGCGACGCTGCCTCGTTGGTAGAATGAAAAAAGGAGATATCGTTGATGGAGTCGAGGGGCGTCGATGAGCCTGACGGCGCAGCTAGAAATATAGACATTGAATAGATCTTCATGGTCGTCAAAGGGAAAGGTGGAGGTTTGGACGAAAAAGGAATGACGGGCGGTTGGCTGTGACGACACATGATGCTTCGAGCCTTTTTTGGACGCTGACCTAAAGTTGATTAGCCAACGACCCAAGAGGACCTTGTCCTTTGAAGAATTCGGAGAACATGATATTTAATCACATTAATGATTCATGCTGAGACGTGACCGGCAATATATTATCCTTACTTCTTCGACTTTGGTTACTTATCCTTGCGAAATCACAGAAAGCTGTGCACGTGTCTCACCTTTCTTGAGATTTACCACAACCATGGAACCCGTCGACGCGATTGAACCCTTTCCCGAGCTCCCATTCGAGCTTGTATGCCTCATCATCGAGAAATTGCTGGAGATAGAGCCCCAAAGAGCTCCAGCGCTCGCATGTTTGTCCCGCGATATTCAACCAATGTCAGCGCGATGTTTTCTCAAGGCTTTGGGGTCTAATATTCACACAAATACAGGGTTGAACGAGCTCTTTATCGTTGCGTTGTTCTACGCAATAGACGTCGAGCACCTGGCCTATTCGTCGACATGATAAAATCAAGTTGTCGCCCTGACACATTCTACCGGGACAATGTCAAGATGCTATGCACCACGGATTATATGTCGATCCCTGATTTACATCTCATATCATCTGCATGTTCAGGGGTCCAGCAGCTGGCGATCTGCAATTGGGCTTGGGACGGAGCCGTCCGAGCGACGTCGCCCCCACTGCATGCCTGTATAGACGCTTTACTCTCCAGTGGACCTCGCCCATCGAAATTGGCTTGCCATTACTCATTGACAGATCGTCCTGACGGCAGTCATCGTTTCACTCTCCCTCTCTTCGAAAAGGTTACCCATTTGCAGCTTGGGTTTACAACTTGGCTTAACGATTTCAATGGACGGCAGCTTCATTCGATGAAAGGTCTGACTCATCTCGCACTCATCGAGTACTCAAACCCTGCAATCTCACTTCCAAAAAACCCACCTCAGACACTATATCTAGCTGATTCAATCATTGTCTGCATAATTTACGCCGAATGGTTCCACGAACTTGAGCGAGATGCCGCCGAGACGATTCGGAAGGAGTACAACGACCCTCGAGTAGTCATCGCGCCTTCACAAAGCCTCGAAGACGAGTCCATTTACAACCTTCTCAGGCCTGGCTTCCCGAACAATGAAAGTTTCATCCGGCAATGGGGCCACCGATGTGACGGAGAAGAAATGGACATGTGGAAAGAAGCAGAAGCTATCGTTAAAGCCCAGAAAGCTCTAGTAAGATTCTTTTTTACTCGTACTGCTCGTTTATTCACCCAAGTTGCTTCTGCTTCCAGATAACGCTCGCTGCTTCTGTCGCTTTTGATTGACCATAGCTTCGGGAGGAGCTGGAGGATCTATTCGTTGCGCTCTGGACAATCTTTGGATACTTTGAGTTGCTACTATACCGAGCGTTCCAAACCTCATTCGATGATCATCACAAATGTATACACGCCTTTGGAGGTTGCTCTGATTATCCAGCATCCAAAATTTCTCTCTTCATTGTACTCCCAGCGCCCTCGAACTCATTATCGCCGGAGTCACCCTCCCGACCGCCAAGACCATCTCTATCAGCTCTATCAGAGTGGGATACGTTGGTGACTCCTCCGCCGAGAGCCGGTTTTTCGGATTCTACGGTGCCACACTGGAGACCCTTTGGCTTCAGGGAGTCTGTTTCGATGATGATTTACTCCTGGTCATTCTTCGGTCACTTCCCAATCTGAAAAACTTGATCTTCCAACCAATACCTTCGAATAAAGCCCTGACCCCACCCTGCCTTACCGGAGACGTCTATCGCCAGATTATGGCCGGCAGTATATGTCCAGCTCTCGAAACCTTGGACGTTTCAGTGGCGCCTAATGTCATGGAAGCTTTCATGGACCTGCTGGATTCTCGTGGACCGGGTCTCTTTACTGCTGCAGTACATCTGACTGGATACCGTCCGAGCGCTATCAGGATCGATTTCACCTCAATGGTTCGAATAGAGCCCAACCTCGTCTCGTCGTTTGGTTTGCGAGTCGCACTGCTGAAGGGCGCCGGTCTTGCTATCAAGGCCAACCATGCTAGATCAGAACGCTGAGGTGGCTCCTACGACGAAGAAGGGGGAGAGGGGAAAGAGAATCGAATGCCAGCTGCCATTTTTCATACAAAGGAAAGGCTGAAGATTGAACTTTGTACAACTTCTTGTATTTTTGTAGCGTACCAATTGAACCGACTTGTGGTTCGTCGCTCGGTCGTGGTACGTCAAGCTTCAAGAATCATCGAATGAAAGCAAAAAGAGCCACTGCGAAGGGATGTTTTGCATATACAACGAAGCGGTGCACAGAAAACCGAAAAGCTGTGCACGTGTCTCAACTTTCTTGACATTTTACCACAACCATGGAACTCGTCGACACGATTGAACCCTTTCCCGAGCTCCCATTCGAGCTTGTATGCCTCATCATCGAGAAATTGCTGGAGATAGAGCCCAAAAGAGCTCCAGCGCTCGCATGTTTGTCCCGCGATATTCAACCAATGATGTCGGTGCGATGTTTCCCAACAGGTTGGAGGCTGATATCCACACAAATACAGCGTCGAACAAGCTCTTTATCGTTGCGTTGTCCTGGACCGTAAAATGGCGTCTGAAGGATTCGTCGATATGATAAAATCACGCTGTCGTCCTGATGCATTCTACCGAGACCGGGTCAAGGTGCTCTGGACCACGGATTATATCACAACCCCTGATTTACATCCGGTATTATCGGCATGTTCAGGGGTCCAGCAGCTGACAATCTGCAATTGGATGAGGGAAGACGGACTGCATCCCATTATAGATGCTTTACTCTCTAGTGGACCTCGCCCATCGAAATTGACTTGTGATTACTCTTTGACATCTCGTCCCGACGGCAGTCATCGCTTCGCTCTCCCTCTTTTCGAAAAGGTTACCCATTTGCAGCTTGACCTCACTCCAAGGTTCCACATTTTCAATGGACGACAGCTTCATTCGATGAAAGATTTAACCCATCTCGCACTCGTGGCTGATTCAACATATCCCAAAATCGCACCTCAGAAGCTACATCTAGCGGATTCAATCGCTGTCTGCATCATTTACGCACAATGGTTTGAGCTCAATGCCACCAAGAAGATTCGTAACGAATACAACGACCCTCGAATCGTCATTCCGGCCTCAGAAGAGCCCGTTTACAGCCGTCTCGGGTTGAGCTTCTTGAATGAGAAAGGTTTCATCCGATACTGGCAAGGGGGCCACTGGCGTGACGGGGTCAGAATGGACATGTGGAAAGAGGCAGAAGCTGTCGTTAAAGCCCAGAAAGAGCAGGCAAGATCTTTTGCCGCTGATACTGCACGTTTATTCACTTTTCTTCTGCTTCTAGATAACTCTCGCCGCTTCTGTCGTCGTTGATTGACCCGGAGCAATTGACCATAGCCTCGGGAGGAACCGGAAGATCTACTTGTTGCGCTCTGGACAATATTTGAACACTTTGACTTGCTAGGTACTACAGTTCGTCTTTTCTCAGATACTTATCTTCCTTGTCAGGACGTGGACCATACCGAATTTACTTCCTTCCTTCCTTGCAACTTTTCTGTGATTCAACTTTGCTGAGTCACTTATTTGGTTATACTTACCATTATTGCCTTCCAGGCTGCTCAGTGAACGTAGAATGGTCGACCGCTTATACTAGTACTGTACACTAATTCTAGCATTGTCTTGAGCATCTGATGATAATATACTTGATGGACAAACGTGGAATCACGTGTTAAAATTCTGCATGAAAAGCGCTCTCACCTCCACAACCTTATCTTTTGCATTTCCAGCGTTTGTCCAGAGATCTCTTTTGGCAACATATACTATATCCCTCTACGATCACCAAATTACGTTGATCGCGTCGGGCAGCAAACAGCCTCACGTTGAATTCCCGGTCCTTGTCGGTGAAATATCTCGAATATCTCAATAGAGGCTCAATTATAGAACTAAGGCATTCCGCAGATACCTGTCCTGTTTATAACCAAGGTTTCGCTGTGCTTCTGACCCCAGCATGTCTGATTTGAGGAACAAGGTCGGTTCTGCCAGTCTACTTTGGTCGCCCAGTCGCTGAGATCTAGCACAGTCGACGCGGCTCATCACAATTCTATGCCACAGATGCCATTCTGAAATCAATACCGCTGAACGCGTCGACATGAAACAGCTTCGAGCTGGTCATTATGTCCCCTTGGCCGTCGAGCACGGACAGATCCTCTCCAAGTATCTTGTCGACGCCGAACGTGACATTATGCTCTACGACCAGGAAATAAATAGGGTATCGGCAATCCTTGGTTCGCTACAGTCCCAGCGCCAGGAACGACAAAATGACGCCTTGACGTTCAAGGCAGCCTTATCTCCCATTCGTCGAGTTCCGATGGAGCTCTGGAAAGATATCTTCATGCAATGTCTTGATGGATCGCCCGAAGACATACACCTGACCAAGGTTTGCTCTTGGTGGAAACAGATGCTGTGCTTCTTCCCTGAGATTTGGTCGAAAATCATCGTCGATTTGAGCTTATCAAGCTGGGAGACGGTTTCAGCTTCTTTCGATACCCATCGTGTCTTTTCGAAGGATACACCTCTGCATCTCGACATTCGATTTCCCCTACAGAGACCAAATGAGGATAAAGGGTCCAATGAGTGGTGGACGGACGACGCCCCAGGGAAGCATATACCTGCAGCTCTCGACAAAGTCTTCTCTAAAACCAAATATGTGATGACACAGCTCACAGTTACGGCATTGGACGATTCTGAATTCGGAGCCAATTATCTGCATGAGGTCTGGGGGAAAATACCACTTCCAGCATGCCTGGAGAGCGTCAAGATTAACTTCGTTCTTGGCGAGGCTGAATACCATTCCACCTACGATAGAACGCTATATCAGCACCTCTGGAAGTGCCACAAGCTTCGCCATCTCGATTTCTCCGACCCAATGTTCGATTATGAGGATTGGGATCCTGACCTTGTCAAGTTTTGGGGAAGTCTAGAGACTGTGCGATTGGGGGTACTGCTCATCCATCATCCACGACTTCATCTCCCGGGGATCCAAACTTTATTCGATGATCATCGTAGATGCATACATGCCTTTGGAGGTCGCTGCGGTATCATCCAGCCTGCAAAATTTCTCTGTTCATGGCGCTTCTGACGCCCTCGGACTCATTCTCGCTCAAATCACCCTCCCGACCGCCAAGCTAATCTCCATCACTGGGGAATACAATGTCCGCGTCTCTGCCGAACACTTGAGCCCATTTTTCGGATCTTGCGGTGCCACACTGGAGACTCTTTCCCTGAACCAAGTCAGGCTCGATGACGATTCAGCCCTTATCGTTCTTCGATTGCTTCCGAATCTGAAAAACTTGGTCTTTCAACCAATGCCTTCGGATAAAGCCCTGACCCCGCCTTGTCTTACTGGAGATGTCTATCGTCAGATTATGGCCGACGATATATGTCCAGCTCTCGAAAGATTGGACGTGGCGGTGATGCCCAATAACATGGAGGCTTTCATGGACCTATTGGATGCTCGGAGACCAAGTCTCATTGGCTGCGAAGTCCAGCTCTTGCGCCATCGTTATGAGGCTGGAATACCTCGCCAGGTCGCTTCATTATTCGGTTCGCGAGTTGCATTGCTGAAAGATGCTGGTCTTCTTATCAAGATAAAGCTAATGCCTGAAGATGTGCTCTCTGACAGGGAAGAGGAAGAAGAGTCAGGAGAGGACGAAACTGAAGAAGCAGGCGAGGATAACAATGAGGGATCAGACGAGGAAGAAGAATCGAGTGACTATGACGACGACAATTGACCAACGAGAAGAAGAATAAGATTGGTACAACTTTCCATCATCCACACATGTACGAATGAAATCGAAAAATGGCTGCACAGGGCCAAAGAAAACAATACATCTCTTGACTGCCTGGAAGAGGTGAGTCTTCGAAGAACAAAAAGCGACGAGGACTTGCCGAATCCTCATGGCCCCTCAAGGCAAAACTGATGATCTGGAGAAGAGCCCGACAGGCGGGAACCAGAGCTTCCAAAGCTATTCTGCAACGACGCAGGCGGGGTCTGGACAGACCATGATAGATTGAAACCCATGTAGGCTTAGACCTGAACCGAAATTCCCCTCGATAAATAGGTTTGAAACCGATTCCCCAATGGATGTCGACAAGATTTGATGAGCGACACGATATCTTCAAGCAAAGGCCATTGACGAAAAGCTGCGGGTGCTCTCAGCAAAGCTGTAACCAACAAAGAGAATACGCACCGGTCAAAGATATTATTGTCTAGTCACTTTTACTTTTCGAGAACAAAGCGACGCGTCAAATATCCGCTGCCAGATTCTCTAACCTGGAAAGAATGAAAGCAACCTCATCTTGGTCATCCCAAGGGACAAGGTCCTGGCATAAGAACATTCTGACTTTCCGTGCTCGCTATGAAAAAAAGAATGAACCAATGAAAGATCAATTCAGCATATCAAGGACTGATCTGCTGCAAGGGTCGCTGGAATAGACCTTTAGCACGTCCTTCTGTATTTCAAGAGCCATATGGACGTGCCGGCTGGAGCGAGCAATCGATTTCAGAGGCCTAGACTGTTGGTCATCAGAAGGTAAAAAGTTGGTAAAAGGGCAACGAAAGGCGCACTGGAGACTGTAGACCAATGGTCTCTTCTCGGCTTCTACCATGAAATAGCGGGAGCTCTGGGATGGTCCCCGAAGGAAATCGGAAACGGTAAACCAGCGCTGCTAACTTTTTGCTGAAAACCGGAAGCTGAACTGCCGAATCGAACATCAGGGACCCTTGGTTCTGTTGGCTGGGCCTTGACCGGTGACCAGTCGCTTTTCGCCTTCATGACGGAGCTTGTTGATGTTGTGAAAGGTCTTGAGCTAGAGTTTCTGGTTGACTGTGGCGAGCTCGCCGATGACTATCGAATGGTTGACGTTGTTTGAACAAGCCGTCCGCGTCAGAGCTCCTGGCTTCGTGGATTATGAAGCGCAAATCCACTTCTCGCTTGACCAGTTTTCGTCGCATTGGTGGTTGTCGCGGCAAATAAGTAATGCCCTAGTCCTGTGGTTACCGCGCTCGAAAGTGCCGTTAAAACCTTGTTATGTAATATCGGACTTTGAAATGTCACGTCTTTCTTTCCTCGACGTCCTAGAGCTCTTACCTGCCGTCCTTGGCTGATTTTTATTGCTTATACGGAATGTGCGAGGCATTTAGCCCAGGTTTCCTTTTTTCACCATGCTTCTAGCTCCAATATTGGCTGAGATAGAATTTGGCTGGTGTTTTCCGCCCAAATTCTTTTTGAGCCGTTCCGCTGGCATATAGGGCATTTTATGGAAGGAATGGAGTCATGTAAGGATCTAGAGGTTGTTTCTATGACCAGAATCGAGACCATATCGCAGGTGCGTCGTTGTAAGCCTTTTTGCTGCTCTGGCCAAGGTCTGACTGCAGCGACATTTTCCAGGCAGGCCAGGACTCAGGGCCGCTCAAAATGTCAATATTCTCTTCTCTGAGATATTCCAAACCACGTTGCAACCATTATCGCTGACATTCTGTGCCCTGGCGGACGTCAGCGACCATGGGCTCAGACACCTTGCTCCTGGGTGCTCCATCCAATGACAAAGTCCCGTCCACCAGCAATATTTCCCCATATTTCAACATATAACATCTTTGCCTTGAACCCTGTCGCTTTGTAGCCTCATTAGACATATCTGAAACGCTCTAAAATTCGGACACCTCATGATAGCCCATTTCTGTCATTCTGACCCCGCTTGCTGTATAATCCTGGACATTTTTTGACTAGAATATACTTTGGTACAGAATACATTGCTTTATGCTCTAAAATCGCGACAATTCGCGTTGGGAAGGCCCTCGACAGTCTGGAAGACGAGGAGCACCCAATTCAAACTCCGATATTACATAACAAGGTTTTTAACGGCACTTTTGACCGCGCTTACTCACAGACTCCATGGTAGTACATCTTGATCGTCACGCATGGAGTCTGTCTAGGAGAGACTAGTAATGCCCATGACCTGATCCGGCAGGTGGCCAGAATGGGACACGGTCTGAGGCAAGGAGAGATCCTTTGTATTATAGAATTCGCCCTTGATCTGCTTGTGGTACAAGAATCTGGCGAGAGCTGAAGGCCAAGCTTGACATTTTCCAGTCGGAATTGCAAGTGTCACGTGCCGGATATCGCTGTTCAAAGTTTGGCGCGGCGTCATTTCCTTGCGTCCAACGGTTGGTGCAGCAAGCTTGAAGCCCACATTTTGGTGAGGATTTCGGTGAACATTCCAGCTTTCTCTGATCACCAGGCAGGAAATTGGATTAAGAGCTGGTACCGTTTTGCCATTCGGTGCCACCCATTTCATTGGGACGTTTTCCAGAATAGAGGCTCGACTACGACGCTATATCCACGATTAAGTGATTCTAATTCACGTCACCAAGGCCTTGCCATGGTGTCCGATTCAAGGGAAAAGGTCGGTTTTGGTCCACTTTGGTCGCCCAGTGACAGACCGCTGACATTTTCACTGGTCCAGTCCATTAGGAAAACACGGCTTACCACAATTCTATGCCGCAATTGTCATTCTGAAATCCATACCGGTGGACGTGTCGACATGAAACAGCTTCGAGCTGGTCATTATGTTCCCTCAGCCGTCGAGCAAGGAGAGATACCGAACTATCTTGTCGACGCCGAACGTGACATCGAGCTCTATGACCAAGAAATACAGAGGGTGTCAGCAATATTGGATTCGCTGAAGTCGCAGCGCCAGGAGCGACAAAATGACGCCTTAGCGTTCAAGGCGGCCTTGTCTCCCATCCGTCGAGTTCCGATGGAGCTCTGGAAAGAGATCTTCGTACAATGTCTTGATGGATCGCCAGAAGACCTTTTTCTCACCGAGGTTTGCTCTTGGTGGAAACAGATGTTGAGCTCCTTCACCGAGATTTGGTCGACAATCATCGTCGATTTACGCTTCTCAACCTGGAAGGCAGTTTCAGCTTCTTTCGACGCCCATCGTCTCTTTTCGAAGGATACAGCTCTGCATCTCGACCTTCGATTTCCACTACAGAGACCAGAAAAAGATGAAAATGGAAAGTGGTGGGCAGATGACGGGGAGGAAGAGCATATACCAGCCATTCTCGAAAAAGTCTTCTCAGGAACCAGAACTGTCCTGAGGCAGCTCACAGTCACGGCATTGGCAGACTCTGAATTCGGAGCCTCGGATTATCTCGAACGAATTTGGGCGAAAAGACCACTTCCAACATGTTTGGAGAGCACCAAGATCACCTTTCTTCCTCAGCATGGTTACGATACCGACTACGACAGGTCTTTATACCATCACCTCTGGAAGTGCGACAATCTTCGTCATCTCGACCTCTCAGATCCTGTGTTTGATTATGAGGGCATCATTGTCTGGGATCCTGATCTTGTCAAGTTTTGGGGAAAGCTAGAGACTGTGCGATTGGGATATTGCTCGTCCATCATCCATGACTTCATTTCCCGGGCATCCAACCTCCGTTCTATGACCGCTACAAATTTCTTTCCTTTCGAGCTCGCTCCAATATCATCGAACCTCCAAATTCTTTCTGTTCAGGGTCGACCCGAAGCCCTCGAATGCCTCCTCTCTCAAATCACCCTCCCGATTGTGAAGAGCATCTCCATCACAGTTGAATGCAATAGCTTCAATGCTGAAGGCTTCTCGACCGCAAACCTATCCAGGTTTCTCGGATCTTGCGGCGCCACACTGGAGACGCTTTCCCTTCATGCAGTCCGTCTCAATGATGATGATCTCCTGGTCATTCTTCGGTCCCTTCCAAATCTGAAACACTTGGGTTTCAAACCAATCCCTTCGAATGAAGCGCTGACCCCGCCTTGTCTCACCGGCGACGTCTACCGCCAGATGATTTCCGACCCGAGTTGTTCAGCTCTCGAAGCCTTGGACGTTTCAGTGACGCCCAATATCATCCAAGCTTTCATGGACCTGCTGGATGCTCGGGGACCAGGTCTCATTACTGCTACAGTACTACTAGTTGGATACCGCCATCCTGCTAGCTCGTTCAATTCCACTGCAATGGTCCGGATAGAGCCCGATGTTATCTCGTCTTTCTATTTGCGAGTTGCGGCATTGAAGAGCACTGGTCTTGCTATCCAGGCCAACCATTATCCGAAAGGTTCGGCAAGCTAAACGAGGAAAAAGAATATGAGAAGCCAGTGGTTCATCTTTAGATAGAGAGTACCGGATACAGAAGCAAAGGCTGAAGATTGGACTTGTACATTTTTGTATTTTTGTAGTGCGGTGAACAAAATCAAAAAGCTGTGCATGCCGTCTCACCTTTCTTGACCTTTTATCACAACGATGGAACCCAGCGACGCGATTGAACCCTTTCCTGAGCTCCCATCTGAGCTTGTACGCCTCATCATAGAGAAATTGCTAGAGATAGAGCCCGAACGAGCTCCAGCGCTTGCCTGTTTGTCCCGCGATATTCAACCAATGTCAGTGCAATGCTTTCCCAAGAGAATGGGGTCTAATATTCACACAAATATAGCGTCGAACGAGCTCTTTATCGTTGCGTTGTCCTACGCCATCACATGTACCCACAGCGATTCGTCGCCATGATAAAATCAAGCCGTCGCCCTGACACATTCTACCGGGACCGGGTCAAGGTGCTCTGCACCACGTATTATATGACGATCCCTGATTTACATCTCGTATTATCTGCATGTTCAGGGGTCCAGTAGCTGGGAATCTACCTACGACAACGACATATCGACAGAGGAACCAGTGCATGCCTGTATCGACGCTCTAGCCTCCAGTGGGCCTCGCCCATCGAAATTGGCCTGCGATTACGATTTGACATTGCGCCCCGACGACAGCCATCGTTTCGGGCTCTCTCTTTTCGAAAATGTCACCCATTTGGAGCTCAACCTCGGACAAGAGCTCACCAATTTTGACGGAAAACAGCTCCATGCGATGAAAAATCTTACCCATCTGGCGCTCGTCGACACAGACCCGCCTGAACCGCTCTCGCAAATCAAATCGCTTCTTCGGAAACTGCATCTAGCGGATTCGATAGCAGTCTGCATCATTTAAGTATTCTCGATCGCTCTCCAACGGTGATCTTCCAAAGTCCATCGAGGACATTCGCATGATGGTCAAGGATTCTCGGGTTGTCCTTACGCTTCCATCTACCGATTTTCCATACAATCTTGGAGTCATGTGGCGAAGCCTCGCAAGTCCTGGCCATTTTATCCAGCAATGGGGCCAGGATGAGAGAAACGAAGAGGACATGTGGGAAGAGGCGGAAGCTATCGTTAAAAGACAGGCAAGTCCCCTTTCGCCCTTATTGCACATTTTCAATCTTGTTCATAACAGAGAATGACACCTATGAATGATCAACGAAAAATCTATGTTATATCTATTTGGTTCTCTTGTACATCTTCGTCAGGAAGCTTATAAACACCCCGCGCTTGGAAACTCTCTCCTGTTGCCCATAATTTCATCCAGAATCTTTCTCTGCTCCGGTGACGCCAAAGCCAAAGCCATATTCCACCACGAGCACTTGTTATCTACTATATCCGTCCCGATCTTCCCAAGCTGCTCCGGCGTCGCGCAAATCCAAAAAGTCGTCCTGAATTTGGAAATAGTCGCTAGTGGGGATCAAAATCGACCTTGCCGTCGCATAAGGGTCGATTTTCAACCCAGCCACGATGTCCGACGTACAACGTCGGAATTTCGCACATGTACATTGCGACAGGGAAGTAAAACGAGTATAATGCGGTTTTGTAGATGACAATGAGCTGGTGTTTCTCGAGGGAGAATTTGCTCAGGTCGACCGGATCTTCTGGGGCCATGATCGAATCCAAGAGCTGCCCCACAATTCGGTTTGATATGTGGTTTCGTGGAAGAGGTTGATGAGGTCGATATGATAGGATTGGGACTTGAAATGGGATTTGATGAACTGGTAAATGGCTGATTCGAGAAGAAAGGTGTCGTTGATGGCGATGAGGCCGACTTTGGGCTGTCGGTATCAACAAGGCTGGCCGCGACGCGTCATAGAGCCGATATCGTCCGACACGAGGAAGAAAGCTTGGAGCTGTTGTCGGACGGTATCAGGACACAATTGTGAAAGAATAAAGGATAAGACGAAAGGCAGAAGCTCAAGAAGAATGATGAAAGAAAAGCCTAGAAGACGTACCAGCTCGACGCAACGGCCTGGAAATATTCCTCATCCGTCAATTTCCGTCCTTTTAGAATTTCTGCGGTGTCGAGGACGGACATACCATGATTTAGCTTGCCCCTGGGGTATTGTTATTCCAGGTTTTGGTGAGATGAAGGCCAGGCATAGATAAAAGTATTCCGCAGGAGCAAGGCGAGACGAGACCAACACCATTGACGAGGCGAAAAGGTAGAGATGAAAAGCAAGGCAGAAAGATGAGAATTGGCCTTGTTACCCCTTGTACACGTCGCACTGGATCATTCGAGTCGCGTTGAAGAGAATTCAGAATGCTTTGCAACATTTGGCTGGAAAAAGAGGTCGGACAAAGTCAGCGAAAAAGTCATAGGAAGACTGGCAGCCATACCTTTCGCCCTTGTGTTGCAGGTTCTTCTGGTCGTGGTCATTTTCTCATCCTTGTGGACATCGAAAGAAAGCCGGGCTCGAGCCGGCAATCAAATTCCAGCGTTACCTTAGACCGCATGCTGAGGCAAGACCCAAGGCAAAATCTGCCTTGTTTTCTATGGGCGAGGTCCGGAAATTGTGATAGAGCAGCATGTCCATTCAAACATGACCCCGAGGTGATTATCCACCAACGTTTCCTTTGATACAAATCCATCTAACCGACTTTCAGATCAAAGCCGCTTTTGACGCTGCTCTCCAAGAAACCCAGAGACAAGAGGCCGCAAAAACCCTTCAGCAAATTGTCTCTGGCGCTGTGGTCACTTTTTCTGCTGGCTTCTCGGTGGAGAAGACGATCCCAGGATTCGAATCATGTCAGATTCGCGTCAAAGGTTTACCTTCTGATGCTCAACCAGAGGAAATCTGCGACCTCTTCACTCAGCAGGGTATTCACGCCAGCTCTTTTCATCTAGTAAACCTCAGGACCATCCAGAGCACCGGGAATAAAGAGGCCAATGTTATCATTTCATCCGAGACCGGCTCCATCGTCGCAGCAGGATTGGACGACATCGAGTTTAGAGACAGACGTCTGACCTTCGATGTCGGTTCTGTCAATGGACAAAGCGCCATGGGTGCTCTCTCTGCCCAGGATCGGGATGTGCTCACTGTTTCATGGCGAGCACCAGCCTGCCGCTATGTCGCTAATTACGACGACCGGGATTCAGCTCAACGGATGCTTCAACGGTTGAATGGGCAAAGCTTTCACGGTCGCACCCTGAAAGTCGAAATGAACCAGATTCCGGCCGCCTTCAATCCTTCCCACTTCAACCACAATTCCCTTAAAATCAGTAATCTCCCATTCACCACGACAGACGACAAGGTCGCAACTCTTGCTCATTCGGATTCAGTGAAGCGGCTCAAGGCATCGCCAGGCATGTCCTATGACCTTCCAAGATCGTTACGGAAGCTTCTTCGTCATTTGGAAGCTAGCGGAGGGCTCCAAGCTGTTTCCGACTTGACGGGTCCCGACGACTGGGGAAAAGTCTCTATCAAAGCCCAGTTCGCGTCCTGGGAGCTATCCCAAAGAGCTCGAGAGTCGCTCGAAGACAAAACATTCGACTTTATCGACAATGCCTCATTCTGGCTACATCTTCCCGTCCCGCTGCGATACATCATTACCATTCCACCAGAACAATATGCTGCTCAGCATCTACAATGGGATTCGCTGCTAGAGAGCATCACGGATCGCAAAGCTTGCAACTTGCTGGTCAATGAGTGCGAGGTGCCGATACCAGGGGGAACAAAGAGCATGGTCAGATTGAGATTGTCGGGCTCTGAGAAGCAAGCAGTCGGTGCTCTAAAGGTTCGGGTGGAGAGTCTGGCTGCTGGAGAGAAACTGGATGGATGGCATCCTTCATTTTCCCTCGCCTCGAACCCATTTCTGCTCGAACTGAACCGACACAGATCTCAGGTCATGGTTCGAGCAGACTGGTTCCGACATACATTGCGAGTATACGGGGAACCTGCAGCGGTGCAAGAGGTTCAGAGCAAGGTGGAGGAAGAGCTGGAGCGACTTTCGGCCCTTGAATGGACGGTGGTTCTGAAAAGAGGATCAATCGGCTTTTTCATTCTACAAGGTGTTCAAAGGCTGAACGAGACCTTTGGTGACGAGACTGCGACCCTGGACATTACCTCGTCGACCCTTACAATCCGAGGCGGCGACGATGTACGACATTTCCTCAATAACATGATCCCCGAATCCCTTTCCACGATCCCTATCTCATCGACCTCGAACGAAATTTGTCCAGTCTGTTACGACCAAGTCTCTTCTCCCTTCCCACTCGGTTGTGGACATATCTATTGCACGCCTTGTCTCCGCCATCTTTTAACCAGCGCCAAAGACACCCGAAACTTCCCTTTATGCTGCTTGGGATCCGAAAACACCTGTGGCATCCCAATTCCTATTCCTACGATTCAAAGATTGATCTCAGTCACCGAGTTCAATCATCTTTTGGAAACAGTTTTCATTGATTATGTCGAGAAACATCCCAACGACTTGCGGTTCTGCAAAACACCAGCCTGTACCCAACTTTATCGATGCACACGGTCCAGCGAAGAGATCAACTGTCCATCCTGCTTTTCCAGTGTTTGCTCGGCTTGCCATGGAGAAGGTCATTCGGGAATGACATGCGAGCAATGGAGAACTCAGAACAGCTCAGCTGAGCAGGAGCGTCTAACTGATCGATGGATGATGCGACAAGGAGGAAGAGTCAAGAAATGTCCTTCCTGCAACGTCCATATCGAAAAGCTGGAGGGTTGCAATCATATGAAATGCCGGTCCGTCTTTTTTTCCTTCCGTTTTGTAACCACATTCTTATTTTTCTTTTCGCGATAGATGCGGTGCCCATGTCTGCTGGATCTGTCTTCAAGTGTTCACAGACGACCGTCATGTATATCAACATTTGAACTCGGTTCATGGAGGAATCGATGATGTTGGTCCAGTTCAGCAGCAGGTTGATTACCAGGAGCAGCTCCAAGTTCTCGCTCAAGCAGAGCAAGCTCACGAAGCTGCCGATCGTCGACGTCGACAAAGAGCTGAAGCGGCTGTCCGAGAAGCTGAAATCGAGGCTCGTCGTCTGGAAGAAGAGAGAAGAGCCACTGAAGTTCGTCGACGACGGAGGGAAGAAGCTGCTCGACAAGCTGAAATTGAAGCTCGCCAGGAAGAGCAGAGAAGAGCAGCCAAAGCCCTTAGACGTCGTCAACAGGAAGAAGCTGAAATCGAAGCTCGTCGTCAGGAAGACGAGAGAATAGCAGCCAAAGCCCTTAAACGTCGTCAAGAGGCTGCTCGACAAGCTAAAATTGAAGCTCGCCAGGAAGAGGAGAGACGAATCGCCAAAGCCCTTCAACGTCGTCAAAGAGAGCAAGAGGCTGCTCGACAAGCTGAAATTGAAGCTCGCCAGGAAGAGCAGAGAAGAGCAGCCAAAGCCCTTAGACGTCGTCAACAGGAAGAAGCTGAAATCGAAGCTCGTCGTCAGGAAGACAAGAGAATAGCAGCTAAAGCCCTTAAACGTCGTCAAGAGGCTGCTCGACAAGCTGAAATTGAAGCTCGCCAGGAAGAGCAGAGAAGAGCAGCCAAAGTCCTTAGACGTCGTCAACAGGAAGAAGCTGAAAATGAAGCTCGTCGCCAGGAAGAGGAGAGAATAGCTGCCAAAGCCCTTAGACGTCGTCAAATGGAGCAAGCGGCTGCTCGACAAGCTGAACTTGAGGCTCGTCGTCAAGAAGAGAGAAGACGCGCAAAAAGAAGGGAAACTGTTCGGCGCCAAGAAGCTGAACTCGAGGCTCATCGTCAGGAAGAAGAGAGGCGACATGCTAAAGTCCTTCGACGTCGCTCAGAGGCTCAGCGAGATCAAGCACTTGCCTCGCCTCGCTTATTCCGACCCATAGCGATCAACGAGCCAGGCCGACCGAAGTCACTTGTTCGCAGCAAGAGCGGCTGAGCGACACCCCCAGTACTATATCCTTCTGAAAGGTTTGCGTCACATTAAACTACGACCTTCACCTTCGTCTCACCATCCCACTTTTCCCAGACGTTTCTCATCTCCCTCGTTCACCGTGTAATTAAATCAATCATTGTTGTATTATTCATCCGATATCTCTTGGAAGCTGAAATTCAAAACTTGACACGGAACGGGAATCCAAGATTGGCCTCACCGAAACAGCGATACAATGGCGAAAACCGTGAAACCGAATGTCCGCTGTCATCCGAGAATGCTCCATAGTACATTTTCTTCGATTTGCTAGCCACAACAGAAAATGACAGCTAAATGGAGCAAAAAATCTATGTTACATCTACTTGGTTCTCTTGTAAATCTTCATCAGGAAACTTATGAACACCTCGCGCTTGAGGATCTTCTCCTGTCCTTCCGCCTCTGGAATCTTCTCGATAAGCCCCATGATTTTCTCGTACGCTCCTTGCTCATAAGTCGCGTACTTTTCTCGGAGCCCAAGCTCCTCATAAACCGCCTTGACATTCCCTTCAGCCACCTCATTCTTCTGCCCATAATTCTCATCCAAAATCTTTCTCTGCGCCGGCGACGCCAAAGCCAAAGCCATATTGATGCACCACGAGCACTTGTTATCCACAATATCCGTCCCAATCTTCCCCAGCTGCTCCGGCGTCGCGCTGAAATCCAAAAAGTCGTCCTGAATCTGGAAATACTCGCCCGTGGGGATCAGAATCGACTTTGCTGTCGCATAAGGGTCGATTTTCACCCCGGCAATGTCGTACGACGGCGGGATTTCGCACATGTACATCGCGACAGCGACGGGGAGGTAAAACGAGTAGAATGCGGTTTTGTAGATGACGATGAGCTGGTGTTTCTCGAGGGAGAATTTGTTCAGGTCGACGGAATCTTCTGGGGCTGTGATCAGATCGAGCAGCTGGCCCAATTCGGTTTGGTATGTGGTTTCGTGGAAGAGCTCGATGAGGTCGATGTAGTAGGATTGGGATTTGAAGTGGGATTTGATGAGCTGGTAGATGGCGGATTCGAGGAGGAAGGCGTCGTTGATGGCGATAAGGCCGACTTTGGGCTGTCGGTACCAGCAAGGCTGGCCTCGACGCGTAATAGAGCTGTCCATGATGTCGTCCGACACGAGGAAGAAGGCTTGGAGCTGTTATCGCTCCATATCAGAACACAATCGTAAAAGCGAAGGATAAAGACGAAAGGCGACAGCTCAAGAGGAATTACGAGAGAAAACATAGAAGACGTACCAGCTCGATGCACCAGCCCAAGACAGCGGCCTGGAGATATTCCTTGTCCGTCAATTTTCGTCCTTTTAGAATTTCTGCGGTGTCCACGACGGACATGCCGCGATTCAGCTTGCCCCCTGGGGTATTGTATTCCAGATTCTGGCAGGACAAAGGCCAGGCGTAGACAAAAGCATTCCGCCACACGAAAAGATGGGGCAGCCGGGACCACCAGGATCGATGGGATGAGGAAGAGCAGAAAGAACGACGAGAGCAACCGATTAGACAAAGTACCATCGATCGTGACGAAAAACGCACCTTTGCATACCAGGTCATCGCGTCCTGGGGCATCCCACTCTTTTTGAATTGTTCCAAGAGCTCATCCCGAATGATAGCCCAAGCGCCCTCGAATTTCGCCCGTCGCTCAGCTTTGTCGGTGGACGACATGATGGTGGAAGCAAGACAAGGAAATGTGGAAACGAAAAGCAAGGGAAATTTGCAGGTAGGGGTGGTGGTAAGAAGGAGGAAGGAAATAAATCTTATCGGACCATTATTATTTTAACCTCGACGCGTAATATTATTATTGTGTTACCGCCAGCCTCGGCGATACGAGGCTATAATTCGTCGGAGAATGCTATTTACGAGCTAGGACCCAAGGATACGTCTCCGATGAACAAGGTGTTGGTCTCAGATGGACAAGACCGCGGATTGGAACAAGGCGAGAGAAATTTGCCTCGCATGCAGTCGAGCTCTCGCTGGCTTCTTGCGAGATAAGCAGTGTTGTATTCCTGATTCAAGCAAAGACCAAATTCCTCGTCGAAAAAAAGAGGTGGGTTATCCCAATCAGGCAAGAGGCGGGATATACCTATCTGGGAAAAGTCCCGCCCTGTCCCGCTGCCGGATCAGAAAACTTTCACTCATGGTCACCGAATTAATCAATCAAATCTTTTTAGATTTATTGCCCAATATTACCCGAAGAAGAAAGAGAGAAGACGGTATAGAAGGAGAAAACGGTATCGTCTCAGAAGAAAGGTATGAAGAGGGTGACTGGATTCCTTAGGGGGATAGAAAAAGCACAAGTACAAAGGAGAAGAAGAAGCATAGGAGTCATAAAGAGAATAACATGTGGAAAGCAATCAAGTTGTGAAATATGCGAATGATGATGTTGCAATGAGAAGATGTAGGTGTGGTCGGATGTAGAATGCGGGAGAAGGGATGTAAGGAGGTCGAATAGCAGGGATTGCGCAAGGAAGAAGAGCATCTACTTGAGGACGTCGTCGAGTCGCTTGACGTGCCAATGTCTTCAGGGGACGAATCCCATGGAGCGCTGAATCGCCATTACAGCGATCAGGTCCAAGACGTGAGGAGGTGGAGATCCTGAACGTCAACCGGGGAATGTCGCTAGCCACAAATTCAGTCACTGAAATCTGGACAAGGCAGGCCATGGCCATGAAGCAATTGCCTCAAAGTCAAAGCTCTCGTCTTCCAGACCTCTTTCTCCATTGTCAATCTTTCAACAGTGACCTCGAGCTGCTCCATGTACTGCCTTTTACGGTCTCGGCTTCGTCGAGCAGCAAGTGTATTCTGTTTACGCTTCCAGCGAATTTTGTCTTGTTCGCTGACCGGAGGTTCCTCTGTCAGCTCATCTTCTTCGTCTGTGCCAAATTGAGGCCGAGAATAAGATGTAGTAGAATGACGACGAGAGCTGCCTCGCATGAGGACTGAAGTCGAATAATCGGAATCGACCAAATGTTCTGGTGAAGGTCGAAGAGGTCGAGTATGCTGAGGTGGGGTCGTCATATAAGTTGTCGCCATAGCCAAGCTAGAGCTCCCTTGTGGTGGAGTCAGCTGAGCGCTATGAGGTGGAGTTATTTGCTGCTGCTGGTGGTACATCGAGGACTGAAAGTCCATCGTTGGGTAGTTGTAGTTCATTTCCAAAGGAAGCTGTTTATAGTAATTGATGATGCGAAGGTAAATGTGACTCGAAGTGAGAGTCTCGAAGCGGTTCCGAGAGCAGAGCTGTAGAGCAGAATGAGTCTCGATTGCTCAGGCATCCTTTATACTCATGCTATACGCACCTATTGGCTGTGAACGGAATCCAGGCTAAGCTGTGTCGCACTGCGCACCGCCGTAAAGCGCATCAGATCAAAATTTCCCACAGCAGTGCCCGAGTCGAGTGGATCATCACGGCAGGATTTCTTCCCGATTGGGATGCGGATTGTTTATTGACGCCAGGAATGAAAAGGGTGACATTGTGGATGGTTCTTGACTCATGGCCAGAACACGTGTCGACTGCGGCTGGACCAATGAACGAAGCTGAGAATTCGCGTGCTGAAGGAACCTGATTTAGGCTGGAGACTTCCGTCGGTGGAATTCATCTGCGAACGGCATCCTCCACGGGGCATCGGAGCTCGGAGACCATTAACGCCCGAGCATGCGGGCGGTGCAAGACCATGATGGCGCAGTGAACATATCAACCACCGATGATTGATGGGCCTTGAATTTGGTGGAAACTTGATGAATTCAATAGCTGTGCCTTCAGTCCCGAGGTTTCTGGGGGGCTCGGATCAGCGCTCTTTGGACTCTAACACAAGGATCCACGACGTACCAGTGAATTACGAACCCACGGATCACCGAACCACGGCGACGGACCAGTGAGAAGACAACTGGGCGCGTTGGAGTCTACAACTGGCTATGAAGTCGGAATATCAGGAGCTGAAGGCCGCTAGACGACAGAATATCAAGGCTCTGGAAGACGGAAATCCTTGGTGACGACGGCAAGCCTTGTGAGGGATTACTGAATCCGAATGAAGTCAGGATTTGGCGAAGAATATCGGGGTTCAGCAATTTCCGTCAGTCGGAATATATGCATGCCTGATATTTTCATCAAAATGCATCTGGCAAGATAGAAAAAAAGGACATACATTCAACATTTTGCTCTGTCTGCTCTTTGTCACGGTCAATAATGACGCCTGTCGGGGTTTACTCGACGTGGTCGTCAAGATGTAGTCCGTGAAGGCGGGATGCAGTGCAGCGGAATTGGACGGAATTGGATGAACTGCTGACGAGAGGGAAGAGTAGGTACCATTCACCGGGAAGCAGTCCAAGGCTATGAAAGGGCCAGTTTAGGAAAGATTTTGGAGGGACTTTGTTGGTCCCGGAAAATTGGGCGCCCACAACGGTGTTGACATTATACAGAGCCAGAGAGAGCTCCAGAGAGCGATGACTTTGGATTGATCTAGCTAAGACTAGAACAAGGCCAGGTCCAGATTCGGATACAAAATCAACAGTTATTTTCCCACGCAAGAATTTCGCCCTCGTCCATATTATGTCCTTTGTCGCCCGAGCAGTGTCTCGCGCTTCTCTCGCTCAAAGAGCCTCTGGGTCCCTTTTGACTCAGAAAGCACCTCGTCTGGCTCGTGCTGCCTCTGGCCACGCCCAAGAGTCGTTCGAAGACTTCACCAACCGCTACGTCAACTTTTTCAAAAATGCAGAAGACGTCTTTGAGCTTCAACGCGGCCTCAATAATTGCTTTGCCCACGACTTGGTGCCGTCGCCCGCTGTTGTAGAGGAAGCTGTACGTGCTGCTAGACGGGTCGACGATTATTCCACCGCTGTCAGGATTTTCGAGGGTGTCAGCGAGAAGGTCGAGAATAAAGCGCAATATCAGCAATATCTAGATGAATTGAAGTCGTTGAGGGAGGAGCTTGGTGCGTCGACGTTATTTTTTCTTTTGTCGACCATTGCTTATTCGGAACCAGGTGTTACGACGAAAGAGGAATTATACCCATCGTCGTCTTAATAATCCTTTTCCTCTCGAATGGCTGGTTATTGTGAGTCGTATTCCGTCGTTAATTTCTGCCTTTCGTCTGCTTGCGCTTTATCTCCGTCCCTCTCTATCTCCATCGCTTCCATGAATCCTGCCTGACACCCTCGCAGTAGATGTCGATAGACCCTGTTGACATCCAGTGCCACAGACAGAGAATCATTCGATTAATCTTCCACAAACAATGATAGCGCAGTATTTTTATTCTGAATGTCGAATCCTTGCCAAGCGAACGTCCTGTGAGGAAATGGCGGTGCGAAGAAGGAAGATCCTGGACTTTGGCCAGCGAACGAGAACCTAGCTAGGGGCCGTGAAACCGTTAATTGGCGTGTAGAGGACGGTAAGGATCCATTTCAGCAGATATTTATGATCGCGCCCTCATTAGCATGAGGCATTTCTGCCTTTGCGCGCTCACCTCGACGGGTCAAAGTCCATACCGGCGTACAATCAAGTTGCCTCTTATCGGCTTTTCGGTACCACAGCCTTTCTTCCACATCGTGTTTTTGTTATCTTTTGTTATTTATATCTTTCTTCGCTTCAGGCTTGACTGGTGACTGCGGTCTTTTTCGAGACACTTCACCTTGTTGCTATTATCGCTCTCTAGGGTACCACACTTTTCATGACATGACAATCATCATTCGTATTCATCGAAAACAAACAGATCAACGCCACGACTGTCACCTAAAGACAATTATTCTTTCCATAGAACTCGTACCTTCCTTGGTAAATTGTGATAGATAGAACTTGACTGAATTCTGCCCACTCTGTTCGGGTTTATCACCAACCTTGAGGCTGATATTGAACCCGATTTAGCTGTGATTGTTGTTCTGAGGAGTACAAGAAACCGAATGGCTCAGCAGGCCGCTGAACTGCTGTGGGTCGGAATAATTGTCGTGAAAGAAGCTCGTAATCTTGCTGGTGATACTGTTCCCTTTGTTGCGCTTCAATCTCCTCCAATCGACGTTGCTCTTGTCTCTGTCTCGTCTCTTCTTCCAACCGGTGTTGTTGTCGTTGGGCAATGGCTTCGGCATATCTTATCTCTTGACGACGATATTCGGTTTGTCGGGCAGCTTCTTCCCTTTGAGCTTCGGCAGCAAATCTTCTCTCTTCTTGATGACGAGCTTCGATTTCAGCTCTTTCTCGACGTTGACGCTCGACAGCCTCGCGGGCTTGCTCGGCGTGAACGAGAACTTGCAACGGCTCCTGATAATCGACGCGTTGCTGGGCTGGACCAGCATCATCGATTCCTCCGTGAACCGAGTTCAGATGCTGATATACATGAGCGTCGTCTGTGAACATTTGAAGACAGATCCAGCAGACATGGGCGCCGCATCTATCTCGGCGACAAGTAAGATTCTGGCAACAAAAGGGAAGAAAAAAAGACAGACCGACATTCCATATGATTGCAACCTTCGACCTTTTCGATATAGACTTGGCAAGAAGGGCATTTCTTCACTCGTCCTCCTTGTCGCGACATCCAGATATCAGTCATTCGCTGCTGCTCTGCCGGATTGTTCTCAATTCTCCAATCTTCGCACGTCATTCCCGAGTGACCTTCTCCATGGCAAGCCGAGCAGACGCTGGAAAAGCAGGATGGACAGTTGATCTCTTCGCTGCGCCGTGTACATCGATAAAGTTGGGTGCAGGCTGGTGTTTTGCAGAACCGCAAGTCGTTGGGATGTTTCTCGACATAATCAATGAAAACCGTTTCCAAAAGACGATTAAAGTCGGTGACGGAGATCAATCTTTGGATCGTAGGGATAGGAATTGGGATGCGACAGGTATTGTCAGATCCTAAACAGCATAAAGGGAAGTTTCGGGTGTCTTTGGCGCTGGTTAAAAGATGGCGGAGACAAGGCGTGCAATAGATATGTCCACAGCCAAGTGGGAAGGGAGAAGAGACTTGGTCATAGCAGACTGGGCAAGTTTCGTCCGAGATCGATGAAGACGGATTGGCGGAAAGAGATTCGGGGATCATGTTAACGAGGAAATGTCGTACATCGTCGCCGCCTCGAATTGTGAGGGTCAGCGAGGTAATGTCGAGCGTCGCGGTGTCGTCGCCAAAGGTCTCGTTCAGCCTTTGAACACCTTGTCGGATGAAAAAGCCGATTGATCTCCTTTTCAGCACCACTGTCCATTCGAGGGCCGAAAGTCGCTCCAGCTCTTCTTCCACCTTTCTCCGAACCTCTTGCACCGCTGCAGGCTCCCCATATACTCGCAATGTATGTCGGAACCAGTCTGCTTTAACCATAACCGGAGGTCTCTGCCGATTCAGTCCGAGCAGAAATGGGTTCGAGGCAAGGGAGAATGAAGGGTGCCATCCATCCAGTTTCTCTCCAGCAGCGAGATTCTCCACCCGAACCTTTAGAGCACCAACTGCTTGCTTCTCAGAGCCCGACAATCTCAATCTGACCATGCTCTTTGTTCCCCCTGGTATCGGCACCTCGCATTCATTGACCAACAAGTCGCAAGCTTTGCGGTCCGTGATGCTGTCCAACAGCGAATCCCATTGTCGATACTGAGCAGCATATTGTTCCGCCGGAATCGTGATATTGTAGCGAAGGGGAACAGGAAGGTGAAGCCAGAATGAGGCATTGTCGATAAAGTCGAATGATCTGTCTTCAAGAGACTCTCGAGCTCTTTGGGCTAGCTCCCAGGACGTGAACTGGGCCTTGATAGAGACCTTTCCCGAGTCGTTGGGGCCTATCAAGGCGGAAAAGGTTTGCAGGCCGCCGCTGGCTCGCAGATGACGATAAAGCATCTGTTGCGCTACAGGAAGGTCGTAGTCCAGACCCTGGGACGTCCTGAGCCGCTTGAGTGAATTTGAATGAGTAATGGCTGCGATGCTGTGATCTGTCGCGGTCAACGGAAGATTGCTGATTTTGATGGAATTGGGATTGAAATAGGCAGGATTGAACTGGGGTGGCATCGTGTTCATTTCGACCTTGAGGGTACGACCGTCGAAGACGTACCCATTCAGATGTCGGAGCATCCATTGAGCTGAATCCCAGTCGCCATAATTTGCGATGTAGCGACAGGACGGTGCTCGCCATGACACGGTGAGAACATCCCGGTCCTGGGCAGAGAGAGCACCCATGGCGCTTTGTCCATTGACAGAGCCGACATCGAAAGTCAGATGTCTGTCTCTGAACTCGATGTCGTCCAATCCTGCTGCAACGATGGAGCCGATCTCGGAGGAAATGATAAGATTGGCCTCTTTGGTCCCGGTGCTCTGGATATGTCGGAGATTGATGAGGTGAAAGGAGCTGGCGTGGATGCCCTGCTGGGTGAAGAGATCGCAGACTTCATCTGGTCGAGCATCGAAAGGTAAACCTTTGACGCGAATCTGACATGATTCGAATCCTGGAATTGTCTTCTCCACCGAGAAGCCAGCAGAAAATGTGACCACAGAGCCAGAGACGATTTGCTGAAGGGTTTTCGCAGCTTCTTTTCTCTGGGTTTCCAGGAGAATAGCGTCGAAAAGGTCTTTTATCTGTGATTCGGTCATATGGATTTTTCTCAAAGGAAATGTGAAAAATAATTACCTCTGGATCGTGCTTGAATGGACAAGCTTCTCTATCGCAATTTCCAGAGCGCTCCCATGAATAGCAAGGCTGATCTTGTCTTGGGTCCTGCCTCACCATGCCGGATGGGGTCAGAGATAACGACGTAACGTGAGATCTGATTGCCGGTCCGACATCTTTTATTCACAAGCTTCCTCTGCACCAGCATGTTCACAAGGATGAGGAAATATCTAGGACCTCAAGCGCTTGCAGCACCGATGCAGCACAAGGAAAAATGTATGTCGCAGCAAGTCTTCCCCATGAATTGTCGGCTGACTTTGTCCGACATCTCTCTCCAGCCAAATGTTGCAGAGCATTTTGAATTCTCTTTAGCGTGACTGGAATGATCCAGTGCGACATAGACTAATGTCTTCGCTACAAGACCAATTCTCATCTTGCTGCCTTGCTTTTATCTCTACTTTTTCGCCTCGTCAATGGTCTCGTCTCCCCTTGCTCGGTCGTTTCGTCTGGCGAAATGCTTTCGTCTACGCCTTGCCTTCATCTCACCAGAACCTGGAATACAATACCCCAGGACTTGAGCTGAATCGCGACATGTGCGTCGTGGACACCGCAGAAATTGATGGATGAGGAGTATCTCCAGGCCGCTGTCTTGGGCTGTTGCGTTGAGCGGGTACGTCCTCTAGACTTCTGTTTCGTCATTCTTCTTGGGCTTTTACCTTTCGTCTTATCCTTTTCTCTTTTACGATTCTGTTCTGATACCGTCCGATAACAGCTCCGAGCCTTCTTCCTCGTGTCGGACGACGTCATGGACAGCTCTACTATCGTCGAGGCCAGCCCAAAGTCGGCCCTATTGCCATCAATGACTCCTTGCTCCTCGAATCCACACTCTACCAATATATCGACCTCTTCGACCTCTTCCACGAAACCACATATCAAACCGAATTGGGGCAGCTCCTGGATTTGATCACGGACCCAGAAGACTCGCTCGACCTCCACAAATCCTCCTTAGAGAAACACCAGCTCATCGTCATCTACGAAACCGCATTCTACTCGTTTTACTTCCCTGTCGCAATGTATATGTGCGAAATTCCGACGTCGTACCACATTGCTGGGTTAAAAATCGACCCTTATGCGACGGCAAGGTCGATTTTGATCCCCACTGGCGAGTATTTCCGAATTCAGGACTTTTTGGATTTCAGCTCGACACCGGATAGCTGTCATTTCTGTTACAAGGATGGTTAGAAATGTGCAACAAGAGCGACGAAGGACTTGCCTGGCTCTTAGTTGAGTTTTAACCATGGCTTCCGCCTCTTCCCACATGTCCTCTTTGTTTCTCTCGTCCTGGCCCCATTGCTGGATAAAATGACCAGGACTTGCGAGGCTTCGCCACATAACTCCAAGATTGGATGGAAAATCGGCAGATGGAATCGCAAGGACAACCCGAGGATCCTTCGCCGTCATGCGAATGCCCTCGATAAACTGTCGCGAAGGGTCGCCGTCGGAGAAATATCGAGAGTAAATAATGCAGACTGCTATTGGATCTAGTGTGGCCACGGTTCGGTTCTGAACCGATTGAACCTGCACCGAACCCCGAACCTAACCGGAGGTTCGATCACGTGTAATCACGTGCGCCGAACCTGCACCGAACCCGAACCTGTGGTGCAGGTCCAGGTTCAGAGGATGGCTGCGAATCACTATAGGTTCGCACCCGGTGCACCTCAAGGAGTCAAGGTTTCGCAGGCCAGGCACGATTTTTGTATGATTTAAGTAGTCCAAGTTGGCAGTACAGTAATTCTCGTGCCTTATGATCGACTGGTAAGCAAGATTACTAGATATGAGTCATCCCTGCTGATGAGCTGCGCGGCGCGCCTTCTTCCGGTGAGTTCCGGTGTGCTATACAGTTCATTCAAATCCCTCTTGCCTACTCCTTAAAATATTCAGCTCCCATTACTGTACCATTTCGACCGTATGTTCAGTAACGCGTAACGGTCGGTCGTGAATTGAACATATCGGACACCTGTAACATGTAACGCTGGCCGAGTGAATATCGTTACATTTCAACGAAATCAGGGCCAAAATATCAAAAAATTTCCTCTGCTCTTAAACCTCTGTTTTCGGCCGCCTTCTGTACTGTTTTAGCTATTTCAGGATCAGATGTGCTGAAATGGGTCAAATTCAACCTGTTTCCAGCGACTTTACTTCAAAATTTGCGTGGGAAATGAACATCTCAGACAATGTAACGTGTAACCTCAGCCCGTGAACCGGCGGCCCAGTGAACATAGGGTGTAACGTGTAACACCCTGTGAACATACGGTCGAAATGGTACAGTATTCTACCTTCCTCCTTTCCTTTCCTCACTGGCTTCACATGGGGAATGCTCAGATGGGATAGGGAAAATATCATTCTGACACAGGCAGGTGCAGATGTCGCTCAGATCACAACTCGAAGCAAAGCGCTTCCGAAGATTGTCACCTCCCCACGTATGTCCGCGGTGATCGATTATTGTCCACGACACTCATTTTCTTAGTTGTGGTTCCAAAAGACACGTCTAAGGAAGACGGAGATGCTGTAGGACCTGATGAGAATCTTTACAAGATGCATAGATGAATATATTCATTATTTATTCTATCATTACCATTGAACCCGGTGCGAACCTGGTGCGAACCTGCTGAACCGAACCTACAGGTTCAGGTGCAGGTTCGATCATGTGACTGAACCGCACCTACGGGTTCGGGTTCAGGTTCGGGAAAAATGACCCCGAACCTGCACCGAACCGAACCGTGGCCACACTAATTGGATCCGCTAAATGCAGCTTCCGAAGAAGCGATTTGACTTGCGAGAGCGGTTCAGGCGGGTCTGTGTCGGCGAGCGCCAGATGGGTAAGATTCTTCATCGCATGGAGCTGTTTTCCGTCAAAGTTGGTGAGCTCTTGTCCGAGGTTGAGCTGCAAATGGGTAACATTTTCGAAAAGAGAGAGACCGAAACGATGGCTGTCGTCGGGGCGCAATGTCAAATCGTAATCGCAAGCCAATTTCGATGGGCGAGGCCCACTGGAGGCTAGAACGTCGATACAGGCATGCAGTCCGTCTGTCGACATGTCACTGTCGTAATACCAAAGGTAGATTCCCAACTGCTGGATCCCTGAACATGCAGATACTAGCGCATATAAATCGAGGATATGCAGGTTCTCGGCTATGCAGAGGATCTTGACAT
Source organism: Mycena floridula (assembly GCA_029320655.1). Taxonomy (NCBI): domain Eukaryota; kingdom Fungi; phylum Basidiomycota; class Agaricomycetes; order Agaricales; family Mycenaceae; genus Mycena; species Mycena floridula. The sequence continues at coordinate 1,997,742 of JARIHS010000010.1, forward strand.
TGTCTCGGTAGAACGTGTAGGGGCGAAAGGGTGTTTTCAGCATGTCGACGAAGAATCCAGATGCCCGATGAGGTCGACGTAGAATGAAGCAACGATATAAGGCTCGCTCAACCCTATATTCGTCTGGATATTAGTCTCAAATCTGTTGGGAAACTATGACACTGACATTGGCTGAATGTCCCGCGACAAACAGGCGAGCTCAGGAGCTCTTTGGGGCTCTATCTCTAGCATTTTCTCAATGATAAGGCATATAAGCTCGAATGGGAGCTCGGGAAAGGGTTCAATCGCGTCGCTGGATTCCATGGTCGTGGTCTAAGGTCAAGAAAGTCGAGACACGTGCACAGCTTTTCGGTTTTTTTGTGCACCGCTTCATTTGTATTCCCATGCCGTATATCCCTTCCATCACTAAAACTGGGAAATCCTGTTCAAAGCCGTCAACTTGCATGAGGAGCTGACAGACCGTCACGTCGTCGATGATGCGGTATGCCGGACATTGACGGCCGGCAAGGCGCTCATCGATTCGTTATCTGATGTCGGGAAAAGTATGATGCGGCTGAAGGAATGTCGGGGAAAGCGTGATGCGGTCGAAGGACTGTCAAGGGCATTGTGACTGTGTTCACAGTCCTTCAAGGTAGGCATGAGGCTGCGGACATCTTCGCAATTGTATTATGAGCAGACAGCTGGCCGGTAAATGTTCGGACTTGACTAGGATAATTTGTAATGGCTCGAATACTATCATGTTTTTTTTTTGTTGCCCTACTACATTGAATTTCCTACAGGATCAAAAATAGTTTCCTCATCACTGGGGATCTGAGCCTCCAGTTTCAGGAGCTGCGCCTTGATTTCTTCAAAAAGAGCCGAGCACCGAGATTGGACCATCTTGCGAACATCCAGCTCTCGGCTCATCGTTCCAAGCTCCCTTTCTGCACCCAGCAAGTTCTCCTTGGTCCTATCGAGCTCATTATTCAAGCGAAAGACCTCGCGGCGCATTTTAAAAAGTTGCCGGATTGTTCGCTTGTGTTCTGACTCTTGTTCCCGAAGAAAAATAAATTCTTCAAGCCTGTTCTTGAATGGCGAATCAGGCATACGCGGCATCTTGTGAATGACCTTCGTAATCCTGGGATGACCTAATGAGACCGGATCAAGGAAGGATTGTGAAGCCTACAGGGATGGCTCCAGTGGAGCTTCTTCAATTCCTGAGTCGTAGGTTGGATCATACAGATATAGGGAGGACCGACGGGGAGGTGTGAACGGTACCACTGCAGCCGATCCTGAGGAAGCATGGCTATTGCGACATTAAAATCAGGGTCTGCCTTGAGCTGAGAACGTACCTTTGCAAAGAGACGCGTTTTTCGCGTCGCTTTTTGGATTCCATGAATTTTTTCATATGGTGAGACATGGTGTTATCACAAGAGCGATTAGCAGCGCGTGATCCGAAACAGCCCACGTATATGAAAATTGGAAAAAATGATGCAATTTAATGCGGTCACAGCCAGTCACAGAACTTGGTTCTTGCTATCATCAGCACCTTTTATCGCGTTTCGCCCACATTACAGTCGCGCATTCTCATTGTCACGTCATCTTCGCGTGTTATCTCCATGTCAGAACCCATTACACCTCCATCGACGCCTAACAAACGGAGAACTGATCGCAGCCCTGAACAACAGGAAACCCCGAGGCACCATCCTGCCATGTAAGCTGTCTTTTCGTGTCCGCAGAAATGTACTGATCACTATATACAGCGATCACTTCAAGTCAATTCTGGAAGAGGTGATGGAAGGTTTTAATAAAATGAACGATCTTCGTTTGGCTTCTTTGGCACGCGCCAAGGCCGCAGAGGATCGTGTGCAGGATTTGACATCGCAGGTCGAAGCATTGAAGAGGGAGATTGCCGTGTTGAGAGAATATGGGCATCATCGAGAGACCCGACTCACCCATCAGAAAGCCTTGCTGAAGAAGGCACTAGTAGCAGCGCGACGGACGACATCTGCGCCAAATTAAGTCTTTTGTATCATAAATCATTATATATACTATAACGCTGCAAATCCATCATCTGGGGCCCCAGCATCTGACTCATCCGAAGAACGATTTCCGTCCTCCTCATCGACAGCATTGCTCGGATCTTCTTGGACTAGACCTTGATAGTCCATATCATTGTCAGGATCTGTACCTTGATCTTCATCAGGTAAAGGAGCCTGTGATCCATCATCAACGTCGGTCTCCATCCTACCATCAAAATAGCTCGAAGCCGCCTGCCCATCCATTTCATGCCCTATTCCACCACCAAAGTATCGCATCACCATATCTCTATCCACGAAGCTGGTATAATGTGAGTCATGGTACTGATAACAATCAGGAAAGCTCACATTCCGACATAGTAGTTGGTCCAGTCTGATGTTTCCCCAGCACGCCGAGCGGCTGTTCGCGCCCTTGTTTGAAGTAAATCGTTGGTCTGACCATCAACGAAAGCAGGAATCAAATGAGTTCCGCGTAGAACCAACCGAGGATCCAAGAAACCAAAAGCATATGGATCATCTTCTGGGACAAACCCGATTTTAGGCAGCTTCGCGGGAGCAAACCCAGCGCGATGGCCAACTTCACTGCCGAACCAGCGAACCCATAGAAATTCCATGCGAATTGGACCGTCTGGAGTCAAGGACTCACTCCCAAGTGCCGGTCGATGTTCCACCATAGCATGGAAGACACCGATGACTCGCGCATACCAATACGGATAGACATTGAGACCCGTCTCAGCAGTTCGAAGCATCACGTTGCATTGTCGAGAAGGATTGAGTGAATCCCGATCTCGACGAACATCGTAGGTGGTATAGTTGATTTGCAAAGTCTTGACTGAGAATATGCGGTCGCTATGAAGGAGAACTTCATTGCGTTGAGCATCGGTGAAGTCATTATGGTCGTCTCCGTCGAACTCTCGTCGCTTCAGTCGACCGAGAAGATGCTGCTTCAGCTTCGAGATAAAGTTCTCAAAAATCGGTCAGTATCAAATCATCACACAATAAATCAAATCAACCTTGGCTGCAGGATCACCACCCCGCATGAAGTCATAAATATTCATCGGATGATTGCAAGACGGGCTGATATAGTGATGAACATTGAGCGGCGCATGGTTGTACGGATCAGATCCACGAGCCAGATGAGGATGAGGGTTCTTGGATCGTCTCAGTGCATTTGAAGTTGAATGCATGACACGAGTATGTCTATCAGCAATATTCTGCGCAGCATTGCGCTTATTTGTCAATGCATAGAGTCTCTTGACTATTCGATGCGCAAGTTCTCCCTGACAAATACTCAGTACAAACTTGTGTAACAAAGTAAAAATAGAAAAGTGTACCAGTTGAGTAGAGAAGCCATCGGTTGAGCCAAAAAGACGAATGAATGGGACATAATCAGCAAGGGCGTGCCATTTGTACGTGAAGAGATTGAGTGTCTTCTTCTTCTTTGCTGCAGAGATGTTCGACGTATCCCGACCCTGTCGTTGAGCTTCCTGCCGCATGGCTCGGGATCTGGCCTCGGTTTCTCGAGGGAGCTCTTCTGTGTCGAAGCGATTGCAGGTTAGGTCTCGAAACTCCCGAGTAAGGACTCCGAGTTCCGTGGTGAGAGCCTGAAGATGATCCAAAGTGTGTTCTGTGTGCATCCGCATCTTGGCAAAGGCATGCCACTCAGAAAGACGGAAGAGAAGCTTCAGAAGGCGTGCATCGTCTTCTGGATCAGGGAGAAGCCCTTCAAAGACAGGAATGCAACACTGTAGAAGGTCCTCAAAGTCACGGGCACCGAGCTTTTTCATTTCGGATGCATTGTTCGCAAAACGGCGGATTGTGTCACGATTGAACGATGAAATGAGACGAAATCTAGACCTGATGATCAGTACCGCACAAGAACCTCAAAATTTGATCTACCGTCGGTCCAACTCGCTAACAAGTGCAGCGCCGTCCTTTTGAGCGTATAAAAGTCGAATCAGATGAGTGAACAGTGCTTTCCAGACCCCCAGCTCGAACTCGTGCATGAAATCGACCACAAGCATGCGGTGAAGGTCGAAATCTTGACCCAGACGATCAACGAAGGCATTCTGACTTGCAGTAAGTGATGCCGCCTGCAGTATAGATCAGAGGACTCACTATTGTCAATGTCGACGATGTCTCTTTCAAGATATTTTCGACAAAAGTACCACCAATAGAGTGTGCACTCTGGAAGACGGCCTTTCGGGCACTGATGACCTTGGAATACATATATTTCCGGAAACCAGCCTTGACTCTGAAAGCAAAGTCGCGAGCCTGGCCCATAAGATCCAAACTCTTCTTGGGTGTAAGGCAGCGGGGGCAAGGACACAGTCCTTGGTCGCGTATATTGGCAATTAAAACCCTGAAACTTCTCAGCGATGGCTTGATTTGTATCTGAAAGGACTCACTTTTCTGGGTAGTCTGCTGAATAAGTGAAGAAACGTGGATAGAATCGTCGCTTGATGCCGTCAAAGCACTCTATCACGACACCATAGACATAAGCATGCTTGAATTCGTCATCCAGGATGTATTTCCAGACCGCATGGAACAGCTCGCGGCGGCAAAATGTGAGGATATCCTTCTTTTGAGTGGCCCATTTCTTATGGAATTTGGAAATCTGTTCGATGACAGAGTCTGGGAGCTAGCATTGTATTAGCCATCAAGTAAATCAATTGACTTTCAATTTAAAGACTTACTGATGGGATGTAAGCCAGATGATTGCATGCGCCTGAATCAGGTAAACCTCGAATGTATTTTGACAGATTCCCGAATAAGAGATAAATTGGCCATAGTTTTGCTGTACCAAACTGGGCCAGATGTGTCGAGTCAGACCATAGCATGAGAGCAGCGACAACCTTCTCAAGTTTGCAATCTGGATCATCGACTGGTGTCTCTGGACGTTGAAGTCGATCATGTTCCTGAATAAATGCATCCGAGTTGTAAATTTCACTGTAAACTCGTGTCGCATCACCAGTCGATGGAGACTCGTGAAACATCTGGAATGGGAAAAGATGTAATTTGGAGGCAAGAGGACTGGCTTTAGAAAAAGCGGATTTTATGAGCGATAACAGGGGACGATACTGGAGTCCCGGAACTTTGAATTTGCGAGAAGGAATGTCGGCATTGCCCGAGGGAACCTCAATCTCGACATCGGCAGTTCGAAAAGTTCCCTGAGCGAAAGGAGAATCAGGAGCTTCCTTGGCCGCCTTTGCTGTGGCAGTCATTATGCGATGATTCTCTTTTGCGAAGCTGAAACCAGCCAGGTCCTCTGGCTTCATCTCTGGGTTGCGAATAAGGTCAGCAACCAGATCAACTTGCTCGCCTGACTTCAAGTTGCTGCCATTGTTAGCCCATTCCATGAGAAGCGCAGTGGAAAGATTTGGATGAGGATAAAATCCGGATTCCTGTTCATTGTCTGCTGAAACTGGTGGAGCGGTATTGGGAATGACAGGACGAGTTGATAACTCTTCCATGGTGAGAGAATCATCAGGATCATAACTGGGGCGATGAAAATATCGTCGCCAAATATTGAAGATGGACATGCCCGTGGTTAGAGTGTCTCGGACTCGCAAACGGACTTGGGGTAGCAATGGATTTGGAGCAGATCCCGGTTCTTCAACATTGACCGGTGGATCAATATCATCGCCTATTGGTGGAACCTCTGGCAATCTATCTTTGGGAGGAGGGATCCGGATCCGGAGACGAGGTTGAACAGGTTGAACAGGAGGATCCTGATGACTAGAACTGGCCTCTGTCTCAATTGTTGGAGGTGGTGAAGGAGATGACCGGAGACTCGGACCTGCGCCAGGATCATCGTAGTCCATTTGTGGATAATCGACATCCATCGGAGCTTGTGTACTCGAAATACTGGGCAATGAATTATCCTAGAGGTCAATAGCTTGATTGATATTCCGGTACTTGAGATATTCCAAGACTTACTGTGTCATGACTAGTGCTACGCTCTTTCCGCTCCAAGAGAGAACTCCTGGCCTTGGCTAAAGGTCCTTGCCGACTTCCGCTCATACTTCGTGAGCTGACGCCACGGGCTGTGGGAAACCGGCCGCCGCGGCCACCACGCCCCCGTAGGGTCGAGGCAGAAGCATTGATTCTGCTGATATATGTGGCGTAGATGGCACAGTTACTCTGATGCACCGTCAGACTTCGCCCACTGAATTCTGCTGAACAGTCTGGACAACACTTGGGCATGCTCAGGTTGTTGGTATTGATTAAAATGGATACAAGACTCGTTATTGACAGAAACACAAGGAAGAGCAAAATTGCTCTTTGCCGTCGAAGCTCCATGAAAGGGGGAGCTGAAGAGGAAGAAACAAGCGATTTGCAATCCTTGTTATCATGTTTCAAGCCCCCTGACTACGGCGGCTGTACCCGATCGGGAATTTGAAAAGATGATGCGATAACGATCGCTCGACGCGGTCACATGGAGCTTGTCTTGTTTGAATCTTGTTGATTGTGGTCAACGATTGGCGGTGAAAATAACGTGATTCAAGGGTATATAAAGGCCCGCAATCAATGAACCGATATTTTGCTCCCCCCGTCACCACTGTCAGCCAACAGCCGCCTCATATCTACATGTCTGCCCCAGCTACCCAGCCTCAGCTGATTTCAGATCAAGCCAATCTGGTTTCTCATCTCCAGAGTATCATCGCTCAACAATCGGTCGCCCTTCAAAATGCCAACAGTGGTCGCAAAAGACGACGGTATTTGTTTTTTTAAACATTTTGTTGACTTCCTTGCTAATGAAACACAGTGTCAACAACAGTGTACAGAACATGGGTCGAGGAATTCGCCGCCTGTCGAGCCTTATCGACGATGTCGCCGCTGTTGTTCTCCAGGCCTGTGAATATGAGATTGCTCGAGATATTCCAGAAGAGTCTCGTCAGCTTGCCGAGGACATCGAACGCGAGGAAGTTGAGCGGTATGAAGAGCTCGGCACCCTTGAGTTCGAAGGTTGGGTACTCACCGAGAAGGAAAAGGCAGAGTATGAAGACCTTCAGACAAAGCTGAGCCAGCGCCGAGAGTATGTGGTTTCTTGTTGCAATCTTTCTGTCAATATTAACTTGGTCTTCTTCACAGTGCTGAACGAATCCATGGGTCTTATACACATCTTGTGCGTCTGGTACCAGAGCTTCCCCGGCGGATGGAGACTCATGAGCTAGACGACCTGTTGTCGTTCTATAAAGAGGTCAGTCTCGAGTAGTTCATTCTTTTCCTCACATGTTTATATCTCCTTCAGCTCAACACGGGCGCCAACGATGCTCGTTGTGAAGATCTTCGTAAAGCGACCATTGCCGTCGCGAACTGCTTGAACAAGGATGCCGATGCCGACAAACACCCGTTCATAGACCCAAACTCCCGCAAATACCGTGGACTTGAGCACCCAGCCACCGGACGTCTCCTTCTCGCCGTCGACCATGGAAAATATGAAGAGTCAGTTCTTTTCCTTCCTCCTGTTTTCAGCTGATATTTTTTTTGCAGCGTCCGTGATGATTTCATCAATGGCACCCGAGACCTGGGCGACAGCTTCTACAGCTGCGCCTTTTATCACAAGGGTAAACCTGCCGATATGGACAATCTCGACAAGCGGTTCACCATGGCTTTGCTTCCCCTTACCGTGATTTTTTCTCGATTATGACTGGGCAAACCCGAGCTAACGATTCTCAGGTTTACAAGACCATTTTCACGTCACCATCCTCTGCGAAGGACGACAAGCCTCATGACAGCGACGAAATCCAGCCCAGCAAGAAAAGGAAGACAAACAAATCTGCCCAAGCTACTCGACGGTGCAATGCCGACCTCCTTGGCATGAAAAATACGGTGACCCCTCGCTCTATCGCCTATGCCTGTGTTCTGGTCAGTGCTTTGTTTTCCATTTTCCAGGTTCTCATTCAGGTCTTTTACAGGCACATTATTCCCTTACCAGCGCTGGAACATGGAACAACGCCAGTCTCCGCTATCGTGGTGTCGACTATGGAGAAATGTGGAAATTCATTGTGGACTTTTTTGAGGAAGCCAAGACGCCATTGGCTCAGGAGCAGGTCAAAGAGATTCTCCAGTGGTGGAACAGGTGCGTCATTGTCTCTTTTTCGGTCACTATCTCTGACAATTTCTACAGGAATGTCTTCCCTGACGCTGTTGAAGCTGTGGCCCAAGCAAATGGCACACAGTCCTCCCGCTCCAAGCTTGCTCGTCAACGAGCCGCTCGCGAGGCTGCAGCAGCCCAAGCTGCAGCTGACGCAGCGGCAGTCCTTGCCGCTGCTTCTGATCCACCACCATCCACCGAAGAACAGTAGAACCGCTTTTTTAAATATCATTATCATTATTACAATCAATTTATTCGTCATTTCTACCAATCATCTGCCTGATTCTGTCGACCCATTTCAGCAAGCTCTCATCCCTGAAACCTACCACGAAAAGCTAGCAGTGCGGTATCATTTTTCCCTCTCCAATCCTTCTCATGATTTCTCAACTGGGACGTATCCACTGGTGAAAAGCTAACGAGACCTCAGGCTTTCATGAATTCTTGATTGAGTGAGACCTTATCATGCTAGCTCGACTGCAATATAATCATTGGTGAGAAGCTAACCATACCTCGACTTGTCACGAGAAGCTGACTGACCTAGATCTTTTCGCGCGAAGCTGACAGCCTGGCGACATTGGTGAGTGCTCCTGAGCCGTCACCAGGAGATGTGAGTGAGGCTGACATCTGTCAGCTTCTCATACTGCTCATAAAGCATCACGCCGGTGTCAAGGACCATATGATGGCCTAACGGGTCTCCCTAAATTTAGTGATGTCGTAGTGGCTCTTTTTCCTTTCATTCGATGGTTCCTGACATACCATGACCGAGCGACGAACCACACAAGTTGGTTCAATTGGTACGCTACAGAAATACAGAAAATTGTACAAAGTCCAATCTTCAGCTTTTCCTTCTGTATGAAAAATGGCAGCTGGCATTCGATTCTCTTTCTTCTCTTCTTCTTATTTGTCGTAGGAGCCAACTCAGCCCTCGGATCCGGCATGGCTGGCCTTGATAACAAGACCAGCGCCCTTCAGCCGCGCGACTCGCGAATTAAACGATGAGACAAGATTGGGCTCTATTCGGACCATTGTCCAGGGGGGGCTGGCCATGAAAGCGCTTGGACGGTATCCAGTCAGGTGTACTGCAGCAGTAAGGAGACCTGGTCCCCGAGCATCCAGCAGGTCCATGAAAGATTCCATATTATTCGGCGATACCGATGCGTCCAATGTTTCAAGAGCTGGACATATACCATCAGCCATAATCTGGCGATAGACGTCTCCGGTAAGGCAAGGCGGGGTCAGGGCTTGATCCGAAGACATTGGTTGGAAGACCAAGTTCTTCAGATTCGGAAGTGACCGAAGAATGACTAGGAGTGAATCGTCATCGAGACTGATTTTGTGAAGGGAAAGCGTCTCCAGTGTGGTGCCACAAGGTCTGAAAAACAGGCTCAAGTCTTCGGTCGAGAAGCTGTCGACATTGCGGCCATCGTATCTAACTGTGACGGAGATGGTCTCAGCGGCAGGAAGGGTGATTTTGGGGAGAAGGGCCTTGAGAGCGTCGATGCCACATTGGACAGAGAAAAGTTGGAGGCTGGAAGATACCGCTGGAGCGACCTCCAGGAGATCGTAGATATCTGCAACGGTCATAGAATGAAGCTTGGATGCTCGTTCAAGGAAGTCGTGGACGAGTCCCGTGGAGCAGTACCTCAATCGCACGGTCTCTAGATTTCCCCAAAATTTGATGAGATCAGGATCCCATGCATGACCATCAAACATTCCGTCCGAGAGGTCGAGATGACGAAGATTGTTGCATTTCCAGAGGTGTTGGTACATTGTACTGTTGGACGTGCTCTCATAGTCGTGAGCAAAAAAGTTGATCGTGACGCTCTCCAGGCATGCTGGAAGTAGTGTTTTCCCCCAGGCGCCATGCAGATAATCGGCTCCGAATTGACGATCGTCCAATGCTGTAACCGTGAGCTGCTTCATCACATTTATAGTTTCAGAGAAGACTTTATCGAGAGCTGCAGGCATGTGCGCCCCGGGCGCTTCGTCTATCCACGACGTCCACCACTCATTGAACTCCTCTTCATCTTCATCTGGTTTTTGTAGTGGAAATCGAAGGTCGAGATGCAGAGCTGTATCCTTCGAGAACAGAAGATGAGCGTCGAAAGAAGCTGAAACCATCTCCCAGGTTGATAAGCTCAAATCGACGATGATTGTCGACCAAATCTCGGGAAAGGAGCCCAGCATTTGTTTCCACCAAGAGCAAACCTCGGTGAGGTGAAGGTCTTCTGGCGATCCATCGAGACATTGCGCGAAAATATCCTTCCAGAGCTCCATCGGAATACGGCGAATGGGAGACAAGGCGGCTTTGAACGTCAAGGCGTCATTTTTGCGCACCTGACGCTGCGACTGCAGCGAACCGAGGATTTCCGATACCCTCTGTATCTCCTGGTCATAAAGCTCGATGTCTCGTTCGGCATCGACGAGATAGCTGGATATCTCGACGTGCTCGACAGTAGAAGGAACATAATGACCAGCTCGAAAGTGTTTCAAGTCGACGCGTTCAGCGGTATAAATTTCAGAATGACAATTATGGCATAGAATCATGGTGAGCTGTGTTTTCCCAATGGGCTGTGCTGGACTTGAGCAGTCTGACGACCAATGTGCGACACCAGAACCTACCTTTTCCCTTGAATTGGGCGCCATGACAAGGTCTTTGTGACGTGAATTAGGATTATTTGATCCCTGTTGAATCTTTAACCGAGCTTCTATTCTCTGGAAGAGGTTCCGCTGAAACGGTGGAAAAGCGATGGTTGTACCAAAACGGGGCAGTTTTTACAAGGCCGGGTTCCTGTTTGGTGATTAGGGAGGTCTGGAGTATTCGAGAACATTCTCACCAGAACGCGGGCTTCAAGCGGTTTGACAGGAGGGAAATTACTTATCGACGCGCCGAACTTTTGAGAGCGTTTGTCAAGCGAGGTCCGTCACGTGACGCGCCTGTTGCCTGCAGTACACCGCAATCTCTTCCGAAAAATGCGGAAGCTTCGCTATTATTCCTGCACCATGGACCAAATAGACCGTGTTGCATTCTGGCGACTTCGTTTTTTTTTTCCCTTCTACGCGAATCTACGGTCACCGGCGACCGGTGACCGGTGACCACCAATAATGCCACCAGTGGCCAAAATGAGACCAACCACAATGCTCATTTGAGCTCGAATATAGAATGGAGACGGTTCGTTCACCCACTGTAAAGCAACGGCATCGCGTTTCGCCATTGGAGCCTTATAAAAGAAGCTCTTGGTCAAAGTTCAAACCATGAACCCATCGCCAGGTTCTGACAGCTCTTTCTTCACGACGACCAACGACAGCGCAAGTCGGAGGCAGAACCGCAGATCCTTCATGGTCCGACCATGATTCAGCCTTCCAGCTAGTTCCGGGACCCGATCTTGACCAGTGACCGTCATGTAGGCCAGACTGAATTTGGTCCCTGGTAGATGTCGATGGAAGAACATGATGGATCTCCCAGTACGTCCTTTTTATTTCCTTCCGACCTTGTTCTGACGAGAAACCCTTCAGGCACATCGTCCTGCAAGCAGGTATGGATACTTTTTCGGCGAATACTGGAGCGGGCAAACAAACACTAGCAGTCGACGTGAAGAGCTCATATCGGCCGAATTCTGGCAGCGCCGAAGCGACAAATGCGGCCCGCGATTGGATCTATCTGGATTTTGATTCATGTTGGTTGCAAAACGTATCGACGGGAAGTACTTGGACCTCAAGGTGAGCCTACAGTATTTTGACAGTATTACCTTCCCTTGTTCGTTCATCGACTCATTCCGATGCTTCAAGGTTTTGGACGCGTTGTTTGAGGATAAGACGAGCTCTGTGAAGCTCTTTTTCGACACCACGCATACCAACTGTTGTTCCAGCTTGGGATTATCCTCTCATCAGTCATTTTCTATCCTTATTATCGTCACAAATGATCTCGAAACGATGCCAAGTCTTCTATCGCCTTTCCTAATTCGTGCTCTTGACCTCGTTGATCGTTGGGCAATGGGCTGAGGTTTTTCAGGTAAGACTTCCCTTCTATTGGGAGACAAGTCGCTCACATTCAGTGTCGAGCCCCAGTGAAAGGTCGGTTGATGCTCTTCGATGCTCCTCGATGGCAATCGATGGTGACCGATTTTGCTCGATAATCGATTGGCATCGACTAGCATCGAGGAAAATCGAGGAGCATCGACCTGCATCTGAAATCCGCGGCCAGTATCGATGCAGGTCGATGTGGGTCGATGCAGGTCGATGCAAGTCGATGCCTGTCGATTTATATGGTAGGCCGCAACTATTATCCAATAAAAATCCATAGAAATCGATTTATTGCACTAAATAATACATACCAAGTCGTAAAACTACTCGACAGACAAAAACTTACCAAGTCCACCCAACGACCGTCAAGTCAAGTCCCCGGTGTGGAATCCACTGGAGGTGGTGAATAAGTACCACCGTAAATGATAAAAGAAGGAAGACTTACTGAATCAGCTATTTCATGCGCAAAGGGTGAGCAGAAAAAGATAAAGGCTGCCGTGAGCATCAGCATTTGATATTCCGCAGGAACCTGGACTTACCATGATGGTCCTGAGAGACATAGATTTGCTTAGAATATGGATAAGAAAGAGGAGCAGGGATATATGAAAATCTGGGCGGAGGTATGTGAGCGACGTCAGAGGGAAAAATTAGCGGAAGACTTACCTGCTTGCCAGCGCAAAACCCAGACCCGTCACCATAAAAAAAGCATCCTTGAAGCACCATATCCACAACAGACCGGGAAATAGACCACGAAGCAGCTGTAGTCGCGTCAAATCAGCCGCCTTCGTTGGTGAAAAGAACAATTGATGACTTACCGGCTCTTCTATGCAAATACAAGGCTCTCAGTGCATCCAAGACGAGGTAAAAAGGCTCTAGAGCTGTGAAAGAAGGAGCTTGTTGCCAGAGCGAAGGAAGAATCTTGAAATTGGGCCAAAATCTTACCTCGGCTGTTGGTGAGTCAAAACTCGGGAGAATGGGATATAACCCGGGATAATGACCTATGGTAATAGTCAGAAGAGGTTAATGCGGAAAGTAAAGAGCTTGCTGGCCATGGGAAGCGACGGGGGCAGCCAGCTCACGGCGCTGGTGGTAAGCGAGCAACGAGGGACTGTGGGAATTTTGATTGATCTCGAAATTTCCATAAGTCCATCTTACGACAAAGCGATACAATACAAACAACCTCGGGCCTTGGTCAGGCAATCGACCACCATCGAGGAAAATCGATGAAAATCGGCGGTCTACCTAGGAACATCGGCGGTCCAACCAAAAAATCGAGCAAAATCCATGAGCATCAACCAGCATCGACTGACATCGACGGACTTCTCACTGGGGTCGAGCTTTGGAAACCACGCATGAGGGTAATAATGATTCAGGTGTCCAGAATGGAGGAGGTAAAGACGACATCGGCAAAGATCATGATCATTGTGGTTTGGTCGAGCTTTCGTATTATAAACCTCATATTGTTGTCTTTGAATGAAATTTTTGATTGACCCACCGGCCCAGCACTTAGCCGGTGAACCGGTGTTTATTTTGAGCCGCTCAAACTTTGGAATTGACCTCGATGAGCTCTCAAAATGCAGTCGACATGCAAAAGGCGCGAAGTCTGACCAACTTCAATGTCTCCCGGTTGCGTCAAATACTGCATCGCAAGTCGTCTCAGTCTCTCTGAATCGGTTCGGTCTCACCCTTTGCTAGCTGACTGGGAAAGTCGTCAACGTCTCGTGTCTTTGCTCTCTTCCGACCCCGTTTTCGACAAGAAACAGAGGTAAACTGCATTCAAAATGTAAACTAGGCCCAAGCTGACCTTAATAGGCCCTTCATGACGAGGACCGAACTGTTTAACCGAGGCTTACGGATGACCAATCGGATATTAGAGCTTCAGGCTCTCCATGGCTGGTCTAATAATGAAACCAACTTTGCTTTCCATCTCGCTGGAGAACCTATTCCAATATACCTCCACAATACCGGTCAGTTTTGGCTCTCTGGTCCATTCATTCTCAAGTTCAATGTTGTACAATATGTAGCCTTTGCTCCGGTTCTCGCGCTGCAAGGCGGAGAATACCTAACAAAGAAATACGGCGCCCTAATCTCCAGCCATGGAATCTTGGGCTGTTACTTGCAAACCGAACTGGGCCATGGAACCAATGTCGGAGCCCTAGAAACGACGGCAACTTATCTTCCAAAGACAAGAGAATTCGAGATTCACAGTCCAACTGTTACGAGTAGCAAATGGTGGATTGGCGCATTAGGCAAGACTGCGACCCATGGTGTCGTCCAGGCGAAATTGATTCTTCCTGATGGGAAGGACATGGGGCCCCATTTGTTCTTCGTTCAGTTGAGGTCGATGGGTTAGTCCATCATCATTAAACTTGGCTGACTACGCTAACCTTACCATGCAGATGATCACAAGCTTTTACCAGGGATCACCGCCGGCGATATCGGTAGCTAGGACGGTCTCGCTCTCGACACCTCTGATACGATTTATCCAGGTCCCAAAGCTTTGGGAGGTTACGCTGCAGTCGACAATGGTTTCGCGATATTCGACCATGTTCATATTCCAAAGGAGCACATGCTTTCTCAGTTCGCTTCTGTCACAGATGAAGGGAAATACATGACGCCACCTCATCCGAAACTGAGTTACGGTGGGGTGAGTGTCTCTAAACCAGACAGAATCCTTCTAATCAAGATGTCAGATGTTGTATATTCGCACTACAATGATTTCTGTTGCAGGCTGGGCGACAGCGAAAGCAGCGACGATATCGATTCGGTATTGTACTGTACGTCGACAGGGAGGTGGAACCCCAGAAAGACCTGTCATTTCATATCCTTCAACGTCAGAGCGTCTGATTCCGATCCTCGCTCGAGCGTACATGTTCATCGAGCTCGGGAAAGCACTGGTATGGTCCTGGTGTCGGTCCTAGAGCATCAATGACCCTGATTTTGCAGACCAAATCGTTCGAATTGTTACAAACCCGTCTCACAGCAGGCGATACGTCTCTGTTGGCAGACCAACATATCATTTTGAGTGGTCTCAAGGTGTTTTGCTCAGCTAGTAGCATTGCCGATATCGAAACTGCCCGTCGCTCTATGGGAGGCCATGGCTACAGCGCCTTCAGCGGTCTCGGGAATTCATATGCTGACCTTGTGCCCAGCGCCACATACGAGGGAGACAACTTTGTTCTCGATAACCAAGTTCTTCGGGGAGCAGTCAAAGCTTTTCGTTTGGCGGAAGCAGAACAAAGGTCAACTTTATCAGAATCTTCGCGATACCTTCGACTTCTCCAACAGGTCCCTCCTTTGCTCGATCAACCAAAGTGTTGGAGCAACCCGGAAACATCGATTCTTCTGTTAGAATGGCGTGCAGCTCTCCTTGTGGCGCAAGCCGCTAAGGATCCAGACACTTGTACCGCTCAACGGGTATCCAAGGCTGTAACTGAAGCTTATGTCGCTGCTCGTGTCGGTGAAATGATACAAGGCTCTGGCGGATTGCCAACAAAGGAGATTCCTGTACTAGCTGCGCTATTGAACCTCGTATGTCATCATCCCACTCTTATTGAGATTATTCTGACGATTCAACTAGTATCTTTTGACAACTGTCGAATCAGCATTGGTTGATCTTCTCTCATATGGACTCTTTCGTGTCGAGACCTCTTCGAAAGAAGATCCCACTCGGTTCCTTCGCCTTGCGATAAAGAATCTTTGCGCAGAGTTGGTGCCTCAAGCGATTGGGCTGACCGATGCATTCGGATTCAGTGACTGGGAGCTTGACAGGTTCGTGACATTCATCGCTTTCTTTCACCTTTCGCTTTCTCTCACATTTCGCTTCCAGCGCCCTGGGTCGATATGATGGTGAGGTTTACAAGGCTCTATTGGCCCGAACGAACGATGAGCCGCTCAATGCCGACGAAGTAACTCCAGCGTACAAGGTGACAGTACTCTTTGACATCAATTTCTCTGAGTCTCAACGTTCCTGCTCTAGGAATCAATAAAACCGGTTCTGCAACGTGGTGCTAGACGGGCGACTGAAGCGAAGTTATGATCAGCAGAGTTGCGAGAGACAAGACCACACTCGAGATGTGCTCTTTGAATTTACATACGAACAAATTGGAGGAACATTATAAAACTAAGTAGATCGTCTGGATGGCAGCACGGAACAGGGCTGCTACTTTTCACCAAGTGTTAACAGACCCAATGTCATGGCGTTGGTACAAATAATGTTGGCCACCCTGTCTGTAGCCTGCAAGAGATCGCGCGCTTATTACCACATTAGGCAATCCAGCCATCCCCAAGTCTAACTCATCTTGACTGCGGAGAAAGCTTTGGAGCTTGGATGAATATTCCGTAGAATTAATTGCTCTATGCTACTACAGAACTTGTCCAGTATTTATATTATCTACAAGTCTTTTTAGAATTTTCTTGAGGATCGTCGAAAGCTCTCTCTGCAGCACCTTTCCACTGTCGGATTTACTTCTTCTATCGCAAGAGTGCCACTGGAATAAACCAAGTAGATATGTAAAACGAAGCAAAACAGGGCGTCGCGAGTGTCATTCTGCCATCACAGCGTCCTGAGTATGACCACAAGAAGGAGTAATCCGAGGGCTGTCCGCGATCATGCTGTAATATTGTCAGTGCTCAAAATGTCCTACATCAACTTGTTTGATCGTTGGGTCTGGCTAGGAGAGACTATCAAAATGTATAGCACTTGCTGGAGATTCTTTCCGCGGACCCGCTTGAGATGAACTGCAGTTTCCGACATTAGCTCATTTCGGACTTGAGGCAAGAGTGGAATGAAAGCTCCGTGGACGCAGGCATTGCATTTCTTGCGGCCCAGACGAGTAATGAGTTGGATAAGATGGAGACGCGAAACAAGTACAGGCGTTGCAGCCGCAATAGACTTCACTTGTGACAAGGCCATGCTACCAAAGTTGCATTAGAACTTGAACACCCACTAGTCCAGCTGAGGTTTGAGGAAGAAGCACTCACCATTTGGCATTCAAAAACTCGGAAAGAAAGGTTCGGATTTCAGATGTGTTCCGATGGCGCATGGCCGGAACGAGGTCATAGAAGTGGCCACCGTCAATTTGAGACCGGATAACCTTGATGATTTGTTTCTGGACTGTGTCTGCCCTGGGTTGCGAGCTGAGACACGGGACACCAGGATACAAGAGAAGAAGAGTCATACCTAGCTCCACCATACAGGCCTGTCAGAGTTGACGCGGACGGGCGGCGGCGCGCTGATGTCGAGATGTCACAAAGACTGTCGTCTGCGCCGGAACGAGTTCCAGCTAGTGCTAGGGATTGAACTACTCAATCTGGACTGTCTAAAACGTATGGATGCGGAAGGCATCTGGTATCATTGGTATTGATCTGTATGGTACGTACTGAACGGGAGCCGGGCTGGGCGCCGCAGGCGAGATTTTTTCTGTATCAAACGTATTATACATGTATTGAACACTATTGAAGGTAGGCCTCAAAAAGTATCGCGGCTTGCGTGACTGATGTGACGTCCGTCTCGAGTCTACGCCAACCTCGGCTCATGCTCGGTACAAGTTTGTCTCAACTGGGGCAAACACCTCAGCAAATCCTCAGCAGTGCTGGAGATTTTTTTTGATTCAATACATGAAATCTGACCTCCTATTTCGAAAACCTTGTCAAACGCCATCTTTTTTTGATGTAATAATATAAATAAAAATCATGTCCCCAAAAGGAATTTTGACCGGGTGCTGCAGAAAAATCCCTTCCCACCGCGACCATCTGAGCAAATGCTATACATTTTGAGCACTGAAATGTTTCAGATGACAATATTATGGCATGATCGCGGACAGCTCTCGGATTTCTCCTTCTTGTGGTCGTCCTCAGGCTTCCTCAGGACGCTGCGATGGCAGAATGACACTCGCGGCGCCCTGTTTTGCTTCGTTTTACATATCCACTTGCTTTGTTCCAATGGTGGTACTGCAGAGAGAGCTTGGATGAATATTCTGTAGAATTGATTTGATTTGTAGAATTGATTGTTCTATGCTACCACGGAACTTGTCCAGTATTTATACTATCTACAAGTCTTCCTAGAATCTTTTCGAGGATCTTCGAAAGCTCCAAAGCTTTCTCCGCAGTCAAGATGAGTGAGACTCGGGGACGACGGCCGGATTGCCCAATGTGGTAATAGGCGCATGTGGTTGTCCACCACCGCCCATTGTTCCCGATGTATCAATGAGCTGTCCACCAAGAGTGACGACCCTCCAGCGCATCGCTCCCCCAAAAGCAATCCGATTCGCCTGGTCCAGAGTCTCCGCGACCAACGTATTCGAAATCGCTTTGTAAAACACCGGCGCAAACTTGGCATTGACGGGCGTGATGAGGTCGAACAATCTCGGTACATTCTCCGGTGTCGGAATCGGGCGCATGTCCCCTTCTGAACCTCGCACCATGAAGGAAGCGCGACCGACATTGTTTCGACGAAAGTACATATTCCGTGCACTTGGAGCAGCGCTTGCCGCGCGCAGGTCAAATGATGGGACGTAATATCTTCCGCGCTTCGACTTCCCTGTCAGTCGGGTCGGAACTATGGAAAGCCGGAGAGTCCTAGCCTCGGCTAACAGCTTGCCGAGTACGTGATACCATTTCGAGCGATGGGACCCCGGAAACCTTGTTGCCATCAAGGTGGTAAATAAAAACTATGATGTAGAATAAATAGGCATTATTTTTCTACCAATCAAATGGGTCTGGACCGCTGAGATCAAAAAATGCTTGTTCGCGCTCATAAGTGTCTTTTGGCCCTGATCCATCTTCATCAGAGAACTGAGCTGTGACACTGGGACCATCTTGTATATCAGATGGACCTATTCCTCCTTTGACCCTCCCTTAATAATCCCCTTGGGGCAGCTCATTACCAATAATCAAAGGAAGCTCATCATCATCCCAGTGATCTTTGTGTCTGAGAGTAAAACTTGCATTCCATTCTGGAGTGAACGGATGAACATCTCCATCATCAAGGCATCGGAAGCCATCAAGAATGATTAAGTAGACATCCCAGACATTCTCTCTTGTGATAGTGGGCAAACCACATGCCTAATAAAATTGAAAGCAGTATTGATGGAATGACGGTGGCACAAGTTCAAAGACAGGATGATCTGCTGGGGCCAGCTGCTCTTTAACTGTCTGGATATGCGCAGGATTGACAGTAATATGAGATATAGAATTAAAGGATGTATTGAAATCTCTCACCTTGAAGTCCAGGCACTCATAGGCTTCGGGCTCTTCATATATATGTGCCGAAAAAATGCAGATCTACTTTGTGTCATTGATTTTACACCTAGGACCTGACACAAACCTCAGTGACCCGTTCGCCAGAAATAACTCCAGCAAGACCGACAAAAAAGAACGTTGTCGGTGGTACATGGAAATCACCGGATCAGAAAACACTCCGAGAGTCCCTTAGCAACGGTGGCATCAATTTACCAGCCGATGAGCTGATGACCAGAATGTGCAGTGTTTGTACAATTAGCCCCAGATTGAAAAATTCTTAGAACTGGACACCAATGTCTTATTCAACATCAAGTTCTATCCAATTCTCAAACGAGGTCTTACAGAAATCACAGCAGAACACAAGGCTTTCAAGCTTCAGGACTCGCATCAGCGTCAGGGAACTTTGGAGGTCATGACCAATGTTCACTTGGGCCAAGGAGCATTTAAAAGCAGTAACAAAGGCCTTTTGACCATCCATGCTGCATCTCAGGACAATATGACACCACAGATGCGGTGGTCCAAGCTTGGTCAGATGATTTCTGTTGCTTGCAAAAGATTCTTCTATGTCTCTCAGGACCCCGAGACACAGGGCAGGAAGCTGCGATACTTACACTCCGAGAGATGAGCTTCCCAAATCATTGCAGAGGTTGCTGGGCTCACGGCTTGCACTGGGCTCATGGCTTGAAACGGAATGACCTATGACTTCATGGATCGAGAAGTCGAGTCTCACAATATTCCATTCCCTCTCTTTTCAGTCGCAAAACTTCGCTCCAGATTTGTGGAATGTGGCGTAGCTCTCGCAATGCAGAGTGGTACTCTTGGAGGCTCCTTCTTGGTTGAAGAAAAAATACAAGGAAAGTTCATGAAGTACGTTTTGAACTCACGTGCTGTCCCCATAATGCGTCCGGGAGAACAGGGTTTTGTCAGCATGTGCAATATCTAATGACTGGTGGTTTGGCATACATCTCTGATTATCAACTTGTCAGATTGATTATTTTGACAACTTTCCATGCTGATCACTGTGTTTTCAGGTGCCGGTGACCTTCTGACCGATCCGCAAATCATGACATTGTAAGCTTCAATTTTCATATTATGTCATAGACGCCAGCTCGCTCAAGATAAAGATCTGCTTTTTGGGGATGGAAACATTGTAGAGGTGTTTGAGCGGTTCCCAGTAGAGCATATCTGTAAGGGATGGTGCTCATGGTTTTCCTTGAAGCCGCTACATCAAAATTAACTCGATCTCTGGTATATATTGATGGAATGACTCGGAAGTGCTTGCTATCACATAACACAACTACCGTCTCTCTATAAGTACCTTGAGAACTGTCAATATAATATGTCGCCAGTGTCACATAACCCGTGTCCAGGGTTCTCGGGGTCCCGACACCCGATTTGGTCGGTGGCTGATAGCCGGGGCTAGGACTCACCTGGTCATCACAACATTCTGTGTAAGTAAGCATGGCCGTCCCATGTGACCCGGTCATGCTACGTTAGCATGGAGCCCAGTATTTTCACTACCTGCCAGTATCTTGGGCAATATTTCAGTATTTACTCATTGAGGCAATTTCTTATTTTTCTCTCACAGGGACTCACTAGTGACCCACTGTGGCTCGGCTAACTTGAGACCTGGTTACGGTCATCATAAGACATTGTGTGACGCTCCGCTCGCTGTTTTCCCGACGTCAAATCAGTCAGTAATCCGGTGCATGGTTCCCGCCATCATGGTCGTTGGGTGACCATATCTCCGCTCAATGTCGGATCGGCCGCGAATGGACAGGCGGTTGTTATATGGGCGCTCCCGCCTTCCCGCCTTCCCGCCTGATTTCTAAAAAAGGTAGTGACCTTGAGATACACTGAGAATATGGTCAGTATGGGCTGGAAAACAGATAGA
This sequence comes from Mycena floridula, assembly GCA_029320655.1. Taxonomy (NCBI): domain Eukaryota; kingdom Fungi; phylum Basidiomycota; class Agaricomycetes; order Agaricales; family Mycenaceae; genus Mycena; species Mycena floridula. Next base: position 2,019,019 of record JARIHS010000010.1, read on the forward strand.
ATTGTATTGAATGTGTTCTTCATGCTTCAGAGAGCTATTAAACAAACATATTTGTAGTACAAACCCTGTTAAGGCTGAATATGGAGTTTGCTGAATTGCTTCTCAGCATTCTCATTTTGAAGTGGGCAAATAGACATAAAGTATTGTGTACTATATGATATACCTGCGCACTATTGACCGCCAAGCTGGAAAGGACTTGGATGCTTGCTGGATCCATCAAGGAGGCAATGTTGCCTCTGATGATCCAGGATGAATAGGCCTCCATGGCAGGTACCCCGCACAGTAGTATTATAAAATAATGATTTTACGTCTAAAAGGAGCCAGTCAAATTGTAAGGGAAGTATATGGTGAGGCTCCAGTCGAATGGTGGCGCAGAACAAATAATACCAAATACCATCAATTTGCCTCCGGCACCTGAATGCAGGTCGATTGAAAGCTTAAATCGTCAATATTATTGGTGAAACATCTTTATTGATTATTCATCTACCTGAATATTGAGTTTTTAACCTGATCCATGTCCTTATTCTACACAAATATCACTTTCTCTGAGATCTGGGCTATTGGAACTTGGATAGCAGATGCTATTTGTGACATAAGGCACTGAAACCGGTCTAAATCATGGCTTGTTACACCCATCATTCATATCCATGGCTCTCCAGTCTTGGATGCTTTTTTATAAATTCGAGTTTTTGTCTAATCTGACCTTGAAGTCAGAACAGAATTAAGAGCTTTACTCTGACATGGTGGGTTTGGGAGAACAGAACAAAATATTCACAGTGCTCGTAAAACATATACAAACAATATCCGGTGGTTTTTATTGTTCTATTGACCTCCTATCATGGTGCAAACAGAGTTGAACAATTTATGCTACTACCATTCATGTTATTTCATGCTCAGATCTTTGTCTACTGAAATAATCTTCTACTAGAATACTTATCAAATAATATAGATTGATATCCGATTAAAATACGGCAGGCCCGATATGCTGTGTACGCAGACCAAGCATTCCGCTCTCAAATCTGATGGTATTTGGTTCTATTTGTTTTACGCCACAGTTCCTCGCAAGACCGCCGCAAGCCAGAAATAGTGCTGTGTCAGTGATATTTTTATATAAGAGTACTTTTACAGACAGTATAAAATGCTGGTTCAAACCATTATGACCCAATGTGCCTGGGTGAATACCCACAATATCACCTTATAATGGTAAAGATCGGGAGGTCTAGCCCATGTATGAAGAGCGGATAGCTTCAGTATGGTAATAATTGCACATTAAAATATTATTCACATATTCAGAGGTGTACCAGTGCTGTGATCAGCAAGGAAATCATCAAACTCTCTATTCAGCCTTGAAAAAATTTGTAGCACAAACATATTGATCATATAGCTCTCTGAAGCATGAAGACATTTAATTTAATTTTCATCTGATCCCCAGTCTATAATGGTCATAGTATCAAGTTTCTTCAAAGTCCCTACCTTTTTTGGACATCAGGCGGGAGGCGGGACAGCAAGTGTATGTGTAATGACCGCCTTTCCATTCCTGGCTATCCGACGTCTAGATAAAACGGAGCAGACATAGCAACGAGATGCATTAGCTATACATCAGGGCCTGAGGACAAACAGGTGCGGTGGCATAGACAGCTAGCGCGGAACCCGCTTTGGGATTACCGACTGATTTGACGACGAGCGGAGCATCGCACAAGTTTTGATGACGGTAACCAGGTGTCAAGCTAGCCGAGCCACTGTGAGAGAAAAATATGATATTGCCTCAATGAGTAAATACTGAGATATTGCCCAAGATACTGGCAGGTAGTGAAAATACCTGGGCTCCATGCTAACGTAGCATGACCGGGTCACATGGGACGGCCATGCTTACTTACACAGAATGTTGTGATGACCAGGTGCTAGGACTCTCCGGCTTTCCATACGGAACCTCATCCGAATAAGAGTCATCGTCCTGTCCCATTTCAATTTCTGCACTCGGTTTCAACTGCAGTATGATAATGTCTCCAAGCTGAAATGCCCTGTTCCTGCAGATACCCATGAGTCAGATAGAAATGTCTTCAGAAAGCCTCACATCCAAAAGGCCGAGTTTTCGGAGCGAGCGTCTTGGCGGCTCCTATTTTACTCGTAATTACATAGGCGATCTTCCACAAGGTCATGATGTGTCATGATGTCTGCTGATACGTGACACGGCCCTGTTTTGGGATCGATGGACTGTCGTGAAGTTATCATCGTTACAGGGTTTTCGGAAAGAGATCAAATTTTTTTGATGCAAACAAAAGAAATAAAAAGAAATTCCCAATGTGGTAGCCGAACTGGCGGTAACAACCTACTACCTCTCAGTCATGCCTGGGACCCTTTTACTTCCCAAATTCAGTCCCAGGAGATTGTCAGTGAAGTATAAGAGCTAAAATTTGCTCCCAGGAGACCAACTCGCCACAAGGGACAGCACTTGGCTCTCGTGCCGATGCTGGACCGGGGCTCGCGTATCCTCGCTAAACCTCGCTTACTCTTTTTAGATTTTATTTTATTTTATTTTATCCAGAAAAAAAAGGTTGATCCGGACAACCTTTTCCCAAAACCCTGTAATTGAAACTGTATCTCAGGATTATGAGGATGGTACTGTACCATTTTCCCTTGAGCTGCTTTCAATAATGTTGCTCATTGCATTATCATTGAAACCCAGGAGACATACTTAGATGAGACGCGATCAATCCGGCTTTCCAAAATGGCTGATACTCCATTTGGGCTAGGCGCGTTGCTGAGCCGTGAGATTTTGATTGGAGCCGGAAAAGCGGTACCTGCCAACTGCACGGTGAGCCGTCAGATTTATTGTGTTGTGCTTCATGGTGTGAAAGGGCTCATAGTCCATTGATCCCAAAACAGCTGTAAAGAAGTGTAAAGATTGCCTACTTATCATCACTTATCACGTATCAGCAGGACATGTTCCACATGATGTGGAATAAAATCGTGGAAGATCGCCTAATTACGAGTAATCAGTATCAGGACCCCCGATAATAGGCCTAGGGGATTGATCCAAAATCGCGAAAATTCAGGTTTTTTGTCCGAACCGAAAAGTGCGATTTTGGCCATTTCTTTGTCCGAATCCGGCTCTAGCCCCCGCTCGGACCCAAATTTTGTCCGAACCAGGTACCCAGCCCTAAAAAAAATCGTTAAAAATCGCTAAAAATGCCAAAAAATTCCTAGAGGCTCGAAAATGCGTCAGAACACCGCAGAGCAGCGCTGTATGACTTGGATATACAAAAGAAGTCATTATTCTACCTCAGCTTCCACATCATCCTGTTTCCGTTTCCGGAACAGCTTCATGGCTTGAGAGAACTTAGAATGTTCTTTGCATAGTGTTTGAATATTCATAAACAAAATGCAGAATGGGACCCGAACCTCAAGCGGGGAGGAACTCAACAAGCTAGAGACAACAACCGCTAGACTATCACGGCTCCAAGAACCGGAGCTTGAGCGTCCCTTATATCTGAAATATTTGGACCTCTCGGCGCCTTCTTGTCCGAACCTGGATCGAGCTTCGGAGCTTTTGAGGGTGATTTTTGTCCGAACCGGACCTAGGATTTTCAAATTTTTGCCCAAATTTTGTCCGAACTAGGATCAATCCCCTAGGCCTATTATCGGGGGTCCTTCAGTATCATCCGTATCATCACGACCATCAGAATATTGGCAATTTGGCACTCCTGACCGTCTGCCGCTGATCCGAAGGTAAATTTGAGCCACACAGAGCCAAACAGATCGAGTCTCATAAAAGATGGAAATTTTGATGATGATTTTGCATCGTGCTGGTCACTATCACCCAACTTTCAAACCTGAAAAATGCGTCTCTCAACCTCTTTTTCCTTTGCCTTGGTGGCTTCTGCTACTCTCATCGGTGCCTCGCCGATGCCTTTGAATGACAAGTAAGCTTGGAGCTCTGTTCCTGAGTGGCATTCATCTTTTCCCCTAGCTATCAGATCGAACGTCGTTCAAATGTTTGTTTGGATGATATTTTTTTCAACCTTTTTCGGCGACTCATTTGACTTCCAGGATCATCTCGAACGTCGTATGGAATTCTGGCTCAACAAACGTGCTGAGATAGACAACGTCCGTATCATTTATTATTGTCCATCTTGTCTTGCTTGTTCAATACCGCCTTTGCAGATGATCGTGCAGCTCTCGGCTCGCGGTAAGGAGAGTAAGAAGGGGAGTAAGGAGAAACCACTCCGTGATCAACCACTCCGTGCATCATTCCCAACACCCCATGACGCGTTTAATAACGGTTTCAAAGAAATGCCGATAAGAAAGAAGGCCGACAAGAAGGAGCCACAAGTCGAGAGGGAGCATTACCTCGGGATACCATCGAGTCACAAAGCGCGTATGGCAAAGAATGACCCCCAATAATAGGGGGCGTACAAGTTCGGACAAAATAGGGTCTGGGAGCGACCAGGATGTGGGTATATAAATTCTATAAATTCAAAGAGCGCATTCCGAGTTTAGTCGCCATTTCACATCCTTTCAAGTTGGGTTACAAGTTCTCACTTAGAAAACATGGTGTTCGGACATTGAAGATATGTGGTCACTCTAAAAAGCCGGGTTCAATCTGCGAGAGAGAGAGAGAGAGATACGACAACAAACGAGCTCAATGATCTATCGAGAGGGTGAAAAAAAAGAAAAGAATATCAGCAGCACCTCTCTCTTGTTTTCCAAGTGATAACTCGCAGCTTGACTTGTAAGGATGGGAAATGACGTCCCAGATGCGCTCTTCGAATTTAGATACGAAAACAAATTAGATAAACATTATACAACTAACTAGATCGCCTAGATGAAAGCCCAAGTTGAATGCAGGGCTGCTACAAACCAACTATCAACCGACCCAATGTCGTGACGCTGGTGCAGGTATTGTCGGCCAGCGATAACCGGAATGGAGCAAGTGGATATGTGAAACGAGGCGAAACAGGGCGCCGCGAGTGTCATTGTACCGTCGCAGTATCCAGTGGACGACCACAAGAGGGGGTAATCCGAGGGCTGTCCGCCATCATGTCGATATATTGACATGCGAAACATTCCAGTGCGCAAAATGTATAGCACTTGCCGGAGATTCTTTCCGCGGACCCGCGTCAGATGTACTACAGTTTCTGAGATCAGCTCGTTTCGGACTTGAGGCAAGAGTGGAATGAAAGGTCGGTCGATAGAGGCATTGCAGTTCTTGCAGCCCAGACGAGTAATGAGTTGGACAAGATGGACAAGCGAAACAAGTACAGGCTTTGCAGCCGCAATAGACTTTGCTTCTGACAAGACCATGCTACCAAAGTTGCGTTAGAACTCGAACATTCACCAGTCCAGCTGAGGTTTGAGTAGGAAGATTTACCATTTGGCATTCAAAAACTCGGAAAGAAAGGTTCGGATTTCAGATGTGTTCTGATGGCGCATGGCGGGGACGAGGTCATGGAAGTCGCCGCTGTCAATTTGGGACCAGATAACATTCATGATTCGTTTCTGGACTGCGCCGGGCCTGGGTTGGGGGTTGAGCAAGGGTTGGGACACGGGACAACGATACAAAGAAGAAGAGTCATACCTAGATAAAGCCAACAAATCGTGGTACAGCTGACGAATCTGGCCTTGAGAAAAAGGACTGACTATTTTGGCACTAACAGCGCTTCCCAGAGGTTGATACCTCTTCATGTCGTCCAATATCTTGCAGCTGATCGCATCTTCGATCGTGTTAATCAGGACTGTACACTGTCTGTCGAGATGACTCGAGTCACCAGGAAGGGAAATGAAGTGCAATAATGAGGTCTCAAATTCAAATACTGTTGTCGAGTAGAATTGAGCTGTAGATACGAGATGTATGTTGGGAGTTCGTGAAGCAGGCAGATCAAGCCAGCGTCCAATATGGCGCGACATTTGGATCCGCTGACCTTGGCGACCTCGCATATAAAATGAATCAAGCGCACAACGGTCATCATGCCCAGCTTTGATAGCGGGTCTCTAGTAGGAGAATTCGAGATGGATCCAGCCAGGACTTGCCTGTTATGCTGTAAGTCGTGGCAGTGGGAAATCTATAAAAAGTACCAACCGGATGTCCTGAAATAGAGAAGCAAACAAGAGCAGTGTTTCTACGTCATGCCATCGAGCAACGGCTTCTGTCAGGTGTCGGAAATTCCCACCGTCGATTTGAGTCCATAGGATGCCGACCATTTTCCTCTGAATGGCGAGCTTATACATTCCAGGCCTAATAAGAGAGTTAACGAGGATTGTTCTACCGCACCAGTTGAATGAGCCACTTACCGGACCAGCTCCAGTAGGTCGTCGTAAAGTTCCTGAATCTCAGAGGCAACAGCTGAAGGGTGCTCTGCGGTCAGTAGGATATGTTTCTGTATTTCGGTCATCCTGACATTGCGTCGCAGGGCCCCATGTGATTCAGAACAACTTTGCCTAACCAGTACAAGGCTCTTGCAGAAAGAGATCCCTGACCAAGGAACCTAAGGGATCCGTAGGACGTTATCGTTGTGACCTCCGAAATTGAGTCCGCCGAGCCGACAAGAGAACTTCCCGAGGTGCTAGAAGCTTGCTCATTGTTGTGGTGAGGCATGGGGATGAGATTGGAAGCAGACCAAAGATGATTTTCCGATCAGGTCGCGGTATCCACCAGCGCCACTGAGTCAACTGATAGAAGCCACAGCATATATCGGCTGAACCAGAAGAATGCAGTGAAGCAGTGCGCCAAAAATCATCATGATACCCTCCCTTTAGTATCATGGTTACAGAAATCACGATGCCGCCTTCATCGTTAGCTTATTCCGGTTTCATGTTGGCGCCAGCCCAGTAAGAAGGGCTTCAGAATAGAAAGGATGATTGATCCCTGTCAACAGCGGTAAGCAGAGCGCGACAATTCACAAAAATCTCACCTGACCTTGATCATCCCTGTGACCTGTCTCATTTCGAATCCCAGGGCCGCCAATCCGCATGCATCTAGAATGCCCCATTTTCTAGGTCCTAGTGAGAACGGAACGGACGTGCACTACTGCGTGAAGTTTATGGTTCATGGTCGTAAGGAACCAAAGGGAACCAAACGTCGAAGTTGCTGAGCAAATTCAGATGACAAACCACAATCATCGGGCTTTATCGGGCCGGTCCCGGATCTCTCCAGAGAGCTACAAAAGCATTTGATACTTTCTTCACTTGCTTCCCTTCTTCAAATCATCCGGCAACCCAAGTACGTCTCCCCTGCCTTTGAATCCTCCTTCTGCTTCATATCCGCCTTCGTCTGTGAGACCCGCCCTTCTTCTCTACCGCCATTACAGGACCATAGTCGGCGGTATCGGGCTGTGGGAATGGATAGCGAGATTTGCGCTGGACCGCCCTGAACTCCTTCTTTCCTTTTTTCGTCATATCATCAGTGGGACCCTTCGGGGAACAAGCCTAGCACCGCGAGCCAAGAGCTGTACGATTATCTGCAAAGGATATGGTATTGAACAAGCAACACAAGATGGACAATGAACGGTACGGACGCTGTCTATCTCAGCACGTTTGTTGAGCCAGAATTCCATACGACGTTCGAGATGATCCTGGGAGTCAAATGAGTCGTCGAAAAAGGTTGAAAAAAAATATCATCCGAACAAACATTTGAACGACGTTCGAGCTGCTAGCTAGAGGAAAAAAAATGAATGCCACTCAGCAACAGGGCTCTGAGCTTACTTGTGATTCGAAGAAAGCATCGGTGAGGGCCCTAAGGCATGCCGCGGATGGACCGCGGGGACCGCTTCCCACGGTGTGCGGATGATCCAGCATCCGCCGCCCACAGGTATTCCTACGGATGTACCTGGGGGTACCCGAGATTGCCCCGCCCCCGCAGAGCCCCGCAGCATGCCTTAGGTGAGGCTCTGATGAGAGTAACAGAAGCCGCCGGGGAAAAGAAAGAAGAGGTTGAGAGACGCATTTTTTAGATTTGGAAGTTGAGTGATATAAGTGACCAACACGATGCAACAATCATCATCAAAAGTTCCATCTTTTATAACACTCAATCTGTTCGGCTCTGTGTGGTTCATATTCGGCGGCCGCGATTGGGTCTGGGCGAGGCGCTAGCCCAAGAGGCGTGCGATCCTTTTTTTTCAGACACAATGTCTGATTTTCTTGAGGACCCCCACCACCTCCGGTCCGGTTTTACGGCTGCCAAATTTCGGTTCCCGCGTGACAGATTTCAAATCTGTCACACGGGTCACTTTTTCACCTTTGGTGAGCAGCAAGGTTACCACAGAGGGTAGCTTGAATATGATTCCACATTTCTATTTAAAAACAATTTTAGCGAGCTACCAGTGACTACCGAGCGCAATTGAGAGAGCGAGCACCGTTTTAAGCCTTTTTTCTAGCGGCGTTTGAACCGGCAACGTTGTGTCAATCGGCATCATGGCGCACGCCTCTTGCGCTAGCCTCCAGAAAATATAGTTTGGCTTAGTCATTTCGCCGGCTCCTGGATCAAACTGAACAGAACAAGAACTTTGATCCGGCCTTACGGACGGACAGAAATGTGTCGCATTGCCGTTTCCGGATGATTTATAATGATGAAAGTCACAATGTGTTGCATTTGCCATTTAAGGAAGTGGTGCTTTTCGTACATCCTCGCCTTCAAGATGAAACTTGCATCATGATTTCTGTAACCATGTTACCAAAGGGAGGGTATCATGATGGTTTTTTGGGTGTACTACTTCACTGCATTCTTTCTGTCGTTAATCACTCTCATTCCCATGCCTCACCACGAGAACAAGCAAGCTTCTAGCTCCTCGGCAGTTTCTCTTGTCAGCTCTGAAGACTCAATTTCGCAGGTCACAACGATAACGTCCTACGGATCCCTTAGGTTCCTTGGTCAGGGATCTCTTTCTGCAAGAGCCTTGTACCGGTTAGGCAAAGTCGTTCTGGATCACATGGGGGCCCTGCGACGCGCTGTCAGGGTGACCGAAATCCAAAGACATATCCTTCTGACTGCAGAGCACCCTTCAGCTGTTGCCTCTGAGATTCAGGAACTTTACGACGACCTACTGGAGCTAGTCCGGCAAGTGGCTAATTCAACTGGTGCGGTAGAACGATCCTCGTTAACTCTCTCATTAGCCTGGGATGTATAAGCTTACCATTCAGAGGAAAATGGTCGGCATCCTATGGGCTCAAATCGACAGTGGGGATTTCTGCCACCTGACAGAAGCCGTCGCTCGATGGCATGACGTAGAAACACTGCTCTTGTTTGCTTCTCTATTTCAGGATATTCGGTTGGTACTTTCTATAGATTTCCTACTGCCACGACTTACATCATAACAGGCAAGTCCTGGCTGGATCCATCTCGATTTCTCCTACTAAAGACCCGCTGTCGAAGCTGGGCATGATGACCGTTGTGCGATTGATTCATTTCATATGCGAGGTCACCAAGATCAGCGGATCCAAATGTCGCGCCATATTGGACGCTGGCTTGATCTGCTTGTTACATGAACTCCCGACGTATATCTCGTATCTACAGCCTCAATTCTACTCGACAACAGTATTCGAATTCGAGAACTCATTATTGCACTCCGTTTGCCTTCCCGGTGACTCGAGTCATCTCGACAGACAGTGTGCAGTCCTGATTAACACGATCGAAGATGCAATCAGCTGCAAGATATTGGACGACATGAAGAGGTATCAACCTCTGGGAAACGCTATTAGTGCCAAAGTAGTCAGTCCTTTTTCTCAAGGCCAGATTCGTCAGCTGCACCACGATTTGCTAGCTCTATCTAGGTATGACTCTTCTTCTCTTGTATCCTAGTATCCCGTGTCTTAACTCGCAACCTAGGGCAGACGCAGTCTGGCAGAAACAAATCATTAAGATTATCTGGTCTCAGATTGACAGTGGCGACTTCCATGACCTCGTCCCGGCCATGCGCCATCGGAACACATCTGAAATCCGAACCTTTCTTTCCGAGTTTTTGAATGCTAAATGGTAAGTGCTTCTTCCTCAAACCTCAGCTGGACTAGTGAATGTTCGAGTTCTAACGCAACTTTGGTAGCATGGCCTTGTCAGAAGCAAAGTCTATTGCGGCTGCAAAGCCTGTACTTGTTTCGCTTCTCCATCTTATCCAACTCATTACTCGTCTGGGCCGCAAGAAATGCAATGCCTCCATCCGCGGAGCTTTCATTCCACTCTTGCCTCAAGTCCGAAACGAGCTAATGTCAGAAACTGCAGTATATCTGAAGCGGGTCCGCGGAAAGAATCCCCAGCAAATGCTATACATTTTGAGCACTGAAATGTTTCAGATGACAATATTATGGCATGATCGCGGTCAGCTCTCGGATTTCTCCTTCTTGTGGTCGTCCTCAGGACGCTGTGATGGCAGAATGACACTCGCGGCGCCCTGTTTTGCTTCATTTTACATATCCACTTGCTTTGTTCCAATGGTGGTACTGCAGAGAGAGCTTGGATGAATATTCTGTAGAATTGATTATTCTATGCTACCACGGAACTTGTCCAGTATTTATACTATCTACAAGTCTTTCTAGAATCTTTTCGAGGATCGTTGAAAACTCCAAAGCTTTCTCCGCAGTCAAGATGAGTGAGACCCGGGGACGATGGCCGGATTGCCCAATGTGGTAATAGGCGCATGATCTCCTCGCCTGCAGGTTACAGACAGGGTGGCCAACATTATTTGTACCAACGCCATGACATTGGGTCCGTTAACACTTGCTGAAAAGTAGTAGCCCTGTTCTGTGCTGCCATCCAGACGATATACTTAGTTTATAATGTTCCTCCAATTTGTTCGTATGTAAATTCAAAGAGCCCATCTCGAGTGTCTCTCGCCTCTGCTGATCATAACTTCGCTTCAGCCGCCCGTCTAGCTCCACGTTGCAGAACCGGTTTTATTGATTCCTAGAGCAGGAACGTTGAGACTCAGAGAAATTGACGTCAAAAGAGCACTGTCACCTTGTACGCTGGTGTTACTTCATCGGCATTGAGCGGCTCATCGCTCGTTCGGTCCAATAGCGCCTTGTAAACCTCACCATCATATCGACCCAGGGCGCTGGAAAGCGAAGTGTGAGCGAAAGCAAGAGGAACAAGAACAAAGATGAATGTCACAAACCTATCAAGCTCCCAGTCACTGAATCCAAATGCATCGGTTAGCCCAATCGCTTGAGGTACCAACTCTGCACAAAGATTCTTTATCGCAAGCCGAAGGAACCGTGTGGGATCTTCGTTAGAGGAGCTTTCAACACGAAAGAGACCATAGGAGAGAAGATCCACCAATGCCGATTCGACGGTTGTCAAAAGATACTGGTTCAATGATCAGGTTAAACTTGAAAAGATTTGAATGACGACATACGAGATTCAATAGCACAGCGAGTACAGGATTCTCCTTCATTGGCAGTCCGCTATAGCCTTGTATCATCTCACCGACACGAGCAGCGACATAGGCTTCAGTTACAGCCTTGGATACCCATTGAGCGGTACAAGTGTCTGGATCCTTAGCGGCTTGGGTCACAAGGCGAGCTGCACGCCATTCTAACAGAAGAATTGATGTTTCCGGGTTGCTCCAACACTTTGGTTGATCGAGAAAAGGAGGATCCTGTTGGAGAAGTCGAAGGTATTGCGAAGATTCGGAAAGAGTTGAACTTTGTCCCGCTTCCGCCAAACGAAAAGATTTAACTGCTCCCCGAAGAACCTGGCTATCGAGAACAAAATTGTCTCCCTCGTATGTAGCGCTGGGTACGAGATCAGCATAAGTGGCCCCGAGACCGCTGAAGGCGCTGTAGCCATGGCCTCCCATAGAGCGACGGGCAGTTTCGATATCGGCAATGCTACTAGCTGAGCAAAACACCTTGAGACCACTCAAAATGATATGTTGGTCTGCCAACAGAGACGTATCGCCTGCTGTGAGACGGGTTTGTAACAATTCGAACGATTTGGTCTGCAAAATCAGGGTCATTGATGCTCTGGGACCGACACTAGGACCATACCAGTGCTTTCCCGAGCTCGATGAACATGTACGCTCGAGCGAGGATCGGAATCAGACGCTCTGACGTGGAAGGATATGAAATGACAGGTCTTTCTGGGGTACCACCTCCTTGTCGACGAACGGTACAGTACCGAATTGTTATCGTCGCTGCTCTCGCTGTGGCCCAGCCTGCGACTGAGACCATAGTAGAGCGGATATACATCATCTATTCATTTGGTTAGCACAATCCATCGATTAGCTACCGACACTTACGCCACCGTAGCTCAGTTTCGGATGAGGCGGAGTGATGTATTTTCCTGCATCTGTGACAGAGGCGAACTGAGAAAGCATCTGTTCCTTTGGAATCCGGACATGATCAAATCGCGCGAAACCATTGTCTAATGCGGGTGTTCCTCCCAAGACTTTTGGACCTGGACAAATCGTATTAGAGATTTCAAAACCACGACTAAATTACTCAGTACCGATATCGCCAGCGGTGATTCCCGGTAAAAGTTTATGATCATCTTCATGAGAGCGTCAGATTGAATGAGACTCGATACCAGGTGGCACTGACCCATCGATCGAAGTTGAATGAAGAACATATGCGGCCCCATGTCCTTTCCATCAGGAAGAATCAACTTCGCCTGAACGACACCATGCGTCGCAGTCTTGCCTAGTCCTCCAACCCACCATTTGGTGCTCGTAAGAGTCGGACTGTGGATCTCGAATTCTCGTGTCTTTGGAAGATATGTCGCGGTTGTTTCCAGAGCTGCGACATTGGTTCCATGGCCCAGTTCGGTTTGCAAGTAAGAGCCCAAGATCCCATAACTGGATACTAGACGGCCGTATTCTCGTGTGAGATATTCTCCGCCTTGAAGGGCAAGTACTGGAGCGAAACCTGTTATGCCATGAGATTGGGCTGTCACAAAAAGTAAGAACTGACCGAGATTATGGGTAGATATTGGCATAGGTTCTCCCACTAGACTGATTGCAGTGTTGGTTTCATTCGCCGACCAACCGTGAAGGGCCTGCAGCTCCAATATCCGGTTTGTCATGCGAAGACCTCGGTTGTAAAGTTCGGTTCTCGTCATAAAGGGCCTATGTAACAGCTTAGTACAGTCTATATTCATCTCTAGAATACCTTTTCTTCTTGTCGAAAACGGGGTCCGAGGAGAGCAAAGCTACGAGGCGTTCGCGAGTCTCCCAGTCGGCTAGCAGCAGGTGAGAAAATCGAACTGATTCAAAGAGAAGACTTGCGATGCAGCGCTTGACGCAACCTATCAACATTAAAATTGGTTAGGCTTCGCGCCTTTTGCATATCGACTGCATTTTGAGAGCTCATCGCGGTTTGGAGTGAGAGCAAAAGCACCGGGTAATATCGGGTAACTGGGGTACCGAAGACCTCGTGATAGGAAAATGATGTGTGGCGCACTAATTACTAGTACTGTACCGCTATGTACAGAGGCAACTGGAGATGGAGCGTTATTCGATCAAACTGTGACCCAGATAGCAACTGGTCCACTGTTATGCGTTAGAGTTGCTAGTTTTAGCAACCGGGGTCCGGCATGCTGCTCATTGTGCCTTGAATAGGAAATGGTGGTCTCAGCAATGAAAATGAACAACCTAGGAAAGGCCGTGGATCGACAGGCAGAGTTTGCTGTCCAGGCTAGCGCAGTAGAAAGCGAAAACAGGACCCTTGATATGATGGCTGACGAAGAAAATATCTGGGCTTATAGGTCTGATGGGAGGTGGTGGGTCAACGTTGTTGATAGCAGAGAATAAGTTATTGAAGATTAGAGAGAAAATTTGTATTTTCTTCAAAGACAGGTCATTTCTGCACCTTTTGTAAACTTGTGGCCTTCATAGCAACCCAACCTGTGTTAGGCGTTATAGTTGCTAGTTTTAGCAACTTTGGAAGGCCGCGTTATGCGTTATGGTTGCTACTATACATAGCGGTACAGTATTTGTTTTTGATGAAGGCCACTACTTGGTTTCGTTCAGATGGTAAATTGAACCTTCAATAGAAATATTGCCCCAAGAAATACAAGTTCTCTCCATAGGATCACCCTTTGGTTCGACTGTAATACCGTTGACGGGAAAACTCCAATTCCTCATCGAGCTCGTTCGGAGTAGCGGGAGAATATATCTCGTTTGGAGTTGGATCCAGGCATACACGGTATTCTCTCTCGAGCTGGCGTCGGATGGCTTCGATTGAGACCACAGCTGTCAAGCAGGATATCGTTTGTAGGATCTGGAACATGCGATATACAGCAGAAGGAGACCCAGAAGTCATGGCTTGATTGAAAGAGGTAAGAGATCGTCGTATTAAGCGATTGGTTGGCTTACCACGTCGCCGGGCTACAAGAAATTCGAGTTTATCTGGGAAAGCGTTAGCTATAAAGTAAGTCAGAGGAGGATATGTATACCTTTGAGATCAGTGACCCGAATGGAGTTTGTTTCGAATCCATAAACGGTTTCAAACTATAAGATGAGATGAGGATAAGAGAGAAGAGACAAAGAAGAACCCTGCATGATAATCCTGCGTGTAAGAGTCAGGTCTCCCGAGGGCTTGAATCTGTCTGAAGAGCGCAGGAGGACGTTGGAAGTCAGGAGACGGACTGGGACAGCCAATGAAGGATACAGGACCGAAGACTGAGGGATTATAGTTGGTCGGATCGAAGCTCGCTTTGCAACAGACCTTTTTATGGTCTTTCCAATGTTTCTTTTGACATTCACTGTACTGAAAACGTCAGAGCTAGCGTGAAACAGAATTATATGACAGACCTGGAACAATACCAGACCGCTTGGCACCCAGAGCACCTCTGAAGGTTGCGCTTTCTTCCTGCAACACCACGGCAACCACTGCATGAATATTTGGCACTGGCCTTGACCTGCTCCAGATGAAGGGTGTCAAAATCTTCACGTGTCGTCTCAGATGTCCGAGGTTCAGAAGGATGCGACATGTGAATCTCGCGAGCAGGCCGATTATGCTGTTGAAGATTCGTTACATTGTTATCGCGAAAACTGACGAGTTGATATACGTATGCATCCAGAACACCTCTCAGGGTATCAACAATGTAACTTGTGCGTAGCAAATGCTGTTGCCAAGTCAGAATACGAACTGCTTCATGAGGAGATTCAGAAAGGCGAAATTGGTGCTCGTAAAAAGGGTGCTGGTAAATGAAGACCGTTTCGAGGGAGTAGTTTCCTCGCGGGTCATGAGCAATAGCTCTCTGAGAACGCGATGAGCACTGAAAATCATTAGAGCAGAAATACTGACCTTGAGAAGCTCCAGGAGATTGTATTTTCCTTCACCGGCCAAGCCTTCCACAGTAAGCTCTGGACAGAATACACGAACACTGGGATTGGTGGCTTCTTCACAGGCTGCGCGATAGAGCCCTTCCAACAATATCTCCTTTTTTTTCTTCTCGTCCACGGCAACCCAGTCCTTCTCAAACGACCCAAATATCAAATTTTCTACAGCGGTGCCGATGAGCTGTTCTTCCTGGTGCAAAAGCTCTCTGGTGATCCGAGCATTATTGATGTTGGCCGCAGCTTGGACCTGGGCGGTCATGGATTCGTGTGGCTGATCATTGACGGGAGCTGGATACAATGAGAAACAATAAGGCTCGTATCGCAGAGCGATTTGTCGTTCCATGTGGTCATTCCAGGCAATACGGTCGACATGCTTGTCGGGGACCATTTGCTGTCGCAACTGTTTGAGAAGAGCGTCACGACGGAGGTCAATTCGCCTTTGCGGCGTAGCAGGCATTGTGGTGGCAGGCGAAGAAGCAAATTCTGAGATTGGTCTTGTTAGGCTTCGAGGCGTCCGGGACGCGATTCTCAGACGTCTCCGTTGGTTCCGGTTCAAAGAATTTGAGATCGGTGTGGAGAGGCCATAGGAATGCTCGGTCTTGAGGCCAAAGGTACTGTATCGTAGAAGAAAAGTGCTGAGCAAATGCCAATGACAATCTCATTTTTCGACAAAGTGTGACGGTCACATCGCTCGTTTGGTCTTCTCTAATCTTTATTGTCTCGGTACAGACCCAACTATTGAATAGTAGTTTTAAACACGAAATATTCGAAATCTGGCCATCCACTTCGCCAAACCGGATTGCCTATTTCAAGTATGAAAGCCGTACGACTGTTTCTAGTGCAGTAACAATGATTATCTCTCCCTTCCCAGCGTCAATTTTCATCTCTTCGATGTACAGTAGGTCGACTTGATCTGGAATTCGGAGTTCAACCAAGGAGAGCCGGGAATCAGGCTTTTCCAACTGCAGGAGGTAGAAAGTCTCTTCCTTGCCTGGTCCCTTCTGGATATCGGAGAAAATGATGACACTGACATTCCAAGGAGAATAAATGAGCTCGGAAGAGCCCTTGTACTGGAAGTACCACGGCATGTCAACGTACATATGACTAATTCGCGGCGTTGTCGCTTGAAGGTCATAGTCAGAAAAGAGCAGTAGATATCCGTCGTCGACTGCTTCGAGCAACTCCACGACGGCGTTTGAATGCGAGCTCCAGAAGCTATCGACAACCTTGTCTATGATTGGGACTTCGTCGGGCCTTGCAAAGACGTACTCTGTTTCATCAGCGAGATGAGAGAGCGGAGAGCGAATGTCGGTATATGGAAAGAATCGACGCTCGAAATGATGAAAAATCGAGTTTTCCTTCATGGCAGCTGTATCCGGATATCGAGTCCATTGTTCAGCAACCGTCTCTGATAATCAAGGAGATCAAGAAGCTGCGTCAACATCATTTCATTCTATGTTTCTCCTGAACCTTCAACAGATGTGGAAGACGAACCAGATTGAGGCGACTTCTGCTGGTTCGGTCGCATTGTAATTAGTGGTTATCATCTCATTCTCTCAAGCTTGGTACGATTACCCAGGCAATAAGTACAAGTTTAGAATACAGATACAATAGCCAATGAGTATATATGAACAACTAGTACACTAAATAACAGAATTCAATCATACATCTGACGTCTGCGGAACCGGTCGCGAAGTCGGCGACTGGTTATCCGGCCTCGAAGTCAGCGACTGGTTATTGATGGCCACACCTGCAAACGAAAGTTAGTCAGGAAACTCCTGTAATGTAACAGCAAGACCTACTCTTTGTCATGTTAGAAGTCTTGTAGATACCGATGAGCCGGTGACTGAGCTCGAACATGTCATTTCTGCAAACGGATAAGCGGTAATCCTATGAAGAAGCCATGACAACCTACCTCAACGATATGATGATGAACTGTGCATTCTTGGTGCGATCCTTGATGTAATTAGCCACAATAGAGACGTTTCTGAAGTCCAGAGCCGCATCGATTTCGTCCATAAAGTATAATGGTGTCGGCTGGTCGAACACGTCAGCTTGATTGGTAATGGCAAAAATCGACCCACCTTGAAAACATGCAGCGCAAAGACTAGCGCAAGTGAGCTGAGAGTCTTATGCGGCGATGAGTAAATAAGCTCAACATCAATGAAAAAAAGCTACCTTTTCACCGCCAGACAGATTCGAAATGTTCTTCCAGCTCTTCTTGGGCGGCATGACGCTGAAGATGATGCCCTCCGAAAAGGGATCCATGCTATCCACGAGCTCAAGTTCAGCATTTCCACCAAGAGTTATCATCTACAAACCTCAGTCAGCCTTAAAGAAAAATAGAAACCACAAAAAGTGCTGACCTGATACATCTCCTTCAGCTTCAACGAAATCAGATTGAACCCGGCCATGAATTCATCGAGCCGCTGTTTCCTTAACTGGTCGTATCTGGTCTTCTGGGCATCCCGTTTCGCAGTCAATGCCTCGAGGTCCGCGACCCGTACAGCTCGCTCCTTCGTCCGCTCGGCATGCTCCTTCAGGATATTGAGGTTTGGTTTCAAACTTTTGAGGTTTTCTATAGCAAAGGTCAAAATGCGAACTAGATGCAACGAAACAGACATACCATCCAAAAGTTCAACCTCGGTCACCAAATCACGCTCCTTGTACCTGGCGAGCTCGTCTTCATGGATAGTCGGAAGCGCTGGGCCGGGCCTGGTCAGCTCGTCGCTGTCAGGATCTGCCATGGGCTTATCGCCTTGCTCTGGCTCGGGTTTGACGGGCGCCTCTGATCCTTCACCGTCTCCTTCATCTTCATCGCCCTCGTCTTCTTCGTCGCTGAAAAAAGCGGGTCAGTAACGACTTGAACCAAAGAATCGCGACATACCCTGCGATGTAGACCAGTTCAAGCTTCTGTTGCTCCTCCAACCAATGCGCTTCCTTCTCTCTGTCGGCCTCGATTTCGGTCTCAGAAGCTTTCAGTTGGCCTTTGAGCTTGGCCTCAAGCTTTCGGAACTGCTGAATTTCCTCATTCTTCTCGTCCAACTGCTGTTTCAACTCGTCCAGTTTCTCGCCATGAGTCTCCACTGCAGCATTCGCCGTATCCACCTTGCGCTGAATCTTCGAAAGCAATTCCCGATTCTCCTCAATCTCCGCCTTCAACCTATCGACCTCTGCTTGAGCATTCTCCAGCACCGCCGCATTATTCTCGATCGACGCGGTCAGCTTGACCAAATCGCGCTCAGCTTTCGCTTTGGCCACCTCGGCCTTGGTGAGCTCGTCATTGTTCACAGTGATATGGAGCTGAATGCCCTCGACCGTCGATTTCTGCATCAAAAGTCTCGAGCCTCCAATCTTGAGAATCTCATTTTTGAGCTCTTGGATCTCGTCGCGTATCGTCTTGGACTTGTCCTCAAGGTCCTCAAGCTCGGCGGTGCAAGTCTCGATATCTTGGTTGAGTTTGGCGATACGACCAACGTCTTTGGCGTCAGGTCGACTTGTTGATCTGAAACGCATTAGCAGGAGAAAGAGAGGTTAAAGAAAAGCGCCCACCTGAGATCTTTGACACGTTTCTCGGCCTCTGTTATCCTGTTCTTTCCAGTCTCGATATCCATCCCCAGCTTCTGGAAAGACATGTCAATGTCGGGAATCCTTCGCCTGATACGCTCCAAATCAGCTTCGGCGCCCTGGAGCTCTTTCTGCGCCTCTTGAAGCCGAGCTTGAGCATCTTCGCTCTCTCTTTCTAGCCCTCTCAGAACATCAGGCTTCACAGTTTGCGCCGCAAATTTCGAGTTCATTCCACCTCGCTGAGGTTGACCGCCACCGCCCATTGTTCCCGATGTATCAATGAGCTGTCCACCAAGAGTCACGACCCTCCAGCGCTTCGCCCCCCCAAAAGCAATCCGATTCGCCTGGTCCAGAGTCTCCGCGACCAACGTATTGGAAATCGCTTTGTAAAACGCCGGCGCAAACTTGGCATTGACGGGCGTGATGAGGTCGAACAATCTCGGTACATTCTCCGGTGTTGGAATCGGGCGCATGTCCCCTTCTGAACCTCGGAGCTTTTCGAGCACCATGAAGGAAGCGCGACCGACATTGTTTCGACGAAGGTATTCGATGCAGGCTTGTCCTTGCTCGACGGTGTCGACGACCATGTTGCCCAGCGAACCACAGGCTGTCGTGATAGCGACATCGTATTTGTCGTCAATCTTCCCGAGGCTGCCTAGACGGCCCTGTAGACAAATGTCAAATCGAGTTTAAAGGGTGATAAGGAAAAGCGTACATGGAATCCTTCAAGTTGCCCATTATCTCTCATCTTGGTCAGACCGTCCAAGACCTTGCCTTGCGACTTGTTCTCAGCCTGGGACGACCTGGCTTCTACGACCTTTTGATGCGAGATACTTGCTTTGGTTTTCCATGTCTGAACCTGGTTTATCGCGTCCTGTGGCAATGATCAGAGGCGAGAATCAAGACAATAGATAAAACGCACCTTGTGGCGCTGGTCTGCCGCCTTGCCATCTCGCACCAACTTTTCCTTTTCAGCCTTGAGCTCGTCCCGCTCGCTAATCTAGAACAGACGATTAGATTCATTCGTATCATTGGATCATGCAGCTCACCTTGGCTTTATGTTCAGCGTTGAGCCTTTCCAAGTTGCCATTCGCCTCCTCGCTAGCAATTTTAGCATCCTCAGCCTTCTTGGTCAAAGCATCTCGCTCGCTTGTCGCAACATCAATCTCAGCCTTCTTCCCATTGATCTTGGCTCCCCATGGCTGTAGCTCTCTCTGCTTGATCTCGATCTTGTCGTGGTATCCCTGCGTTTTCCCTGTTGAACAAGCAAGTTGAGAAATCAATTCGTCAAAGGCTAAAATCACGGCCGACCTCTCAGGCTATCTGTGATGGCTTCCAACGCTTTCTCTTCTTTAACCAGATCGGCCTCGTATTTGACCAGCTCCTTCTTGTGCTTTTCTATTTTAGCCGAGTTATCCTCAATGGTCCGTTCAGCTGTCGCTTTCGCCGATTGATCCTGCAGAAAAGCATATAGCAAAAAAGACAGGGAAGAAGATGTAACGCACGTTAGCAGTGGTTTTCGACACCTTCTTGAGCTGGCTGGCAGCGTGTTTTCGAAGTTCCTCCAGATTGACAGATTTCTTTTCATTGTCAGCAAGCATCTTTTGGGCCGCGGCCGCAGCGGTTTCGACTTCCTGCAATTGACGTAAAGGGAAGAAGAAAGAAAAAAGTTTATATCCACGGACCTTGAACGCCACCTCGATGGTCTTGTAGTGCTCTTCCAGCTCCTCCACATGGGTGATATCGTCCTGATGGTTCGCCGTCTCTGTCTCCAATTCAGCCCTCAGTTTTACCTATAGCCCATTAGAGAAAGAAGAAAAAGAGAAAAAGAGGCAAGCGTACGATTTTGGCCTCCAATTTCTTCTCGTTCGTCTGCGCTGTCCATATGTAGTACTGGAACAATCTCGATTGCGCCTTGGTGAACTCGTTTTGCATACGCAGATACGCCTCCGCCTCCGCCTTCTTGTCATTCATCGCACTAAGCTCCCTCTCAACGAGATGAACCCGATTGATTTTCTCTCTCCGGACTTCCTGAAGGTTCTCTAGCTCGACTAGCGCTTCGTCGATGGGCTCCTTGTACTGCGAGGTGCCGATAATATCTTCGAGATACTCGAGCAATCCATCATCATGCTCGCCACCCTTGGGCTTCATCTGTGCAATAGACTCCACCTCGCCCTGAGAAAAAACGTGTCAATCTCGACGATGAAGACGGCCCCATGGACGAACCTGGAGAATGAGGAATCGATTATGATCCAAATCGATACCACGGCCCTTGAGCAAAGCCTGAACTTCCTTGTAGTTACTCCCCCGTCCATTGATCGTATACTTGCTATTGTTGTTCTTGTAAGCATAACGCGCCACCGACAAATCTGACCCAGGCACAATTTCAAAGGCATCTGGACCGGGCTGAAAAAGTCGATGAGACTAGAAATAATAAGAATGTAAGACCGACTTACAAGGTCGATAATCTCTCGGAAATGAACCTCCACGCTGCACTGCTCGAGGTCGGGATACTCTGCTGAATTGTGAATCAGCTCGGATATCTTGCCCTGACGCATCTTGGTTGCTCGGTATCCAAATACGAAGAGCAAAGCGTCAATGGTGTTGGATTTCCCCGAGCCATTCGGACCCACGATAGACGAGAATGACTGGAGAAAACATTATTAACAAAAGAATAGATTGGACTGAATCGACATTACCTTGTGGAAAGGACCGATTACTTGACGTCCGGCATAGCTCTTGAAGTCGATTAGAGCCATCTGATGGATTACAAGACGTTTCACAGGTCCCTTGGGCTCTGGTGCTGCCGCTTGGCTTTGGGACATTGGAGGTGGCATTGGAGGCGGGTCGAACAAAGAAATTTCTTCCTCTGAGGCGACACCGGTTTCCTCGACAGGTGGCTGCGAAGGAGCAGGAACTTTCTTGACCTTGGGTGGAGGAGCTGGGGTATCTTCATCGGAATCCTCTTCTGGAACCACAGGAGGTTTGGTGACTTTGGACGTCCGACCCTTCTTGGCTGGTGCAGCTTTCTTGGCTGATGCAGCTTTCTTTCGAGGAGCTTTCTTTGCAGGTTCTTCATCGAAATCTGAACCATCCATGTCCACTGCAAAAAAAGAATAATGGTTAAAACGTTTTTTTGCACCTTGTTCAACGACGTACCATCTGCGTCAGATTCCTCTGTACGGTTCTTGGGAATCTCCTCTTCTTCATCTTCGTCGTCGTCGTCGTCAATGACAGCAGGCTTCCTGGCCGCTTTTCTGCCTTTGGGTTTCGGCTTGACCTCTTCCTCGTCTTCATCCTCCTCAGGATCCAACGACGGTCTCGATTTCTTCACAGGAGGTTCATCTTTCTTCTCTTCCTCTTCTTCGTCAGTCTCAGCGACAACAGCCTCTGAAGGTCGTTTCGAAGCCCGCGAGCGCGAGGTTGTCCCGCTCACAGATCGCGCAGTACGAGCTCCTCGAGACGCTGGAGCAGAGCGAGATGCTGAAGCAGCGCTTGGCGTCCGTCGGGCTCTGGAAACAGGCTTTTCTTCTTGTTCATCGACGACGATGTTCTCCTTGGATTCTGGCTCCTCGGCGACGCTGTTGCGTTTTCGTTTGGCCGGAATGGGTAATTGCTCTGGCTCGACAGATGCACGAGTGCTGACGCGAGACGAGCGTCGTGGGGGCATCCTTGTTCAGCGAGATGCGGTTGGTTGATAAAGAGCGCGTTGGGTCACGTTCTGTCACGCGCCACCAGAAAAATCAAATATCTTTTTTTTTCCAATTATTTATTTTTCCGTCGTCAGTACACTAAATGTCATCTACACCAAAATCTGAAGTGCATAATGTTCTCTGTGCATAATGTTCTCTGGATAAGAAATATGGAATTTTGTTCGTCACGGCTCCCCTCGTTCTATAAAGGAGAGTTGATCATCACCAAGAAACACTGTATGAGCATCAAGACTGTTTACCATCCTTTTCCTTGTGGCTTGGATCTACATCCATCCAGACGCCCTTTGAATCCTTCTTGCGCACGGTAAAGCATGCAATTCCAAGGTAATTCGTAATGTCATTAATGACCAGCGTGCAGAATCTCGCATAGACAAACAGGGAAATCCCCAGCGTCATGTACACGAACAGTCCAATCGTATAAGGCGACGAATGAATTATCGGCGCTCTACAAACAGGTAAGAAATGCAACAAAAAACGAGAAATCCAAGACGAACCTCCCAATGAGTCTTGGTAAATTGGCGTCACAAGCGCCAATGATGCTCCAAATCCACATCCAGTCCCACACCGGAAAGGGTGTCGACGTTACATGAGCCAGAATCATTCTGCCGACCTGGTGCGCAAACTGGAGACCCCAGGCGCAAAGGAAAGGGACGAACAGCGAAGAATTCATGATAGCAGAGTGGTTGTATTGGGGATGGCACAACCATATGATTTGGATGCTGGCGGCGAAAGGAAATGGTAGAAGAAGTAGCAATGGTTTGAACCTCGATTTGCCGGCTTTTTTCATCGCGACGCGGACATTCATGTAACTGGCGGGAAATCAGGACACAGATCACGGGGAACAAGCGGCAGACGCACCTCGAAATGATATTATATGCCGCTCCGAAGGCTCCAAAGACCATGAAAGATTCATTCAAGGCAAGGTCAGGCAATTGGTTGATTAGCGGTAGATTCTTGATGCCCAAAAACGACAAGATGCCTTGGTCCCAAAACGATGGACCTGAGCAAGAAGATAAGTAAAGGACGACCTGGTAAGGATCATGACGTACCATAGAATCCCGAAACAAGATAGATGACGACAATGATAAGGATGCCTTCGACTGGACCCGAAAACGCCCCAAGGAAAAGCTGGCCTAGAAGAGGAATGAGCCAGGCGTAAATCTCCAAGAGAGCCCACGAACCAGTATGGTATTCCTCCCAGGTCGTCAAATAAAAATTGGCCAGGGTGGCAATTTGAGAAGCAACCGTCCACCATGACCTTCCAAGATTAAGAGCCTGTGCCGCGATAATGACCTCGAGCTGCAAGGAATCTCAGAGAGAGGCATAGAGCATGAATAAACGTCGTACAGTGGTATTCAGAGCGTCGCATCCTAGTAAAAGAAATTTGAACCAATGACGAACATGATAGCAAAATCAACGCACCATGGTCAAACATCTCGCCCAAGGGGCCTGCCATCCCAGTCCTTCGAGCTTGCTTCCTAAAGCCAATAAGAAACGGCGTGATAGGTCTCAAGCCCGCTCACCCGTCAATGGCATCAAAGCTCTGGTACAAAAAAAGACCAACACCCCATCTAGGACGATTCAGCAGGCATTCTAGGGAGAAAAAAAGCTCGACGCACGTATAATAAACCCAATGTGGTGGTCCTGTCGCACCTCCCTTCTCCGCAAGATATGCTGGATCGTAATAAAGCATCGTCAAAAAATTGAAAAAGACAATCGAGAGGCCCGAGAGCGTTATCTGAGCCATTATCAGCACAAAGCAGTCTTGGAGAGCATTCATACCGTGTTGGGTGCCACGGAGGTCGGCCAGAGGGTAACGAACCACGTCCAGAATGGATTAAGGACATATCGAGAAACCAGTGACCTAGCAAACATTAACAGAGGAATTGGCACGAAAAAACAATACCGACTTGTCTACGCCCTTGTACGAATACTTTTTGAGATTGGCCAGAGCTTCGTCAGGGATGTAGCCCATGACAGACGAAAGGGACGAAAGAGGTGGTCCACTGTTTGCAACCAAACAAAGAGAAAAACGCGTGAGCAGGTGACCCTCTTGACCATGTACGGCTTGCAAGCAACCCAAAAAGCCAAGCGCCGAGCTCATTCTCGTCCAGAGCTCACCGACGAGCAGAAGCAGGAAATCAAGGAGGCTTTTGAGCTATTCGACACGGACAAAGACGGTTATGTGGATTACCACGAGCTCAAATTCGCGATGCGCGCTCTTGGCTTTGACCTCAAAAAGGCCGAGGTGCTCAAGCTGCTCAGAGATCATGATAAAGCTGGTCATAATCTCATGGCCTTTGAAGATTTCGCGAAAATCAGTGAGCAGCAGATCTCTTTCGTTTAACGAGACTGAACCCTTGACGCAGTGAGCGAAAGGATACTGGCTCGGGACCCTATGGAAGAAATCCGCAGAGCTTTCAAGCTATTCGATGACGATAATACCGGGAAAATCAGTCTCAGGAATCTACGGCGGGTGGCGAAAGAAATCGGGGACCGGTTAGAGGATGATGAGCTGTGCGTCTCCTTCTCGTCTTGACAGCACCGACTGACCTTCCTACCAGACAGGCTATGATAGACGAATTTGACCTCGACCAGGACGGCGAGATCAGCGAGTCGGAATTCTTTGCCATCATGACCGACGACGCCTAGCAGGCTCATACCCATTGTTTTTTATTGCTATCGCGCACGTAATGCTGTCCTTGTGAGCTTCCCTCTCGTCTGCGGTCTCAGTGACTGATTCTCAGGTTTTTGTAATAATAGCATTTGTACCATACGAGCAACCAATGACGATGACTCAGTCCCTCTTGGGTCAATAACAGTTCTTCTGGTCCCATTATCATTCTCTTATTGACTGGCAGCCCATCTTTTCGTAGGTGAACAGGTCAAGCTGACGTCTGGTGCCAACGTCTGAACCAGGGACCATGATCCGGAATTCCATTTGGTCTGGTGCTTCCTGCACTAGCTCACATGCTTGTATCGTCATGAAAGATCTTTTCTGTACGGCAATGCTGCAGATCCCAGGTGAAATTGTTCAATATGGAATAATGCTCGATGGCATATGGCAGCGTATGGTCCATCGCGCTGCCATTCCGGTCCAAATGCATGATGATGATTGATCAAGCCACCTTTTCCTCCGAATTTCCTTCCTTCCACCGGAACCATCTGTTTAGTTGCTCAATACCCGAGGCAAAGGTCTGTGCTTGGTCTTGCCTTCAAAGTGATACTGATGGTGATACTTTCCGCTCCATCCGGGCTTGTAGATCCTCGTGAATCAAGCTCAAATGACAGATCCTGGTGATGCATCGCAAATAGGTCTGTCTTTTATGAATTATCTCTCAAATACAGCAACCGCGTGTCTGTCTCATTAACCCAGAAACGGTATGGGGGTCAAACCAGCATGAAATTTCGGGCTGACGAAACCGGAATAGCAAATCCAAAGCAGACTGGTCTATTCATGTACGTTACAACCGGAATGCAATACCGAAAGAGTGATCCGTCCGTTCAACTTGATGAAAATCCTTGTGTGATCGTCAGGCACAATGTCAAAAAGCGCCGTCCGTAGCATAACAAGCACGATTTGTCTGAGGCACATCTGTCAAGGCGCTGCAGCTAGCAACAAAAATATCTTTAATCCTCTGATAGAATTCAAATTACTGCAATAATTGCGATACAATATAGTGGATGTGCCTATTTTAAACCCCATAAATATTATGAATATGATTGACAAATATGGTAGTGATGTGATGCTGTAGCGAGGTCGCGACGGAATGAGTGCATGGATGGTGGATCGAATGGTATTGTTGGCATTTAAAACGGCCGATGAATCAATCCTTTTTGGGACTCTAAAGAGTGTCCTGTGGGCAAAGAGTTGTACACGACTGGATCCAAAGATGAATGTAAATTGGAAAACGAACGACGAATGAAATGACGAAACGAAGGGCCAATGAAAGGAATGACGAAGAACGAAAGACGAAAGAAGGATGATGAATGTTGAACCAAGTCGAAAGCCCTAAACCTACAAAGATACGCCTTGTGATCCACGAGAGAGACAGAGAAACCGGATAATGACCCAAGTACGAGATAAAAGAGTCGGTATCAAGCGCATTATGCGCTATGAAGAAACGAATGGAAGAGACTCGCCCGCACTTGAGAGAAACGAAAGACGAACCCGATTATAGACCGGGATAGTCTTTGTGAACTCGCATATGCTGACCGAGATTATCGTGCCGGCTAAAGTCCTTACCACATCCAGGATAAGGGCATTTATGCGCTGAAAGAAGAACAAGTCAGAATGAAATCGAAAGAAATGATAATAAAGGACTCACGTTTCTCGTAAGTATGAATGCTCCTGACATGACGCTTGAGATGTTCGCCTCTCGCGAAGCATTTGCCACATCCAGGGACCTTGCACATGTGCGACCTGACGCCCTTAGACGATGGCGCTCTGCGAGCATCGGTATACTCGTCTCGACTCGATGAAGAAGAATATTCGAGCGTCGCGACAGTTGGAACCCGTCGACCCCTCGATTTCTTGGTCAAATTCGGTACAGGGACCGGAACAGGAAGAGTCGACGAAGCCCGATTACGCCGTCTCGTGGGAGAACCGATATTATTCATCACTGGAGGATAGACCGATGAAGCCGACGACGATGAAGAAGCTGTGGCGTTTGAAACGGTCCGACGAGTCCTGGTAGCTGAAGGAACATCTGGGTATAAACCGCCATAAGCATAAGGGTTATAACGGTCTCGGACGTTTCGTCGGGAAGCGCGCCGACGAAGAGTGAAATCGCCATCGCGCTCATCGTCGTCCTCGTAAGAATCATCATCATCGTCTCGGTACTCGTCAGCGTCCCCGTCGGACCGACGCTCGGGCTCCGAATCCCGGTCATCGCCTTCGACACTGGATGTCCCGACAGGAGAAGCATATTCCCGCTCGTACTGCTCGACAGCTAATTCGCCGCTGACATAGCACCCAGGGGCGACATGTCGAGGATATTCCGTCTGAGGGTATTCAGCCTCAAGAGGAGATTCGACGGGTGAAAGTTCAGCTGGATGAACATGACGATGTTGTGAATGATCAGAATAATCGTAATGGGTTTGAGCAGCAATAGAGTCGTAAATCTGGGAATGATGATGAATGGCAGCATAGGAAGAAGCAGCGTAAATGTCCTCTTGCTTGACGAAACCTTGCGCTGCCACAAGGTATGAGAGAAATCTGTCAAGAGAAACAAAGACGTACGAGACGAAGCCCATTCTTCCATGTCCAACTCCATTATCGAATGATGCTGCTGCTGAAGATGCTGAGGAAGATGCTGAATGTGATGATGAGGGGTCGGTGAATGGATAACGGGCGAATGTTGTTGCAGCTGCTGCTGAGAATTGGGGACATAGACAGTGAGACCTGGGCCGACGCCGACAGGATTCTGCTGCTGGTGATACTGAAGGATCTGTGCCTTCTTCGACATATGGGACGACCATAAAGGACTGTAGGTGTACATTTCAGAGGGATCTTGCTCTGCATAGACGTCCGAGCTGTTGGAATATAAAGCCTGAGCAGATGAGGAATAGTCGCCATGGTCCGTGTCGTCAAAAGACTGATCCGGAAGTGGGCTCGGCTCGCTTGGGAAAGAAGCGCTGGAAGCAGAGGAATATGGGGAGAAGGTAGGGTTTGACATGAGGCTCGTCGGAAGACTTTGTGAGTGACTCTGATTCTGCATTTGAGGGGAAAGCCTAAGACAAAAATAGCAGATTTACGGCTTCCTCCATGTCTTTTAACTACGATTAATGAAAAGGTTGAAATCCGGTGTCACCTTGGTGCGGATATGATCGAAAACAAGTTTGATCTGGTCGAAAAGAACAGTGGAAGGCGCTGGAAGGATGTGTTGACAATTGAAGAAGAAATCTCGTTACAGCTCAAGAGCTCATCGTGGCTGAGCAGAGCATGTCACTTTAGGCGACAGACATGGTTCGATTCGAGACCCATAAGGACACAGTGGTTCATTTACAGCAATGCCATCCATCAAATCTCGATTACGTTTTCCCACGCCAATTAGGTAATGTACCTCGGTGCGTCACTTGTTCCCAATTCGTCAAATTCAAAGCATTTAATTATCCAATGCCTTTTTCGGGGAACTCGGCTGACATTCCGTCGATCTCCAGGCACAGTGGGTTCATCACCATTCCGAGACAAAATCGGCCCGTTCCAAGCCAAATCCGACTACATATGGTCCCGGACTCATTTATTTCTAATCCATTCAGCTGATGCTCGCAATCCCAGCACCAACAGAGATCGAACCGCTTTCAGGTGCGCGAAAATCGCCTTCTTCACTTTGATCGATGTTTTTTGGACTCCTGTCCACGTTTTTTTAGATACAATGATGTCTGAAGACTCCGGTGAAGCTCCAACCCCTGTTCCAGGCTCCATGGACGGCTCTACTATTGTGTTTGCGTTTCGGTCCCGTAAAGATGCGAACTGTAAGAAAACAAACATTCGAAGGAAGAGGATTTTTTCGGGAGCATCAAATGAAGAACATAGGGTTCCAGCGGACGTCTTCGGTGCCTTGAATTTACTTCCTCTCTTTTTTGAGGTCATCAGAAAGGAACAAAGCGTAAGCCCAATAGCGGTTGTCTGCGGGCTCGAAAACACGCCGGCCTCGACAACCGATTGGCGTCCCGTAAAAAGCGGACGGCCCCACAAGTCGGAGTAATCGACTGTCATGCTGTTTTGGCCGCAAAACATAGAAAACTGAAGAAAAACTGTCTATCGCAAGAATGAACGACTTCCAGCAAAGTCGCCACTGGATTCAGGTACGGCTCGAGTCTCAGCTTGTCTCTCCTATTCTAGAAACATGG
Organism: Mycena floridula; assembly: GCA_029320655.1. Lineage (NCBI taxonomy): Eukaryota > Fungi > Basidiomycota > Agaricomycetes > Agaricales > Mycenaceae > Mycena > Mycena floridula. The sequence goes on from JARIHS010000010.1 coordinate 2,048,423, forward strand.
ATTCAGGTTCCGCTGATCGAGGGTAGGTACCTTTGAACGTTCACCATGATAGGCACCGATGTGGGTCAGTCACGCAATTTTATGTTTTTGTCTCATTCAACAGAACGCTTTAAACCTCCTAGGGCCCGGAATCAGATTCTACACATATTCTACCAAAGACATAGATTAATTTCTTCTGATGGGCAAGCAACGACCTTGTCCGACAGCGAATTTTCGGCGTCCGATACAGAATTCAAGGAAAGGTACGAGGAACAACGCCAATTCGAAGCCACATAGAACGTCAAACGCTCTCCAACCTCACGGCCGATGACGGTCTCGAAGGAAGATCGCGGAACTGTTAGGTCCGGAGAGAAGGCTGCTTCTTCTTCCCAAAGCTCTCTCCGACTCGCTCTTCTGACTCAGTTTCGATCGTGGCTCATCTCAATAACCGAGGACATCTGTGAATGGCAGCTTGTTCAATGCTTTGTTTATCGGACAAGCTTTGACTGTCGTCAAGCGCGGAGTTGAACGGACTAGTACATACCTAGGCAAGATACGATGCTTCAAACGATATACAGAAGCACGAATGAAATGTTCATATAGAAGCACGAAATGTTCTGTCCCCGAATGCAACGGGGAAGTACTGTCACTTGAACCAGCTTCGCCATCATGTCTCTCAAACTCTCTTCAGGAATCCAAGCCAAATTTCAGAGTCCCAACGCGTCTATACAAATTAAATATGTTGCAATGGATAGAATTTTACAGCGAAATCTTCTTCAAGGCATCTCCCGAGTTGTTCTCCAAGACATCTGCTAACACTTGAAGACAGAAAGACAGAAAGACGGTGTCGATGCTGGAGATTTCCGAAGTTCTTCGCCCGAGATTTCATGGAACGTATATACCTCTTAATGTCCGTAGACGTAGACAGAATGCTAAACCGCCGACGTTATTGTACTCGTGCATGGCGATAGCCTCGAACTCGCCGCCGGCCCTGTTCTACACGTGGTTCGATAGTCTCTGGTGGCTTCTAGCTCAATGAAGCTCTTTGCACCGTTTATCTCGGATCACTTATCGCGCCTTGACTCGGCGTCTCTTCCTTTGACTCTCACATCACTTCTCTGACCTTGACTCAACCTTGACTACTTGACAACATGAATATTAAAAGCATCCGACTCTGGTGGCATGAATGAAGCTCTTGGACTTTGAAGTTCCATCCCGAGACTCCAAGACTCTCCCACCCGAAGACACTTGAGTCGAATTCTAGCCATCCGACCAGAGAAACTATTTGAGAGCCGTTCAGCGTGAGATCAGCGGATAAAAAGATCTTGGTATCGGAAAGGATCGTAATCGCTCCCCAAAACGGCCTTGCTATTTTGGTTTGTTTGACTCGAATGACGCCACGTTAGGAAGTCTCCGGATCATATCGTATGTATCAAACCATACGTGTTCATTCCTCGCTAAAGTCAACCAGATGAACCAAACTGCTCATGGATGCTGTAGAGCGCCCGTGTCCTTGTCAAGGCTGTGATCATGGTCACATTATTTGGGGAACAATAGAATGATACGTAGTCCTTGCCGTGATTCCTGTCATTAGGCGTTGCCCGAGAATGGTATTAGGTAATTACTGTCACTTTCTGTCAGTGAAACACCGCCACAACCTGAAATACTGAAAGGACTTGACATCCTGAAGTCTCCCGTGAAGCTTTGAAAGGTGCCTTGAGCCAGAAAAAAAGGAATGCGTAATAAGGTAACGATTTCGCTGTCAGCGACTCAGTCGTACATTTTGTGGATCTACTTGAGTCACCGAGGCAGTGCTCTACTGAACACCATGTAGTAAATAATAGTAACGCAAGGCCGCCGACGGCACGAGGCTACCAATCTATATTCAGCATCTGGTGGGAAATTCTCTCGACATATTAATCCATTATATCTACAGCAATTTTGCTTTTTCTGAACTGCATACCCGGCGTCAAAGTCTGTACTGCCTCGTAGCGCCGCGAATGAGCGCTTGTCCAGCCTGACGTGACCCAGACTCCGACTCATGACAATAAAAGCTGTTAATGGGAAGACTGACTAAGTCGAAGGGCCTGATTCCGCAGGAAAGACTCCAATTTCCGTGGTGTGGAATGGACAGAGAAAGATGGACCCGAAAAGACCTACCCAATCACGTCTTCCAAAAGGTTGCTCGAAGACTACCATATAGGTATCTAGTATGAAAATAAGAACTGAACGCATAATAAGAAATATTTGACTCTAGTGAGTCCTTCTCGACGGGCTCCGCATATACTCAAGAAAGAGAACCTCGAATGGCGACGAGCATTCATAAGAAGCAACGACGACCAGGCTGGCAACGAGGATGGCTGAGTGATATCAGGCTGAAAAACTCGCAAAGCACGGATCATGATGTGCACCCGTGCCCGGGCTCCGAGGTCCTTCATCTCCGAAAGAAGGAGAATCTCATAAAACAAAGAGAACCTTCGAAGAAGAAGAAGCCATGGATATGAACTGGTTCAGCTCTGGTATGACTAGATTACCTGTGGTGGGATTCCAGAGTGATAAGTCGGCAAAGCGATCGAATCGCCTGGATGACAGGCCGTGTCACAGATAGCCCGAAGCTTAGACGGTGGACAGATAAGGATACCATGAACCGAAAGTCTAGTGTGGTATGCCGATTAAAAGAAAGCCTGCATCAGCTTCCAACTTGTTTTCGAGCTAGGAAGCTTCGAGAAAAATACGTGTCAGCACCAGATCATGGGATGATAGAGAGTGGCAATAGGCCTGAGGATTCCAAAACAAGAAGTAACGGAAGAGGGAGAGATTTCCGGCCTCTCGAAATGCTTCTGCAGTGGTACATCCCTGGGAGAATGAACTCTGGCTGTGGGATTCAATGTAGCCAACGAGTCGGCGCTCATACTCGCAACCGGAGCTCAAGAACTCTCAAGGCGACTTGATATGTGATTGTCATTGCTTCAAGAGCCGCATCAAACCCTTTGGGCTTACCGGTCTTCGAAGGCGAAATTGGACCCGAATGATGTTTAGTGATCAGTGGCGCATTCGATAGTGTCCGCAGCGATATCGTCATCGTCTGTCGATTCCCCACTTCTCAACCATGTCTAGATCGCCAATCCATAAACTGTTGCGTAAATTAATCTAACCAAGGTATGTCGATGACCACAGTGACTCTTATGCTGTAGTGGCTTAAAGCCTCAGAACGCCACAAAGCTTGAAAATAGGCAGCTGTTGTCGAATCTGTCGATCCCATAACGACATTGAATGCAAAGCCGGCGGCGACAGGTAATAGTGGCTTTACGTGGACTTTCAGGTCGATCACTCCCAGCAGGACGTCTGACGAGATAAGAGAAACGTTGGCAGCTGAAAGAGAGAGGTAACGAGGAATTGGGGGAGCTGCCATTGATAAAAGGTCTAGGGAGCGAAAGCGGCCCAAATCGGCGAGCCAGATGTTCCGACCGATGCTTAATCTTGCGTCTCCTTCGCTATCTGGTTTCAAGGATGACATTGATTTCAAGGCGCCTGAAGACAACATTATGACGAGTTACATAGGGGGAATAAATACAGCGTAGACGCAGTCGAAACATATAGATCATATCCGGAACAATAATTCAACATCGGATTTTGAATTGACCTGATTTCACGCCAAGAAATAATGATTTGTGGCGCAAGTAATCTACAGCGCTTCCCAAAAATAATGTCCGGGGGGAAACTGCTACTGTTTTCAACTAGGAAATTGAAACTGGATCAAGTCATCTGTGCGGATGTGTTGGCGGCTTGAAGGGACTTCGCGGCAACAACGTAGACCTGTCGGCATTGTTGTTGGCTGTCTCGGCATTTCTCGGCACCACTGTCTATGGACTAACCTCTCTCGAGCCGCGAAACCCCCACCGCTGCCGAGGAATCCGCACACCCCACGCAGTAAAGCTTGGCGTCCGCCCACTCAACTTCCTGGTCACTTGTCCCGAGGACATTATTTTCGGGATCCGCTGTAATCTAATCTAATTCTGATCTAATCATGTTTCGATCATCTACCCGAAATTCCGCGCACGTGGGCATTGAACCGAATTTTTCGCACCCTCAGAAAGGGGCTTTCGTCGCTCTTCATCTCGTTCCAACACCCTCATTGATCCAGCAACCAGTGGAATCACTTGTTCTTCTCCCATATTTTATCGCTGTTCTGCCATATCCTTATCCATTTCAACGGCTTCGCTTCTGTCATTAGCTCACGCCCCAGGACGGTCTTGAGCTCAACATCCTTAGACCCCTGTCTCCACACTAATAACCAGTTTTCCTCAAATATCCTATCTTCAGCAGATGGTATTGATGCACAAGCTCAGACGGATGGAAGAGCTCGATTTGGCCAATATGCAGGAGGTATGGCGTTATCCCTCAAGTCATCGTTATCCATTAATCCACTTGACGGTCCCAGTCTGAATCGCCACCCCTGCCTACGCCTACAGACGAAATCGACGATTCTGCCTCTATGCGACCACGAACGCGGTCTCAGTCTGGACAGACCAGCAAGAAACGTACCATTGGACAGGAGCCACTGACCTCAGCACCCAAGAAGGCAAGGACCAAAAAGGCGGGTAGAGCTGCAAAGGTCGCCGAGGAGACCGACAATGAAAAGGAAACCAAATCTTCTTATTCCGATACCCCTCGACCGGTTCGCTTTGCATCTCCCACTTCTACCACAGATTACGCCTCTGGTTCACGGCCTGGTCCTCGTTCGCGTGTCGCTATACCAATCCCTGTCAGTGGTCTCACGAAGAAGAGCCGTGGTCGACGCGTCCCTATTATGGAGCTCAAGGAGCGCGAAGAGATGAGAGAAAGAGGGGAGCTCAGCGCTCGCACTGCTCCCGGTTCACCCTCGAAACGCGGTGAGATGGGAAAGATGGCAGCACCGAGAGATAAAGACCGGACATACGTTTGTCTTGTCCCAGATTGCGGTAAAACATTCCATAGAGGGGAGCATCTCAAGCGACATATCAGAAGTATCCATACCCACGAGAAACGTCAGTCTATTGCTTTCTTTCTTCTCTCTGGATGCTGAATCCTCTTTTTAGCATTCAAATGTACTGTCCCGAGCTGTGCGAAGAACTTCAACCGCCACGACAACCTGCTGCAGCATCTAAAGGTGCATGAAGCGGCGGAAAAGCATAATAATGCCGATTCCAGCTCTTCTTCTTCCGACTCGGGTCAATCCAAAGCTCCAGCTGCTCCTGTCATACCCTTGATTCCTTCATACATTCTCTACAACGCGTCTTTCCTCCAGACCGGCGAACCATACATGCAAATTTCACAGCTTTCCAACTCGACATCGAGCCAGAATCAGACAGAGAGACCCATGGCTTCTCTTACTTCATTCGTCGACTCAAATCACAACACTTTGACCGCAGTTTCGTCTTTGAGGACAGAGCTCCCTGCTTCTGGTTCTATCAAGATGTGGACCCCTATACGAACCACAGGCTCGGAAGCACTGAAGCATAACGCGAGAAGGGCTGCCAAGGCGGCTGTATAGATATATATCAATTTCTAGAGAAGACCAGGCATCGCTCTTGCACAATAATCCTTCTCCATTTCTCCATTTTGGTATTTGTTTTTTTGACATTCATTATACAGTTTTGTAAGAGCGACGCCCGCCTTGTAGATTATACAGTTATTGTAAACATTCACCTTATTGGAATTGTATCCATTGATTCTAATATATCGATACGATGATCGAAATTGTGGCGGCAAGCATTCTAGGTCACTGATATGTATTTGGGTCAGTTTTCAGAGCTATAGAACCGAATGCACAGACCTTTCAGATGCAAGACATTGCGCTCGTGCAATTCGGGAAATGCTCGACGAGTACGAGCACAGACGTCTTTTGCGACCTCTGAATCGACAGCGTAAAGGACATCGAAAACGACGGTCAATCGTCGAAATGAGAGCAGCAAATCGGATGTACTGGTTAGAATGGTTTCAAGCTCGGGAGCCATTGACTCTAGTCTACCGACCTGCATGTGAATCGAGATTGGAGCTACAGTGAAACTGCTGTTTTTCGTCCAGATAACAAGCGTGAGATCTCGAAGGTCTGGCGAGGTAGTTGACCTGATTGTCTGGAGATGTCTGGAGCTTGGGGAGCGCAAAGAGAGGGATTCAAGCTTTGGTAGCATACTCAGATCTGTATCTAAAGGAATTCAGGGACTGGAGGAAGGAAAGGTAAACGAGACGATTCACCGATAGCGCCTGTTTCGATATTGAGGTAGCGCAGATTCTGGGCGTGTGGGGAGCACAAATAGAGGTTTAGAGAAGAGCTCGACTCTTTGCCAGCATTGAAGGTCAATGAGACAAGTCGTGGAGCTGATTCGATTCGAAGTAAACGGAGAATTCCATTGCGGGTAAGCTGATCCCCAGTGCAGATGGACAGCCTTTCGAGATGTGGCGGCAGACGCGAGATGCACCTTTTGGGCAAATCATGGGTGGTGAAGAGTTCTAATGATTCGAGCTTCTTGAACGAGTTGACAAGGGTGGTCAGATCGTATGAGGTCTCGGTAATCATCAATGACAGCTGGGAAATATGGGGAAATGCTCGTGGAAGGAGAGGAATTGAGCGAGGTGTCCCCGAATATAACATATTGACATTGTATCTGATATCGAGGGACTTGACCCGCGATTCCGATTTAGCTCTGGGTTTCAAAAGCTGGAGAAAAGTGACGAATTCGGTGCCCCATGGTTCGACGTTACCGACATTGTACTGCATTCCGTGCTTTCGGCTGAGGTATCCTGGATAGCAGTTGGTGATATCGTAGTCGGAAAAGACGAGGTCGTGGAAATGATGATGGAGGGTCGAGAAATCTGACCGTAGCAGGTCGTTCATTTCCTTGATATTTCCTTCGTGGAGGTGCAAGCGAGCAAATAGATAGGGTCTGGCGAGAGGAACCCATCTTCTGCATACGAGAGAGCATGCGAGAAAGGTCAAAGGATCCCTCTGAAGGTAGCTGAAGACTTTTTCGACGATATCGGCAGGAATGTCGGGGATTTCCCGCGAAAAAGCTGAGCCTGCATGAGCTTCACGACAGTCTGGTCTTCCAACATCCACTGACAGAGATTCGGGCTCCAGGACCATCAAGTACAAGACAAGGCTGTACAAGGCCTAGCCTTCCAGTACTAGTGGGTGCCATTTAAATTTAGCACGCTTTGGGCGCCTTTGGACATTCCGTGTGACCAGATCAGTTCTGCTCTTGAAGCTGTATTGCCGCAAAAAAAAAAAGCCATGGTCGTCGAGACCAGCTGACTTGGTTGAGTTCGACCAGGGATGAATGAATGAATGAATGAAATACGCGGCTCTCCGTGACTGTCACGAAGGGTCCTAAAGAACAGCCGGTGCCAGATGCTTCGACCTGCGACGAGCTCGACCCACAAAGGGGAAGGTAGATCGCATGGTGTACTACATAGGCCAGAGTCTCGCTACAGTACAATACAGTCAATAGACTACATATATACTTCGCGAGCAAAATAAAAGATGAATACCTCTATTCTCCTTCCTCTGAGCTTTCGGACAGAGCACCTTCCACAGCGCTCTGCAAGAGTCCTTTCCAAGGATGTGACATGCGTGACACCAAGCCTTTTCTTACACCAAGAAAGCACCAACCACCAAAAATTGCCAACTGACTCGCATGAGGCTTTCAGAATAATGCGTTTCCGATCTGCGAAAACGTCTTTTTGTCAAGCCTCTTTGATCTTGCCTGAATTTATCTGATATCGCTCCAGAATCTCGATGACGACCAAAAAAAAGTGGTTCCAACCTCAGTTCCAACCTGGTGGACAGAGCATACGTCCACCATAACTTCTAAATCATCCCGAACTTCTAAATCATCCCGACATGCATTGTCGTTTACAGTAAGGGAATCCTTGTTGCCTTACTGCGTCAATTGCTCATCCACCATCTTTTTTTAGAAATAATTCCTATAATGGTCATGCATTTGAATGGAAGGAATAGCTTGACATTATTGCGTGTCTGTATTCAGAATGAGCTCATACTCGAAAATATGGCAAGTTTCACCAGACTTTGCACGCGGCTTTCTGACCTGCGAAACAGGATGGGCGAACCACGTTTATGCTCGCAAGGATTGCAGAAGCATATCGGTGTCGTCTGTCAGACACGACATCAATGGCGGTTGGTCGTGTCAGACTGAGACATTGACTTGAGCTCCTCTAAATTCAAGACCAACCTCCTCTTCTTCCCAAACCACCATTTCTCCCTGCAACAATGGTCAAGTCGACTATCAGACAGCCTATCGTCGCTCGCTCGCCTCCAAAAGTCAAAGGCCGTTCGCTCTTCACGCCTGTTCGCAAGCTTTTCCTCAAGCTGGATCCCTCAATCCTAGGAAAGCGCCAGCGCGATATTCACGACATTCACGACATTCACGAATACAGCGAGCTCGATCCTGTGGTCGATACTCCTTCATCTGTCGTCAATTCTCCTCCAGCAGCCCGACATGTCCATAATCTCCAGCTGGGTATCGCTCTGCAGAATGAAGACGACGACGTCGTGGTCATCACAGCTCTCGACACTGTTCCGTTTTGCTGCCACGAAGATCTCGTTACAATGGATCGTCCAGACCTCATCACCGTCGCACAAAAGCTCAATGATAAATTACCAGCAGTCCTCAGAATCGACCTATCTGCCACAGACACCTTCATTCGCAATTCCATCGAAGTCCTGGTTGGATTGAGACATGCTCCAGATGCGCCAAAAGCAGAAAGGCTCAAGGAGCCGACCGATTATCTCGCTTTGAACATCAGTCCGCCTTCGAGCCCCTTGGCGCGTCGATCTAGGTTCAGCGATGGATACCAGTCGTTGACGCCGAGGCTTGCTAAATTGGAGGAAGAAGAAGAGGAACCGGAAAGGAAGAAGAGAAGAGTTTCTAGGGAAGCTGAGACGCCTAGTACACCGACACCAGTTTCTCGTTTTCAAAGGAGCCAGTCGCAGCACGTCAAGCGAGATTCGCCGATGCCACCGAGAAGGCTTGCCAGGTCGCAGAGTCAGCGAGATGGAGGTCAGAAGCTCGACTCTAGCTTTCGATTCGTCACGACGACCAGACCGAGATATCGCTCACGTCGAATGGTTCTGCCAGATGCAGATGATGGGGAAATGAGCTCGGCTGTTGTGGGATTGCGGATCAGTTGCTCTTCGGAGAATATGGTCGTTTGACCCGGTTACTATTTCACACTCTTTTGGATCCAATCACTACATTCTATTATTGCAATCGCGTCGAGGTCGGCCAGGGTCTATACAAGATACAATTCTTTCAATGGGTACAAATCCATGCATTACCGTTTGGTGTAACCTAAGCCATATCTTCCTATTGCCCATCTACTCGTCTGATCCTGAACCAGAGCCTGAAGCGTCTTCATCGTCGTCGTCTGAGGACCAGTCAGCATTGATATGAGCCTCGACAGGAAACGTACCGCTAGCGATATCATCTCCACCAATCTGGGCCTGAGCTTGAGCCTTACGCATAAGGGCTCGAAGCTCTGACGTCGGGGGAAGGAGATCGATGGCAGCGTCCCCGTATTTGTCTTTGATTCTGAAAAACCATATCGTCAGAGAAAAGAAAAGGGCAGCAGAAGATGCAACAGACGCACGTCGTATCAGCCCCAGCTTCTAACAGGCTCTCGACGATATATTGCTGCAGCTCTATAGCTTCTTCGTCCTCTTCCTGGAAAATATCGGTGAATTGCTGCTCGGGATGCAAGGCCAAGAAGAACCTTCTCTGCCACGGCCAGATGCAACGGTGTCCGTCCATCGATCTTATTCACCGGGTCCACGTCACAGCCCTCTTGCGATAGAATGTGCTCCAGAATATCCGTAGATTTGTTAGCGATTCTGTGCTCTGATCAGTATGGAAAGAAAGAATGAGAAAGCTGGATTTCAAGGGGACATACGCGATATGCAAGGCGGTATTCCCTAGCCCATCGACCCAGTTTATATCGAAATTGTCATCTGGGGAATCAAAGACCTCTAGAATCATGTCGACATTGTCCGTGCGCGCGGCGAAGAGGAGACGTTCGTCTGGGATGGATGAAGAAGAAGATTCATTGATTAGGCGATGGGGTCAAAGGATTTTCAAGGGGACGCACTGCTGCTGGCGCCAGCGTCGGTTTCAGCCATGGTTTCTGGGGTGAAGGGCGGCTGGATGCTGGATAAATATCAAGCGCTCCGACGAGACAAGGAAGGAAAAGGAAGGTGACGGTCACGAGCAAAGAGTCAAGCGGCTTCAAAATTAAATTGTTCTCATGCCATTATCGCGACCTCATCGAGAGCAAAAGAGACAAGAAGAATGAGAGAAAATGATGTATTTCAGCCTATAGCTGCTCGTAGCTCGATATCAGGCAGGAACAGCACAAATAGTAGACTGGAGATTCTTTCCCTTGGTAACCTTCGAGATCTCCCAGCCTGAGCTCTTCAAAAGGGCGGTCCACTCGCTCAATGTACGTTCGGGACAATTCCACGCATCGAGCGTCTGGGGAAAAAGTCAAGATGCAAGTACTATGGTAAAAGAAGGTTTTCGTATAGCCATAGAGAGCATGTAATGCAGCTCAGCGCCTTGGTCGAAATGTTCTGGAATTAAGACAGCGGTGAGGACGAGGTTGACTTCTTTGGTGGAAGCTTGACGAAGGTTGGTCAGGATCTTCTTGGCGTAGACGTCGCTCCAGAGAGACAATGTAGTGCCAAGGATGAAGAGAGAGGCATCGCGAATGGGTTGAAGGTCGAGGAGATTGTGCTCTGTAATGGAAGGAATTGAGAGAATGATATGATAACTACTTACCTTGGAATCTCACCGGCCCAGCAGAAGTCGCCTCAATCTGGGTTGTCTTCCACATCTGCTAGAAGTTCAGGAGAGACATAGAATGAATTGACGTTGACGCACCTTCTTGGTCTCCTCAATGGCCAGAGGCGGTTGCTGAACGACGAACTGCATATCTGGATATAGCTTCGCAATTTCGAGAGCGCTTGGGTGGCTATGGGTCGTTGAAATATCGACGATCACTGCATTTTTTGGGAGCTTGTCGAGCTCGAGACCTTGAAACCGTATATCAGCTACAGTAATGGAGACCAGACCTGGAATTACGCTTACAATCAACAACAGAACGGGTCCATACATGATCGGCCATAGCTCCAGAGGCCATACTGGACCAGCGCTTCTGGAGATATTGTTGTTCAGCTCGGGCTATCCACTCTTCATAAGGGACATTAAAGCCGAAAGCACGGGCCAGCGCAGAATCCGCTTGATCGGTTGAATGAGCGGTTCGAGGATCCAATATAGTGTCAGCCTGGACCGAACCGGCCTTGAGGCATTCGGTGCAACTGGGATGTTTGAGCTGACGGGACGGAAGAGTGAATAAGTATAACGTACATTGTTTCAATCCAGCTAGCGAGGCCATTCGTTTCGTCATGCTTCGTCAGGTTCCTGCAATGTCTTTAGCACAGCTAGATGAAGAAACAGAGATGGCTCACGATTGCAGAATATCACCAATGTCCTTGCCGGTATCAAGTGTCCCGGAGAATCGGTTGTTAGCGAAGACGTTGGGTGAAACCTCCCGAAAGACATTGTTGCTGGCGAGATACCTCAGAACAGGTCCTGCGGGCAAAATTTAGTCGAGAACATATCAGGGAAGCTGATTTACCAAGCTTGCGTCCATCGACGTCGCTATGCTTGGAAATTTCATCAATGTGCATTCCCTAGCATCCAGTTACCAAGGGCTTGGAGCAATGTCGACCAAAACCTGCCTTGGATCCCGCATCGCGCAATATCTCTGAGACATGACATCGAATCGCCGTCCCCAGAGTCGCAGTTTTCATGTACTGGTAGCCCCAGGTCAGCATATTGATTCTTAAAAGTGAGTAGAGAACCTACATCACCAGCCATTCGGAACATTGTAATTTGAGCAGGCGAAACAGCAGCGGCCAGCTTTAACGCATTGGTGACGATAGAATTGACTGATTCCAGAGCTTCAGGCGTCATGAGAGCTACTTCTGCGTCGGCGGAAAACGGTTCGTCGAGACTGGGAATACGAATCTTGTTCTCGGTGCATGTTTTGTCGAGAGAATCGACCGAGGTCGAGATGAGCTTGGCCAGCTGTGATAGACGACATCGCGAGAATGGGGATTCCAAGAAACGGAAGGCTTATTTGTACGTTCTGGTCCCATGGAAGATGCAAGCCTGGAGCGAGGCTTTCTGCAGCAGCTGACAAGGGAAAAGCTTTGCGACTGGTGTACAATTTTGGAACAAAGCTAGAATAGCATGTCTGTGGGACGGATGAAGATTCATGAGTCTTATCGATTGCTTCTCGAGGTAATAAGGCGGCAAAGACAAACCACAGAAGAGAAGGCTTCCGTAATGGCGCTCCTTGCGAGGCTACATTTGTTGGAAGATGGAAGATGGAAGGCTGCCATTTTCCTTGACTCGGCCTCGAGGTTCGATTACCAAAGGTACAGACAGGTGCTCCAGCTTGTCATTTTCCTGTAACCTGAGAGCGGTAGCGGGTGTTGCATAATTTGTCTTCGGAAGAGCTGCTCTTGTTCAAAAGGCAGACAATTTTTCGACGTAGTCAGCTGCAGTGACGCAAAGAATCGTCACAGTCATCTGACGCGTGACATATCACACTTTGCTTCGAACGCTCACCCAAGTCGTCTCAATGACCTCGACAGCGCTCTCAGGATGGTCCTGCATTCCAGGAGATCTCTTAATCCTTGTAGCGGAACAGTCTACCTTGTCAGATGCTTTGATTATTCCCCAGGTGAGTATTTGATCCTTACAATGCCACAAAGCCACTGGAGACTGACTCATCTTCAGGTCTGTCGCTCTTTCCGACAAATATTCCAGCAAAGAATTATCTGGATCACAATTCTGAAAGCATACAGAGACAGAAAATGCGGTCCCTTGGATTGTCCTATGCATGACGATCTTTCAACACGCAGTCTCGACAATCTGAAGGACCTTGCTGTTCTTGCTTTGAGGATCCAACGGAGCTTTAGGTCTCACCCAATCCAACCAGACGAGAGCCCTCCCGTCCTCAGCCTGAAGACGAAACCGTCATCACCAGCATTCCAGTATTTCCCCGATGGTTTTTTTGTAGGCCCGATTCTGGGTACAGGCCTTGGAATCTTCATAAGCCCGAACAAGGCTAGCTGCTGGGACATGTACAAAGGAAAACCGGTCAGCTCTGTCGAACTGAGCGGCGTCTCTGACGATTTCGTACCCATTGACACGGGCATTTGCGAGGCGTCCGGCCGGTGGCTAGCTGGAATAGCTAAGGTCGATCACGAAAGGTCTGGATATCTTACAATCACTTGGTCACGTCTCTGATACCTGTTTCTTTAGCAACAATCATTCGGTTTTGGTCCTCGCCGTGGACCACAACGAGAGCTTCGAATCTCCTGTCATTTCGCTGGTTTGGCGTCGCGATGACATACTCACCAAACCTCTTAAAGTGGTGTTGGATCCAGAAATGGTTGCAATTGTCACCAATGCGAAGTCCCGGTTATCCATTTTGGCTATCAATCTTCTGTCAGGACGAGAGCATAGGATCTCAACCGATATCGGGGTCCACGAGGACTTTCTCGTCCTTGCGAAATTCGTCGACGAGGACCTTCACATGTTCATTACTACGACGAAAAACCGGGTTGTTTATCATCTCGAGCGTCGATTCTTTCCATATACCGACATTCTCTCTCCGCTCTCTCATCTCTCCGATGACTCAAAGCACGTCATTGCAAGGCCCGACGAAGTCCCAGTTATAAACAGCATTTTCGATGGCTTCTGGAGCTTCCGTTCAAACACCATCCTGGAGTTGAGCGAAACCCTCAGAGACGGGGATTCGCTACTCTTTCTTGACTACGAATTTGCGACACTGGAAGCCAGTTATTTGTGCACTACCCTGCCTTCCTATCTCCTCTACGATCTAGATCCAATCAGGACTTATTCTCCTTGGAATGTCGTTGTCGTCGGTCTCCTCGACACGCGCAAGGAAGAAGACGAGGAGAAGACCCTCTACCTCCTACAGTGGGAAATGCCTTGTCCCAACTTCTCCTGGGCCGAACTCCGATTTCCGGCTGACGTCGACCTAACAGACATGGACCTGGTCATTGACGCCGGCAAGGGGGAGATAATCATTGTTACTGAAGAAAACAGAGTCTTACGGCTTTCATACTTGGAATAGAGGAGGGTCATATTTGGACATCTCCTCGACGCCACAGAATGTCATTCGTCAGGATCGTTTATGCTTTCATACTACATACAGATTCGTATACACCGATATATGCGGAAACCTACGCCCGTTTATAACCATAAGAATAGCGTGAAAATCATAAAACCAATCCAGCGAAAGTGGACTTTTCACTAATCCAGCGGCCCTTGTAACAGACGCCTTTACAGCTCTAGACTGTTCTTTTTCATCCAATTAGTATCCAGACTCTTCACCGAATTGAGCGACTCTCGGAGAACGTGGATCCTCTTTTCGGCTTCGTCCAGTGTTTTGTGAAGGGCAGCGAGATCTTCGTGCCAGCTGACCGGCTGAACCTCTGGTACTGCGGTCGGAATGGCTTCTATAGGTTGAACCCCCAAGCCCACTGAGACCCCCTTTCCAGCGGCCAATTCATCCCATAGCGCCGTGACGACTCCATGAATCCATTTTTCCCGATCTTCCATCTGCCTAGTTTCCAGCCTCTTCCCATAATCTTCCTTCGCCGGGCCCATCCTCGTAAACGTGTACAAGTTGCTGAGCAAAAGCAGTACAATGACGATATACAGCATCGTCGTGGTCGATGACTGGTCGAATGCGTCTTTAAGAAGCTCGATGGCACCTTTAGCGCTTCTGCAACCGACTTGGTATGCCCCATCGAAAGTATCATACGCCCATTGGAAGGCCCTTTGATTCCTTTCTCGCTCTCTCGTCTTTCCATCGACGCCGGCTTGGGCTGGAGCTCCCTTTGTCGATTCTGGCGCTGGAGGAGGAACCAGAGCAATCTCACCAATGTCCATGCCTTCAGGAATGAACTCTGATTGATGCTGCTTGATGTATTCTCGCATCGCCGCCTCGAGCTGAACATGATAAGTCCTCTGGCCACCCATAGCAGAGGTCTCAATAATCCCTATTCGAAATCTCGTCAGTCTGGGACAAAAGCAAAAGGTAATGAAATACCTTTGATGAAACTCCTCCCAGTCCATTCGATCTGCGAGGTCACCCAGACCCGAGTGGTCACCGGGGAAGCCCACATTATGCAGGTCCTTGTCTTGACGCTGAAGACGCCGCCACTCGGGACTTCGGGAGTTTTGGTCGTCGTGATCATCGAGACATATTCGTCAAAGTTGCAAAAGTCGGTCTCGTCGCTCAGCTCGCACTTGGCTTGTTTCGGCCCGATAGACGCATTCAACGGCTTGATATACGACATATTGCGACTCAGAAGTTTCGACCCGGCCGCTTTGGGCGTCCAATCCGATATTTGTATATCTAGATTTCATTTGCGTCAGCGACTAAGCTTGGAGATGAGAAAGTTTTAAATTTACCCATTAGCTTTTGATCGACGGCCATAAAGTTCTTGATGAAGCCGCTGGCAAACATGAGATTGTGTATTCTGTCCGGCGTGCCAGGGACAATGATGTCCATCAGGGATTCGGAATAATGTTTCCCTTCCTTGCTGCAATTGCAAGTCGTGGTTTTCGTTTTGGCTTTCATCGGCGCCGACGGGTCCATAGATTCCCTGGCTTGGTCGTATGACCCACGGCCAGAGGAGCCGATGCTACGGGTATCAGCACCTGGTCGCGCAAGTCGCCAGATGTTGTAAATGACGTCGAAGGTCGTGTCGCGGGAAAGGAAGGAAGCAAAAGAATATTTATTTTGCCGGGTGGTAATAAGGATTGCGTTCGGAATGACAAATGCTGTCATTTTCTTCTCCAGCGTTTCAATTTCGCTGATGGGTACCGTCACCTGTAAAACTGTCAAGGGAGACATGAGAAGCAAGGAAAGAAAAACGTACATCTGTTACCCAGCCAAAGATATTGGCATGGAAGCAAATGTGGTTCTCGGAGATGTACAGGCGCCCTTGGATCAGAATTTCCCTTTGCAATGCGCATCCGTAATCTAAAAGGTGGTTTTAGCGATGCGAATGTAGAAGAAGAAACAGCGACGCGCCTTCAATAAGATAATCCGAATCAGGCACCACCGGAAACATCTCGTGAAAATCTGCATTCCTTCTATTACTCGCCACCGCGAACCCAGTCACAGCATTTTCCTCCAAATCCAGGTCCATCAAATCGTCATCATCCCGGTCTGAAGAATCCTCCTCCGACGTAGATTCCTCCAATCCAGAATAATAATCCGGCGCATGTTCCTCGTGGTAATGTTCCGAATTATTATCGCTATGGACCGAAACCGACGGTCTCCGTTTCGGCGATCCCGCCTTCGACCTCTTCGACCTGAGCGGGCGAGCATTATCGGGATGTCCATTTCCAGACGATTTCCGGTTCATGGGGGGAGGTGAAGAAGCATTTGAGCCTTTTCGTGAACTTATCGAGTTTTTTCGATCCGGCGGTGGACTTGTCAGGCTTAACGGCGGGCTAACCAGAGCTGCTGGATTCGCCATTGCCAGACCGGAAGCAGCGATAGCGCTGGCGAGACCAGAGGGCTTGGACTGCGGAGCTCGTCGCCACGGTCGACTTCCAGCCTGTTTTTTGTCTTTCGACGGCGAACCTGCTATCGACGGCGCATAAGAGATGACTGATGCTGTATCGCTGGTGTCGCGGGGAGCAAGGGTATTGCTTCGTGGTGGAAATAAATCTGGAGCGCGAATTTGGGTGGGCGACTCTGAAATGGGGGTCATGATGTCTCCATTTTCATCAGAGGGCTTTGGATGTTCTGCTGGAGAAGTCGCTGCACGATTATGG
Organism: Mycena floridula; assembly: GCA_029320655.1. Classification (NCBI taxonomy): domain Eukaryota; kingdom Fungi; phylum Basidiomycota; class Agaricomycetes; order Agaricales; family Mycenaceae; genus Mycena; species Mycena floridula. The sequence continues at coordinate 2,065,351 of JARIHS010000010.1, forward strand.
TTAATGGGCATGGGCGAAGACAAATGGCTGTTCAACGATTTGTCGGAAGCGTGACGCCGCAGCGAGGGTACTGGGGGTACCACGTCCGCAGTTTCACGTTTTGACGAGACAGGAGTCGTTGGGCGAGATGATGGTCGAGAAGGCGTCGACGGCGCAGCTTTCTTGGAAGCTAGATATAAATGAAAGTCAGAAAAAGCAAGATGAGATAAAAGAAGATCGTACGACTAATTGTTGCCGTTATTCCATTCGTGGCCTCAGTATTCGGCAATCCGTCAATATCTCTCTGCGTCGCCTCTGGCTCTTCTTCTGGCAATCCATCGTTGGCTGTCATCAACGGTGATGGCGGGATCACGGTGACATTATGAGTGAAGCTCTCTGCAGACGAAATGGACGTCGCTGGTTCTTTAATGGTGGGAATCACGGCGACGTTGATCTTGGACAATGAGCGGGATGAATCCACGTTGGTGCTGATCGTCGACGCTGTCCTGCTTCTACTGCGTGACCTGCTCGAGGGAGCTGACAGTGAGTCCGAGCGCTCGCGGCCATGAGAGGCGGGTGAGGACGAGTTCTTGACGAGTTTGGAGAGAAAGCTGGGCATTGCTGATTCCAGTCAGGCTTGGTATCTGGATATAATTGGTCGCTGTTGGTATATGTCGCTGGAGGATAGAATGTCGGGCGCTAGAGCGGCTTTGACGAAAGCCTATAATGATATCTGGCCAGAGATGATACCGCCGTTATCCAGACGGCTGACGGAAAGATGTATCGCGCCGTAAAGCAGATTCGACGAAATGGAATCTGCCAAAGAGGTTGTTTGGTCTTGTTTAATTGAGAGGCCAATAGGCACCGCTCAGCGAATCCGATCTGAGCTCAAGGCGTGACTCGAGTTTTCATTGAACAACCTCATTGGTCGAATATCAACAATGGCCTCTTGCGAGCAGCCCATATCACCTCAACGTCTAGCTGTCATGACCATTCCTGATGGCCAGAAGCGTGGCCCAAATTGGAGACAGAAAATAGCAGCCATGGGACCTTGGGACGCGGCGATAGATCCATTATCGCTCGAAGGTCCTCCTTCTCTACCCATGCCGGTAAAAATCAGCGACATGGATTCCCTGCAACCCTTCTTTGATTATCTTTCGTCCAATTCATCCTTCGAGCACGAAGGCGGGAAGCAAGAGCCATACTATGCTACAGACATGCTAGAATTCAACAAGGGAGTCGTTTATGTCGACGGACGCATGGACCTCTGCAAAATGTATGTGTTTTGCCCGCCTAGATGCTGTTCTGATCATGAATTTCTCCAACAGGGTCGTCGGTCCACCACATATCGGCGACTTGATGAAATCTTTAGAGCCCAATATGCACGTCAAGCATTTCCTTCTCGGAAACAATATCATTGGCCCAGCTGGTGCGCGCGCCATCGCCCAGTTCGCAGCCAAGTTTCCAAATCGGATGGAAACGTGGTATCTGGCTGGAAATGCCATCGATGGTGAAGGACTTGGACTTTTCCTCGAGCCCTTCTGCCACTCCACCGTCTTGCATTCCTTGTGGTTGAAGCGTAACCCATTAGGACCTGCCTCGGCTCACGACCTGTATCGCCTTGTCTCGTCTATTCCTACTCTCAAGACCCTGGACCTCGATTTGACCGCCTTGGGCGACATCGGTGTCGAAAAGCTCTTTTCTCTTCTGAAATCTCACTATGATAATCCATCGCCAACCTCAATCGGTCTTCGCCACATCTACTTGAACGCGAATGGCATTGGCGCAAAAGCAGCCCAAGCCATAGGAGATTATCTCTCTTCGCCTCAGTGCGAGCTCGAGGGACTCTTCATGTCGTGTAATCCAGTTGGAGATGATGGAGCCGCCGCTCTGGCCAGTGGACTCCAAAGGAATACCTCACTACTCCGTCTCACGCTCGCTTCCTGTGGTTTGAAAACCGCAGGCGGTATCTCCATATTATCATCTCTCCAAAACCACCCGAAACTGCTCTATCTCGACATCGGTCAGAGCTTCGCCACCCAGGACCTGGGTCAACGGTACAACTGGTTCGAAGATGGATTGGAAAGCGCCGTGATTCAGCTTATCGAGCATACCACATCGCTCCGCGGGCTGAATCTCGGTATAACAGCGCTGAACCATCCGAATTTGGAAAGCATAGCTCCAGCAGTCATCGCATCCAGGTCTCTCTGCTCCTACAGCATCTCTACAATATACCCAGCGCTGAATCGTAAGGACCGGGCGAGGATCAAGACGGAAATCCTTGCTACCCTTTCGCAGAACATCAAAACGTTTTATGGAGAGGAGATGACGTTTGAACAGTTCAATGACGGGCCGATACGCTTTTTGAGGAATACAACGGATGTGAGATTTATTGATAGTGTTTATCGGAATCGGGACGCACAGAAGGCCAGGAGGAGGCTGATGACTTTGGAGAAATGGTGGAATGAAGACGACGAGACACTAAAGGCTGTTGCTGCCAGCTGAAATATCGAAAGCTTGTTGTACTACTATTGTTCTTGTCAAATGAAGAATCAATCTTAAGCCTCATTCTGATCCATTCGCGGCAGATGCAAAAGGAGAAAGGGAGAGATTCATGCCACTCAATCCTTGGAACTAAAGGTGATCATATAGTATATAGAGTAGCTTTACGAAAGTACGTCTATACTGCCCATCATGTTGCTACCCCATGATCTCGTATCGTCCCAATTCATGAGATGATCAGTGTCTCCTCTTGGCGCTTTTACCTTGACCGTCATGATCATATCGGTAGTGAGCCAATAACTTTTGAAGAAAATATTTAGCATTGATAAGTGGAGGATTTGGGGGAAAACAAACATCAGAGGCCGAAGAAAATACTTTTCCACCTTCGACGCATCTGTTTTGACCTCGCGTCGGCTCCAAACCGACGCTTCCGAGTCGTTCCAGGACATCGATCGAGTCACTGTGGGATGGATCAAAGACTGACTGAAAACCAAGAGAAGAACCTACGTGGTTCGCGCTTCAAGTTCCAGGCTCTGTCTATGTTTCCTGCTCCTGGAGGCGCTTTTGCCTTGGCCGTCATGATCATATCGGTAGTGTGCCAATAGCTTGAAAGAAGATATTTAGCATTGTTAAGTAGGCGAAATGAGGAAAAACAAACATCAGACGCTGAGGAAAATACCTTTCCACATTCGACACATTTGTTTTGACCTCGCTTGCTCAAAGTCGACTCAGAGTTGACGCTTCGTTCAAGGACACTAACCTTACTATGAAATAGATCAGAGACCGACTAAATGGCAAAAGAAGGACATACGTGGTTCGCTGTTCCAGCTCAGCACCCTCAGTGCCAATCGGAATACTGTGGACAAGTGTAGCGCAGATAACGAGAGTCTGGAAAACGGTGGAGAACTTCATTATTGAAAGAGTCAAGAAGATTGTTGGTTGAGAGTAGAAAAGATTTTGTAGTAGAAGTGGGTGAGACCAGCTGAGGAAATTATTCGTATCTGGGTAGCCTTTTATACACGGAGACTGCTTGGCTTGTAAGCAATATTACATACCTGCCGACCTACCGGATCCCAGATCACCGCAGCATCAATTATCATCAAAGAGCATCAAAGAGATGTCACGGATCCTAGTGATTTACGCCGGTTTCCTTGTGTATGTACACCAATTTTATCACATATGCAGTCTAACGGTAACTCTCGGTTGAACAACCAAAATTATATTGACCACTAGAATGACTTGCGAGTGCCGCTGGCTAGGCTTTATCGAACATATAATATCGTCTCGACTGGCAAAATAAGGCCGTGTTCACATCAACCGCGTCGGTTAAGCGTAACGATTCGGTGAAATCTTCTAGTGCTGGGGATTGAATTATTTTGGCTGTATAGAATGTATTGATACCGGAGGGGGTCCTGTAGCGATGGTTTAATACGTTCAATACAGCCGTATTGAACTGTGACCGTGACATTGAGCGTGACATTTTTCCCAATTTGGACGAATTGCTGCAAAAATCTTCCTTCTCACCTTTGAATGTCAAAATCAAGACTACTGTACCATGCCTCGGTGGAAGATTGCATCAAGCAGTGAGTTGCGAGCTTCTAGGCAAGCCGAAACAGTCCACATCTAGTTCAATACAGTATTGAATAAAAGTCATCATTCCTGTGACCCTTAAGCTGGGCCGACTTTTACCCAGCCAGGTCTGGCTTCATCTCATAATGCTGGGGATTGAACTAATTTGGGCTATCTCAAACGTATGGATGGTGAAAATGTACAGTATTTGACCGTTGTCCTGTACACCCAAATAAAGATGACTCTGGCATTCAGGATTGAAAGGTAGTCAATTCAGCTGAAGGGTGCGAACCTTGAGTGAGATATATCAGTTGTCTCTGATTAAAACTTCAAGGCAAACGGTCGATATCTGACCGAGATACAGGCCAATCATTGTTGTCATGCCTTGGAGTGTGACAAATGGCTCAGCTGTACACTTTGTATTTTGCCCGAGATCATCAACAAGAACTGGGTCGATGATGTCCAAATGTGGTCCAGTATTGTCCATGATACCGTCCATGACATAGCTGGCTTGCATCATCCTTGCTGTAGAGGATGGCTGAAGGTTCAGATCATGTCACATATGTGACATACTGGGCGTAGGACCTGTTTCTGCTCTACTGCGAGGGATTTGTCACCAAATACCTCAAGATTTTTGCATAGAGTTCAAGTGAGTGTACCTCCAGTCTGCTCCAGACCCCAAATATTCATATACATAACCAATACAGCTCAACGGTCAAATACTGTATCAATCAGCAGATTGGCCGGTGCGCCGCAAGCCAAAAATTATCTGTATTGAACGTATGAAACATGTATTAAATGTGTATTGAACTCGCTGGGACTAGATCTGTGACCTCCGCCTCTTGGGTCTTCCTGGCTTACTCGCACTATGCCAGATTGCTGTGAAACCAACTATGATGTATATGGATCTCCTGAATACATTTATGAGGGATATTGGGTTCAATACAGGTTCAATGCCCGACTTTCAGTCTGTCCGTGTATTGAACATATTGATACATCTTTGATACATGGTTGTATGGTACATCCGAGTTCAATTCCCGGCACTATTTCAGAATCATTTCCTAGTTGCATTGTGAGATATCCATTCAGGATTGACCTTACATCTGTTTCGTTTGAACTCCTTTTCAATGACTCGCGGCTTCTCTATCTCTTTGGGGGTCGCTGAGGGTCCAGCCAGAGGGGCAGCACCGCAGCAGGGGGTGGTTCCCTCTCGAGCTGCTTTGGATCGGTAACAGTGGCCAGTTGACGAGGTCCAACTTACCTCGTCAAACTCGAACAAGAAGATACAAAACTCAAAACTGCTGGAGGAGTCGAGCCATTATTCCTACTTGTCGTCATATATTCCTCCGCTTGATCCATTTGACTCGTGAGAAGCAATCATAACAAGTAGCAACAATGGCGGGAGCACGTGGGATCCCGCCACACGCTGTGTAATCGGAAGCGGGATGCGCCCCAGTGTCTGACTTGATGTCCGGGGTCCTGGAAATCAGTGAACAAGAGTCGGCAATAGTCCGGTGACCGACTCTCTAATGAGCGGCAAGCCCCTCGACAGAGAGAGGTTTGCGAGGTTGAATGATCGTCGAGTGATTTACTCTAGAGGCTTGCCTCTACCAATGTTAGAGAGGCGGTAACGAGCCTAATTCAGCAACTGATAAACCGGAAGCCAACTATATTGTATCCTACAGCGCGACTCGGAATTATCGGTGATAACCTTGAACACACTTTCAGTTTCCACGCCTCAAATTGCAGTGATTGAAAGCCCAGATGAAGTCAGTTTAATTCATCTCTGCCTAAGAGAACTATCAACGTGTCCGACCACGTATGATGAGCGTATTCTAAGACTTTGACTGTTCTTGTCTCGGCTGTGCTGATCGCAGCAAATCACGAGATCAGTCAAATAATAACAGACACTCGAGTCTTGACAGCTTGTGCCTTTTCCCACACCCTTTCCTTTCTCCCCTTCCACCCCGACGATCCCAGTTATCAACCAGTTATTCAACGGTGGCGATAATGCTTCGCCACTTCATCCTGATCGCTTTTCTATGCGGCCTCTCTCTAGGCTGGGTCACATTCGCCCTTGGCTTGATAGGTCGCCGCAAATATAGTAGAACTGGCCCGACATTGATATTTGCGGGCGGTATGGCCGCTGGCTGGCTCACTATCACTATTATGCTGGTCATCAGGAAGAAATTCAGCTTCACCCGTATCGGCGCAACTTCAGCTGACGTGTTCAATCCGGAATCCATGTTGACGTACAGACGCCAAGGATTGACAGTCGTTGCTGGGGCATTTGCGAGAATATTCCTCACCAGTCTCGCCATGTTAGTGTTTGTTTTTGGAAGGGCCTTGTCGATCCTTGCGAAAGAAGCGATCCCTCTCTCTGACACGCTCTCGCCTTCGACCTTGGGAGCAGACTCATCTGATGAAGGAGGAACTGGTGAGTGAAGTACAATTTCGACATTTCGACTTGTTCCTGACGCTTTTCCGAAGGCGAGGAAGAGTATGTCTTGGCTGAAGAAGAACCCAGTGGAAAATCCACTGCAGTCCTTGCTGGGGCATTTGCAAGATTATTTCTTACCAGTCTCGCCATCCCAGTGTTTGTTTTGGCAAGGGCCTTCTCGATCCTTGAAGAAGCGATCACTCTCCCCGAGACGCTCTCGTCTTCGACCTTGGGAGCAGACTCATCTGATGAAGGAGAAACTGGTGAGTGAAGTATGATCTCAACATTTCAATCTGTTCTTGATGCTTTTCTGAAGACGAAGAAGAGTACTTCTTGGCTGAAGAAGAACCCAGTGGAAAATCCACCGCAGTCCTTGCTGGGGCAGTTGCAAGATTATTTCTTACCAGTCTCGCCATCCCAGTATTTGTTTTTGGAAGGGCCTTCTCGATCCTTGAAGAAGCGATCACTTTCTCCGACACGCTCTCGTCTTCAACCTTGGGAGCAGACTCATCTGATGAAGGAGGAACCAGTAAGTGAAGTATGATCTCAACATTTCAATCTGTTCTTGATGCTTTTCTGAAGGCAAAGAAGAGTATATCTTGGCTGAAGAAGAACCCAGTGGAAAATCCACCGCAGTAGAAGTAGAGCATCACATGATTGTCACTTGCGAGTCATTCACACTCATGACTCGCTCGTGAGTTTCACATGTTGAAAGGCCAAACTTGTACTCATGTCCTACTTGTGGGAACAAATACTTGTACTTGTGGTTTTGAATATTCATCTGCAAAATGACAAAAGTCTACATAGCTCTACATATCTCAGGTAGACCATATAGCTGTGTAGCTTAGCCCCTTCTATGTAGCTCTATGGTAGAACAGGACTCTTGAAATATCACCCAGAGGCCTGAGGCCAAAGAGTCAAATTTTATCTGCACTCTGGTCCAAAATTTTGTCTGCACCAGTATATACTAGTTATATAGGCCTGAATTTTTGCCCATGTGTTTTTCTGCCAGAGAAATTGTCTGGTGCCTCCACGGGGTACCGTCTGGTTGGGTAAAGCCAGTTTTGGCGCGTTTTTGGCTATAGAACAGCGGTCATTCAAAATCCAACACTTTTGGCTTCTGAGGTCTCGGCCTCGTCTACCAAAGCAGTTTCGGCCAAATTTTGTCTGCATCCAGCTCAGGCTCAAATCTATAATTTTGTCCGCACCGCTCACCTCAGACCTGTTATTACGGCGTTAAAATGGTTGAAAATATTTATTCATTTTCCCATCACTGCAAATCTGTCATTTCCGGGCCGGTGAAAATGCAGGAACCATTTTTTGGGTGAAGGCCGGATCTTTGCCAGCCATGAAAATGACATAAGTATATCCACTAGTAGGAAAATGAGTAATCGTTGCAAATCATTTCAACGGATCCCTGAGCATCTATGACTTACATATCGCACTAGTTGGTGGCTCGCTGGATTTGGAAATCCCTGGAAGGTAATCTCCACTGATGTTTGACAACATTCGGGATAACCTTACGATAGGGACCAATTGCACCACCAGCTGTGCAAGTCACAACATATTTGACGAAACCAAGAGCTCCACCTTCATCACAGTGGGAAGAGCCCGAACATATATTTGTCAGAGGATGGTTAGTCATCCCGTATCTCGTCATGTTCTCGGCATTCGCCGTGGCCTATTTATATGTCCAATCTCCTGTATATAGCTCTTTGACTACTACATCCATGATATCATCTTGACCTTGACCTTGAGGGTATTGTCCTCCCTCTAACAATATTCTTTACCACTGGCATCGACATGACTCTACTTGTAAGAATCTTGAAAGATTTCACAGTTTATATTCATTCTATATAAGTATTATGACAGGGTATCAAGGAGATGACCCTGGTCGAGGTTTCAGACACCGTTGCCGTAGGAGGCTTGCCTGTGCCCAACATACCGTTACATCTAATTCAAAAGTACATACATGTTCAAATCTTTGACCATGCTACCATATATCAATCTTGATATTTCAGTCAATCTATGTCAGGCTTGGATTGTGGCGCCCACACTGAAAGTTGATGTCAAAGCGCATTGACGTTTGGCCCCTTAGACGGAATCCTGGGACTGGCCTCTTCATCAGGATCACTTTTTGAAGCTTTGATTGAGCAAGGATTGCCCCATAAGTCTCCTGTTACATTGCCAAGCCCGTGCTCAAACTTTTTACTACCATTGGTCAGTTTCTACCTTATGTCAGACAGAATTGGAAGAAGGCACTGAGATGATGCTTGGTGGGATTGATAACAAGTTCAGCTCAACAATGGTTTTCACAAGAATCAAGGACCTTGTGAATGGTTGGGTCAACAAGGTCTTGAATTCAACCTCACACTTCTTCCTTGACACGGGAACTCCCAATGCAGTATTACCACTCACTTTGGCTGATGCGAGCTTGGACATAGTTCTGAAATCATGGTCCTGTTCTGATACACCTGTTTCAAGGCAATCTACGCTTTGATATCCCAAGAGATCCAACCAAATCCAGATGAGCCAGGAGCCTATGGGATCGCATGCTCTGAAGTTGTTGACCTGCCAGCTGTTGTGGACATTACATTCACTTGAGTTGATGGGATTCCCTTCCTGACACTTCTGAGCAGCAAGTTGAATTTGGGCCTGTTTGCATCGAATAGGTCTCTTTGTCAAATAGTGATCAACATCTCCCTTGTTTTGTGGGCCACTGCTGATTTGCGGGCATGGGTTTTTTAAAGAGTCAACTGAAGAGTGTGAAGAAAATCAAAGAAAATTGAAGAGTTGAGGAAAGAGTCCTGAAGAGTTGGTGAAGAATCAAGAAAGGTCAATTGAAGAGTTGGGAAAGAAATTCAAGATGACTCTGTGAAGCCATTCAGAACATGCCTGAAGCATGATATGTTCCATGTTTGAGCCATAGAGGTATTAGATGTGGTGTTTGTGAGAAATTGAATGGCGAGAGGCAAGTCCACTTGTTTCCCACCATCACATTGCTTTTCTATGGTGCTTGTGGCCTTCATTCTGTCCATATTCTGTATATCTGTCTGATCTCTGACTTCAGCAGATTCAAAGGTGAGAGCCTGGCTGTGAGTGAAGCACAGGAAAAAGGTCTGAAGGGTTCCGATGCCCATTTGGCTTACATTATGAACTACATTGTATCCATGAAAATGATATTGTTGACACATTTGGTTTCACACATCAAGAAAATGGCCCAATGGGCTACTTTCTGACTAAGTGCAAACAATAATTCAAGAAGCAAATGAACTGAGAAAAACCTTGAAGAGTACTGAAGCAACATTGAAGCAGACTGAAGAGTCACTTGAAGAACATGAAGAAAATTTGAAGAGTCATGAAGCAATGGTAAAGAGTCACAAAAGAGTCTGGTCCAAGTCAATCTTATATGGTTTACATTGATGAAACTGATTCAATGGTGCTTTAAAATGTCAATGTGTGCCACCAAAGATGATTATTGGGAGAATTTGGTCACACGGGAGGCATCAGCTGACACATTCCAAACAGAATGTGTCACTTGCAGTTTTGACATGTTCCCAATCATCACATGCATCATAGCTGGCTGTCACGGCTGGACCTTCAGGTCATGGGCGCTGTTTTTGCACAGCCACCACAACAGTCCAACTACTTATTCTCCCAAGTCCTCTTCTAGTATTGGTGGAAGAAAAGTCACTTGTCATCATCGGCATACATGGAGCAGGTGACTATAAACCCTAGGTGTTCAATTTCATGCTATCATTGAAGGTCACTCCAGGAATTCCAAAGGTTTAGTACCTGAAAAATTGGTGAGAACAATGTGAAGAAAAGGCTGGGAATACACAACATTCAACTGGGTTATGCTGTATGTATGCATTGGGAACAACCCAAGGAATGAATAGCGACTGGAATGCAAAATGAAATGCAGATGAAAGAAACTATGTGGCAGTGACTGTGCCAAAACAGCACCCATGACCTGAAGGTCCAGCCGTGACAGCTGGCTATGATGCATGTGTTGATCGGGAATGCATCAGCTGATGCCTCCTGTGTCATATCATCACTTATGACAGACTTGAGAGTGGGATAACACTGTGAAACAACAGTTACAACCTGGCAAATAGACCTGTTGAGGTATCTACACCCATTCTAATGACCTGTAATGACTGATGAAGGCTGAGGCTGAGGCCAAGGGGCCAGCCCTGGGCAGGGTTCACCATGGGTTTTTCATGGGTTTTGGACATCATGTGATTGTTCATGCTGTAGTAGGCTCATATATGAAAATTTTGGTCCAATCTTTAGCCAAAACTGTTGAGAAATGACCAAGTTATGCCTCCTACAAGTTTTAGGCACATCTGATCAAAAGTCCCTCTTTGGCAGCCTTAATATCACATGACACTGGGCAAAAACCCGTAGGGGTAAAACCCGCGGGTCAGAAATGGTAATGTGTGACTCCTGTGACAGGAAATTGACTTATGGGCTCAAAACTTCAAACACTCATAACTCTCTCAGTTCTTCACTGTTTTGTATGAAAATTATGTTGCTGGGATCGTAAGGACAAGCACTATCATGTGATCCTTAAATACCCATGAAATACCTGTGGTTCATGAAGCTTGGAAACTTATTCGATAACAATGTGTTGAAGCAATGAACTATGTCAACAATGATGACATAATAGGGCCCAAAAAGAAAACTGAGAATCGAAGAGTCAAGAAGAGTGAGTGAAGAAATTTTGCAGAAAACTGCTTCTTCACCCTTACTCATCAATTTATCTTGTGCCCTGATTTGTGGCACTGGTGAGTGATCTGTCTTGATCTTCCATACAAAAATTTGTATTGAGTCTGGCTCTGAGAGACTATCTCAATCTCTAGTGTGTCTGAATATTATCTCCAGGAGTCAAGCAAGAACTAAGAAGTGTTTTATGCATAATCATAAACTGTTGCAACAAGCTGCAAAATCACAAAATAAAAAATCTGACCATTGGCCTTGGAAACTAGACTATCTATTGCAGGTATGAAAACTGGATCACCTCGTTTACTTCTCCAGTCACAATGATAAGGTCCCCCTTCCTGGGATCAATTTTGTAATCATCAATGTCATCTACATCAATTTTGGCTGGAAATTGGAGTTCCACACAGGAGAGCCTGTGATTGCCTCTAGGCTCAGCCTATAGAAGATAATAGGTGTGTTCTCCTGCCTTCATCATGTCAAAGAGGTCACCAAGGACAATAACATTCCAAGGAGTGTGGGCCATTGTTGAATCTTCATCATAGGAGACACCAGCTGGCAAATCTAGGGAGAAATTGCTAGTCTGCAGTGCTGCTTGATGCAGTTTGTACTTGACAAAGAGCACTGAAGTAGCCATGCTGAACTGTGAGTGTTCCAAAATTGAACTAGCTCCATGACAGTATTTGCTTGTGGACTGAGAAAAGTGTCGCAGACCATGTCCATGGATGTCTGTATTTTATCAGGCCTCTTGATCTGATGATTGAAAGCATCAACGAGGTGAGTGAGAGGAATTGGGTTATCGGTGTATGAGAAGAACTGGTGTGGGCAATAATAGAAATACTGATGTTCATCTGTGTTAACAAACATGTGGAGGTCTTTGTCAATGAATTGCACAAGGACATCATCTTGATCTGGATCCATGACCTCAATATTCATCGTGATCCTATGCTGTTGTTGCAATAATAGGGCACCTTTCAGTGGGGCTGTCAATGCAAATGGAGTCTTCAAAACAGATCTATAAAGATCTATAACTAATAATCCAAATACACACTAACTCTCTTTTAACACCCCAAGTAATTTGGGCAGTTCAAGAAAGAGAAAGCCTTTCAACAAAGTTGTAAGGTTTTGGTCGCACTGTGAGGGATCCTTGCAGACAGTGTGGAAAACAAGTCAGAAATGTCACGTCTGAATGAACAAACACACACAACACCACTAACACCTCAATACACGCTTTATATCCTCTTAAGTAGTTCAGGTGTCGAATAACTTCAGTTCTCAGAACAACTCGCTTTGTTGCGAAGTTGTCTTGGACTTGTCTTTTTGGAAAGAGCGGGTTTTGTTTCTAGAAGTTTCAAGTGCTGTTAACACTGAGGGTGGTCTCTTAACACTAGAGTTCGAAACTAGAGGTTCTGTGTTCAACTAGAGATCTTTGCTAGACTAGAAGCACTTGTAATGCCAATTCTTTCAAGACTAGACTTTGTTCTGATTTCTGGTTTCTTAAGCTCAAACTAGAGTTCTAGACCGAGAGACAATTATATTCGTTCCTTTGTCCGCTTCCAGCAAACAGGATTGCTCCTGTACTAGACCTAGACTGGGGTACAATGCTCTACTATTTTACTACAAACTGCAGGCCTTATAAATAAGATATGAGTCAATGTCCAAGCTCTGCTGAGGTGTTTCACCAAGGCGTATCAGTCAGCATTAAGTATACAAAAATAGAACTTGTCAACCTGAGACCCCCTATGTGGAGTCCAAGCTGATCTGGTATAGATGAAGAATCCTACTTGGTCAGAACATTCTGTCCTCATAGTATCTTCTGATAGATGTGTGTCTTGTTGTCTTTGCAGTCGAACACCGCTGTGAGGGATCCTTGCGGACAGTGCGGAAAGCACGTCGATATAAGTGTATGTGAATGAACAACACACACAACAACACCAACACACCAATACACTCTTTATATCCTTGATAAGTTTGGGTTTCTTATAATAGAGATAGTCCAAAGTACAAACACTTGTCTGTACTCAGTGTCTTACGTCTGGTCGTCTTTAAGAGCTTTTGACTGGGTTTATAACTTGTTTTAAAGTGCGGTAACACTAGAGGTTTGTGGTCTCTTGACCGAAGCGCGATTTGCACTAAGCAGCTTGACTAGAACTAGACTAGAACTTGACTAGAGATTTCTCTTGCGAGACTAGAGGGTGCACTAAGCAACTAGACTAGACTAGACTTAGTTCAAACTTGTTCAATTTGTCAAAATGTCGGTAACTGAGTCCGAGAAACAAAGTAATATTTTTCCCACAAGTCAGCTTCCAGCGCCAGCCTTGGTCAGGCGGTCACTAGTCACTAGACTGGGTACAGAGTCCTACAATGTCCTACAATGTCCTACATATTTACTACAAACTTAGAGTCTTTAAATACTGTCCAGAAACGATAACATAATACTCTTGAGTCATTCACAGGAGTCTCCGAGTCAGATTGCCAAGGTGGCCACACAACATCAGTCATCCTGCTATTAATAGTACAACCAGGTGAAACCTCCTAGTGGAGTCTCTTGCCAATCAGGTATTTTGAGAAGTGCAGAAAGAAGACAAGTCCTTTAGTCCCTTCTGTACTCTCTTATTTGATTCTCATCGTCTAGTCTTGTGTCAAAAGTACAACTCAAAGTATGAACAATTGTCTACACTATGGGTCCATCTTTGTCCAGAGGTATCTTTGTGTCTTGCCCTGATTGTTCCGCAGTCATCTTGGCTATGGAGCAATGACTCATAGGACTCAGACATGACTCTGTTCCACTTGACAACTAAGACAATATGCCAAGTGCCCGCAAACCATCAGTCATATTCTAAGACATAATGTCATCTTGAAACCTCCTGAGTGGAGTCTCAAACCGATCAAAGGTCTTCAGAGGCTCGCTTTGAGAGATAGATACTTTAATCTCTTTAGGGCACTCTTGTCTTTCATCTGTCATCTGTATACTTGTGAAGAAACTATGTTATAGCACTAACACTTGTTTATGCTCGTAGTCTCATCTTCAACTTCTTGATGTCTGGGTTTCTCCTGATCGTGCCTAAGTCATCTAGACTCTGCACAGGACTTCGGATAAAGCTCCAGTCATGTAATAACCATGACACAGGTCTGGGTAGTGCTCCGCTTAGTACAACCAAGTGAGTCATACTGCCATTCCCTTGTGTAGCTTCCTTCAGCCTTGAATAGACATCTTGGCTTGCAGTGTTTCATCATGTAATCAGTATCAGCCATTCGGTGGACAATGCTATACTTCTTGTAGTTGTAGCGGGTCATCTTTGGTCATAGTTGTACCCTCTGGGTGGATAAGTACTAACACAAAGCACGGTCACTTGTTAACGCTTGACATTCTTACTAGCAACCTCGAAGCTCGGTTCTAGTGCTCCATCATCGTCCCAGCAGTCAAGAAGATGCCAAACTGCCCTAGTTCAGTGGAAAACAAGGCTGATTTTTTATCTGCCCCATCACCGCCTTTAAGGAACGTCATCCGTCCTTCCTATAGGTCTATCGTTCTTTAGGGGTTGTCTTTGTCTGATCATTTCGTTGCTCATTAACAACAGATAGGGTTCGGATAGAGTTCCAGTCATGTAATTTCTATAACACAGGTCTGGAGCACTGTGCCGCTTATGTGCTCACGCTGAGGGTACGTCCTTTCCCTTGTGCAACTCGTCAAGTCTTGAATAGACATCTTGGTTCATAGTTCTTCATCATGTATTCAGCCTAGGCCATTATGTGGACAATGCTAGTTTGTTCTTCTGATAGACGGCAACATTGCCTCATTAGTCTCTTATACACTTTTGGGGCTGATAAGTGCAAAGTGGTATGACCAAGGTCCATGCACGTCAGTCTTATTGGCAACATGAAGCTTCATTCCAATGCTCCCACATCGTCCCAGCAGTCCAAGGAGATGTCAAACTGCCCTAGTTTGATAGAAAACAAGGCTGAATTTTGTTATGCCTCATCAGCGCACTACTGGTCTCTCACAGACAGAAACTTAGCTTAGTTCACTTTGAAGGTGAACCTTGCATGGGTTTTTGTAATGGTTTTAATTCACAAGGAACATAAAGGGGATAGTGCAGGGCTACTGCTTTGGTGTGTTGTCAGGCTACAACTTCACTGGGTGTTGGGCTACAACTTTGATATGCCTTTTCAGACAAACACAATTTTATTGCACCTCAGAGCACCACGTCCTCATGTACACACTAGCACTATCACTGGGTTTGTACCTTGGATCACCATGTCCTCGTGTACCACAATAAAATGAGATAAAAAGTTCCACTCGGACTCTGCTTGTGGGCTGAGCTTTGTGGGGTACAATTCACTGACTACTAAAGATACAAACATTCTAGCTTTATAGTAATTCTACATAATTCCAAAGTCTGCCTTGTTGATAATACAATTCCCATTAAGGAACTCGCCACATGTAAGGCTTCCCTTTCTGGTATGCCTCAGTCATCTGCCAAGACTCAGTTTTCCTTATCTGGACCACTTGTAGGTTCATACCTTACAGTGCTTCCCAATTCAGTGAATGCCTAGTCATGCACTTCCTAATACATCTACCATGGGTAAAGCTGATTCACAGCTTTACTTGTGGTAGCATACTGCCTTTCTTGTACTCAACTATACTTGCATAGCACTGACTCGAACCTGTATTATAACAATTATTCAAGGTTTTATCTGTGCTGAGACTTCTGCATGAAACAGTGTTTTTGTACTGTCTGGTTTTCACCAAGTCACTTGATCACATGTGGACATGCTGTTGTTTGTTGTTTTGGTTCCTTAACTCTGTGTGTCCCTTTGAGGTTCACTCACAGAGTAAGTTACCAAGTTCTCGAGCATCAAGTTTTTATCCTATGTTTCAACCAAGTAGTGCAGCCCACTTACAGACGATTTACTAGTAGAACCACTGTGTTGTTGTTACATTTCCCTTCGAGTATTTGAGCAAAGCATTGTTCAAGTGCTATTGCTGGATCCTACTAGGAGCTTGTTTCATGATCGGCACTGGTACTGGTACTCTTCTAGACAAGTCAGATCTCCTTTCTAGGCCAATAGTGTCCCATTTGTAATCAGGAAAGACTGCCATATTTACTAGATATGCCAAAAATAACAGGTGGAACGTTTCCAACCCTATTATTGCCACTTTAGAAATAGCCACAACCACCAACCTGCAGGAAATGATAGACCCCATAGACAGCACTTGGTCGAATTGCATATTCTGTTCAGCAGTGAGTGTCACTCAATGGTATACCTCATCCATCTCTGATCTCTGTTCACTTTCCCTAGGTTCCTCCAGCTTCTCTCTGATGGGATTTCTTTCCTTGAAATACATCTACATTGCCTTGCACAACTATGACAACTTGCTGAACACTTTATGCAAAAGCATTCACGAGTGGAAGAACGAGGGCAAGCTGCATCTGTCTGTCACTTTCTCAAGTCAGTTTTTACGGTGGTCAAATTAGATCATGTGCAGTGGAAGGTTACTCATTCTGGCAAAAGCTGGATAGGGTTTGTGAAGAGGACAAGTTGATTTTTTCTGTCCTAATGGAGATGTTCAAGAGAGAGAGAGAGACTTGGTGGAAGAATATGACAAGGTCCACGGGCCTTTGATTCTTGCCGATCTGCCAAAACTCCGGCTTTCCGGTTGCGTTACAGTGGAGAATCGTAGCAGGAATCATGGTTATGGATTGTACAACTTTTGATGGCAACTTCTGGAACATCATCATATCTTGTCGCCAAAAGTTTTGGCTGATGCTGTTTGTGTGTATTTGCCTTAGTAATGTACCAGTTTACTGAATACTTGTTCTCAGGGTTAAGCAAGGTCCAAACTAGTCTCAGCTCCATCCGTTTACCAGTCCAATGCCTGCATGGCGACCATGCGAGCAGAGAATGAAAACATTATCGCTCGCGACCAGTAGAACATCTGGTGCATTTCAGTAGGGACCACCTACAGACCCAAAATTTGACCTGTCCCATCACTTTTCAGCATCAGCAAGATATGTAACAACATTATGAACTTCATTGGACTTGAATTCAAGAAGTTTTAGGCAGTATCTAGCATCTGTTGTTGAAAAACTCGGGAATACATCTGGGACCTTTTTGGTGGGCTCAGAGCAGTCCGGCCTCATTTTTCCTTCTCTTTTGCTTGCTAAACATCTCACATGGTTGAAATATTCATATCTACAAGCTTTAGGTTCCTCCCTCCAGTAGGAACCACAGCTTGTTTTCTACCAAACACTATGCTACTGCCCTGCGGGCGGCCTGGGGCGGCGTCCGTGCCTTTGACGCTTAACTTGATTATGTCAGTAAAATAATTTGTCATCTAATTAATCAGCATCAGGTGACCAAGGTGTTTTATATGTATTGATACACTCCAGTCTGATGTCAAGTCATCAGACAAGGAAAGAGTGAAATTTTGGTGAGATGGAAAATTTTGGCAGAAGGTCTGTAGGTGCTTTGTATCAAAATGCACCAGACGTTCTACTGCTTGCTTGTCTTATGTTTTTCAATCTCTGCTCGTGTGGCCATCATGATGGTCGCTATCGGCGACAGCAAGCAGAGCGAGCTTCTGTGAGGTGGTTCCAACATCTGGGTTTGAGACCAGGCTCCTAGAACCTATGGCAACTGACTACGGACAGCTTCATATTCTTGCGTTTTGTGACTAATTTGATGGAGATGCCATGATGGCCGACACTTTTTTGAAGATCTGCGATGAAAGCAACGGCAATATGCCATTTTGATCTCCGCACGGTGCACGGCCGTCTAGCCAAGATGCTGTATCGTCAAGTTGTACAGCTCTGTAACAGATAACCCCAGAGGAATTGCCCAGGAGCAATGATGTGATAGAATAGTAGACCTAAATACAAGATTTTACATCCATGTTTGAAGGGAATCTGGAGAAATGACCGAGATACAGCCTTCGAAAAATGGGACAAAAAATTCCAAATTAGGATATCACTGAGTTATCCACTAGTAATCTGACAGTAGTTTGCCCAAAACTACTCTCATTGCCACAAAGCTTGCTACAGACATGGCACAGTGTATAGAAGGTCTCCAAATACTGGGATTTTGCATATCTTGTTGGCACTGAAAATGGGAGGCAATGTGGCATTTGGGTGTATAGCTCAGCGGTCAAATCCTGTAATTGGCTATTTAGTGCTGGAACTCAAAGTTACTTGTATACTTGTATGTATTAGGCATTGGCACCTCAAGCGAATCTTATTTTTCTTTTTTCTGCTCTTTATTCATGTACAGTATCTCCATATATATAAAACTCAACCATATCACCTCTAGTCCCTTCATTTCTCTTTGACTGCATGATTTTTTCTTCACCTTATCATTTATAAGTCCTGATTATAGTTTATACTTCTGCAGATGCAGTGATGGCGCTGACGGGTCATAGTTTGAGCCCAGTCAAATATATTTTGCCATGCACTCAGTACTGTCCGGGGAAGCTGAGTCGTTGAATCTATTGCATTGAGCTTCGAGTATGAGTGATACTGCAGCAATGAATGTTGAAGGGGAAAAATTAAGCAGAGATACAATCAGCCGATGCATCCAAAAACATCACCAAACTTGGTAAACTGTATGCTGAAGTTACTATTACTGACGATTCCAAACGCTGTCAAACCAGCCTTGTAAGAATTCTTCACGCCACAATTGTACATCTCAGAACCTAAACCAACCTATTTTTCTTTGTCACCGAGTTTCAAGTAGAGTAGATAACGGTGAAAAGAGCCGTGATTTCCGCTAAGTTGGAGAATATACCTAAGAGAAGCACAATGTGAACAGCAGAAACAGCAATGTTGACAGCAAGGACCATGATACACGTGCAATGATAATTTGCAATGGAAACAGTCATTAGAGCAATTCAAAGTTAGTTTCATGGTCTGGTTTCGAGCAGATTTTGTCGATGGTTCCGCGGATGATTTCACTGATTTGCATGTGAGACCGAAGCAAAACCAAGTTTCGTTGAAGACCATAAAGACTACTCTGACTTTGTCCGGTGCCAAACCTCTCGCTTTTGTGACGCCTTTCCCCAGCCTTTCAAATACCTCACGACCTCGAAACCGGGTTTTGTGGCAGTGGGGATGTCAAAGCTGTGGTTTCGCTCTGATTTCTCCAGGTTTCACCCTCCAAGCAGAGTGGAATCCAGCACAAAATCCATGCTGAAGCCCCATCACAACCATGTCAAAACCAGCCTGCGAAACCAACTTTTGAATTCCCCTATTATAACTTATTGTCGGCGGTGTAATTCACTAGGGATTGACTCCACAGGACTCGAATACCAGCGACTGGGATTTCTACCATTTCGGAAGACTGTTCAGTGGGGACGGCTTCTCGGAGTTTTAAAACGGCACCCAAGCCGTCGCTTCCAGGTCAGTTCTTGAAAAATGATGATCCGATGCTGATGGCCGTGTCGGCTATCACGGCATCTCCATCAAATGAGTCAAAAAGTGGAGCTGTCCGTAGTCGGTTGCCATAAGAACCAGCCGCCGATAATGATATGGTCTGATATGGTGTCGCTAGTGAAAGAGCTGAAGAAATAATAAAAGATTAAATAATATGCGGATCACATGTTTTCAACCAATCAGATCAACCCAGAATTTTAGGCGAGACACCATATGGCCGCCTTAATTCTACTCTTAATTCTCTCTTGATCTGATTGGTCCATCAAAACATATACTTAATATATTTTTCCCATGTATCAAATGGTTTTCTCTCTTTTACAAAGGGCTCAACTCATATTGGCGCGCTGGTTTTAGGAGCCTGGTTCGAGACTAGGTCCGAACCGACGAGGCGGTATTTTCATATTCAGGTTCCGACATCACACGTAAGGCCCAAAGAGGTCGTATCACCGGCATCAAAAAATAAATTGAGAAGTAAATTGAGTAAAGCTAATAATCATTATTATTGAATGACTGTTGCACAACAATCGACGATGACAGCTGATTAATGATTGTCCGCCGTGTGAGTTTTGTCCGGACAAATTGTCCCAAGGAGCCGATTTTGGGTCGGGACAAAAAAGGAGAAAAAAAGGAAAAATAGATCAGGCCTGGAGCACAATTGTCCACTAATTGTCCTCACGAATCCCTGTCAGGGGCTTTGTTTCATCTCTTGGACAACTTGATGATCATTTGTAAGTGGCGCCACACGGCGGCCGATATCACTTCGCCCGTGTCATATGATATTCGGCCCTGGCGGTATAAAAGACAAAAAGATCTGGGTCATTTCCCCATCGTGCTGGTCACTATCACCCCACTGAATTTCTTGAACAACATGCTTTTCTCAAAATCTTCTTTCTTCGCCCTGGGTATGGCTTCTGCCACTCTTGTGGCTGCTTTTCCGACCATGGCTTCTAATACCGGGTATTCTGCCTCGTTTCCTGCGAAGAACTTTTCATTGACGACTGTGGTTTTTCAGATATCAACTTGAACGTCGCTCTAATGTCCGTCACCTAAACCTGTGTCCGACCACTCAGATGACTCATTCTCTTTCACCTACAGGACCATCTCGAACGCCGTCTGGAATTCTGGCTCGACAAACGCGATCAGATCGACAACGTCAGTATTCATTCAAAATTTACTTTCAACTTGTCCACCTACCTCCCTTGCAGATCATAGTCGAGCTTTCAGCACGCGCCAAGAAGGAGGAGGAAGCCAAGGGGCCTGAAACAGAGCAGCCCAAAGGGCCTGCAGCTGGAAAAAGTCTCGATAAACGTGATGGCGTCAGTTCGTTCAAAGTTCACCTTGTTCACCTTGATTCATGTCCTGTGCAGATCTTGGTGACCCGTGGGAAAGATGAACATGCCCTTGCAAAGGAAGCTGCTGGCAAATGGCGCGAAACCACTTGGAAGACCCAAAGGGCTGCAAAAGCGCAGGTTCAGCAGGCAGCTTGGTTCAATGACGCCAAAATGACCGAAGAGGAATACAAGGCTTACGCTGAGAAGTGTGCCCGTCGGGAAGGGTTCGCTCAGCCTATCAACTTGGGTACAGGCCCCTCGATACAACGGGTACGTTGAGTCGGAACCAAACCCGTTGAGTTGATTTCGCTGACAATCGTTTTGGAACAGAAAAAGGACGTCGTTCAAGGAGCTGCTGGCGGACGAAGCTCTCCGGCTGGAAAAAGTTTTCCGAGATGGACGAAATCGAGAGCAGTGGGATCCTAGAGATCACAGTTAACATTGATGTGCAATGCAGAAGACTGCTCCAATCACCTCAGAGTAGCCTCCTAGACCACAACGCTGACCCAAAATCTGAGGCATGGTAAGTCAATGAAAAGTGATGCATTGAAATTATGCGACATGATAATAAAGTCCGCGAGATGCAACTATGATAGATATAAAGCGAATGGATATGCAAAATGAGCGGTAGCCATCACGATAAGATGGAAGAATATCCATGCAAGTCCATCATGCTAAATGCAAAAGTCACAGTCAAACCAAAACTGTTCGTAGGACCGGTTCTATCGAATCAATCCTTTGCTCGTCACCGACATGATCCTAGGACCATGATCCGTTACAGTCGGCTGAAAACACCGTACGAGCCCAGGGTGGCACCCAGAACCGCGATGACGACGGTATACAGGATACCCGATGGCAATGTAGGCAGAGCACCGTTGAATGGCACATAGGTCGAACTCGAACCCGACGAGCCAAAATCACCACCGGTTCCACCACCAGTTAGGTTTGCACCGTTGGGCTAGAAAGACCTTCTGTTAGAATCCTGGCCTTGAAATGAAAAAAAAGGTCGGCTTACCCCAATAGGTCTTGAATCGTCAGCAAAGTTGCAGGTCGAGGCGGTACAGATGCATTTTCCACCGACGGGATCCCAGAATGGGGTAGAGCAGTTTCCAGGTACTAAATTATAATAAGCCTCTTTCAGAACCCGAACAAAAGGACCACGTACATCTGAAGCGAGCAGCTTGACCATCGGGGACTTGCTGAGCTGGGTTCGGGTCGTCTGGAGTAGGTGTCGTTTGAGGGCATCCGTACTAGAAGGATCAATCAGTTTCATCTTCCAAAGCAAAAATCGAAACGTACACAGGTGTAGAAGGGGAAGTCGGAGAATGCACAATGGCTCAACTGTCCAGCTTCGTTTTGAGGAATTCCGTTACAGATCTTTTGCGAAGCATCGACTTGAGGCGTCGAGCACTTGAGAGCGCTGACGGAATCCAGATTGGCGATGGTGGCTGGATTCTTGACGTAGGCAAGAAGCTGTTCGTTGGAAACGATCCAGACTGAAAACAAGATTGGTCAACGAAACAATCAGGAAAAAGTGACATACCATTCTGTTGCTGTTGAGCCCAATCGAGGAAAGCATTGATCATGGAAATGGTCGAAGAAGGAGCATTGACACCGGGATATGTCGTCTGCAGATCAAAGATGAGCCACGTCATAGGGGATAGAAGGTTAAGCTAACCGAAAGATGGATAGGATGAGTATAAAGACCAATGGGTGCTCGGTTTCCGTTGTAATGAGCAGTGAAGGTATTCTTCATGTACTCCAGGGTAGCGGAATCGTTGACCTTGTTGTTACCATTGGCATTGTCCCTAGACAGATGATCAACCGTGTTTCCATTTCGAGAAGCAAAAAACGTACAGCCATGGGTCCATCAAATGAGGTCCGTTGACGCCTCGGTTGTCGAAGAACGCGTACATGGGAATCTCCCAAAATCCCGGTAGCTTTGGTTCGCCTTTACAGGAGCCTTGAACAGCCAAGCAGTCGTTCGCCATTCCATTGTCCAGGGTGTAAGGCCAGAAGGCGTCAGAACCGGGATCGGATACTGGAATAGATGCAGAGGCGCTAGAGTCGTAGGTGAAGCCAGCACTGGCCAGTAGCTTCAGGGTATTAACCGAATAGTTGAGATATGGTGCTCGGAAACCGGAGAGGGAGCTGAGAGGAATACCGGCGAGAGCATTGAGAGCTATGAGATTCCCATTGATCTCAGCAGCCGACGGGTCGCCTTGATGGGTCATGCTAACCAAGCGTCAGCCTCAGGATGAATGCAAGGCAGTAGCGACATACGTGTGGTCCGCAATTTCATTACCGGCGACATACCAGTCTATAATGGGATGTCAGAGCTTCTCTATCAGGATATAGAACGGACGAACCGGTGACGAGAGTATAGTTGGTGTAATTAAGGGAGGTGAAGTAGGTCATTTTGGGTGCGCAACCATTGGGATTTTTTCGTTGAGCGAGGAATTGGTTGACGGCGTCCAATGTGTACGACTGAACCGCATCGTCTGCAGTGAAGACGATGAATTGTGGCACATCAGTCTGAGAGAGAAAATTGTCAGCAATGATATTCTCTCGTCGGGCTTGCGAGACCGTACCGGTTGGAGGCCACCAGGAGGCGTCAGGCTTGCGCAATTACAGGTTGGCAATTTGCATTTGGAGGCGTCGCAAGAATAGCCTGCAGCATCTGCGCTGGTCTGGGCACCGGAAATTCCACCGTCGTCTTGGGCTGCAGCAAGCAAGGGCAGAATGACGAGGAGAAGTAATTTGGGCAACATGGTCGTCTAGAAAACCCTCTACGACAGAAAAACTATCGTCGTAAAGGAAGAGAGAGTGGAGTAAGGAGGGAGAAGGGTTGAAACGTTGAAACCGCAACAATGATTATTTGAGCGCCGCGAAGAAAGGATAAAGAGCTCCAAACAAGTGACGCCATCAAATTGCTCCAAATTTGGTCCGACTTGGTTTGACTGATGTGGTTTCATTATTATTTCAGAGGATTATTAAAACGACATTTCGATTCAAAGATTGACGAAGGTACCAATATAGCTCACCAGCGATTCGAAGAAGCTGATAAAAGAGGCATCGATATTTTTAGACCAACTCGAGGCTTCTCTCCGATGACTCAGCTTTGATTCAGCTGTCAACTGGTAGCAGATGAGAGATAAATCAGAATCTCATCGTTCAAAGTCGGAAAGACCAAGCTTCGCGGGAAATGGAATCATCAAAGAATGTCCGAATGCTTCCTTCGGTACCGAACAGTGACCTATGTCGACATGACGCGTGTGTTTTCAAGCCATTCTTTGTCCGCGACCGATAGCCCATCTTCAAATTTGGAGAATGTAGGAATTGCGTCGAAAAACTCTCGCTGAATGAGAGCAGATCTCGCATTGCTTCTCGGTGTTATAGCGCATTTGAACGGACGGGGCGCCGTCAAAATTCCCTATCATTATGGATAAGAGATGAAGATAATAGACTTTTGGTGCAGCTCACTTTTTCATAGTCGAACAAATCAACAGGGATTGTGGCTTTGGTCGTCGGATCCGTCGCGCGACTGAAGTCGAAGCCCCAGAGCAGGTTCATGGCATTGAGCATCTGTCAAAAGCTGTTTGAGTGCAATGAAAATGACCAAGCAAAAGTCCTTACAAGGGAATTGTTCGCCAAATGTATGCCTGGACAGATTCTCTGCTGAAGGGTAAGCGTCAGAACAGCGACACAACGAAGAAACTTACTCTCCCGCTACCGAATGGCAAAGTAGCACGAAAGTCTGAAGCATCAAAGCCAAGCTTGGTTCCATGCTCCGTTAAAAGGTAGCGGTCTGGGTTGAAAACCTCGGGTTCTTCAAAAGCATCTATGAAGAGAATCAGCAAAGGAAAAAAAGCAGAAAACCGGCCAACCTGGATCGTGATATATGCCCCCTGGAAAACTAAGGTGAATACAGAGCAAAGCTGAAAAAAGAAGCCACATACAAACGTTGACAAAGATGGTTGTTCCTTGCGGGATGACATAGCCGCTATACTGAAAAGATTGAGACCCAGTGATAAGTAGCAAGCTGAGAAAGTACCCACTTCTTCCACTGCCAAATTTGCATGAGGAATAGCTAAAGGAGCGACAGGTCTGAACCGGTGCGTCTGACAGAGGTGACAGGTCATTGAGACCGGGATTCAGTGCTATACAAAAGAATCAGCACACCTCTTTCACGATTGCCTGGATATACGGCAGTTTCTGAAAGTCTTCGAGCGACGGTAGACGCTCGTCACCAATGACACGGTCAAGCTCTTCGTGAGCTTTCCTTTGTGCTTCTGGAAAGGCCACCATTGCCAGAACCAGCGACTGCAAAAACGATGATGTCGTGTCCGACCCACCCTCAATCAGGACACCGCCAAGATAACTGAAATCTAGTCAGACCCTTGATGCAGATTCTAGAGAAGACATACCCCATGAGTTCGCGATCCAAGCCAAGAGTATCTTGTTTTTCGAGGACCTCTTCCAGATAAGACCCGTTACCTTCGCCTTTGTTGACCCGGCTTTCACATTCATCCAGGAGACCAAAGTAAAGAGCTCGCTGCAATGAGCGAACCTGTTTGCAAAGTCCCTTCCAAGATGCCCAGCGCTCGGGAATGTAATTGAGAAAGGGTAGCAAGTCAACGGGAGGATGTGCTCCCGGCTCCAAAGCATGCTCCCAAAGATGTTGCACCTCGAAAAAAGCAGTGGCTTCTCTGGTTTCATATCGCGGTGACCTTTTTCCGTAGAGCACGGACATGATAACAGAATTAGAATATCGGCGAATGTGGGTATAGAATTCCTGACGGAGCATCAGTCAACCATGGCAAACCAGACAGCGAGAATGGACTGACCTCGGGATCTTTAACCAAGTCGTACATGAGCTGAATGGCTTCTGCTTTCTGAATAGGAAGATGTCGATTCGAAGCTTGGGGTGTCAAAATGGTATGAGCCGCTTTTCGTAGCGTCCGCCAGACTTCCGCTGTTTGGTTCGATTATCGATAAGCCGTCAGAAAGAAGGAGATGGAATATTGACGAACTGTAGCGCGCTAGAACGAGATTGAGACCACCAGTAATAGCATGGGCCATATGGTTCGGTGGGCGATCTGCTGTCGAACCACTCCTTTTGTCCATTAATTCTTTGACGGCTGCAGCTGAGGAGAGAACGATCGCAGTCCCAGGTCCAACTTTTATCTGTAAAGCAGCATTAGCAAAACCAACCAACGACAGCTGAGCTTCACCGAGTATATAGGGCCATATTCTCTGGCCCAGTCTGTGAATCTGCAGACCGGCATGAATGGCGGCATCGAGGACAGCAACCGATAGATTACCTGTAATGGGCGAATTCGGTTGGGAAAATGTGCAGATTTCCGAGAATGGGAACCGTTGGTGGACCAGGTGGAAGACCCTTTTCACGCTTGCCGATATTCAAGAGTTTTTTGGAGAGCCAGGCCAAGATCAAGGCGAAGCCTAGGTGGTACGCTGAGAGAGCCATGGAAGAGGACAGGTCAAAAGCTGTCCAAATCTGGCATGGTGTCGTATCCAGGAGAGCTCACATGCTCGACGGTGGAGAATATGATTGAAGGGTGAGAATACAGTACCTCCGAGATCTGCCTTGCGTCGGAAAGGATTCAGGCGAGAGCGGAGACTCGAAGCGAGCTTCTGGAATTGCAGTATCCATACCGGCCTTGATCTCAGTATATGAGGGTAGACGGGTTTCTCGTCGTTTCGGACAAAAAAGAGGTTCGCGTGACATGTCACCCGTGAGGTGCATGTGACAGCTGTCACGTTCCAACCTGCAAAATTTGCCAAAATGTTGCCAAAGTTGTCCCTGCCTTGGATTGAGCAGGGAGGTTCGCGCCTTCCTGATTATTCAACAAAAATCATAGGTCCAACCCCTGCCTTCTAGCTCGGAATTTCGACCAATTTGGGACGGCTTCGAGGAAGGTTTGAACAATGAAGGTTTTCCAGCCTTGGCCAGCCTTCTGCACCAATGGCTGAGACCCTGATGATGCACCTCTTTGCTCTGATGATTAGCATAGTGTAGCTATACCAAAGTCTCCCTATCGCTGGTTCATGGTTGCCCGCTTACGAGCTCACGGCCTCTGCTCATCAAGTATGTGGCAGATGGGGTGGCTGTTCATCATGGGTCGCATTCAGCTGCTTCTAAGTAGTGAACTTCGATATCGGGGGAATGTAATCATCAAAGAATGTCCGAATGCTTCCTTCTGCTTCCTTCGATACTGACCTAAGTCGACATGACGCGCGTCTTTTCAAGCCATTCTTTGTCCGCGACCGATAGCCCATCTTCGAATTTGGAGAATGTAGGAATTGCGTCGAAAAACTCTTGCTGAATGAGAGTAGATCTCGCATTGCTTCTCGGTGTTATAGCACATTTGAACGGACGGGGCCCCGCCAAAAGTCCCTATCATTATGAATAAGAGATGAAGATAATGGACTTTTGAGTGCAGCTCACTTTTTCATAGTCGAGCAAATCAACAGGGATTGTGGCTTTGGTCGTCGGATCCGTCGCAAGAGTGAAGTCGAAGCCCCAGAGCAGGTTCATAGCAATGAGCATCTGTGAAAGATGTTTGAGTGCAATGAAAACGACCAAAGAAGGAGCCTTACAACGGAATTGTTCGCCAAATGCATACCTGGACAGATTCTCTATTGGTGGGTAAGCAGCAGAACAGCGACACAACGAAGAAACTTACTCTGCCGCTGCCGAATGGCAAAGTAGCTCGAAAGTCTGAAGCGTCAAAGCCAAGCTTGGTTCCGTGCTCCGTCAAGAGGTAGCGATCTGGGTTGAAGACCTCGGGCTCATCAAAGGCATCTATGAAGAAAATCAGGAAAGGAAAGCAAGTGGAAAACCGGCCAACCTGGATCATGATATATGCACCCTGGAAAACTAGGATGAATACAGAACAAAGCTGAAAGAAGAAGCCACGTACAAAGGTTGACAAAGATGATTGTTCCTTGTGGGATGACATACCCGCCATACTAAAAGAATTGAGACCGCGATATCTGGAAAACTGAGAAGGTCCTTACTTCTTCCACTGCCAAATTTGCATGAGGAACAGTTAAAGGAGCGACAGGTCTGAACCGATGCGTCTAACAGAGGTCATTGAGACCGTCAATGGTAGACAAAAGGATCAGCATACCTCTTTCACGATTGCCTGGATATAAGGTAATTTCTGAAAGTCCTCAAATGACGGTAGACGCTTGTCACCAATGACACGGTCAAGCTCTTCGTGAGCTTTCCTTTGCGCTTCCGGAAAAGCCACCATTGCCAGAATCAGCGACTGCAAAAACGACGACGTCGTGTCCGACGCGCCCTCAATCAGGACACCGCCAAGATAACTGGAATCTAGTCAGACCCTTGATGGAGATGCTAGAGAACATAAGTACCCCATGAGCTCGCGATCCAAGCCAAGAGCATCTTGTTTCTCGAGCACCTCTTCCATGTAAGATCCGTTGCCTTCACCTTTGCCGACCCGACTTTCACATTCATCAAGCAAACCAAAATAAAGAGCTCTCTGCAATGAGCGAACCTGTTTGCAGAGTCTCTTCCAAGATGCCCAGCGCTCGGGAATATAAGTGAGAAAAGGTAACAAGTCAACAGGAGGTTGTGCTCCAGGCTCCAAAACATGCTCCCAGAGATGTTGCATCTCGAAAAAAGCAGTGGCTTCTCTGGTTTCATATCGTGGTGACCTTTTTCCGTAAAGCACGGACATGATAACAGAATTAGAATATCGGCGAATGTGAGTATAGAATTTCTGGCGGAGCATCAATCAATTATGACGAACCAGACAGCGAGAATGACTGACCTCGGCATCTTTGACCAAGTCATACATGAGCTGAGTGGCTTCCGCTTTCTGAATAGGAAGATGTCGTTTTACAGCTTGGGGTGTCAGAATGGTATGAGCCGCTTTTCGTAGCGTCCGCCACACTTCCGCTTTTGTTTCGATGAGCCATTACTGGAGAGAAGGAGATGGAATATTGACGAACTGTATTGCGCTAGGCCGAGATTGAGACCACCAGTAATAACATGGACCATATGGTTGGGTGGACGATCTGCTGTCGAGGCACTCCTTTTGTCCATCAATTCCTTGACTGCTGCGACTGAGGAGAGAACAATCGCAGTCCCAGAACCAACTTTTAGCTGTAAAGCAGCATCAGCAAAACCAACCAATATCAGGCGAGGCCTACCGAGTATATAGGCCCATATTCTCTGGCCCAGTCTGTGAATCTGCAGACCGGCATGAATGGCGGCATCGAGGACAGCAACCGATAGATTACCTGTAATGGGCGAATTCGGTTGGGAAAATGTGCAGATTTCCGAGAATGGGAACCGTTGGTGGACCAGGTGGAAGACCCTTTTCGCGCTTGCCGATATTCAAGAGTTTTTTGGAGAGCCAGACCAAGATCAAGGCGAAGCCTAGGTGGTACGCTGAGAGAGCCATGGAAGAGGACAAGTCGAAGGCCGCCCAAATTATGGCATCATGTCGTATGTCCGGAGAGCTCACACACCCGAGGGTGGAGAATATGATTGAAGGGCGTGAAAATGCCTCATGGCCCTAGTCCGTCGGAAAGGATTAGGGCGAGAGCGGAAACTCGCAGCGAGCTTCTGGGGTTGCAGTATCCATACCTGACTTGGTCTCAGTATACGCGGGTGGACGATTTTCCTCGTCTTGTTGTGGTCGTTGCAGGTTACAACTTACAACAGAGGTGGACGTGACATGTCACTCATCAGGTGCGTGGGACAGTGACTCTTATCCGGATGAGGTTCCGGCCCGACTGACAGGGAAGTCAGGGCGGAAAGTTTCAATATTACGTTCCATCATTTTGGCCGGCCTGCTACTGACTTGGGCCGGCCACGCTGCTCCAGGCAGTCTAACCTTCGAGATTGTATCTATATCTGTCATTTCTCAGGACGCTGTCCGTTGATTAATTACTATCATCACCTCACAGGTTTGACAAGACCGGCCGTCGAGCATCTCACTTCTTCAAAAGTACCAATTTGGATTCATCACCGCTCGCAGTTCCAGAGCTCGTCGGATGTCATGTGAAAGGTGCCAAATGTTGGTCCGCAAGTCCTACCTTACTAACAAGATTTCAGACATGTACTTCAATGTCAATCCAGTTACCCCTCAATTCATTCTAAATCGGTTTCCAACATGTAGTTCTAACCCTCTGTCTTCATAATTGGTCCACAATGTTAAATTCATTTCCTTGCATTCATCCCTTTGTCTTGCATTTGTGGAAGGAATCAGTCTGTTTTCATGAAGAAACATAAAAGAGAAGATGGTAGTGCAACCCGAAGAACAGACCAGGAAGAAAGATCAATAATTGACAATTAATCAGGCCAATAATCGGCCAATAATTGGCTAGCATGAACGACCCTAATCATTCTTCTTGAGACCGAGATATGCCATATTGAGGATGGAAAGTTGTTCCAAGGCATTGATGACCTTGGATAGGTCTTTGTGGCTAAGGTATAGTCAATGGAGTGAAATCTCTACAATGCTAACAAAACCAGTGGGGTAGAGGCCAACGGGTTCCCCGTGGCAGATACGAGTCCCCCTTTTTTTCACTGGCAATGAAATAATATGAATCAACATCATCAAGTACTCCATTATATTTGAAATACACTGCTAAAAGAAATATTCTACTAGTTTTTTGTTACCTAAGTCAGTAGACCATCAAAAATTACCAGGAGTACACCTTGACTGTTTTATCTCTGACCAAGCATTTAAACACCCTTTCCTCAGGTTGGCAAGGTGCACTTCCACAGTATGGTAGCTCTCATTGGTATATTAATTCAATGAATAATTGTTCCATTCTAACAACATCATTTGAGCTATTTAGAGCAGATGCCAACCAGCAGAGACTGAGAAACAGCTGTTTGAACCAAACATACCCAAATTTCCCACGCAGTTTATGCCAGTCGCTCCGCAGTGATATCCTTCTTCTTCATGTCATCATATTTTGTCATCACTGAAAAATCACTGCGGAGCGAATGGGAAAGAGTCTGCACTATATCAACAAAATAAGATCACAATAGCTAGACAAAATGCATCTGCTTCTCCCCATTGACTCAATCTCCAAGAGACTGATCAACCAAGGATAGTGACAGCACAACCGGCATGTCAGTGGTTTTTTAGCGAAAGTTCAATCCAAAAAAAGAGGAAATAAGATTCAGTAGCCTACAAGAAAAACAATGGTCAGACGACAGCTCACGACCGTTGGATAAAGGACTCAGAGCCCAATTGAAAGTTGATTAAAAGGTCGGACGTGTTCCCTACTTTCAGCAGCATACAAAAGGCCAAGTGCATCTTATTGTCGAAGCTCGAAGCTTGTACCGGCTTGCTATATGGCACAATATGGCACACTTGTATAGAAAAACGAAATGCTGAACAATACAAATTAGACACTGAACAAAAATGGCACATAACCAATAATCAGAACGGCCTGAAAGTGTAGCACTTTGAGATCAGATGCATCATTGTTCTTTGTTGATGTCGGAGCACCTGATGCCGCAGGTTGGCCTTCTCCCACTGTCGCTGTTGGCCCTGCGACCTTTGTTGCAGTGGTAAAGTCTGGTAAAGTCAGGCCAGGAATTCCAGCGGCCGCACACGATTTGGCAAGGTCTAACGGTTTCAATCATTTCATTTCACTCGAAAAAGCCACTGTTATGACTTACTGATCAAGGCGGTCTTACCCTCTTGGTCAGTGGTTGCGTTAAGTGAAGCACCTGAACCTTCAGCTCTGACGGCACACTCAAAGCATGGCAGATAGGCATCAAAGTAGGTTTGGGTGCAAAAGCATGTGATGCTTCCGATGACGCAGCCCTGGTATTGTTTAATCTTCAAAGGGGGATACATGAGAAGAGGTAGAAGGCGTACCGATACATTGTTGACGGGCGTGCATGGGCCTGGGTCACAGAGTGTCGAGTTTGTTCCAGCAAGACCCTGTGCCAGCACAGGACCTTGGACCACCATCGAGAGGCCTAAGAATCCATCAGCAGAAAATGTTGTGTGATGGGGGAGCTCATACAAGTTATCAGAAGCATGGTGCGAGGCTTCATGTTGGAAAGGTAGATAGTTACAGCTAGTAAGTCTGGTTATGTATTTATACCTTCACTGACCTATATTTTTAGCCCTCGAGCTGCTAAATGCTAGCTGTCTCAATAGACATATGAAGTGCTAGTTGTTCCATCAGCGCTCTGAATCAGCTTTTGCTCCATAGTTTGAGGAGCTGCCCAAGGAGTTGGATTTAGACTTGTCAATTCCTACATGTCTGGGAAATCTTTAGCATAGGCCTCATCAATACCTGTCATTGGGAGCTGTTGACAGACCGCTATCTGCATTGTAAGAGATATTGGTGAGTCGTTAACTATCTTGGATGGGATTTGGTCCAGTCCAAGTAGGAAGCCAATAATCGGCGCCAGTCAGATCAGGTTGGAGACTTTGCCAAGGCTCTGACTAGGACTGGTCGGGCTAGGCGGTCCCAACAATGGGTGTAGGCTCATTTAAATGAGCCTGGGTTAAACCCTCCCGACCTCATTAAAATGGGTAAGGGTCTTTCCCTGCACTGCCACAGCATTGAAATGCGCCAGGCTTTTTCCCTGCATAGCCACAGGCCTCTGTACCTAATCCAGCCCCACTACTTACATTCAATATCAAGCAGCTTATAATATCAGGCCACTGAATATCCTTGTCCACTCCTGACAATTCAAATCCAGCTCTAGTTGAGCAATACTGAGTACACTTTGAGTTTCAGTTTGAGCTGTCATTTTAGGAAGGACTCATGGCTTAGTTGCTGCGCGTACAGACGGTACCGTGGTCGCCTGCTTGTCTCCCCCGCTTCAGCGTCCAGAGTTCGAATCGGGAGGGTTTTGTCTTCGCTAAGTTTTTTCTTCTGGCTCCAGCCGCGCTTTGGTTTATTCTTTGCTTCATGCATCTCGTTATTCTTTTGTCAAGCCTGCATGGAAACTTTCATTTTTGCCCCTACCCTTAGCAAATTGCATTCCAGCTTGGCCCATCTACCTGATTATTGACACCCGACTCAACATCCACCTGACAACTATTTCAACTCACAATTATTTCGACTCACAATCCACCTGACAATAAATTTGACCGATAATTATCTCTACAGGATATGCTGTCATGACATTATTGTTGCCAAGGATAGTCAAACATTGTTGTTTTGTGGTACCGAGATCATGGTGGTCATTGCCAATAGCAATGAAAATTCTATTTTAATTCCACGCTGTTATCTTGTCATCACGTGAGGTTATCGTTATCTATGGGCTTGTCATATTCCACAAAGTTGTGGCCTGTGCAGCCGCATCAGCTTCGATGAGGTCATGACTATGCACGATAATGTTCTCTGACCAGCCTGAATACATTCCAGGCACTTTGTATTTTTGACCCAAGAAACACCAAAGAGTGGTCCGAGTTCAATATATAGTGAGTCTCAGGATACGCAAGTCGCTAGACGGTTGCTCTAAAAATATGCCTGGCATGGCGGCCGGTGAGAAATCCCTCCCGGACCTTCATTGAAGATTCTGGAGGCTCCCAATCATCCACTTCAGGTTCCGCTCGCTCCCTATGAGACGAGAGTCTAGTCATCCAGCCTGGTCAAATTCATTTCTGAGCTTTTTAGGTGCCGGATCAGTCCAGAGATTGTCTGAAGATGTACCAACTATTCCATATATATCTTTGAATGTCTATAATCAGAAGAAATAGGAATGGAGCAGCCACTGCATTAGGTGGCGCAGGATGCTCCCTGCCCCATTGTGGTCAAACAACTGTGGAAATGGCTCCAAATCTGATAATTCTTATGGAGACACAGCTTGGAGTCAATTCAACTGATATCCCTTGGTATTGCCTTGGTTAAAGAGCCTGTTCGTGTGCCCAAGAAATTGGCTCCAGACACATGTGATGGTAGCTCATGCCGAAAGTGAAGCGACTGGAGAAGTCAGTTGAACCAAGCACAAGGGTACTTAACCCGAGGAACAGGTCCGGCTGATGAGCCTGAGACCGAGGTGCCTACGAGTAAACCAAGGAAAGGTGGCGCACCTTGGGGAGGCCAATATTGAACTTGATCTTCTTTGTATTTCTTGAGTGTCAGATTTGGTATCGTTGGTATTTAGATCTTGTGCTTCTTGTTATTGTTAATTTATGTTTCTTGTATAATTTATCACAGCGCTTGAGATGTGTCTCCAGGTGTAAAGACCCAGTACGCCAAGACTTGCAGAAAACTTTTGACAAATTTGTAAGGATGCGATTATGAGGTGCAACCCACTAGCCGCTGAAATTGTAAGGCGAATTGTGAGGTTGATGAGTCGAATTTTCAGGTGCCAGTGCTTTCAAGGCGGATGTGCCATGCAAGTGCTGGAAGGCAGGATTATCCAGAAATTGCCAAAGGATGGTGCCCTTGGAGTATCAAGTGTGCCAAGAATTGTTAGTATGGGTTCAATGTCCAGTAAGGAACTAGTTCCGTATGATCTGGCGGGATTCCGAAACAGGGCGTATCGGGACCCGATTTGGTTCCATATGATCATGATCTAGCGGGATTCTGAAACAGGGCATGTCGGGACCCGATTTTGTTGATTTCAATATTCAGCGGGAGACTAATTGTCAGGTGCATTATATTCATGATTTCCTGGCTATGAATTGATTCTAAGAAATACACCTGATAAACCTGAGGCAATCAGTGGCTATGCAGGAAAAAGCCCAGCACATTTCAATGCTGTGGCAGTGCTGGGAAAGACCCCTACTCATTTTAATGAGGTCGGGAGGGTTTAACCCAGGCTCATTTAAATGAGCCTACATGGACTCCTCGCGGTCCTGAAACTCAGTGGCTGTACGAGAGGACAGGGAGAACAGAGAATGATATGTGATGGAAGTATGTCAGTCCCAAGTGACTCGATAGCCGCATGCCTTAAACCCGTTGTCGCCATGATCAAGGAATAATGGCAAACCTTGTGGTGAATACATACTTGAGTGAAAGGTGATCTACCAGGCATCAGTGCATCGACAGATGAATCCCAAGATGCATATCACTGCACACAGCCCTACATTCAAAAGCCTTGAGGACATCAGAATGGGTATTGATGCCAGAGATAACCAATCCAGAGATTGAATTTGTAACCAGTGCGAATGGAAGAGAAACAAGTCCCAATTGATCAGCTGAAGATCAGTTATCTTTCGTTGTCAATCACAGATAAGGTTCAAGCGCCAAAAGCATACTAAAGTTAGTGGGGACTCTCAATTGCTTCTGACTGTTATCCGCAACCAATTGAGACTCACCACAAGGGTTTTTGGTCCATTGTAGTGGGTATTTCTTGGAAAAAATCGTGAAAAAAGAATTTGGAAAAGGAAAGAGGAAGAGACGACACCTCTAGACTTTAGCATGCCGATATCATTCTCAATTGTTTCTTATGTCATCTTCAGCTACCCAATGGCGGCGGCAAGGTCTCGGGAAGCAACCGGAGAACAGAAACTCGCTGAAACACGGATCACCACGAATTTCTTTGATCGCCATTTGTTTGCCGCTCATGTATGGCCATGTCCTACCACCTGACTACTGGGGTTGAGATATCCTGTCCGAGGCTATTCGGTCCAAGGTAATTTCCCGTCTCATTTCTCTTCCCAGGCTCATCCATCACATGTCCAGTCACGAGAAATATCCCAGCGCTGGTTCAGACAGTCGTGCAAAATACCCACCAGCGGGATAGAGGCCGTCAAGCGGCAGATACGAGTTCCCAGTGTTTTGAACGGACTCAGCTACTTTCTGGGAACTGCAAGAGAGCATCCAAATCCACACGTAGCCTCAGACCAGCCCGTCAGGAATTTCTTCCCAAAAAGGGAATCACTTCCTGACGGTCTGGGCTCCCACCAACGATCAAACGAGGTTTGGTAGGTGACAACATGTCACACAATGTCACACAATGTCACACAATGTCACAAACACGACTCACGGTAATTAAAAATAATGAATGAAACTGCCAAAGACTCGGTCAGATGGACGGCTCCATGAAAGCATCTACGCACTGAATTCATTCGTCTTCATACTGGCGCCAGGTCTGAATGTGTTCTTCATCGTGTAAAAGCTCGCTTGAAAGAATCAATACTGGCAGAGAGAAGCCCAAATAGGAAGGTATTCATGCCAGATTGCGCCAATCATAATCTTTACCATCTACCCCCCGAACCAGGCCTGCACACCATACCAACAGCATGACAGGATTATGTGATCGAGCAGCGCAAACCAGGACCCACGACTGAATGGACCTCAAGAGAAGCATTCTACAAAAAAAGAAACTTACATGCCCCAACCCGTGTGGTTCAAGACTGCCTATAGACACAGGTCAGCATCAATGATATTATACGGTGCAAGACAAACAAATGGAATATGCCATTTTCCTCCTCCCTGGCCATTTACAACCAGGGCAAGGGTGATACTGGTGGAACTATTAGACGCTGCAAGCAGCAAGATGTGGATCCACACACATTATTGTGCTAATCACATTTACTGGGGTGACAGATTAACATTATACTGCCATGAATATGGAATCACTAGCCAGCAATTGCTTGGCCAACCGTAAGTCCCACGGCCACTGTTTGATTAGGTATCAAGAACAAAATTTGAATGGCTTGCACTGAATTGCATACATGCTGTGGAAGCCCCAGACCACTCTGCAATATTGATTGCTGGATATTCAAGGACTTTCTATCAGGATACCTATAACAATTTTCCAATAGACTTGCCAGTGGAAAGCCAGAAGACCAGGAAGAATTTCCTGGTCCAAGTGCGCCGAGATGGAGGCAGCGGGAGAACATCTGTGTTTTGATATGGTGAAGCATCAGGCGATACCTGTTATGGACGATAATTGATCATATGAATCTTTGGGCATTGGAGGTTGAGCTCACTAATTGTGCTGACTGCCTTCATGATCAAGGGGAAGAAAGGGCCGCTGAGTTACCAATATGGTCATTGATCATTTGATCAGTGAGCTGACTTTCAACTCGGGCGGAAGGAAGGAAGGAAGTTACATCTCCGTGGGACGTTTTACCGGTGAGCTTGAGGATCTTGCGAATTACTAGATATGGTGGAGCGCCTCGAATGGCAATCCAACGAGAGCTACATATTGCAAGACTGGACCAGTAATTTGCACTGGATGAATCCGGTTCTTTCCTTCAACTACTTTACTTGAGACAATTTGAGATGGGAACATGCGACAACTTTGACTATGCGTGAATTGCCGAACCCAATTGAGTAAATCATCAAAACTCCGCCTTCACTCCGATGTGACCGGCATCCACGGGATCTCTTGCCGCGAACGTCAAGTTATCTGACGTCCTGCTTCTGGTCACTGTTATTTTTGGATCGAAGACTCCAATGGCGATTATGAGGTACTGCGGTCCGTTTAGGCCACTTTAACACACGGTGCTTGCTATTAATGTATCCCTTGATACAGCTGACTCAAAGCTGTTTCTGACAGCTCATATATAAGCCAGACTAGTATCTGCCACAGCGTACAACCTACTGTATCCATGAAATCCTGGTCATTTCCCCCAGATACCACAGAGATACCTGAAGGTGCATCACATACTCCTATTTGAATCTCAACAGTTTTTGTTGACTCTTTTTGCTGTAGATCAATATGCACCCATTGACATCATCGACATATCTGATTTCCATCTTGCAGATGAACCTCTCCCCTCGAATTCTGATCCAAGCAAGCAAGCGGACATTATAAACAGGGCTTTCAGAGCGCTACGCGAAGTCAGCTTCATGGCAATCAAGGGTCACGGTTTAAGCAGCGAGCATTTCCATCACCAGTTTGATCTCGGAAGGATGCTGCTGGAGGATGTTCACGAGGACGAGAAGCATAACCTTCATGCCAAGATTTCAGAGGGCGAATGGGCTGGTTACAAGGTCTGTTAGTTTCCGTGATAAACCATATAAGTTCAACTCTGCTGCACAGCCGACGGGGTACTATAAGCGTCCGGATGGCGGAGCTGACACAATTGAGGTCTTCCCTCTCTCAGTCCATCTGACGAGCTCTGACATTTTGATAGCACTTTGACACTTATCCTTTCACAATGCGAGTCTCTGGCCTTCCTGATGTGGCAAAGCCCATATATATCGGATTTGCGTTCATTTATCAAGGTGAGTCGACACTACAGAGTCAGCTGCAGCGATAACAAAAAGCTCGAAGTACAACCACTATCGTATTCTTCGGCGATTGCTTGCTATATCATCTCTCGGAATGGGACTCGCACAAGATGCGTATGTTGGGCTTTTATCATGCTAAGTATGGATTGACAGAGATATATTTTCAGCCTTTGGAATCTACACCACCGAGGTGGCACTTCAGATGATGGGGTGTTGGATTCTCCAGATGACAATGAAGTTGTGTGGAATCACACTAAGGATCATCTGCGATATGCCATGTATCGTGAGTGTACTGACATATATTCACCACTCTCATTTCATCAGTCCCAAGAAACACCTCTGGATTCCTGGACACACAGATCTGTACATTTCTGACAACTCTCAACTTGTTTCTCCAGCTGACGGCCCTGCAATAGTGGGTCACTAACATTTCTCTGTGCGTTACTTATTCCGAATCTACTGAGGCTGAACAATATTGAACAGTTCTTAGATTCTCAACCGATCGCCGGTCTGCAAGTATTGTCACCAGATGGAGTGTGGCGATATATTCGTCACTATCCCGAGCATATTATCGTCAACGTCGGAGACTCGCTCGAGTTTCTGACCGGTGGCCTTCTGAAAGCCGTCCCACACCGTGGTATGTCCAGCTCTTTGACCATGTTATTCAAAATTCAACTGCAAATATTAGTGATGGAACCTCCCAGTGACCAGCGCCAGTGCGTCAAAAATCGCTCTTTTATATATGAGTATAAAACCTGATTTTTATAATCCGATAAACCAGTCTTAACCGGCTCGGGGTTTTCTACTTTGTTCCCTTCCTCCCCGAGGTACCCCTCCAGCCGCTCGACAGTCTCATTGTTGCACATGCAGATAAATTCGAGGTCAAGGACCCATTTGAAGAATACCGTCGCCTGGGAGGGAAGCAGCTTAATTCAAATGGTGGGCATTCGTCTTGCATCTGTCCCTAATTTATGCTTTACTCATCAATCCCAGACTAGCTGGTGTTGCGATCGAAGCTTGTGGGGAGCAGAAGACCGAACCAATCTGGGCGAGAGCAGATTCCAGAGGACGTTCTTCATGATATCCACTTTCAGTACAATCCGTCTTTCCCTACTTGAATTTGTACTTGCAGTATTTGTATCCATATGTACAACTTGATACTCGAGCACATTTCCAGTGGTGTAGTTAGTACAGCATATATATTTGTATGAATCAAAAGAAAGAGACACCGAGCCAAAAATCTCCCATCAGCAGGAAGAAACGGATTTCATCTCCATTGGGCTCTTTAATAGTATGATACGCCTCTCCAGAGTAAGTACTCGATAACAACCGACCACGGCTTGAACGTTGGGTTGCAAATATCTTGGTAAGTGCTGTATGTGCATGGCCATCTTTTCCATGATCACCTCAAGGCTTCTTTAGCGTAACTGAAGACGTCCATTTCTGTTACTTGCCAAAGCTCTCAAAACTGATAGTCAGATGATTAACGAGCTCCCTGAAGGACCTCGGGCCGCATACCTAATCTGGTCTTGAATTCACCACCGGTTTCACTTTTGAACGCCGATGCCGATGAGAAAGTTAAGGGGGGTTAACGATGATCGCGTTTCCCAGCACAGCCCGTAAAATCAAGGTCTCATTGGAACCTCAAAAATATATAGTGTTTCGCGACCACGGACAGAACGTGCCGCTTTCGTATGTGGCGCTGACCGCGGAGGATAGACACCTCTTTGGTCAGATGTTCAGAGGGGTTTGGGGATGGCTCGGACTTCTGTCTGTGATCTGATAACCAGGAAAGAACTTGAAGGACTATGGTGTAATCAATGTGTTCTGTAGATTGCAAGGGATAGTAAAGGTAGTAACTTAATAATATAAGAAATGTCAATATAGTAGAAGGTATGCAGGAAACTGATGAACTAGAGTGCTACTTCCAGTTCTTTTATACTACCAGTGGCTGTACTAGTCACTGTGGTTAGAACAGGCACCCGTAGGCCGAATTCCCAGACAGCCATAGATAAATCAGAGAAGTTTTAAAAATATCCATAAATGCGCTGATGACGACCCGAAGATTTCGGACTTCGCGAGGCGCTGCACTGCGCCACCATCACGAGACTCATAATTTCGCCGCCAAGTTTGCACTCTGCCAAGTCGCAGCGCCAAGTTCGCAGCCTTTCAACTTTTGCCTTCATCACTCAAGGGCGCCGATGCTGAAGCCCAG
The DNA here is from genome assembly GCA_029320655.1 of Mycena floridula. Taxonomy (NCBI): domain Eukaryota; kingdom Fungi; phylum Basidiomycota; class Agaricomycetes; order Agaricales; family Mycenaceae; genus Mycena; species Mycena floridula. The sequence goes on from JARIHS010000010.1 coordinate 2,105,716, forward strand.
TAACCTCTCGTCAAAATGTCCAATTCTCCAGTGGCTGCTCCTGCTGTGTCTTTGTGGCGCAGTGATAGCAGCGCTGGCTCACCGAATTGCCCACATCGGTCAACGACCCGTAACCTCAACTATTCAGCTCTATCGTATGTTGTCATAATTGTGCCTCGGAGCTTAACACTCATTCCTCGTCTTTTGGGTTTTCTCATGTTCAGCTGGAACGTCACCGGTGTGGAATATTGGGCAACTAGGGGTTGTTAAAATGTCCATTGAGGACACCATCCGCTACCCCTTGAATTCCTCCGATGCCGATTCACAGTGGGAGTCCATGATTCCGACAAATGGTGGTATTATTTATATCGGTCCCGACAAGAAGCCTTATATGCTGTCAATTTTCCATCAGCTCAAATGCCTCGACATTGTCCGGCACTTCTATGTCGACATAGTAGACGACCGTGATGGAGGACTTGACGCTCTAGCTCGTCATTGTCTAAATTACCTGCGTCAAATGGTGTTGTGTCGCTCCGACTTACGATTGGAGTCGGTTCAGGATCCTGATGGACCGCACGCTGTTGACATGCACGGGGATCTCACTTGTTCTGACTGGAGAGAGCTGTACGCTCGGGTGGAAGAGAATGAGAAAATTATGCTCTGAGCAGTCTAGGCAATATAATACCAACAGACCTATGGAATGAATTGCTGCACAACATTCTGAGAATTCTGATGTCAATTCCAGTTCCTCCTGGACAACTAGTTGCATTGCGAACCAATTCTTTTTGCAGCCGCTTTGACTCGAGATGAATCCTAATCTCCTTTGGAATGAGTCCCAATATCTGGATCTTTGCATCTGTCAAGACTGACATAGACAGATCAGCGCCACAGCGATATGTGGACGAAGTACCTGCATCGGATTTCTCTTCAAATGGATTGATAAAGATATTTTCCGACGGGTTCGGCCTTGAACATCATTGCAACTAGTTAGATGCACATCCAATTTTGGCCCCCTTGTTTCTCTGTTTGATCTACATTGCACGACGATCAGCTGCATTGATTGTCCATTGCGGTTTGCTAGAATTCCGCGCCAATATCTTCGCCGCTACTCGAATATTTGGGGATATCCGGACGTATAAGTAGATACCCAAATCTCCGAGTCCCTTCAGAGTCAAACTCTTTCTCAGATATCAACCTCTACACTTGCCAATGAAGTTCTTCGCTGCTGTTCTTACCGCTCTTTCCATCGCCGTTGCCGTCAATGCTGCTGCGGTTGAAGTCCGCTGCGATGACCGCCGTGATATTGGTGAGTGCTCTGCATAGGATTCTGACTTGCCTGCTCACCATCTCGAAAGATTATGACGCTGGCGCAAATGCTGTTGGCACTGACTCCATTTGTTTCTGAACCTTGAGTCATCTGCAACAAAAGTGTATGTGTGCTCTACATTACCAAGTGGCTCCCTCAACTGACCTCGTTCACCAGTACTGCTGCTGCCTTGTCGATTGTTGCCAGAGAGTTGATATTCAATATCGATGTTGTTTTGAAATAAATGCCCTGTAAATTTTCGGCCTCATATCCGCGTGAATGTTCTCTAGTCAGCCAGAAATTTTGTCTGAGTTTGGTCAAATACATAGAACCATAGATCAATCTGAGATGTGTCTGCAGGACGAATAAGACCCAGGGATACATCAACGGAAGGTGGCTGTGAGAAGTTTATCCCATTGGAAGCACCAATGGATCCCTTGGATATCTGTACATGTAACTTGAAGGGCTTATAAGGGCTATTGCTTAAATGTCCGGTAGTTTCCGGGAGCCAGTCTCAAGTGAAGAAAATCAGAAAAACGAAGGTCAACTACCCAGGAAAAGTTTCAATGCGACGGAAAAGATAGTATAAGACGGACTGGGAGCGCCCGCGAACAATCCATTCCACAGCGTTATGTAACGGTGAAGTTGGTCATTGTCAAGATCACTTCAAGACCCGGGTTGATGGATTGTAAAGAGATACCGAAAGCGGATAATTGGAAAGCTCTCAACAAAACTTAGTACCGGATCAGCGCTCAGGCGATAGAATTAGGGAGATGAAGATTCAGTGGCCTGGGACCAGTGACTGGACATCAAGCTTATATTTCAGAGCTCAGCCATACCGCATGCACTGCGGCTGGTCTAGGTCTGTGTATCACAATACAAAGAAATAAAGGGCATATAGGGGGGCATAGCGACCTTGGCCGAGCAGACTTATAAGCTCGAATTTGATGCCATTTGCTCCGGCGAGAGTCAAGAGTCCAGTTCTATGTCCCCCCAGGAAAGCCTCTGCCATGGCTGCTTGGAATTACGCCACAATACAACGACATACACCCTTGTTTGAATGGTTGTGTGTACAGATGAATTGCAGCTTTCCAAGGCATCGGAACTTCATCAAGTTGTGAGGCCCTTGTCAAAGGCACTGCTTAGCGTTATCCTGCTGGCCTCTTCCACTCATTGCCGGTGGCGTTGATTGAGCGAATCCGAGTCTAATGAGCACTTGCTGCTGATCCCCGTTGAAGGTCTTTTGTGAGTAGGGAAGCAAGTAGATATCATTCTTTGTACACATGTACGCTACTCTCTTCATCCGCGATATAGCCTCACCATCAAAGGCATCTGGGTTCCCTTTGCTCGCTCTGCCAAGACGATCGGGCGTGGCAGAGAATTTACACTGGTCCGACCCATGGCCTCTGGTGGAAAGACATTCTCAAACTCAAAAGCTCTAACTAGACTGAAGAGTATCGCTTTCTGTCTGTGAATCCCGGTGAGCTGACAGGAACAAAACACCTGAGACGAACTTACTCCAGGATTGAGTATCGATATCCTAGGCAGCTGTGCGGGCCAGCGTAGAAGGTAAGGAGGTTCGCGTAGATGGATGGAATAGCGCGGACAGCCTCGGGCAGGTTGTTCCACCGCTCCGGCCTGTCATACAGCGTTAAGAGCACATCTAAGCAACTCTAAAACATCTGCTTACTTGAACTCATGAGCATCATCTCCCCAGAGTGACCTGTCGATATTCACGGCCCTGAGAGGGATATGTATCTTTTGCCCTTTCGGTATTCTGCCCAAATATGATTGAGTTTCGGCTACATAAGTCTTAGAACACTTACGGGATACTCTGATGGATTTTACCCATCTTGTCGACAAATGGCTCGCTCAAGGGAAGAATGTCGTCCGCTGACGCGACCCGCCCGATATACTCCGCTGGCGGGTAGAGCCGCATCGTTTCACGCACCACGTTCTCTAGATATCCAAGTCCGTTAAGTTCATCGTATGACGGAGATTCCGATCGGCATGATAAAAGTTCTGCGCGCAACTTGCGTTGAACTTGTTGATTCGTCGAGAGAGCCTGCAGCGCCCATGCCATCCCAGCGCTAGTGTCAGCAAACAGTAAGACGTAGTCACTACGGTCAACTAGGAGAATACAACCTTGTGTTTTCGTGCCCAGCGACTACAAAGTTTGGCACCTCTTTTCATGTGTGAGTTGAGACTCAAGGATGGGAAATGAAACGAAAAGCTCACGGGCAGCAATGTCCTTGTCAGAGAGTCGTTGGTCGACGGGTAGATCACTGTTCGCCATGATTAAGGTGGACAGTAGATCTTGATGGCCCTCGACGTTCCTCTTTCCCCCCGCAGCCTCGATATATGCTTTGCTTTGGGCCAGTAAGTCAAAACCAACGTCTGTCATCTTCTTTCGGGCGGCTGAAAAGACTTGGCTTTCAGGCAAAGGCTTGAATACTAAGATGAGGCCAAGTCCAATGACGCGCATAAGGCAAATTTACCAGTATTCGTAAGATTGGGAAAGTTGCCTGTGCGAACCGGACCAGAAAGTTGTTTTGCGCGCCTGGGGAATGTACCATTTGGGTCATTGCTTCCATGAACTCGGACTGCTGTCCGGTAGGCTCGAGGGAATGAAATTGATAATTGAATCCTGCAGGGAAATAGAATCATCATACGTTCATAAGTACGATCTACAGATAAGACTGACCTGCTTCCCCAATGCTATCCAGGGTCATCCTTCGAAGCCAAGACAAGACATCAATCTGCATGGCACCGTCCTGCTGTGAGATATTTGCAGCCCACAAATCTCGGAGCTTGATAAGAGTAGTTGGTAGCTGTGGTGATACGAGGAAATGGACACACACATGATCAGCATGACGGTTGAATATAGGGGTCAAAGTTTGGATGTTCTGCGGACTAAAAGCTGGGGTCTACAGTGCCTAAGCAACGGTACTTGTTTCAAGTTGAGCCCATTCGCTTACCATAAACTTTTTCTGATCCGAACGTATCAAAAAGACAGTAGTCAAAATCTGTGGAAGTACCTGCCTGGAGTTTATGCTCATCGCCTTCCGTTGCCAGAATACCTATGGTAGTGATGAGACAGGACGTAGATATATATATGTGTTACACCGTGCTTACCATTGCCGAAGAGTCGCCTAATGTTGTAGCGAGAGGCGGACGATTTCTGATACAAAGCCGGGTTATATGCGATATGAGTTAAGGCCTTTGGGTCAGACGTATGTAGCTCCCGAATGTTGAACATGCCCATGAACTTGAAATTGCGTCCAAACCTCTCGCGCCACTTGTCTGTCAGGCAATGATCACCCTGGAACCCTTCTTTAGACGCTGTGAGATCCCAAATTGAATACATACCACCATCTCATTGTAGTTGCCATTGAGCAAGCTGGGGTTCGTTGGTCCTGGGAGGTCACGGATTCGAAGCGGTGTTGTGATGTCCCGGTACACATAACGGGCCAGATGAAATAGCCCATAGCAGAGCAACAATGCGAGAAGGTGTGAAATCAGATCATCCATTACGGACTCAGTGCGGACTCTCACCTTGTGGTCTAACTATATAGATTGTCCGTGCGAAGATCTCAGGACCCCGATGTATTTGTTCGAATCACTCTTCGGTCCACTTTTGTCTCAATTGCTTACACGGCCCTATTATGGCGGGTTCTTCCTGATCATTATGATATCTAATACATAGTCACATAATACTTGGTATAGATTGTGCTACTAGGTTACATGGGGAAAGTTTGATTTCGTACCAGTTCCCACCGCCGCCAATTCTGAGCCATCTCATCATACATCACCGCCCAATTCGGACAAACATGCGTTGCCCCAACCCTCTCCTTCTCGAAATCTCGTGTCAAGACATCTGGCGGCTCAAGTGTCAAGTTGGGCGAACACAGGATGAACTGCCTCAGATAGTTCAAACAATGATGCACATGTAGTGACAGCTTGTGGTCAGTCTTCTTCGCAAGGTTAAAACGCAAGACATGTAAGCAATGCATCTCGTGAAACATCGCGATGGCAAATGCCCGATGTTCCGGCCCAAGCCTGGCATATCCAAAGCCAACTGCCGAGTTGGAGGCCCATTCTTCCAGAGCGTCAGGCCCATGAATTGAATAATGTCTGGACTCCTCTACGGTCATCATGACTGGAGGAAGAGTCCCAGCTGAAGGTACATAGAACTCGGGATAGTCGTTCCCAACATATGCTGAACATAATTTCAGTGCATGATTGGAGAAGATGAAAAGTACAACTTGCTGTAGCTTCTTCTCTGGACAGATTTTGTAGCCTGGATAGTGAGCCACAGATTTCCGACCACTAGCAGTATGGAGAGGGAGCTCAGAGCCGCAAGAGTGTAGACACGGGGGTACTTCATTACCGATTGATTTTGATTGGCTAAGAATTATATACTTCCCTGTGAGATTGTGCTCGGCGTCTACTAATTCTTGGAATTTTGTTCATTCCGCCTTTTTCTCAGTCTATATATCCCGAAGTGCCGGATCATCTCCATTCGGGAGAAGCCAGTACGTGACAGGCTGTGACAGGTACATGGTGTTTCGCTTCCGGAAGATGTTCTGATGCCCCTTGGGCCTGTGTGTTCCCCCAACAACCTGGAAGATTTGATAATCATATTTTAAATAACTGACAGTATCAATCTCGTCGTGCATGCCATGGCATCCTATACTCTGTTGCGCGAAGACAGTTTCCCAAAGGACGAAGATGAGCATGCTGCCGCCTCCATGGATTTCTGCGATTGCGAGGTCCGTCATAGTAAACTATATGGTATGTGAAAGTCGGGGATTCGAACGTTCAAGTCACAGTTCATCAGATCCTCACTGGGAGAAACGCGCAATGAAGTTCGCCGTCTATGTCTGTCTGGCATCCTTGGCATGCACATTCCTCAACATTTCCTTCCTTGTAACACGGGAATTGCTCGTGACGAATGACATCAAATATTCTCATATCACCCTGGAGGCTCCCAACTCCTACTACGGTCTCGAGAATGCAGTTATGGATCCCACTGCAGCACCACCAAGTCCTATAGTCAATCCACCATTTTTTGCTGGCCACATAAATAAATCCAACCCGTACACTGTCTATCGGGAGGATAATCGCCATTTTATGGACTTCGGCACAGTGTATCCCACAGACCGTAAGTTTATAGTGGAGCCCAGGGTCAGTGGACTTTCTAGCTAGTCCTCACTCTATCGATCTGATTCTTTCTAGGTGTCAACCATTGCTCAATTCCGGGTCCAGGACTTTGGCATGGAGAGATGCACTCTACGGCTCTCAACTGGGACGTCTAATACTCGTGATATTGGAACAGAGCTGACAGGGAGGATCGAGCTCTGGAAATTACACCAAAAAGGGAGGCTGGACCCTAATCTGCTATCTTGGAAGACACGACCTCAACGATCGCTCATGCTCGCCTCATGGGACGCGTCTTCTGCAAACCGGATGGAAACCGAAACGTTCCTTTGCGCAAGCAATTCCATTCTGACATTCGAACTCGCATGCGCACAAGAGCAAAACTGCCGACTTCAATTTAACCAACCCCGGGAAAAACCTCATTCAGGTGGGTTTAAAATTTAATTCCGTCTACGCATTCCGGTGTCTGAAATTTCCCAGCATTGTTGTTGATCCAATCTTCCTCTCTGTAGCTAGATGTGTCACTTTCGGGTATAATTATTTCATTCTGTACGAACTCTCAACGGGATCTTTCCGATGCTTCAAGTGAAAATCAGATTGATTTGTTGGAACCACCGATTTGAAGATGATACGATCAAACCGGCCGAAGCAGATAGTTACTCACCTCGCGCACCGGCACAATATCTCAGTGTATTGATCTACTGATCATTCCAGACTCCAGCTAAGTGCAGAATCCAGATCAGGTCTGCATCTGATGTTTGGTTATACTACTTAGGCCCTCACGTTTCCCCGGTTGATATACATCACACGATCTTTAGCAGGACTGATTGGCATTTAAACTGAAGAACTCACTTCACTTCATTTTACATCAACTTCGAACAATGTGGCATCTGCCGGTGCCAATGCTTCCGCAGTCTGGTGCATCTTTCAATTATGACAGATGCGACAGAGAAGCTCATAGGCCCCGTTATTTTGCTGACTGTTCTTGGCTTAATCATCTCCCGCCGCTGCTTCAGCTGACCATCTCGAAGAATGATGATCATGGAGCATTCTCTCTACAAGAGAATCTAGTGTCATCAACCACTATCTAGTCAGATCATAGTCAATTTCAATGTATCCCAGTTGATGGTACAATGGATGAGTGTGACATATGACAGTATCCTCACTCTCTGGCAAATTGTGGCGCAGTCTTACAGGATGGAGTAGAGTCGCCATACTCATCATAGTTTGTGTTATAAGAAGTGAGTTCGATATAGATCGGAACAATACAGCTTCCTGAGAATACAATGAAGGCCGTCCTTACTTCCTTTGACGTTATCAATGCGGGAGATGCTGATCTCGTAAAGACGATACAGATACTGCATCAACGTGGGAGATGCAGCTGTTGTACAGATAAGGCTAGATAAGGGCGGCCTAGATCCGCAAAATTCTTTCGTTGCCGCAGGCTCGGCTGCTGTACTCAATTGGATATTATTTATTCATTTATTTTATTTCATCACAAAATTTGACGTCGGACAAGGTTTTCCGAAAAAGGGCTTAACACGCGGTGCGCTGTGGCGCCCTGCCGTGACTCAACTCCATTCCATCACTTACTTCACTCTTACTTCTCACCCTCCGGTCGATGTTGAATTACCGGTGGCAGAATGGATACGTACAAAGAAGTCATCTGAACACTTCTGAACACCATGTGATGGATCAATCATAATGCGAGAGATGCTTCGAATCGCGAAGTTCGCGAGGCAGTGACTCACGTGCTCGCACTGCATTTAGTCCTCGCCATATATACTGCCAACGCTCTCGACCGCCACCGACGACGATGGCAGCTTCCAATCCTTTCTACAGGTAGGCACGATTCATTCGCTTGTCTTATAGTGCTGATGTTCACAGAGAACCCGACTTTGACACTTTGCAATTACATGCTGGGCAAGGGCCGGACCCCGCGACAAATGCTCGGGCGGTCCCAATCTACCAGTCAACAAGCTTTGTACTCAACAGTGTAGAGGTAATCCATTTTCCATCGGATTTGGTCTGTGTACTGAGCGCCCATTAAAGCACGCGCAAAAGATCTGTGGTCTACAGGAGGAGGGCAATTTCTATTCTCGTGTCGCTAATCCTACTGTGGTTGGTCTCGTCTCATTTCAGTTCATGGTCGCTCCTAACTTGATTCACACCAGGACGTGTTCGAAAAGCGGATGGCTGCACTCGAGGGTGGTATGGCCGCAGTTGCCACTGCATCCGGTCAGGCCGCGACGGTATTGACTATCAGCTCCCTTGCCGCTTCGGGAGACAACATAGTCGCAGGGTGAGTGTAATACCCAGCCCAGGCTGCATTCTTTGAATTAATTGAATTCGATACAAGGGCACGATTGTATGGCGGGGTAAGGACTCTTCATCTTGATTCGACGATCTACGCTGACACATTATTCTCTCTCGTAGACATACACCCAGCTCAAAGGTTTGCAGAAGTTTCGATCAATAGCCCGGGATCTCATTGAGCTTTCAGTGACTTTCAAGCGGTACGGAATCGATACCCATTTCGTTACCGGCACAGACCCCGCAGAATACGCCGCCGCTATCAACGAGAAGACCAAGGCCATCTACGTTGAGAGTATCTCCAATTCAGACACAGTCCTAGCCGACATCGCTGGTCTTTCCAAAGTAAGCATTTTGTAAGAGATACTTGATGCGGGTACCAAACAATCTGATAGGTTGCGCATGAACATGGCATTCCCCTGGTTGTCGATAACACTCTCGGGATGGGAGGTTTGGATTTGGCTACTTGAATGAATTAGTGCCTCATACTACCCAGGATACATGATTAAACCCATATCCCTTGGTGCAGATATTGTCGGTGCGTGAACCTCTATTCCTGCCGTCAAGTAACTCACCGGGTTTCAGTTCACAGCGCCACGAAATGGATAGGCGGTCATGGAACAACGCTAGCGGGTGTCATCATCGATTCAGGTATACTTTCAACTCGGTCATAGCTCTCCTGTACTCACCATATTGATTCCAGGCAGATTTGATTGGAGGAGCTCAGACAAATTCCCAATGATCACCGGTCCCTCAGTCGCGTATGGGGGCGCGAAACTGGCAGAAATATTCTTCCCGGTTGGCTTTGCGCTTCAAGTCAGACTCGAAGTAAGTTGAAACTGTCGTCTTTACACTTTCTAACCAGTCAAAAAGAGCCTTCGCGATCTTGGCCCGTGCTTAAGTGCAACATCTGCTTTCATGATTCTCCAGGGCGTCGAAACTCTGAGCTTGCGTGCACAGCGCCACTGCGAGAATGCGCTCGCTCTCGCCAAGTGCGCTTTCTACATTCTCATTGACCGCCATGCGGTTCTGATCGTTTCGCTAGATTTTTGGAGAAACACCCGCGAATCATTTCTGTTTCGTACCTTGGACTCCCCAGCCATCCTTCTCATCAATTGGCGCTAGAGACACTGCGTCCCGACGCCTTTGGTGGAATGCTGACCTTCCGGGTCCAGGGCGGATTCGAAAAAGTGAAAAAGGTCATCGATAACCTCAAGCTGGCATCGCACCTTGCAAATCTTGGTATGCAGCATCCTGCCTTTATTCTACCGAGGTACTAAAGTTTGTTCAGGCGACGCGAAGACCCTGGTCATTGCGCCATATGTCACAATCCAGTCGCAGCTTTCTCCAGAGGAGCGCGTGTCAGGTGGTGTCACTGACGACACGATCCGAGTGAGTCTTTGCGATCTTCAGGGCAGAGCTTTGTATTCACTCAAGCCAGTACTCGGTTGGAATCGAAAGTGCGGCGGATATTATCGCAGATCTCGAAGGGGCGTTGAAAGCTGCGTACGACGACTGACAATTGTACTCTGTACTGTACTATTTCGACCGTAGGTTCAGTAACGGGTAACATCCGGCCATGAAATGAACCTAACTGGGCTGTGTAACGGTAACGGTCGGGTCGTGAACTTGTTACATTTTGGTCCACTAGGAGTGTAAAAAACGCATTTTTCGCGACACTGCGCTAATTCTGAGTGTTTCTGTATAAATGCTTGAAATCGCAAAGAGAGCGGAGCAAGACATTTTTGCCAGGCAATAACTGCGATTCTATGCCAATGGAAATGGAATAGACGAGCCTTGCAGCTTGCCGCTCTGAGTTGCTTAATTTGGCCGTTTTTTCGGCCATGACAATGGTGGGAGAAGCAAAAAAAATCGCCGCCAGCGCAATGTCCATATTGGGAATGAACCCCGAACCTACCGGTAACGGGTAACCTCGGCTGATGAACCTATTGGCCCGTGAACTTGGCCTGTAACGTGTAACATGGTGTGAACCTACGGCCGAAATAGTACAGTAATCCAAATTTGAATGAAGAAGAAAACAACCCGCTGTTTGACTCTGAAAGGAGCCAGAACGAAACGCTACATCATGATAGAGTACCGACTGCGGGAACTAGAATCAGTCGCTCATCTTGAGTGATCCCTGGGAAGTGATTCTGATTCAATCACTCCTTTGAAACATGTTGTCCCACATATAATTGCAATATGACATGTCCTTATGATGATCTCACCGAACTTCAATCACTTACTCGCTATCAAGAAGGACAGTAGAATCGGCAGATCAGAACCGATCACTAACTCATACATCTCCCGATCGCCACAACGAAATCTGACTTCTTCTAGAGTCATATGAAGAGGATGAACTGCATATGTTTCGCTCTGGTCGTTCAATGGGACATGCATTGATACTTGGAACCAGGGTTATAAGCGCTTGCGTCCATCTTTGATGGACGAGTTCAAACTCAAATCAACCGTCGCGGAGGCTCTATGCATGCCCTTGGTCCGGACATCAGCATTTTACCGACTTTCATTCCCTTTGAACTGCTATCCAAGTATGTTCGAAGCCGGTGGCTCTTGACTCGTGGGTCCGGCTCGAGTCTTGAGTCTTTCTGGACTAGATCGGATGCCGCCGCGGTACTTCTCTTCTCTTCGGTCTACTTCCGTATTACAAAGGGTATGAGTAGAGAACCCAGAAAATCAACATTAATTTAAAGCTAAACACCAGGTTCAGGCCAGAATAATAGATAAGGAATCCAACTCCAAGGGGAAAAGATAAACTGTTCGACCAGCATCTACACCATTCTAGGCCATATCACTGTCGCGGTCACTCTTGACGGAGATCTCGTTGGTAATGAGGGCCTGAAATAGGTGGTTAACCGCGAGTTCTGGGGACCTTCTGTGGCTTACATTGATGGGGGGTGCGAACCTCATTGGGGTAGCCGTGTCAATGGCGTAGTTCTTCCCCAGATAGCCATCACCCTGGTGAGTCGATCCACTGTTCCCACTGTTGAGGAAATTGCTGCTGAAGGATGCAACATGAGTGTTGAGGTGCTTGTCGCGTAGATATGAGCGAGAGTTGAGGCTAGATGGGACATTAGAAAGCGGAAAGATATACGTTATCAGGCATACATTGCAACTGTCATTTGTTCAGTTAAAAGATACCAAACATTATTGCACAACTTACAGAATGTGTTGACATATAATTTCGAAAGAATCAAGTGTGGCGCAAGCCAGTACTGAGGGTTCTGGAATGCGTAGAACATGACAAAGGTGAACACCTGAATGAGCATGACCGCGGCACCACGTTCCATGAAAATCGTGGTGAGAGCGTCCAGCAGATTCTCCGTCCTGCAGCAGGCAAAGTGGCGTTAGCGGAGGGTTCTTGACTGACAATGAATTCAAAATACATACGAAGCAATACCGGTCTTGGCAAAACTGAGATAACGGCACATCATGATTGTGGCGATGATATCACAGACAGCATTAGCACCTTTGGCCCCGCCAAACACAACCTGGAAAACCGGTAAACACCAACAATCAGGTGGTAGAGCTAGAGTACCTGGAAATGCAGATTATAATGCGGGGTCGTGGGGTCCAACACCATGATAGAGGCACAGGCTAGTTCCATGTGAGTATACCTCATTAGTCTGGACATTGCAAGGCTTGCTCACCCAGACCGAAACCTAGAGGTGCCGAAGAGATCATATTAGAACAAAGAGTCGCAGAAGAGAACAGAAGACTCCGAACCTAAGCCGATGATGGCCAAGCCCCCCTAAGGATGAACCAAGGATCAATGATGACCAGAATGACCAACCAAAACAGGAACATACGATGGTATAAAGAATGACATTTGCGATGATACCAGCAGGTTTGACTGGGAAAACATAGGTGAGGATTCGGATGCAAATGGAAGGAAGCGACTTGCCGTTGTAGATTTGGGTTATGAAATAAATTTGGGCCCTGCAGTTGCGTGTGGGTCAAAAGTGGATCTCGTCAGATGTGAGTAGGCTTACAAGAATGCAATCAAGGCAGAGAGAACACATTCCGCGCCAATAGCCCTGAGAAGAAGCCAACATCAGTCGCCTCCACGAACCAGCCAACGATTGACTTACGGAGGGACACCGATAAATTGCGCCGTGCTACCGAAGTCCACGATCTATCGCAAATTCTGGGTCAGACTCTTTTCATGCAAAGGCGTACATACCAGATCGGTCCAGAACACGGCGAGAACCAGACATGTAGAAGCGATGTCAAATAGCCTGGGTAATCGAGTAAGTGCGAGGCCAAATTGCCGCAAATCGAACACACATCATGGCGAAAGCCTGAAATAATTGTCAGTTATCTTGCTGTATGATGAGAGGGCCCACTTACACTGAATTTTACAATGGCCTTGTCCTTGGAAGCTGTTCTGCAGTATGTCCAGGCCTGGATCAGAGTCATCCCAAAGCCACTGTGACGAACCCTGAGATCAGATTGTCAAGACTCAACAAGCTCCTGGGACTCACATCAAGTTCAGAACAGTTCCCCAGAAAACGGGGCCGAACGGCTTGGAGAGGTTCAAGGCATCGCGGGATACAACGGTGGATATCATAATTACGAGGGGAGGACGCTCGATATGCCGCAGCTTTGCCAAATCATCGGTCAGCTTTTATAAGAGTTGATGTTTTGATCCCATCTGATATGTCTTGCATGCCGCCACTATTCCTTTTTTGCTGAACCTCGACTCCTACAGGCTGAGCGCCTCAAATTACCAGGGGAAAAAGCGGTTCAAACATGGTGAACAGTTTCGATATGAGAGACAAGGAGCGCCATCCCTTCGCTCCGGCTGGGCGTGATGAGTCAGATGATGCGCTGAGCGCTGAGAGAAAATACAATGAGCATCCTAGTGATCCCGGTGTTGCATAGATAAGACTCAGGTCGCCGTGACTCGATTTGGAGCCCCGCGCAACCGTCACCTGTGGGAGCGCATCACCATGGCTGAGTTCCCACGTAGCCACGGATAAATCAGAGAAGTTTTGAAACACTATCAATAAATGTAGAAGATGCAGATGTATGATGATGATGATGAAATCATTGTTAAAGTGTTGTTTACCTATTGGAAGTTGATATGTAATACTAATAGAGCCGGATTCTAAAAATGCAGATGTAGATGATGACGACCGAAGACTTCGGACTTCGCGAGGCGGTGCACTGCGCCACCATCACGGGACTCATAATTTCGCCGCCAAGTTTGCACGCTGCCAAGTCGCAGCGCCAAGTTCGCAGCCTTTCACTTTTGCCTTCATCACTCAAGGGCGCCGATGCTGAAGCCCAGTAACCTCTCGTCAAAATATCCAATTTTCCGGCTGCTCCTGCTGTGTCTTTGTGGCGCAGTGATAGCAGCAATTGCTCACCGAATTGCCTACATCGGTCAACGACCCGTAACTTCAACTATTCAGCTCTATCGTATGTTGCCATGATTGTGCCTCGGAGCTTAACACTCATTCCTTGTCTTTTTGGTTTTCTCATGTTCAGCTGGAACGTCACCGGTATGGAATATTGGGCACTTAGGGGTTGTTAAAATGTCCATTGAGGACACCATCCGCTACCCCTTGAATTCCTCCGATGCCGATTCACAGTGGGAGTCCATGATCCCGACAAACGGTGGTATTGTTCACATCGGTCCTGACAAAAAGCCTTATATGCTCTCAATTTTTCATCAGCTCAAGTGTCTCGACATTCTCCGGCACTTCTATGTTGACACAGTAGACGACCGTGATGGAGAACTTGACGCTCTAGCTCGCCATTGTCTGAATTACCTTCGTCAAATGGTGTTGTGTCGCTCCGACTTACGATTGGAGTCGGTTCAGGATCCTGATGGACCGCACGCTGTTGACATGCACGGGGATCTCACTTGTTCTGACTGGAGGGAGCTGTACGCTCGGGTGGAAGAGAATGAGAAATTTATGCTCTAAGCAGTCTAGACACTATAATACCAACAGTTCTGTGGAATGAATGCTGTACAACATTCTGAGAATTCTGATGTCAAATCCACTTCCTTCTGGACTACTGCCGGCGGAGGTTGTCACGACCCAATTCTTTCCGTAGCCGATTTGGCTCGAGATGAATTTTAATCTCACTTGGAATGATGCCCAATATCTGGATCCGAGTTTTTGCATCTGTCAAGATTGAAATGGACAGAACACTCAGTCAGGGTCCATCTTTTCCAGACCCGAGTACCTGCATCGGGTGTCTCTTCAAGCGGATTGATGTTTGCCGATGGATCCGGCTTTGAACATCGTTGCAATTAGTTAGGCGCACATCCAACTTGGGGCCTTGTTTCTCTGTCGAAAGAAAAATCTATATTGCATGATGATCAGCTGCCTTGATTGTCCCGATTGCAGTCTCCAAAACTCCGCGCCAACATCTTATCTGCTGCGCGAACATTTGAGGATATCCGGAGGTATAAGTAGACACCCAAATCTTCGAGTCCCTTCAGAGTCAAACTCTTCCTCAGATATCAAACTCAGATATCAAACTCTACACTTGCCAATGAAGTTCTTCGCTGCTGTTCTCGCCGCTCTTTCCATCGCCGTCGCTGTCAATGCTGCTGCAGTCGAAGTCCGCTGCGATGCCCGCCGTAATATTGGTGAGTATCCTACAGGATTCTGACTTGCCTGCTTACCGTCTCGAAAGATGTTGACGCTGGCGCAAATGCTGTTGGCGCTG
The DNA here is from genome assembly GCA_029320655.1 of Mycena floridula. Lineage (NCBI taxonomy): Eukaryota > Fungi > Basidiomycota > Agaricomycetes > Agaricales > Mycenaceae > Mycena > Mycena floridula. Next base: position 2,121,179 of record JARIHS010000010.1, read on the forward strand.
GGGCCCGTTGCTTCTGAAGCTTGAGTCATCTGAAATGAAAGTGTGTACGTGCTTTATATTACCAACTGGCTCCCTCGACCGACCTGGTTTGTCAGTACTGCCTCTGGCTTGCCAATTGTTGCCAGAGAGTTGATGTTCAATAGCATTGTTGTTTTGAAATAAATGCCGTGTAGATTTTTAGCTTCATCTGCGTGAATGTTCTCTAGTCAGCCAGAAGCTCTGTCTGAGTTTGGTCAAGTACATAGAACCATGGATCAATCTGCGATGTGTCTGCAGAGTGAATGAGACCCAGGGATACAGCACTGGAAGGTGCTGTGAGAAATTTATCCCATTGGAGGCACTGATGATCCACGGATTCCTTGGATATTTTGTACATGCAAGGGCCTATACTATCACTCAAATATTCGGTGTTCCAGGAGCCAGTCTCAAGTGGAGAAAATCAGAAAAACGAAGTTCAACTACCTAGGGAAAGTTTCGATCCGACGGGAAAAATAGTAAAAGACCGACCCGAAGCGCCAGCGAACAACCCATTTCTCAGCCGTATGTAACATGTGGTAAGGGCTGCAAAAACATTTGTATGAAAATTGGTCAAGATCATCACGGTTGAATGGATCCTAAAGCGGTACTGTACCGAAAGCGGATAAGGAAAGTTCTCACCAAGATTGAATACCGGATCAGCGCTCAGGCATCAGAATACTGTCAGAATTCGGGAGATGATCAATAGGACCCCGAAAAACCCAGGGGAGGGAATCCTGGTCCGGATACAAAAGGAGGAAAGTTTTGAATATCAACGGGTCCAAAACGGATAAAAAAACGGTCTTTTTGGGCCAAATGTTAGGGGTGCAGAGTCCGGATAAAATTTGGCCTTTTAAAGGGTATGGGTCCGGATAGACAAGACCACAGGAGACAATACGTTCAATATTGGTCCAGTGGTTCTGTCCTTGCACTTGCTGCATTTAACTTTTATTTTGATATTGTTTTGACCGAGTGAGTTCGAACCTGGCCACGGTCTTTATTCCGCGCTCTCCGGCGCAAGAAGCAGTACATTCCAATCAATCAAGACCTTTCGCGGCTGCAAAGCGCGAGGGATGGCCAAAAACCCTGAAAAAAATACAGAATGATTCAAATTGAACTGTCAAAAAATTAGTATAATGTAGCAGAAATCAGTATTTTGTCCCGATTTGGGCATGGGTCCTTGGTCCGGATAGGGGTTTTCCGGGGTCCTTGATTAATTCAGTAGCAGCGTGGGACCGGTGACTATCAAGATGAGATCATATTTCAGAGCTCAACCATACAGTTGCACTGCGTTCCGTAGACACCTGTACCAACCCGTAACCTTAGACAGACCTAGACAAACAGCTTCGTCTAGGTCTGTGAATCGCAATACAAAAAATGAAAGCGTAGCGGCCTGTAAAGTCGGCGAGGCCGGCTACGTGACACAAACTAACTGTATTACTATCTATCTATCATTGATTTCGGGATTATTTCGGCCGGCCCAGGCAACCCTGTGACAGATTACGACTACGGACAACAGGGAGACCAGATAAGTCAATGTTATCTTGTAGACCCGAGTTGGTACAGGTCCCACGCAGTGATGGTACGTATCAGAAAGAACTTCCGCCGCGCTGCTTCTCCCGCTGGTTGCATCTGCTGTGATTGCCTGGGATGTTCTCTCATAATCATCCAACAGCATTGTGAATGATCGCAGTGCCTCTCAGCGCCTCATGCCTTCTTGCGCCCAGGACAGATCCTTTGGCCCAACCTCGACCTGCAGAGACCTTGACTTTACTCTGTACTTTGAGCAAACGTACGTGTTGTAGCGTTGATTGGAATGTTGACGCGTACCGGACCTTCAGGATACTCTCATTTGGCCCGGATGTACTCTTCGTGGTCCTTGCAGTATTTCGCCTGGTCCTTTTGAAATTGCAGCCACGTCATGTTAAGAGTTCAACACTGGGATATGCGCTCTTGGCGCTCAAGGGATCTGCTGCCCTGGTCATTTTGGCAAGCACAATTACCAGCCTCGCATACTCGAGTCATCGACAGATTTTTTCTGCCTCCCTCGACCTGGCAGCACCCATTGTACAGATTCTGTCTGCAGTGAGTGCCATACTTTATACATGTTATGTATGACTCGAAACTTATCGCAATCCAAAGACCCTCCTGACTTTACTTGTCCTCATTGAGCACTTTCAATCGGTATCACCCAGTACGCTCATCATTACGTACGCTTTCATCAAGGGCGTCTTCAATGCTGCTATCATGCGCTCATCCATCCAAATTGGGGACCCAATTCCCACGACTGCGATATTGGCGCTTATTACAGCGGCATATATCTTTCTTTCTTTCCTCGAGCTCGTCGGAAAGCCCCGTGTCCTTGTTAACAAGGTAACTGATCGTCTCTCTGAAATCCCACCTTCTCCTCACGGGCTCCATAGAATGTGCCCAAAGTATCGTCGTCCAGTTTCCTCTCCCGGTCCTTTTGCTTGTGGCTATATCCTCTGCTGTGGACCGGCCGCAAGAAAACTCTCACAATTGCTGACTGTGGTTCAATACCAATCGAGATGGGAGCAGTCGCCAGTACGGAGCCGCTGCGGAATGCATTACTCACTATGTCGTATGTCATATTATCTTCCATTCCTTCACCGAAACTCAATGGGTGATAGGAAGCAAAATCATTACCTTGTTTATGCTTCACTCAGAGCATTCCCGCTGATGTTTCTCTCCCCCATATTCCCCCGTATTTTGCTGCTTCTAGCAGCATTTATGCAACCGCTGCTTGCACTGCGAATGATCACCTACATTTCGGACAGCAACCAGTCGTCTGAACGGGGATGGGCTCTAGTCGGAGGCTTTGTATGTACATATGCCCTCATTTTTCTGATGACCTCGATGTATTGGGAAAAGGTACCTGATTTTCTATACTGAGCGACGATCATGCTTGATGATTTCCAGGTCTTTGATTGTGCCGTTCGCTATCGTGGCGCATTGGTTGGGAATATCTACAGCAAGACTCTGCGACTCTCATCTGCCTCAGGACGCGAAGTTGGTGGGGGCGTCGCCAGCACATATATGTAGGTTTCAGACCTTGTCGCGTGAGTCCTCTGACCTCCTTATAAGGTCCGTCGATGTGGAGCGCGTATCTCAGGGTCTAGAGACCTTTCATGAGTTTTGGGCAGCTATTGTATCCATCAGCTTGGGTGTTGCGCTTCTGTATTCCCAGGTAAGCTTTTGCCTACCCAGTTACAACTTTCGCGTTCATTAACCTCGGTTCAGACCACTTGGCCGGCATTCTTTCCCCTCGTAATTACAATCTTCATGATCATAGCTGCAGGATATATTAGCAAAGGAGTTGGAGCCGCTCACCGCGCTTGGCTGGGGTCTACCGACAAACGGGTTAAGTTTCTGGCTTCCATCATCAACAATGCTCTTCCCATGAAGCTGTCCCAATATGAGGACGTCTTTGCCAGGCGAGCGGCAGACTTGCGAGCACAGGAGATGAAAGGCGCTCGTGCGTTTTAGTGAGTCTCCGATAAGGTCATGATACATTCCCTCATCATTCATTTGAATAGCTATAACATTACTGTGACCGGGACTCTGGCTTCCACTGCATGGGCGGCATGTACGCTATCCGTGCTTGGCCCATATGCGGCGCTAGTTGCCCATGGTCATGGCCTGGGAGCCCTTGATCCCCAGCGGATTTTCACAGTCGTCGCCACAGTCAATCTTATGTCTCCGCCACTCACGATACTCTCAAGTACCATGCCTCAGCTCCGGGCGGCGTACGCATCACTGAAACGAATCGAAAGATATCTCTTACTGGAAGAACGTCAAAATGTGGATGTTCACCGTGCTGAAAATGCGTCGGACCGCAACAGTTCCAATTCAGAAAAAAATGATCACGAGCCTTCGGCAGACATAAATTTGGAAAGAGCTTCATTCTCTTGGGCAGCGGATAAGCCTGCGTATCTCGGACCTCTTTCTGTCGTTCTGAATCCGGGCCATCTTCATGTATGTACCGGACCTGTTGCATCAGTGCGTAACCCGATGTCTCAGACATCTGCCATATTTCTAACTGTGTACAGGGAAAGACACTGTTTCTTCTCTCGATCCTCGGCGAGACTGTACGTACCGCAGGGACATTTACGTCCTCGGGGACCTCCATCGCATACGCCGCCCAAGATCCACTGATCATTTCCGGCACTATCCGAGAAAACATACTTTTTGGACAAGAGTTTTCCGAGTTGTGGTACCAAACTGTAATCGAGGCATGCGCTCTAACATCCGACATTAATCATATGAAGTCGAAGGACGGTACCTTCATTGGAGAGAAAGGTGCAACTCTCAGTGGTGGACAGCGACAGCGGATTGTGAGTCACACTTGATGCATACTCCCTCCTGCCAACTCACTAGATTACTAGTCACTGGCGCGCGCGCTATATTCCAAGGCTCCTTGGACTCTTCTCGACGATACGTTCAGTTCTTTGGATGCCGAAACTGAGACACATAGTTCGTACTACGAATGCCGTATCAATGACACTTCCCGTGCTGATGACATTACAGTATTTGAGTCCCTTTTCGGACCTAATGGACTACTGCGAAACAAGGGTGTCATTCTGGTTACCCATAATGGTTATTCTCTACCTCGAGACTCAACGATGTGCTTACAACTCACTAGTTAAGCACTTGAATCGTGCGGATAGTGTCCTGATCCTCGACGCCGGTGCTATGCAATATCAGGGGACACTCGACCAGGTTATCGCTGCCGGATATCAATTTTTACGCCACACGGATGCTGAGAATGGTAGTGCCTCGAAATCTACGACTCACAGGAAACCAGAGGTTATTCTCCAGACCAAAGAACATGTGGCCCAAACAGAACGTGCTGAAGCTCCCATTCCTAAATCCTCATTGGGCTATACACCATATTTGTTTTACTTCAGGATGGCTGGATGGCTGCGGTGCTTTATAGTCCTCGTGCGAATGACTCCTTTTGTCTTGTGAACTTTGAATGATTCCCTTTATCCAGGCTTTGTTTATGCTTACAGGATTTGTGCGCCTTGGATTGCAGGTAAGTAGAACTCATACCTGGAACTGTCTAGACACTTTAACACCCCTCTCACAGATCTACTTGCAGCAGTGGTCCGAAAGTGATGGTCGTCACCCTGGGACTTGGGTGGGCGGATACGCTGCACTCACAGTTGGAAATTGCTTAATCATGTATTCGACCTGGTTTTCTGAAACGCGGCCCAAATTGACTTGGTTTCGTAGCGCCGTCGGCATGTGGGCATACAGTGAAGTGATCACAGGGTGCGTATGTATAGGAATTCTCGATCTGGATACTGATGCTGAATCTTTAGCCCTATTGGAGCAAGTTCGTATTCGTTGTTCCTTCATTATATCCTTTTTTAAGTGAAATACTTCAACTCAGATATTCATCGGACGGAGCTGCAAGGGCTCCTTCAAACTTCTCCCTCATTTTTCATGACAACCCCTGCAGGTCGAATTATCAACCGCTTCTCTCAGGTATCCTTGATTTTATATGCTTCGATCTCGGTTGAAGAGATATACAGGATGTGTTCATGACCGACCTGGAGTTTCCGCGCAACCTCTTCGATGTTGTCTATCCGACAGTACTCCTCCGTGGGTGTCATTTCCTTGTCCCGCCGACCACTAAAAATAATGTTTGGATGTTTAGTTGGAGGATTGGTCTTTATCTTAGTTCCGGTAAAGTTCCTTCCGCCCTGTCAACAGCTCTCACCTACAATGCATTCTCTAGACCCCATGGCTGACTATCGCGATACCTTTCCTTGCGGCCTTCTACTGGTTGATGCTGACCTTTTATCTAGTACGCTATTCTCTTGTTACCGAGGCGTAGTACTATTTCCAACCCAATTCTAGAAAACGTCCAAGCAGTTTCAGCAACTCAGTGCGGCCAGTAAATCACCGCTATACACCCAGTTCTCAACCACTCTTACTGGTCTTGTAACAATTCGGTGTGTACGCGTGCATCATCGCATAGCTAAAATTGATATCCGAAAAGGGCCCTTGGAGTCGAGAAACACTTCCAAACCCAGATCAACGGATACTTGGATAAAAGTCAGGTAGTATCTTGTTTCCTCTCACTGTTACCTTCTACAAACTCAAGCATCCGTCAGATACCATCGTATCTCAGATTTGCGAGCATTCGTTTCCTGTGAGTTTCAAGACTTCTTAGTTCTCTTCGGCTCTGAATAGATTATAGGCGAGCATTTCTAGCCTTGATTTCCTTCGTACTTGCCACGGGACTGTCTGTTCTTGCTGTTGGCCTTCGTCACACGACCAACCCAGCCTCGTTGAGTCCATCTATTTGTTTTTGGCACCCTGTTGACACTCATGTACGGATCAAAGGTTGGGTCTTGCACTGGCGAGCTTAACGAGCATAACTGGACAGCTTACTGGCCTCCTGGTGGTAAGAATATCCGGCTTTGGACCGTATCTTGACGCTCATTGCTTGTGACAGAACTTATCTGGGCTTGAAAATGCATCGGTCGCAATTTCTAGGATACATCAGATTGCGACATTGCCGAAAGAGAATGATCCAGGACTCACCGGCCAGGAGAGTCTACCTTCAGAGAAAACAGATCCTTCCGATGCCCAGGGCGCAGTGGTGTTTCAAAATGTTCGCTTGCAATACCAGTGCGTGATCTTTCTTCACATGTCTTTTTTGCTTAGAGCATCCTTGAAATAGGGCCGACGCTGATCCTGCCGTCAACGGGGTCTCTTTCACCGCAGCCGCCGGCCAAAAGATCGGAATATGTGGCCGCACTGGGTTCGTATGTCGATTTCCTCCCGCGATTTTGGTGCCAATTTATTCAACAGGTCGGGAAAGAGTAGCTTGATAATGGCACTCTTCCGCGCAGTCGACCCATCGCTGATGTCGGGCCAGGTTTTCATTGATGGTGTTGATACACAGACGATACCGCTGACGAAACTTCGCGACTCCATGAGGTAAGCTCGTGAGCATCACAGAAAGGAATAAGTATGTTCATTGCATGGAGTTTGGTCGCACAAAGTCCCTTCATTTGGCATGCCCCGTTGCGCCACAATCTCGATCCCAATGGGACGTCCACAGATAAGGACATTTGGATGGCTTTGGAGAAAATCGGACTGGGAAACGCGGTTTCAGATTTGCCAAACAAGCTTGAAACTGACTTGGATGATGGAGGATCTCTCTCAGCCGGACAGGTAATTTGCGCATCTTTCATCACCAAAAAATGACAGATGTAGAAATATTTTCTAGCGGCAGCTGCTCTGTCTTGCCAGAGTACTTTTAAGAAGAAGGAAGATTGTTGTTCTCGATGAAGCCAGTAGCAGGTAAGTACGTCTGGCAGCAAAGAATTGTGTTGACTCAATTGTAAATTAGCCTCGACGCGGAAACTGACAAGAAAATCCGCGAAATCGTTCGCACAGATCTCAGTGACTGCACGGTTATTGCGGTCGCGCACCGAATAGGTCCGTACGGTGGATACACATTGTTACTCAACTTCTCACCTCCATTAAATAGAGACAATCATTGACTTTGATATGATTCTTGTCATGGAGGATGGAATCATCGCGGAGACTGGAACTCCGAAGAGCTTGCTCTCGCGCGCCGACAGCAAATTCGCGCAGCTTGCCGCTAGCCAGGAATTGTTTGGATAGATGTTACTCTCGGTAATGACATCCAGGTTTGTTACAGCTGTTTCGGAAAAGATACTGTGAGAATATGACTGCAAGTTGACCCATTGTTATGTGTTAAGCCTGAACTTCGCTGGAAGAGTTCAGTCGCCCGAAATTGGTGTTACAGCTTGAAGTTCAGTTCATTTTTGGCATGTGCTGGCCGCTCCGGCAAGCTTAGAACGTCACGAGGTTCAAGAAATGTCAGTTCAGACGGCCTTGTTACGTGTTACGAACACCAGCAGGAAACCCCCGGGGGCTAGAGTAATTTTGTTGCATTACTTGCTTTCTCAAGTTCTCGCTGTTAGTACTGTAAAGTTACAGCTGAACTTGGGCAGAAGTCAGTTCAGCTGGCGAAAATGGGTGTTACGGTTTGAGGTTCAGTTCATTTTTGGCCTGTGCCGGCGCAGCCGGCCGCTCCGGCAGGCGCCAGACGTTACGGAGTTCGAAAAATGTCAGTTCAGACAGTCCTGTTACACGCTACGAACACCTGTAGGAAGTGAGTTCATGGGTGCCAGTTATGGCGTTACTGAACTTACGGTCATGTTGTTACAGTAGTGGGCCGGCGGATAAGACTTGTGGCAAAGATGATGGGATTTGTGCTGAGTCTCAGAATGGATTCCATTCAGATTTTCGAATGTCAAATTGACAAATAATGTGTTCATTCTGAGGACCTTGATTGAGCGAGCGAAGAGTGGGTCAAAGCCGCTTTATGTGGGTTATATCAATTTGGTGAATACATCCCCAGTGATGAATCCGAGTGTTTTGTGGGTGAAGTTGAACAGCCTGGGTATCCGTGGGAAGATAATTCATGCCCGTAGCATCAGGAAACCTGAGTTTTACTTTTTTCACTTGCTCAAGTGAAGAAAGTACTAAGAGTAAAAAGCAAAAAAGCCAGGTCACCCTTTCAGAAAAGTAACAAAATTCTTGCATAGTTTAGGTGGCATTTTTCTTCCTTTTTGCCACTTTTGTCACTTTTTGTACTTTCAAGTTGCTGCAAATAAAAAAAGTAGGAAAAGTATACAAGTAAAACTCTTTTTTGCTGATGACTATGTCTTATGTCGTGGCCCATAACAGCGAAGTGGCAGCTCCACATCTGTGTTGTCTTTCCAAATGGGAAGATGTCGATTCGAGGACTGACGGGTTAGGATCATCTGACCAGCCTTTCGTAGGGTCCTCCAGACTTCAGCTGTTGGATCGGTGAGCGACAAGAAATGAGCTGCAGCATTGACGAACTTAACGAGCTCGAGCCATATTCCTGCTAGTAAACAATAGTAACAATATTTTCCGCTAGATGGCTCGGGGTCAATCCGCTGCTGAACACATCAACTTGTTGATCGTAACGAGTCTGTCTAGGAGAGACTAAGTACTGTTGAACCTAGCTAGAGCAAAGCTAGAGGCTAGAAACAGTCACTGAGAGAGTAAGTAATTGTGCTGATAAACATGATTCAAACCCTGGGAAATCTAAGGGAAACTGGCCTCAAGTCATCTGGGACAATGCTAGGAGACCGGGTACATCAAGGTGCAACAGCACGTGCCGGTCACGACGTGTAACAGAGGCGTGACACCGATTTTGCTCTTTGCCTCGTCCAAGGTCAACAAAAAAAATCATCTCACCTGTCTCATCAGCCTAGATGTATTCTTTATTGCTGTCTCATTGCTGTAAAGTTGTGAATTAATCTGCTCTCACTCTGTGGCCCATCAAAAGGGTGCATTTCCGACAGAGCCTTGACAAGGCAAGTTTCACAACCATCGAGCAGGTGATATTCACACAGTGAAATATAAATAAAACAGCTCATAGAATTGCAGGAAAAGATTGGGAAAAGAGCAACACAGCTCTAGAAGTACTTCGACGTTGCACCTTGTTACCCAAGGCCACAGCTGCAGTTCAATTTGTCTACTAAAGCACATCAACCACTGACACCAGTGGGTCATCCTACAAACCGCTGTCAGGAGAAAGGTGTTTTGGGCATTTGTAGCAGATAAAATGTCCACGCTGATTTTCTGAACCAGAAAATGACTGACAACCGTAAAGTCTGCATTTTTTCTGCTGGAGCAGAACCAGACTTTCCTAGTCAAACATCGACATATCATACACCTCCGCAACATGTTCAGGGGCTGCTTGGCTCTGACCATCCTCCTTCCCCAATACAGGAATCACAGCTCAGGAAATGCAGCAGAAACCATTGATTTGTTGAGGATCTCGATCATGCCAGAATCACTGTTGTCTAGAAGAGCATCAGTAACAGCTTCAAACATAATTCAAACTCCAAAAAGGCTCTAGCAATGATATGTGATGCAATCTGGCTTGAATACTCAATGGATATAGACACAATGGTGCAGCAGTGTCACTGGTAAACTGTCTGTTAGTGAGCTGCACTACTCAGTCAAAATATAGGAAGCTGTCTCACATGCTTGAGACCAAGGCATGTATGAGAGAGAGCTCGGAAAACAGCAGAGCTGCTTAGTTTCAAGGCTGTCTTGCATCCAATTTGTCGGCTTCTGAAGGAGATCCTTTGTGAAATCTTTCTTTCCTTTATCAATGAAGATCTGGAGGAGGATGACATGGTTAGCTCATTGCATTCTTCAGCAGAACAGTGGGTTGCTGCCAGGGTGTCCTGAGAATGGCGCAGAATTGCCCTATCATTCCGCAGACTGTGGTCTTAGCTTCTTTGCCAAACCTCGAGACTGTGAAGCTTACATGTGTTCTTCCCCAACATGAGCTCGACAGGTATCAGATTCCCCAGTCAATCCTGCTTCCTCGATTACCCTCAATCTCTTTCGTGACATCCCTTCATTGACCTCATTGACCTTGAGCTGTTCAGAAGCTCTGGCCAACAAATTTATGGATGCCTTGCTTCACAGTCCTTTGGTTGTCCCAGGGTTGCAAATCTCTAACAATGGCAAATCAATGAGGCTTCGATCCTGCAGCACTTACACAGCTCAGAGCTTGGCACCCTTTGCTCTCGGCGGTCGCGATAGCCGGAACAGGATATTGAAGGCCAAGGTCGGATAGGACCCAGATTACTGTAGTATTTCGACCAAATGTTGACACCATGTTATGCATTACATTATGAACACTTGGCGGACCTGTTCAAACTCTGATGTTACCTGTTACAGACCGGGCAAGTGTTCACCGAATTTCAGGTGTTCATTCTGAGGAGCTCAGCTTTGTCGCTCAAGGGCCCGGTAAACGGCACCCCAAATTCAAGGCGCTTGGTGGACGCCAAATCTGGGACACTGATTAGCAGGCATTTATTTTGAGCTTCTTAGCTTCAGAAATATATCATCATCAGTACAGCATACCGAAATCTGCCAAACTGAGCTCAAAAATCGAAAAATTGGACCTGGAAAAATCTTGGATGTAACACTGTTCATTGGCCCATGTTACACATTACATGTTTCGGATTTGTTCAGTTCACGAAGGTCCATTACACGTTACTGAACATTCAGTCGAAACACTAGTTTCCACCTTCAACACAATGTTCAGCATAAATCCATATCATGAACCTTTCAGCGAACCTTTATAGCTACATAACTTGCTTCTTTCTACATCACCCGCGTCTGGACAAGCCATTCCTTCTCTTCCGCCGATAATCCATCTTCAAACCTCGAAAACGTAGCAATAGCCTCAATAAATTCTCTCTTAATAAGAGCTGCTCTCTCCTTGCTCCTCGGCGTGATATTACATTTAAACGGAGCAGGTTTCTGCAACAATTCCTAATGCAAGACATGGGCGAAATGGCTTCCGGGAAGGTAAAGATAAAGCTCACCGGCTGATAATCGAAAACATTGACTGGAATAGGGGCTTTGGTCAATGAGTCTGTCGCAAGACTGAAGTCGAATCCCCAGAGCAGGTTCATTGTGTTCAGCATCTGTCAAAGACGCTTGAGAAGCAGAAAAAGGTGAAACTGAGGTCATTACCAGCGAATTGTTAGCCACTGGGATACCAGGACAGATTCTCTGTTCGACGATGAGCGACCAGGAAAGCGACAAAGAAAACGACTTACTCTTCCAGTGCCGAATGGGAGATTGGTTCTAAAGTCTGAAGCATCGAAGCCCGGTTTGGTGCCATGTTCGGTCAAGAGAAAGCGATCGGGATTGAAGATCTCTGGGTCTTCGAAAGCATCTGCAACAGGTATCAGTCAAAGCTCGCTGGCTGTGAAACCGAGCAACCTGGATCGTGGTATACGCCCCCTGAAAAGCTGGAATGAATACAGAGCATATCAGTAAAAGATTTCACGTACAGATGTTGACAAAGATAGTTGTTCCTTCTGGAATGACATAGCCATTATACTGAGAAAGTAAGAAAGCAGCCTGACTTTGCAAAACAGGTTGGTCCTTACTTCTTCCTCCACCAGATTCGCGTGAGGGATGGCCAAAGGGGTAACAGGTCTGAATCGGTGGGTCTGACCAATGTCGTCAGGAATATATTAGAGTACCAGCGGATCACAATACCTCTTTCACAATCGCCTGGATATATGGCAGATTTTCAAAGTCTTCGAGCGACGGTAAACGCTTGTCACCAATAACACGATCGAGCTCCTCCTGCGCCTTGCTTTGCGCTCCCGGAAAGGCCACCAATGCCAGCGCAAGAGACTGAAGAAATGAAGCAGTGGTGTCCGATCCTCCCTCGCTCAGAGCGCCAGCGAGATACCTAAGAGTTGGTTAGATCATTCAAAGGTCCTAGAAAAGACTAACCCAATGAGCTCACGATCCATGCCAAGAGCGTCTTGTCTTTCCAGAAGCTCTTCTATATAACATCCATTTCCCTCACCTCTCTTCATCCTCTTCTCACATTCATCCAGAAGCTCAAAATACAAGTCCCTTTGCAACGATCTGACCAGTTTGCAAAGCCGTTTCCAAGGTGCCCAGCGCTCCGGAATGTATTCGAGAAATGGAAGCAAGTCGACAGGAGGATGCGCTCCGGGAGCCAAAACCTGTTCCCAAAGATGTTGAACCTCATACAGCGCCCTGGCTTGTTTGGTCTCGTATCGAGGCGATCTTGTTCCATAGAGAAGACACATGATGACTGAATTGGAATAGCGGCGAATGTGGTTATAAAATGCCTTGATTTAAAGCGTTAGAAGCTGCGAAACAAGACAAGAGGATTAGACCAGCCTCGGGGTCTTTTAATAGGTCGTACATGAGCTGTATCGCTTCGGCTTTTTGCATCGGAAGATGTCGATTCGATGCCTGAGGACTGAGAATCGTATGAGCCGCCTTCCGAAGGGTCCGCCAGACTTCCGCTGTTGAATAGGTGAGCGACGAGAAGGATCCGGTTGTGAGATTGACGGACTATAGCGGGCGAATGCAATATTGTATCCGCCAGTGACTGCAAGCACCAGACGATTTGCCGGGCGGTCCACCGTCGAAGCGCTCCTTTTGTCCATCAGTTCTTTCACTGCAGTGGCAGAAGATATAACAATAGCGGTCCCTGGCCCAATTTTGAGCTACAAGGATCGTTAAACAAAGCAGCGGGAGAAAGACTTGTCGAGCCTCACCGAGTATATCTCCCCATATTCCCTCGCCCATTCTGTAAATCTGAAATTCATATTAATATACAAACAAAACACGAAGGAGACAGCTGCTTGCCTGAAATGCGCGAATTTGGTTGGAAAAATGTGCAAATTTCCGAGAATAGGGATTGTAGGTGGACCTGGAGGAAGCTTCGTGTCGCGTTTGCCAATATTGAACAGCTTGTTGACGAGCCAGAGCAGGATGAATACGACGCCTAGTTGGTATAGTGGAAGAGCCATGGCGAGAAAAGACAGGAAACTGCTCGGCGAGCGAAAAGCGAGGGCGGCTATCTCGCAACTGGAATACAAGGGTGAATGTAGAGATGACCTAGCATGAGCTCAGGTAAAATGTTCTGCTGAGTTCTGGTTCAGGAAAGCTTTGAGCAGCTGAATCTGGTGACGAGAATTCAGAAAATAGAATCAGTCAGCTGTCGGTCAGCCTTGCGCGAAGCTAGCATCGCGACTTACCACCAGGCGTCGAAACGATTTCGGGTGAGTGTGGAGCGCCTGGACAGCCTGACAGCTCGAGACGGCGTCCATTTAAATATTGATATTAGGAGAAGTTTTCGCAAAGCCAGAGTCTGCACGTGAGTCTTCGGCAACTTATGACGGTGATCGCCGACTGCGCCGTGGCTCAATTGAATAATTTATTAGGAACAGTCTGCAGACTTCACTGTTGGACAGCTGGAACATGGATCGATATTGGAATATCTATCGCCATCAAATATTGCCTCCATTTTTCTGCCGAAGGCCTAAACTTATGTCTCTTGATGGCCGGTGGCTGTGCAAACTCTTCCGGCCTTGCGTTTTGGGATAGACGCCACCTAACTACTGGATTCTCCGGATCTGAATTCATTACGATAACCTAAATCTCATTGAAACTTCGACGACTGCTGTTCTCGAGTCTGCACTTATTTTCGGAACAGGAATTGGAGCAGAATTTACGTCTCGCTGCACTGCTTCTGATCACACTGAAAGGTGGCAAAGCTCCGTTCCAGAAAATAACTTTATTTCGGAACTATCAACCAACGGAAGGCGGTGACAGATGTGGCAGCTAAAAATTGCCTTGAAGCCGAGAACGATAAACTATAATACAAAAAAATGCAGTGGCGATGATATGATGCGATACGAACGATGGTAGCATGGGATGGATTGCGGAATATTCAAGTCATAATGGATGCAAATGGTCATCAAGACGGAGGATAGGTACGAATAAGCTAACGGAACTAGTAGTACATTATTAGTGCGTTGAAGCGAAGGAATAATATGGTTAGGGGAGTCATGGAGTGCGAACAGAGATACATACAAGAAGGGGTTTCCAAAATATGTAACAAGAAATGCCATGAAAACATAAGTTCCGAAACAAAGAAGAAAGTCAGTTCTGGTCCATCGAATCGTCCGAGCCGCCAAACTCCAGCGGCGGAATGGAGTCCAAGTCGAAATCATCAGCGTTGAGAGTCAACTGGGTATTGTCGGGCCATGAGCTCGGCAAAACGCTCTCCCCGCTCCACTGAGTGTATGGTGGAAACTCGTCAAACTTGGCAAAACTCTGCTTGAACAAGTCCCCAGGGTAAACGTGACTCTCGAGTCCCGAAGCGCCCCAAAGCTGGGAGAAAGAGTCGATGAGAACTGATGGAGTCGGGGTATTGTTGAAGAATGAACCCGAAATGGGCGTAAGAGGATCAAGGTCTGGCGAAAATGGACCCGGAGAGCATGAGCCCACGGACGAGCCAGGTGAAGCGAGCTCGAATCCGGGAAGCAGAGCGCTTGACGATCCAGGAGACCATGATTGTTCCGAAGGTATATCGACAAGACCCGTTAAAAATTCAGATGGCTGAATGTGGCGTCAGCGATTATTTCATGGAGAATGTAGGAGAAAGATACCTGAACACCGAATGCAAATCCAGAATTGTTGGGCGCAACATAATCAAAGTTGTCAAAGTCGCCATGACCTGGATCAGAAGACCGACGAAGCATCGGCAACAATGAAGGAGATGCCGGGGCGCTGTTGAAAGCATTCGGCGGTGGTTCAGCGACATAAACATTCGGAACCTGGATCATATGATAAGGCAAAGGAGGACCCGGAGCTGAAGTTGCCCTTCGCTTCGGGATCACAACGTTGACATTTTTTGTGGCGTCAGTCTCCGGAGTCGGACTTGACTTGGATCGCCGAATGAGCTTTCCATTGTCGTCCCGAGCGCGCTGAGGTCGATAGACATAATCGGGATACATCTTCTCATGCTCGCGCTTTTTCTGAAGGGCTAAATCCTCCCATCGCTTTCGAGCAGCAAAATCCAGCGATTTCCATTGCTGACTGATCGTTTTGGAGAGCTCAGCTTGACGAGCTTTTTTGCTATCGTTGGACTGACGATCTTCGCAGCATTGTTGACGGAAAAGGAAAAACGCATTGGGAGGTCGTTTGACGTAGTCCTTGTCGCCCTTTTGCGGTCGACGGTCAGCGTCGGGAGATGGTGACAGCTTACGCGGCCTGGAAAAAGGCGATGGAGAATGAGATGAAACTGGGGAAAGCGACTGTCGAGTATCGTCGTCGAGATTATGAGTCAGGGGAAATGTGAAAACGCGAGGCGTTGGGGCGATGACAGCCAAAGTCGGCGGGGAGGTCGCATCGACACTCAATTCTACCACTGAAATAAGTAAAAAGTACTTAGTATACGGAGAACTTGAAAATCACGAAATACCGACTTCTGGATCTCGTATTATGCGAGCGTTGAGCAGGCATTGCTCGAGAGTAGCAAAGGTGATGGACAGAGACAAAAAGGGAGGGGGAACAATTGGACAGCAAGAACAATGGTCGGCCTTTTTATATATACGGTACACGAAACATCACATCGCAGGTGGCGGAGCTCCGGAGTTAGATTTTACCGCGGCGATGGCGGCATCTCTTTCAGAAACGGACAACTACTTTGGTCCGCGCTTTCCATTGGACTGGGTTGAGCATACCGAACATGCGCGTCGGTCAAAAGAACGCGTCCCTAGAGCTATCCGACGCGACTTCGAGCTTGGTTTGCGAGAATCAGGTGAAGATCCAGCGTGCCATGACTTGATCAGCGGGACAAAGTTGTGTTTTCATTTCTTGTGTCGCCTTGACCCTCCATTTCGGCTCGAGACTCGAGACTCTTCGATTTGCTGGTAGGTCTTCATGTTTCCGTATCCGGTAATCGACAGGACCCGCAGCGACGCTTGGATCATGAGATACTTGATGTCGCATGAGACAGCAGTCTGGAGCGGATTTTGGATGAAAATCAGCGCAGCCAAGCTCCACAATATATCTGTAGCCCGAGGAGGCGGTGACTGACTCGGTGCATCCGGCATCTATCCGAGTCAGAATTCCGCTCTCGGGCAGATAACATTACCTACAATGTAAGAAAAGATGTTCTGAGCCCAGGATCATCGCGAGAAGCTGTTGAAGAAGGCGTATTGTTAAAAAAAAGACAGGACGCGCACCCAAAATAAATTTTTTCACTAATTAGCGTGTCTCACTCGAGTCACTTTCGGCTTTGTTCGGCTATGCGCCAACACGTTTTCTGGATTTCCCCATAAGATGACCGACAAAGTCTGACGTGTGACGTGTCTCAGCTTAGCCCATGTTGGCGCGATCGCTTTGATATCGCCTCGTGTTTGCCAATTCCGGGGAACCTGAAAGGGACAATGAGCGGAGTCTGAATCTGACAATGCTGAGTTCGGATTCACTCGTGGATACAGTTTAGTTCCTTACCTGCTTCCATCTTTTTGGCCGAGACCCTCAGGGCACAATGGACCATCTGCAAGATGGAAGACGCCAAAAATCCAAACAGCAAGCGAAACCATGGACAACAATTTTCCAGTTTCTGGAAATTCCAAGGACCCCTGGCCCATTGGACAGGGCTAGTCTCCGATAGAGTCGTGTGGCCGATACCTGCGCGTGGATCAGGCCAAACGCGTTATGTAACATTATAATATGTACGCGTCAAGTGAGATATTGAGTCACGTTCCAGTAATCAGCAAGAGTCACGTTGCCTAATCGAGGACGCGGTCACCTCTGAGTCATGGACCGTGGGATGACACCCACGGATTACACGCCTGGCGCGTGAATCGAACTCAATTTGCCGCAGGGTCGAGGTACGATCCGCAGATGCCGAGATTCTTTTTTTTCTCGGGTGGAAGTTGGGTGGAAGCAGATAGAAAGACCGTGCTGTTCTTTTTGACGCCGCATAGTTCTTGGGCTGTCCAATATGGCCAATCGCAGCCGGAAAAAGTTTTGTGGAATCATTTGACACTGGGAAAGGAGAGCGGAAGACTAAAAAGAATTAATTAGGGTTTGGGCGGCAGAAAATTCTTCAAGGCACGGAATAAATACACGCGTTGGGCCCGATAGTAGCGAAACAGTCCCCACCGTGAATCCCAGTGAAAAAAAATCTACACAGATGGATCTCGCGAACAATCAATTTTGACAGATTGCCGTCGATATTTTTGAATCTGTATCACAGCAGATGAGTCGCCGCGACAGATAGCATCCAGGCTATAAGAAAGACAAGCACTGCATGGAGTAAGGAGAGATGAATCTCGAGGTCCAGTCTCACCTTAACTGCGGATCTCTCAGGTCACTGATGAAACGTAGCAATTTTTTTTATTCATATCAGCGTACAAAAAGATACCTACCAACGCAGCTGGTTATGCCGAGGACGGAGAATATCTCTCTCAGGCTTTAGTTTCGCAAAAATGCTTGTGTTCAGGGTTTTGAGATAACCACGTCGCAAATTGGTCATCCCGAGACGTTCGTACTGAGAAAATTAGCAAAATGAATTGGTGGCGCTGATGATATTACCTCCATGTTGACACCAACATATTTCGCTGTGTCCATTCTTCCAGTCATATTTCTGACACTCCTTCGAACAATAGATCTCGAAACACCGTCTGCAACGACGCATGTCCTTGGGAATCAGATGTTCAGAGCCACACTGGCGAGGTCAAAAAAAGGTTTCAATATCGAACAAGGCACTTACCTGAGCGCTGCTACAAATTCCTTGATGTGACCCTTCTAAATAAATCTTCCAAACCTTGCTAATCTCGTCAAACTTCTCCCGAAATGCATACCAAGGCGTCCAGAGCATATTATCCGGTACCGAATCAAGCAGATCCCGCTGCTCAAGCTTCTTCTGATCAATCTTTTTCAATTCCTTCCCAACAGCTTTCCTCACAGCCTCGACCATCATTCCAATCGAAACCATAGCCAAAAGTAACTCGAGCTCTGCCGCTGTGATGACAGCGCATTCTGACTCCAGCTCATGCCAACCGCAATTTTGGTCGCAATCACAAAAGAGGACATGAGTCGAAGCGACAAAGGCCTGAAGAAGACCATTTGAGATGGAAACAACCAATCGTTCGTCTGACGATATCGCGTCTACGAGAAATTCAGCGACGACGCCAATGCAGGACGAGACGCACAGTGCTTCATCGACCGGAACCGTCATTCTCATCAGTCTCCACAGTGCTTTCGTGCAAATCTCTATTGCACCTGCTTCCGAATCAGGTCGGGCATGATTGAAAATGAAGCTGATGGTATGGAGACGGTCGAAGGATGGTGGTTTCTCCAAAGTCGCTTTTTCGAGAGCGTCGAGACATAATCCAGGGGCATCTTTGGTTTCCTGCATAACCAAATCGAAAGCTTCTTGTATCTTCGGGGTTCGGGGTGTCGGAACAAGGAGATTTGCAAGAGGAATATGCGTCGTTTCCCAAGCATCAGGATTGTCTTCCCGAATTCCTGTTAACCACAATCCAAGGACCTTTTCGACGTACCCTGGAGTTTTGACGATATCAGATAGATAGGTCCGTGTCACGAATTGTGTCGCGATGGCTATTTGAGCGATGAGACCAGTGACTGTACGGAAGACACGGTCTCTGAATTCTCCTTGGCCATCGACGTCCATGATGAGCTTGTCCGTGAAAAAGACGAGCCAGGCCCAAATGCTTTTCCATTTGTCCAGCACGATTCGTGCGACACGAGAGCTGTCCAACAGCCTAAAAAGGCCAATATGGAGGGCGTAGAGAGCTTCGTAGGCCTGCTGCATCACGTCTGGATGAGAAGCTGTATCGAATTCGTAGAGCAAATGTGGATGGATTTTTGGCCAATATTTGATGAATTTCTGCTCTGGGGGATTCCCTTGCATCAGATCCACGATTTCGCCAAGGACAGTGAGACCTGAACGATCCATGAGAGCCTGAGAGGAAAAATTCAGCACAAGCAAAGGATAAAACGAGAGACCTACGCGTTCCATGGCCGTGGTATTCAATTAACCGCCGCTAACGGAATTGCAGCAACCAGGTTCATTATTGTGCGCAACAATATCATCAACAGGGACATACAACGCTTGTTCTCAAGCCACCACCACCAATGACACCTTGGTTCGCTGTCACGTAAGATTCCAGCGCTTGTCAACCCTGACAATCATGCAGCTCATCCAGGTTCGTAACAAATTTCCATTGCCCTTGTTCATTTTTGTAGCAAAATCCTCATTCTCAATGCAAAAATCCTCGCTGAGGGCTTTTCCCCAACCATTCATCCAGCAAATTCCTCCAATCTTGTTTCCCGATGGCCAGACGCGAGGGCCGACTTTTTTCTCTACTTTCCGCAGCTCGATTCGCACTGGAGAGCAAGAGCTTGGATTTTCTCGGGGTGCCAGCCTGCCCTGATTACCGTCCCGAATGAGAGCTCATTCCTCAATGAAATAAATCAGCGGAGACATGTTCTGGTTCAGAAGGAAGGGAACAGGGACGATCAGGAAAAAGGACAAGCGATATCGGAGCCTGGGGAGCAACCAGACCTGCCAGGCAGAGCATCCAAACTGTTTCTCGTGCGTATTTCTTCAAATTCTCCTTCAACATTATAAGCTAATTATCTCTTCGCAGAACCCGATGCGTCGTCCTTCAGCTCAAAATCGCCTCGTCGTTGGCTTCACCTTGTCGTTCGGTCAGGTTCATCTCGGAATCGTCTTGCCCTCTAGCCTATCCTGATTCAACATGATCAGACTTGGACAAAATGCATTGTATGTCCTGCCAGTATGCCACTGAAAACCGCTGACATCCTTTCGTCAGCAAGAGGTAACCGAAGACTGAGCCCTTAGTTGGCCAGCGAGCCAGCGACGAGCCGTTGGTCGTCAATTGGGTCCCTAGCTCGACAGCAGCAGCATTGCATTATGGTTTATTTCGTTAGGCCTCTCGTCTGGTAAGCCCTGTTGTACCTGCGTTTGACATGACTAACATCGTTGAGCAGCAAAAGCATCCCTTGGTCACTGGTCGAGGCCAGAGCCTGCGTCGTCTTCGTGAATGAGCTTTGCCAAAGAAGCAAGCAATACGGGATCTGCTGGTGCGCTTCCTCTCGGATTTCATGAAGAATACTACTAATTGTTGATTTAGCACCCTTCACGAAAACTGCTATCCTTTCGTCTTCCCTTTTCCATCATAGCTCGACGCCTTTTCTCTCATCCTCCACCGCCTTTCTCCGGATTTTTGGCTGAGCTTCTTCCAGCAGCATGCTTTCACCGGAGTTGCGAGCGGTCTGGCCCCACGAAATGAGCAGCTTCAACCCGACTTCTTTCTACATGGTCAGGCTGAAATCTCGTCGTAGGTTCTCTCGATGTGACTGGAATCCACCTAATAATTCTCTCCTTAGAAATGTGCTATTCCGACGGAGCTGCTGATGGAAACGATGCATTGAGAGAAACGACTCGCTTAAGGGTTGTCGAAGGCTGCTAGTGGGCCTGTTCATCTTAATAGCGGATTTTCACTGACCTGAAATGCTGCAGACCATCTTCGGAGCAGTCGGCTCAGCAGCTCGAGAAAACTAGCTACCTTTCTAAGTCAGCGAAGAAACTATTCCTGCAGGGCAGCTTGTCATGTCGGTTGGTCATTTTGAAGGAAAAACCTTGTTTGGATGGTCACCGAGAAGGTGTCTGGAACGTCAAGGCTATTGTGACCATATTTGTACGTCCTGGACCTTCATCGTTCGATTCATTCGAGCTCATTGTTAGAAAGGCACGGTCGAAGCAATTCCCTTCTGAGCGCCAGTTCTGCTGGATTGCAATGTCGGGAGCGGAGCCGCCTTTGGAGCCTCAGCGACAAGGCTATGGTGACCGTCATTCTTGTTATGATACGACAGTCTCGATGATTTGATCCAAAGGACTTGCTACGAACGGTGAGTATATCTGTTGACCTATCATTCTTGGTTCTCAATCTTTTCTCAATCAGATTTGACGGTGGTCTGACCTGACGGTAGCAGCAAGCGGTAAGGCTCATTCGTCATAGGTGAGCTCGTTGGCTGGTCGCATGATACAATGTTAATGTCGGATTCTCAGGTGCTTTCTCGTTCGTTTGCAGAAGTCTGCCGGTCTGACAGCGCTCCTTATGACGAGTGGTTGGATGATCATGTTCTACGTCTTGTTTCTGGTTGGTTCTCCTTCAACTCATCTTTCGTACTTTGCTTGTTATGACTCGGGGCTCTTTTTGGGTATCACAGTTGTATGTATTTGTGACGACTTTTGTTTCTTTTGTCTTTGTCGTAGACCTCTCAAGCCTGGGACGACTGAACGAGCTGTGCACTGGGCATAGAGTCTTGATACATGGCAATAAGGATTCAATTTGAGTTATAGAAGACGAGAAGGTCAAAAAGGCACTGAGATAGGTGATTAGTTGCTTTTGTTAAATGAGGTCGATTAGAAGGAGGTCTCAGATGGGAGGCACAAAGCGAGATCAATTGTACATGACTACAGAATGATAGCAGTAACTATTTGTCCAAGTTATATTTACTGGAGTCTGACATCACCAATTCTACTTTACCAGTCCGAATCTGGGTCAACCTTTCGCATCCTTTTGAGCCATTCTTTGTCTGCGACCGATATCCCATCTGTGTCCTGCCATAGCAGCCCCCATCTGAGACCTCCTTCTAATCGACCTCATTTAACAGGTTATGGGCCCCAAGCTCTAGATCTATTCCCACTGCATTTATCAACTCAATGTCTACCATTGCACATTCATCATGGCAATTTCTATTCCCAATGCTCTTTCTGCTGTCCTGGTCAAAATCCCTGAAACTCAGCTCCAACACCAAGGAAGAAGAGCTTCATTCCTTTGGACCACTTGGACCAATTGGAAGAATCTAGGTCAGGGATTTTGACCAGGACAGCAGAAAGAGCATTGGGAATAGAAATTGCCATGATGAATGTGCAAGGGTAGACATTGAGTTGAAAATGCAGTGGGAATAAATTTAGAGCTTGGGGCCCATAACCTGTTAAATGAGGTCGATTAGAAGGAGGTCTCAGATGGGGGCTGCCACGGCAGGACACAGATGGGAGGTGAAAAGCAAGATCAATTGTACGTGACTACAGAATGATAGCAGTAACTATTTGTCCAAGTTATATTTACCAGAGTCTGACGTCACCAATTCTAACAGCTTTTGCTACTTTACCAGTCTGAATCTGGGTCAACCTTTCACATCCTTTCAAGCCATTCTTTGTCTGCGACTCATATCCCATCTTCAAACTTGGTGAAAGTAGGAATAGCATCCAAGAATCCTTGTTGGATAATGCTGGCTCTGGCGTTGCTTCTCACCGTGATGGCACATTTGAACGGGCATGGCGCCATCATGATTTCCTGGCAAAGACATAAGCAACTCTAGTTTCATTGAGGAAACTTGGAGCAATCGGCTCACTTTCTCATAGTTGAATAGATCAAGCGGGATTGAAGCTTTTGTCGAAGGGTCAGTTGCACAGCTGAAGCTGAATCCCCAGATGAGGTTCATGGTGTTTAGCATCTGTTGCAGTGCTTTAGTAGTGAATAGCCATTCAGGTAGATGTCTTACCAGTGAATTGTTTGCCAAATGCATGCCAGGGCAGATTCTCTGTCGAAATGAATGACTTTACCAGCTACAGAATGTCAAAACTTACTCTGCCAGTGCCAAATGAAAGAGTGGCTCGAAAGTCTGAGGCATCGAAGCCAGGCTTGGTACCATATTTGGTCAAGAGGAAACGATCCGGGTTGAAGACCTCGGGCTGTTCAAATGCATCTGTCAAAAGCAGTTAGCACAAAAGCGTACAATTTGAGAAGCTGCTCACTTGGATCATGATAGATACCCCCTGGAAATTCAACGTCACAGCTTGGAATTGAAGAGGATACCACATACATAGGTTGACGAAGATAGCCGATCCCTCTGGGATGATATAACCATTTTACTAAAAGGATGAGAATGGAATTTGGAGAATTGACAGCTTCCTTACTTCTTCGACAGACACATTCGCATGAGGAATGGCCAAGGGAGTGACAGGTCTAAACCTGTGCATCTGACCAAGTGTGTAAGTGTGTAAGGTTTATATCAAAAGACCAAGGAGTGAACATACCTCCTTCACGATAGCCTGGATATATGGAAGGTTTTCAAAGTCCTCAAAAGTTGGTCGACGTTCATCACCAATGACACCGTCGATCTCTTATTGGGCTTTGCGCTGAGCTTCCGGGAAAGCGATCATGCTCAGAACCAGTGACTGCAGAAATGAGGAAGTAGTGTCTGATCCTCCCTCTATCAGAGTGGCGCCGAGATAACTAAGGTCTTGTCAGGTGATTCGACGACGATCAAGAAACAACATACCCAACCAGTTCGCGACTCAAGCCAAGAGCATCTTGGTTCTCGAGGAAGCTCTTCCATGTAACATCCGTTGCCCTGGCCTTTCATCAGGCGAAACTCGCATTCATCCAGGAGACCAAAGTAGAGAGTTCGCTGCAATGACCTGACTTGTTTACAAAGTCGTTTCCACGGTGCCCATCATTCTGGAACGTAGTTAAGGAATGGTAGCAAATCGACAGGAGGTTGAGATCCCGGTTCTAAAGCTTTTTCCCAGAGATGTTGCATCTCGAAAAAAGCTGTTGCCTCTCTGCTTTCGTACCTCGAAGATCTCTTTCCAAAGAGAACAGACATGATAACAGAATTTGAATAGCGGCGAATATGCTTGTAAAATGCCTGGAGGGAGGGATTAATCATGAAGGAGCAGACTGAAGAATGCAATAACCTCGGGATCTTTCAGCAAGTCATACATGAGCTGGGTGGCCTCTGCTTCCTGAATAGGGAGGTGTCGTTTGGAAGCTTGGGGTGTCAGAATGGTATGTGCCGCTTTTCGTAGGGTGCGCCACTGTTCCGCTATTCGTTCGGTAAGCGATGAGGAATAAGTTGATAGGATATCGACAAACTATAAGGCGCCAGAACGAAATTAAGACCGCCAGTAACTGCCTTGTTAGGATTCAACCAGGTTCCCAAGTGCAAGCAGTTCCGTGAAGAAAAGACCGATTAGAGTTTATTGCGAAAGGGCAAAAGGGTAAGCGACGTTACATGAAACAGGGCCTTATATACAAGATTCCGTGTGAAATAACTACGGTTAAATGATCCGAGGAAACCCAATGAAACCCGAAGCTCGAGCTCGCCCCAGAAACAAAGTACGAACCAATGTTCGTCCTGACACGGAGGGCGGCTCGCCAAGGAAGCACTCCGTTTGTCCATCAATTCTTTGACGGTAGCAGCAGAGGAGATAACGATCGCAGTCTCAGGACCAACTTTGAGCTGTGAAGCAGCATCAGCAAAACCAATCAACGTCAGCTGAAGCCTACCGAGTATATAGGGCCATATTCTTTTGCCCATTCTGTGAATCTGGAAACCAGTTGAATATCATTTGGAGAAGCAACAGCAGACGATGACCTAAGTACCTAGAATCGGAATCGTTGGCGGACCAGATGGGAGACTCTTTTCGCGTTGACCGATATTCAAGAGCTTGTTAAAGACCCAGAGCGGGAAGAAGGCAGCAGCCAGTTTATAGATTAAGAAATCCATCGAGAAATAGAAGTCAGGAGCGATGGAAGCCTTCGTGTCTCGATGAGCTTTTAAGGCATTCTGATGTGCTGCTTTACTAAGTGGAAAGGAAACTGACCGAGCACTTTCGTGTCATACTAAGTCATTCATAGGACGAGGGAAAGCAAGAACCTTTCCATTCAGACAAACCGCAGGTGCGTTCGGAGCTGAATGTCAGCAAGAGAATTTTGAAATAATAAGGAACAGACCGGACCTGCGAGTTGTGAGACTCAGCCTAACGAGACCCTTATTCAAGTTTATTTTGACCAATGAATGCCATTCTCTGCGTTGCTCTGAGACAGCGCACTTGTAAATAAGCGGGGCCGAGTAAGGGAAGCGCCCAAGCGTCACTTGTGATACTTCGCAGAACTTAAAGTCGCAGATCAAATCGGGGAACAAGGGGCAAAGGTCACGTGAAGCTGACCCGCGGCGATCAAAGTGATCACCGTATTCTGTTGATCTGAACGGCGACCAGCGGTGATTTGGTGGGAGATTTCCTGCTGGAGGTCCCGAAATGTGCATAGCGTAAGGATCTCCTTTTTCTTTCACCATCTCTATTCACCAATTCCTCCAGGTAGCTGATATGGATTCCGACGACGAGCTGTGGAATGGTATGTCGCAAGACCTCGGGGTATTCACCGGCATGCCAGGTATTATCCGTATTGTTAAAAGCAAAAGACAGTCTAATTCGGTTTAGGATTCTGTGATAATGCAAAAATTCACCAGTCTCCTTCCGCAGAGGACCCGCCGTCGCTGTAAGAAACCTGATATTTTTTGTGCCCAGTTCTCACCGATATCATCATCAGATCTGCACAATCATCGGGATCGTCTGGATTCTCTGTATGGGTTGATATAACACGTCTGTCCCCCGATATCTCGCTTGAAGGGCTCGAAAAACTGACCGATTTCATAGAAGACGACGAGCTTGAATCACCGACAGGTCCACGAGGCGAGTCTCCTCCAAAGCCAGATTCCATTGCTTATATGTTGAAAATAGCTTCTCCAAGCGAAACCCGGCCTCTGGTTCGTTTTCTCTTTGTCTCATCCTCGCTCATTCTGACAACCGGAATAGTTTGGTGAACCGCAGCGAGACCAGAGCCTCGATGAAGTCACTCGTGAGCTCTTTTTGATTCTTTTCCTGCGGTGGCGCTGAATGAATTGCACAGTC
Source organism: Mycena floridula (assembly GCA_029320655.1). Taxonomy (NCBI): domain Eukaryota; kingdom Fungi; phylum Basidiomycota; class Agaricomycetes; order Agaricales; family Mycenaceae; genus Mycena; species Mycena floridula. Next base: position 2,147,445 of record JARIHS010000010.1, read on the forward strand.
CTCAGCGCGTCTACATCCTCTATTCTCATTTCCCCAAATTCCAAAAAGAGGCAGTCGCCTGATCACGACGAAATATCCTTTGCGAAACCTTCCAAATTGCGCCGCTCTCCCGTATTATCTTCTCACCGTACCAGATCGCTTCCCGAGCCTCGCGAATCTCTACAACATTCTCCTGTTACTCCTCAGCGAACCACTCCCCAAATTCAGCCTTTTGCTTCCACCAGTAAACTCCAGATCGACAACCTGACCAGGCCCCAGCAGCAGATAGAGCCCATCAGTCCCAGAGCGCGACGACTTCGGATAGACCATATCAATGCTGACAGAGCCATTTCAGCTCCAGTTTCGCCAATCGAACCTCCTTCGAAAGCCCCAATCCGCCCTATCGCGTCTTCCAGCACTTTTTCGGATGAAATCCTTGACGAAGGTGTCTTTGAAAGCCTTTTCTCGACCGTCTTCCTGGAGAAACATATCATTGTTCATGATTCGGACCTGCAAATGGAGTTGGAAAGGCGCAAGGTTCCATGGGGAATCACCTACGAGCTTTATCGTGGGGTTCAAAGGGGCAAATGGACTGTGCCAATGGTACTGGACAAGGTTTCTCGGCTTCAAGGCTTAACGGATAAGGACACCTACCGAATCACCAATCTTATTCTGGGAACACCGCTGTCAAGCAATGCGAATCCTGCAATAGGGTATGTCTCTCTAGAACTTGATGAATCTTTTACTGACGATTGATTCATTAGCGAGGAGCTCCACCGCGAGCAAGAGGCGATTTTCGAGAATAAAGGCCGCGGACTAGGGCTCATGGGGACCTGGGGCAATGTGCCGAATTGGTATGGAGGTCGCATCCAGCAATTCGTCCGACTTCTAGAGAGGAGCAAAAAAGACGGCGGAGGATTTCTGCTCGTTTTGGAAGCAATGGAGATGCGAAAATCCACCCGTCTAGCACGAAAGCTCGGGTCGAGACGGGTTATTCAGGTTCGAGGCGCCGACAACTTTCTGCGAGACAAGGGGCAACAGGTCATCGCTTTTCTCAGTCAAGCATTCATCATCGCTGGACGAGTTTTCCTGGCGATACCACCCAAAGATACCACAGTTTACCTTGTCGAGATACAGGCCGACCATGAAAGGTTCACACAGCCATGGTGTGGTGATGAACATCGCCTTACTTTCGGTCAAATTCTCGAGTGGCACAATCCAGTTTCTCTCAATTCCAACCAGGTTCGTCGTTTTGCGTTTACCTTCTCCAAATGTTGACGATATTTGACAGCCGTTTGCGAAATGGTTTGCACGTTTTCATCTCATGATGTCCACATCGGTCCCTGTCCTCGAGTTCGAGCCCGAGAATATCAAATACATCCCAGATATCGGTATGTCTTGATTGTATTCATGATTCGCTTGATCCTAAATCATAATGTCTATAGTCACCGATGATTGGAAAGGACCCGGAAAAGCCCCTGCGGAGAAAATAGCCACCGACGGCTCCGGATTCATCAATATCGCTGCCATGAAGAAGCTATCCAGTCAACTTGACTACGAATTTCTTCCCACTGCGGTGCAAGGCCGTCAAGGTGGCAGCAAGGGTCTCTGGTCTCTTCTCCCTTCCAAGAAGGACTCTGATTCCGAGGACTCTGATTCCGATGACTCTGATGAACTTTGCATATACATCAGCGACAGTCAGTTGAAAATCCAGCATTCCGAAGCCGACCTGAAAACCGATAGGTCTCTTAGGATATTCGACCTCCTCGACGCGTCCCATGCCAATTCAGTCACCGCGGTTCATCATCTTTCGGGACAAAGCATTCTGAACCTGTCCGTCAATGGAGTTCGGACAGAGACTTTGATGAGCCTTATGAAAGCTGGGCTTGAACAGAGCGTTGAAGCCCTTTTGGATTGGACGGGAGATTATCCCTGGCCGAGACTCTGGCATGGCATCGATACGACAGCGGGGGTGACTCTCTCTCGCGCTGCCAGACTTTCAGCTGGGCAAAGTCGAGTTCTGGGATTCTCGCGACGTTCGTGGAAAGAGGATTCCAGAGAAGAGATCATAGAAGGCGACGAATCTCCTGCGCAAATGGGTCGTGGAGAAAGCGGCGGTGCGTTTTCTTTTCGTCTTCTCCTTCAATCTTCTCATATCTTGTATCTTTAGCTCCCATCTCGCTCGGAGAGACAACAATCGAGGTTCTGCAAGCTGGGTTTCGACCGTCAGAGTTCCAGTATCTCAACAAGAGCCTAATTTCGCTTGCCAACCATACGTGGGATAAGGTCATTTCCAAGTTCAAGATACCATTGCCGAAGGGGCAGTCAATCGAAGCCTTCGTCATACCTGGTAAGGTTTCATCTTGCTGAAAGTATCAAAGCTAAGTCTTGGCTAGATCCTCTCGGCATTTTGGACTGGTATGAGATATACTACCGCTCGACAGACGCTATGAAGGATATGGAAACCCAAAGGCCGTTTAATACCGTCGTCGGTGACGTCCTGGTAAGCCATGATCTTTGCAAGTCGTCTTCAGCTAACGATTTCACAGATGGGAAGGTAATGCTTAGTCTCACCAAGAAATTGTTGTTCTGACTTGCGGTAGATATCCGATTCGTGTCGCCTCTGACATCCAGCGTGTCAGTCTCTTCTTCCCACCATAAGCAAGCTGACATATCCTCCAGGTTCATGCTGTCGACAAACCTGAGCTGTATAATTGGCCAGATGTGGTCATTGTTTCGACCCAAGGCGGTCCTTGGGGAAAAGGGGAAGACCTGCGAACCCTTATGAGCGTCCTAGGTGGCGGCGGTATGTCTCTTTGCTACCAACCGTCAAGCCTGGTACTGACGAATCTTTGTTTCCAGACGTCGACGGCGGTACGTCGATTATCTTCGATTATATTAGCTCTAACCTGGCCTTGAGACACCGTCTTCCTCATCTGGGAAGCCAATCTCGTCAAAGAGTTTAAAGCGCGCCATTTTGTTTCCGAGCCCGAGAATCTTCTGGAAGACAATTTCGAGCGAAATGTCACGACGGTCGCCCAGTTCGTCTCGAGCATCAAAGGGATGCCGCGGCGCCAGGCGCAACGAGCTTTCTTTCAGCAGATGTTCAAGGGGTATGTCGATGGCAGAGTCGGACTTTACTCGCTCTTTCACGAGTCGGCGCTTTACGACACTGGGTACAAGTCGGAGAAAGCTGTTCGACTGGCCTACATGTACGTTTTTCTGGCTCAGTCAGTCATCGACTAACATGATGGTTACAGCGGGAATCACTTGTTGGACGCTCCTCGAACGGTTAGTCGCAAAGCTTCGGTAATGACGGCACTGAATCCCTTGTAGGGTGTTGTTCTGAAACCGGACGTCTTCAAAGCAGACCAAAGGGAATTTGGCAACAGGCGTCCAAAATGGATGGGCGGAGACTATGAGACCATGTCAGCTCCTCCGTTTGTGCTTGACGAGATCAGGCGACAAGGCAAAAAGCTCAAAGACGAGCTTCTCGCCAAATTGGAGCAGAAGCTGCATGATCCTTCACGCGAAATTCTTGACCAGCACCTGTTAGCGCCTTACAAGGAAGCAAAGGCCAGGACCCAACATCCTTCGCTTCCAGAGGAAATGCAGAAGATGATGAAAGCCGAGCTGGCTCGGATTAAAGAGCGAGTCCAGACGGCGCTGGCTGCTTTCCAAGAAGCCAGCAAGTCGGCCAGTGCGATAGGAGAAGAGGATATCCAGAGCAATAAGAGAAAAACGGCGGCGGCTTTCACGGAAACCATTCACGATTATCGAAATCCATTCGAACCTCCGATTCTTAGCCTCAGCGAACGCGAGGTAGATCTCATCAAAGCTTCATATGCCTATTCGTTGCAGCCTTCGGGGAATTTCGTCTTCCATGTTGCATATTCGGAAGCTTTGCTCATCAAAGCCATGGCTACAGGAATCGCGCCATGTAGCCGCGAATTCGACCTTGGGCGAAGCTTTGCGCCACGATACCGCAAGCTGTTCTCGAAGCAGGACGCCGACGATTGACTTGACTTGCTCTTTCTGTCTTTTTTTGGTTACATTTCAGCTTTTCCCGGCGATACTTTTCTTTCTCCGTCGACATCCCACCATTCGCTCCAGGTGACACCATTATTGCTTCCTTCTCGCGATACCTTTGCTTCCTCCTTATTATTTGTCGTTTGTCTCCTTGGTTTCTTTCGCTTTCTTTGTTTCCTTGACTCCCGTAATACTACCATTGTATCAATCTCGTTCACAGGTTCGACCTCAAGAGCCGCCACACCTCAAGGCAGAATACCCAAGATGGATTACCTCCAAGCGCCTGTCATTAATCAACCCCCAACGTTCAAATGTCAGGTAATCACCGCCTTGGTTGCATATGAAACGTGGAACGTGAAATGCTGATGACAAGGAGATAAAGGCAACATGGATTTTCCAGCAAGGAAACTTGGCCAAGATCATCTTGTTTGATAGAGGTATCATTGTTGACCAGAACAATGGAATTTGACAAAGGACAAGCATCTTCGATACAAGAATCAGCGACAAAGAAACGTGGTTGCCATCAAGCTGTGCTTCCCAAAAAGGAAGGTTCCGTCAAAAGAGCCTTTTCAAAAATGTTTTTTAATTCATGCCTTTCCCGACCTTGTAAAATCACGAAAAAAGGGGATTCGATAGAAGATATACTTATTGCAACATTTACCGGATAAAAAGTGGAATAAAGGGATCTGAGACCGTAAAATTAAATAAAAGTTGAAAAAAGGAGCTTCGACCCTTGCTTGTGCTTGTTGACTCTTTAATCGGAGACGATTTTCCACACTTAAACAAGGACGATTTTCAAAACGCCCTTTCTTCCTCATCACCCCATCTCCCTCAAGCAGAAATCGTCAAATGGCTCGCACCAAGGTTCGTCGATTTATTCGTCGACGTCGTTCTGGACACTGATATTCCTAACAGCAAACCGCTCGTAAATCCACCGGAGGTTCGTCATCGCCGCCGTCGTCGTCGAGAATCGTCTCCTCATAATTTTTTTTTTCTCTTCTTCTTTCTTTTTTCTCTTCCTCCTCCTTCGTCCTCTAGGCAAGGCTCCTCGTAAACAGCTCGCTACCAAGGCCGCCAGGAAAACCGCTGCTGTACGTTTTCGCCCCTCATCTCGCCGTCGTCGTCGTCGTCGTGCTGACTAAGCAATGAATTATCCTCTAGACCGCCACTGGTGGTGTCAAGAAGCCCCATCGTTTCCGTCCTGGAACCGTCGCCCTTCGTGAAATCAGGAGATACCAAAAGTCTACGGAGCTCTTGATCAGGAAGCTTCCTTTCCAGAGATTGGTTCGTGAAATCGCTCAAGATTTCAAGGTGCGTTTATTTTTTCGTTTGCTCGTCGCTGGGAGCCTGACATTGCTTGCTAGACGGATCTGCGATTCCAGTCGTCCGCTGTCATGGCGCTCCAGGAAGCTGCTGAAGCCTACCTCGTCTCCTTGTTCGAGGACACCAACTTGGCTGCTATCCATGCTAAACGAGTCACCATGTACGTTTGTCCTCTCGGCTCCGCCGTCATGACTCATTCCCTTTCACAGTCAACCCAAGGATCTCGCTCTTGCCAGACGTCTCCGCGGCGAGAGGTCCTAGATAATCGAAGCTCTTGGATGCTGGACTATCTCATCGTCTTCTTTTTCCTATATCGTCTATTATCTTCTTTCTCGTCGTTCAGCCTATCCAAGATGTCCTTAATCGTTCACCGTATGACATGTCTTGACCACTGTGCGCCCTTGCCTTGTACTGTATGTAAGATATTCTTCGTATGAATACTATTATGATATGATTTATGCATTGACGATTGAGGTCACGGTGGAGCGCAAATTGTGGGTCCCTTTTGTTTCTTTTGACCCGTTTCTTTCTTTCTTCTTTATCATTGGCCATGGTTCCGATGACCATGTATCTGCTTAGCTGTCGATACCATACTTGGTTTCTGTGATTGAGCGGCTTCCAAAGGACAATTTAAGAAGCGGGATGATAGATAGGCGGGCTCGTTATATACAAATTAGGCAGCTTCCGGACCGCAAATTCTTGCCCTTCTCGACCATTGATATCTTCCATCGCTCGTTGGTGTACTTCAAATCGAACATCTGACAATAGGTTTAGAATGATGCGACGAGAGATGCAGAGGTATCCGTACGATCAAGTCCAGCAGATACAAGGTCTCATTGGTGGCGTTTGCTTCGGTCTGGTCCGGCATTATCGAGGCGGTCAAGAAAAGTTTGATGTTGCGGTTAGCAGCTTGACGCAGGTTCGACATGTACAATATCTTCTTAGCATCCGTGTCGGGCCAAAACGTGCGAATGGTATGAAGAATAACCAAGGACGCATTGCGGACAGATTGGGGATCAAATATAGAGTGCTCTGTAATGTAAATTGCGTCAAAGTAAGATCAAGACCTCTGAAAATATATACCTTGGAACTGGACTCGCTCAGGCGAGGGCACTTTGCTCCACATCTGTAGCAGATTGAGAATTGGATGCAAGTGAGGGAAATATCGCACCTTTTTTGTCTCAGCGGGGAATACAGGTTGATTCTGGACAACAAATGCATGTCTGGATAGAGGTTTGCAATTCCAACTGCTCCCGGGGCGCATGGAATCGCAGCTCGAGATCTGCGGTGTCCATCAGCCAGTTGCAAGGAAATTACATTGGTCACCTACGTTCAACAATCGAGCGAGTCCACCAGAAATCTGACAAGACGCCGGAGGAGAATGCGGTCCACCTTTTAAGATGGTGACGATGTTCAGGTTTATATATCCACTAGTCATAAGGGATTGAAGAGTTGAACACCCGAGCAAGAGCCGTATCCGAAGGTTTGTTGACGAGCCGTTCGAGGATCCACTAATGATATCTGCTTGCATTGATCCTACCCTGAGGTCTTCGGTACAGCTGCTCGTAATGATATCAACCATGAAAATGAAAGCATGAGAGAGACAATACCATGTTTCAATGAGGGTAAGGAAGCTAGTGGTGTCATCATGTTTCGTGACGGTCCTGTAGATTTTAAGCAAGGGTAGCTGTATCAGAGAAACGACGCACGACTGCAAGATATCGACCACATCCTTACCGGTGTCCAGTGTCGCAGACAGCCGATTGTTGACGAAGACATTGGGTGAAACCTCACGAAAGACATTGTTGCTGGCGAGATACCTCAGAACAGGTCCTACATCAGAGATTTAGCCAAGGAGAAGACGATGAAGCATAGGAGGTTAGTCCATTGACGTCGCTTTGCTTTGCAATGTCGTCAACATGCATTCCCTAAATCCAGTTAGCCTAGAACTTGAATCGATGTTGGGCAAAACCTACCTTGGACCCCGCCTTCCGAAGAATCTCTGGGACATGGCACCAGTTCGCTGTCCCCAGGGTCGCAGTTTTCATGTACTGGTGGCTGCGAATCAGCATAATAATCAAAGCACACCGGTGAAAAGACGTACATCGCCGGCCATTCGGAACATTGTCATTTGAACAGGTGAAACAGCGGCGGCGAGCTTCAAAGCGCTGACGATGATGGAATTCGCGTTTTTCAAGGCCTCGGGCGTCATGAGAGACGATTCGGCGCTGGCAGAAAACGGCTCATCGAGACTGAGAATGCGAATTGCTGTTCTTGGCGCAAGTTTTGTTGAGAGAATCGACCGAGGTCGAATGACCCGAGCGAGCTGGCTGATTGATGACATCGACAGGAATGGGATTTTCAGGACGAGGAGAGGTTATTAATATGTTCTGGTGCCATGATTCCGATGAAAGGGTTTTCAAGCGCAGCTAACCCGATAACAGTGTCGGGCTCCCTGACCAAGGATATTTGATATGAGAGCTGAAAGCCTTGGATCGGTCATGTCTGTGGAATGGATGAGGACCTCTTCTCGGTAATAAAGTGGAAAAAGAGTAACTAGAAGAGTAAAGGATTCCACCATTACGTCCTAGCTTCCCATGTCTCTACAAAGACAGTTGCCCGTGTCTGCAGGACGTGTCAGCGAAAGATATGAGAAAGAGAGCGATAAAATTTACGGTGAAATTGGAGGAGCCAGATTAAATCAGGAGTCGTCTTGAGCTATAGAGTCTACTTATTCAGCATGAAGATAAAGATGGGAGATCTCCAATCACCGTGTTTTGTACCTGGCTGGCAGCAGGCCGCCCCTTGAGCCAGCAAATAATTGTTGCTTCTCCTGGAACAACCTGGATTCTGGAATTATGCTCGGTTTTCGGGGCAAAGAGCGCGAGCGTAATCCCTGCGCTGTGGCTAGGCTAGAGCTGGAGAAAGCTGCGAGGTGTCAGCTGGGATGACGTGATATATGTCACATTCATCTCACGCCCGTGACCTGTCACACTGACGCAGTCGCTTTCAAAAAGCCACTGCTCACCAAAGTGGTCTTAATGACCTCCACGGAGCTCTCGGGATGGACTCACATTCCCGAAGACCTCCTGATCATTATGGAAGAGTATTCTACCCTGTTTGATGCTCTGATTATCCCCTAGGTAAGTACAAACCGACCAGTGGCCTTCCTAGTGGCTGCTTTTGCCACCAAGGCAACCCGGACTCTTGCCCGGACTGACCATTCTTAGGTCTGCCGTGCCTTTCGCGAAATATTTCAGTATAGATTACCTGGATCACCATTCTGAGAGCATTCAGAAATAGAAAATGCGGTCCATTGGATTGTCCTGACCACGACGATCTTTCGACGCGCAGTCTCGAGGACTTGAAGCACCTCGCTATCCTTGCGCTACGGCTCCAATGGTGCTTCAGGTCTCACCTTTTTCAGCCGGGTAACATAGTCTCTATCCTCACTCTGACACCGGTGATCAACCGGTGATATCGCCATTATTCCGTGGTCCTGTAGATGAGCTCATGCTAGATCCAATTCCTGGAACGGATTTCGTACTTTTTAGGAGCAAAAATAGCGTTAGATGTTGGGATATCGTCAGAGGCAAGCAGTTGAGCTCTGTCGCACTTATCGGCCTTGGAGACAGTTTTTCGCCCTTTACGGAGATACATGAAGTGTCGGAGGGCGGTGGCCAGCAAGCGATTATAAAGATAGGTACGGATATATCTATCATTAGTCTTCTGGGATTAAGTACTGAGCATCTTGCCTTGTAGCATGGAGATGCATTGCGTCATTGTACTTGCTGTCGACACAATCGGCTTTGAATCGCCCAAGATCTCGGTTGCTTGCCGTCGCAATGCCCTTCCCCAGGAGCCTTTCGCAGTGGCCTTGAATGCGGAAATGGTTGCCATTGTCACCGGTATGAATTCCGTCATCTCAATCCTTGCTATCAATCTGCTGTCGGGACAAGAGCTTACAATATCGACCGACATAACGGCCTTGGCGGAAGACCATAGAGTCCTTGTACAATTTATTGACAGAGAACTCCATATGTTCGTTAGCAGCGATGAAAGTCAGGCTTTCTATCAAATTTCCCGCCAATTCTTCCCATACACCGATAATCCAACTCCTCGTAGGCATCTCGCCGATGATTCCAGGCATCTCGTCGGTAGACCCGGCCAAATCCAGCCCATGTACACCACTCCCATGAGATTCTTCCGCTCGCGGGTAAACACCGTCATGGAGTTGGTTGAAACATCGGAAGACCTGGGAAGGAGCCGATTGCAGTACTCTTCCTGGACTACAAAATGCAGACCTCGAAGATACAGATCAATCTGTTCTATATTGATTTTCCCCCTGAAATTGTCTACGACAATAATTCGGTAATGGTCTACTCGCCGTGGAATGTGATGGCCATCCGTCTTCTTGACACCAGCAAGGAACACCTATTACCTGCTGCAATATGTGAACCAAGAATTCGCGGAACTCCGATTCCCGGCGGAACTCGAAGGACTGGGCTCTGTCGACTTTGAAATCAGGGCCGAAAAGGGAGAGTTGGTCATGATTCTTGATGGAGAAGAAAAGAGAGTGCTACGACTATCGTATTTGTAGTGACGCGACAGGTCAGACTTTGAATCTATTTCTATATCGCTGGCTAACTTGTCCTGTCCCAGAGCCAGATCCCTGGCGAAACGCTAGTTTTGGAAGAAGTACATACATATTCACTGTCTTGAGACAGTAGCAGCCAGCCACTCGAGTCCGTCATACACTCCAAGACCTGTTTTACCCCAAGTACCCTGGTAATTTGATTATTGTATTAATCCAGCGAAATTGAAGGAAAGCATACCAGAACATAGCAAACTTTTGCGCCAATCGTATCAAGGTCCAGTTGTTTATGGAGTCCCTTCTCTGTCATCGCATCGAGCAAGTCTCGGTCTCCCGTCGCTATCATGGAATTGAGTTCTTTCTCTGCTGTGGCATTGGGCCGACAATCCTGTTTGTTTGCCAGAATCAGCAATGGTTTGTCTCTGAGGTTGTATTGTCTCAAGAGGTGGAGCTCCTCGCGCGCCTGAGGTATTTGATCACGGTCACTGGCGTCCAGGACAAAGATGATCGCATGGACGCCGGCTTTTCCGTTTGGTCGCAGATTGGGGTCTAATGAGTTGATGGGAGATGAGACTTGAGAGACCCAGAAAGACGGACGTACATTGATTCCAGAATCCGACTGACTGCATATCCTCTTGTCCCCCGATCTCCCATATCTCGAAGGTCGTATTGTGCAGTTGGATCATTTGGGGGCTGCTTCCTTCATCTCTCTGAGTTCTTGAGGCTCGCAATACAAGTTGGAGAAAGGCTTACCCGTCGTGGGACTAGTTTCCACACTCGCATTGGGCCCAAGCCTCAACGTATTCAGTATCGTGGTTTTACCGGAACCTTGAGGACCAATCTAATAGTAGCACTGATCAACTTCGAAAGTTCTCAGCTGATAAGTACAGCTGAAACAGTACCATCAGAACCGCTAGAACCACCGTGAGTGGCGCAAAATTTGTTTCATAACCGACTCTTACAGATATCCCTGTGGCCCAGGAGTTTCCAGAACATTTTAGAGACCAGGCTCATCTTTCGTTAATGAGGAAGTATCGGAAATCGAACAGCATTTTTAAAAGATCGGACCCGCTGCACCGCCCCCAGAGTTACTACCAGTGGCGGTGTCTATGACGTCCATGTCTGGATTTGGACTTGCACTGCGGCAACAACACGACATTCTACGTGGCGAAATTAAACAATCCCTTTTTCAATAAATTGATGAAACCACTCGAGTCCCTCGTGCAAACCGTCTCCAGATATGGCGCAAGAAGCCTTTGAACAACGTCAGGATAAGAAGTTAGCTGGGAAGAGCCTTGTCACCTGGATAGACCAGTGTTTTGCCTTGAGCTTGGGGAGATTGAGCGTATCCGTGATTTCATCGACGGTCATAGCGCTGGGAAGATCTTGTTTGTTCGCAAGCACTAGAAAGAGACGCTCAGAGAGGTCGATATTGTCGCTTATCCATCGAATATCGTCGTGGACCTCATCTATACGTTCGCGGTCGGCGGAGTCAACCATGAATATGACGTGTGAACCGGTCAATCCTTCTGGACCAGGATAAAACGGAAAGGGGAATAAATTGCAACGTGGACGTACCATGTTTCAACCACCTGCGCCAAGGAATGAATGAGTAGGGTCCGGTATAGTCCCAAAACTCAAAACTCAGGCCCCGGTAAAGAACAGTCTGAAGTGCTAAAATGGTGTCAGTCTCACAGCTGCAATTGAAACCATGAACGCACATTTTTTAGCATCAAGCTTGTCAAGTTTCAAAGCGGTGATGGCGGTGGTCTTTCCACTATTATCCGGGCCCAGCTGGAGACATAAGTCGTCAGCAGATATCAACCACATTACCGAAGCCATTACCATCGTGATCCCTTCAGGAAAAGTGAGTAAGTACAAGACCCACGGCAAAAGAATTTGACCCACATATGCGTCTGGGACCAAAGAGACGTGAAAGAAGACTAGAAGCGGAAATGCACATATTTGCATCAAGCAGAGGGCTCCCGGACTTTTGAAGGATTCGTGTTCCCCTTTTGTACTTCCCGCCAGTGCTGCACCGCCATCGATCAGTCCCCATTTGGGACTCGATAGACAATGGAATAAAACTGTTTCATACCTTTCTGTGTGCGAATGAAAAAGTGAACACAAAAGTAGCCGAATTCATGCCGCATATTCTTGAAATATGAAACTGTTGCATCAAGACTCGAAGGAGGGCCGACTCGTGCATTCGAATTGAAGACCACACTGCCTAGCAATTTTGTTGAATTATTGTATTGAAAGCATAGATGATCTGTACCAAGGTACCCGCTTATCACGGTCAAAGCAGACCCAGAAGAATTGTGGCGTAATAACGTCGGAGGAATATTAGCAATATTCAGTCTTTCTACGATGCACCGCTATGTCTATAAGGGTCTCAAAGCTCAGTAATCCCGTTTCCGTACTCATTGTGGTACTTGTCGCTAGGCTAAGTTGTCAACTTTGGCTTGTTCAATGACTCCTCTGCGTCGACTTCGGATCATGATAGAGACTACTTAGTAGGCTCAATAGAACCTCGATGGACACTGCGGAACTGCTCATTGACTCCTCCAATAACTCCTCTGTTGACTTAGAACCATACTAGCATAATATAAGCCTCGATTGACTCCCGAACTGCACTCCAATCGGAGCATATCTGACCAGTGCAATTAGGGTTGCCTTTCTCTTAGCAAAGCGGATGGCCGTATAAATAACGCATTTCGAGGTCAAGTCTCATCACCATCCCACCCAGTCGAACTTCGAGTCAATACGATGCGGTTGAACAAGAATAACTTCTATTTTTTCAACATCCTTCTCCTCGCTGGACAGGCTACGATGGCGCTTGGTGGATCTATCAAAGACAAGATTGAAGCCACCAAGGTTCGTTTTTTTCTTGTATCTGCGTGTCGTTCAAGGGAGCCTGAGATTGCTTTCTAGAAGGATCTGGATGAGCTACGATTCAAGTCGTCTGCTATCATGGCGCTCCAGGAATCAGCCGAAGCCTACCTCGTCTCCTTGTTCGAGGACACTAATTTGTAGGGAAACCACGGGCGTCCATAATGCCAGACGGGTCATCATGTGCGTTATTCTTTTTGGTCCGACGACAATTTAGAAGCTGAATGGGCCTCGGAGGCTCGGCCCTCTGTTGACAATCAACCCAATCCTCCAGTTCCATCCTCTAACGTAGTAGCCATTGAATATGTTCATCCAGGATTTCTTCAGCCTTATGCATCATTTGAATGTGTGAAATGTATTTTGAGTTCCTGGCTATTCGAGTCTCAACATTGCACTACTACTACAATTGTGGCAAAATTTCCGAGAATCAGTTGAGTCTGGGGCTAAAGAATATATGAGGCGTGTGCCGCAGCCATTAGTCGGGACCAATGGCATTATAACTATCATATGCAGAAATGGAGTGTTTGTATGAACCGATATACTTGCCGCAGAACCGGCAAAGTTTTCTGATTCCGGATCAATTCCTCATGTGACCATTTTCATTTGTCCCGAACGGTGAACCTCGATGCCTCGACATCCTATTTACTGGTTCAGCGATGGGTCTGTCGTTCTCAACGTTGGCCAAGACCAATTCAAAGTCCACGCCTCTTTGCTTGCTCGTCAATCTCCCTTGGTATCATCCCTAATCGACAAAGGCTCAGATATCGATGGGGTCAAGAACATCACGCTAGATGTTGATGCAGCCGAGGTGGTCATGCTCCTGGAGCACCTTTATCACGACAAGTGAGTATTCCTAGGTCAGTTCACCTCACCTTGTCGCTTTCTGTCGCTCAATGTTTTCAATAAGACCATTATCGACGTCATCTGGGTTCCAACGCGTCGCAGCAGTGCTACGCGTCTCGAGCCAGCTCGATTTCCAGCAAATTCATGCTATCGGTGTCCAGTGCTTCGAAGCAATGGTCGGTCTACGTGGCTCTCATTTCCCTGCCGAATTCCTTGAAGAGGCTCTGGAAATATCGACGGTTTACAATGTTTTATCCGTGCGTATTCCCCTTTCATCTCTCGACCAAATCCTGAATAGACCTGGCAACTAGGTCCAAAAATCACTGTTCTACAATGTCGTCACGACGAGCCATATGGAAAGCTTGTCCCCGGGGAATCTCGAGAGATGTTCAAAGCTCATGGCCTCCATCATCGACTACTTCACGCCGATGCTGTTTACACCGCCAGCAACGTCACATATGGCCTGTACCGATGTTTTCGCTGATACCTGGATGCCATTGGTCATCAAACCGGCACTGGGAGACGACGGGGTTTACAAACCGATAGAGACACTAGACCGAATCAAAGCTATAGACTGGGGGACCAATGGCCTATGCCATTCATGTCTGGCGGATAAGAAAGCTGAATGGTCCGAGGAGCAGGAGACGATTTGGCAGTTGGTTGACCAATGGTTGGCATAGAGCTGGAAGCGAACTAGAGGTATATATGGTTCATGATTTCTGCAGCCGAAGCTAACGTGAAGTACAGGTTTTGATTGTACTATCATTCCGAATGTATTGAAATGGCTCTCCGAGTTATGTTATGCTGCTTTTTGAATGTCGGGGAGTCATCATCGGTGACAAGGTCTATTTCTGCGTTGATCGGCAAGGAAAGAAGAGGAACCCGAAACGCTTCACCGGTCTGTTGCGAGCTAAGCATCCACCTACCGAACAATCTCGCTGCTATCGCCTTTGATGAGCTCCCGCATTCTCTTTCGTTGGATGTAAGCTGTCCCCATTCCGCTGATATAGATGCTAACCTATGATATCTGTAGCATTAGGTTCAATTTCCACTGACGACCAACATCCAAATGTGTACTCATTCTGCTGTCAATGACTGCGCCAACAAAAATCGCGGGTTCGGTCCGGTCCGCCTATCCAGACCTTCCTCGTCATCAAATTGGGAGAATCAATTATTGTTCCATTCCGCTTTTTATGTCTTTCTTCATCAGGCGACGAAACGTGCAGTGCCTTCACAGAGCTCTCACCTGATGTCCGTTTGGACCCGTCCCTCTGGAGTTCGTCGTTCTTTGTCAGAGAGGATCCTGGATTGTCCATTATTAATCCGTATTAGGTCGAACACGGTTACTTAACATTGTCACTGAGCCCGGGACCCATCTAATGGACCAATGATGAGAGGTGGATGCTGTTTCCAAGGCGCTTGTTCGTCGTTGACAGCCATCATTCGGCGGCACCAGGCCGCACCCTTCTCTGTTCCTGCTTACTGTGCTGAATTGGCTGACGATCGTGATGTGTGTTGCGGTCGCTGTCGCTGTTGTCGCGGGCTCCTTCCTTTATACCCCCACCATCCCTTCTCTTTTTTCGTTCTACTTTGCATTCCGGGAATGTTTCTTCTTCTCCTGGTGCACTGGTGCGTATCCATCGCTTATTGGCTTACCCGGAGTACCGATATTCTGATTCCCCAGGATGTTCCTCTCTTTTGTTTCTGGGTTCGCTATACTGGTCCCAGAGGCCATAACAGCCACTGTCCCTACCGATATAACCTGGACACGTACGGATTCTGACCCGCCTGACTGGAGCTTGAATATCACAGACCGAGACACGTCAATTACTATTTATTCCGACTTGCATGCTTCCCAGCCGTCCGGTATCCTTACCTTGACTTTACATCACGAAGGGTAAGGTTTCCCACCTCCATCAAAGTCCCTAGCTGACCTCCTGAACAGGCAGTATGTGCTGCAAGCAGTCGATCCCAGGTTCGTCGAATAGAACCGGCTTTCTTGTGACGCTGATCCCCTTCTGCCAGCGATACCTCGGCTGTCTTCTTAACGAGCGAAGCCTTCTCTGTGGTCCCCATGTCAGTGAGCCTGTCTTTTCAAAACGTTCTATTCATTGACGACATATTATGACATTAGACCCAGGTTCGTTAAGCATCTTTCTGCAATTGTCAGTCCGTCAAATTGAACCTCTTGGCACAGCGCGAAACCACATGTCCCTCGAGCAGCCTTAATCGGGGGCGTCATAGCCGGGTTCCTTGTCCTGATTATGATCGTGACATTCTTTATCGTGCGCCAACAACGAAAGTCGCGGTCAGAAAAGCCCAGATCATTATCAGATTCCGAAAAAGGACATTCTCCAGCTCCTATACCTACACCATTCTCCGACACCCTTGCCGAGAAACTGTCTTCCTTGACTTATACGTTGACTGATTTCAGTTCGTCGTCCGCCTCGATGCAGTATTACGACCAAAGAAGGAATGCTTCCACACCAAGCTCTTCTGCTGGCTCTTCAACGCCAATTTTCCGACCGAGGAATACCTCTTTGTCATCAGCATCACGTCCAAAGGTCAATTGGACTGCGACGACGGAGCGACCGACGCCACGGACTGAACCACAAATTCAGCTCCAACGTCTGGAGGATGAATTGCAACAGCGGATTCGGGCTTTGCAGTCAAGTCCGACGCAGTCAAGTGGATTAAATTCAGATCGGGTACCATCGAGTCCAGAGGCAGCTCGTATGGAGAGCTTGATTCAGCAGATTGATATTTTACACAGCCAGCAGGAGTTGGCATGGATGTTTACATCAAAAAGCGAACCTTTGTCTTCAGAAGAGGGTTAGGGTACCATTGTATAATAAAATCATTGCTTGAGCGCCTCGATAGCGCCTCGAGATGGTGTCAATTTGGCATTCATTTCGTCGGTTAAAATTTGCAAATTATGCGATCTAAATGTATTGCGTACTTGCAAGCCAAGTAATCGCCCTTCTTCGATGGATATGATTCGGAGGATCTGGAATACCTAGCATATGAGAAGAGACCATTGTCGGAGCAGACGAGGAAACAATGGTAGTATCAGGGACCAATTATAGGTCTAATCTAGTATATGCAAAAATAAATCTTTTTTGATAGAGCTTCATACATGCAGGTGTGAATTATGACGCTGTAACATGCATCAAATTAATTGTGGGACTGTCCTAGGGATTTAAACGAATATATACTTATATGAGATAATTCATTTCTGTAGGTCTTATATGGTTGACAGCATAACATTAGTTGAAATATATGCTAACTTCTAAGTGCTTTCAGCGAACAAGTTTTTAAATTCTATAAAGTCATTCTCTTTCGGCCGCCTCTTTGTCCATCTATGCATCCTCATCCAAACTTTCCAAATTCATCTAGAAGTGAAAAGATTGCCGAATCTGGCAGGACTGCAGCCAGGATTCTACATGATATTGCTAATGCCACCAAGTCCTCATATCTACAAGGTCTTGCTGGAGTAGGATCTATGATTTTTGAAACAATGGGTGTAAGTCTTCTTTCAAACTCTGGTTTATGATGCTTAGGATTGGAAACTGCCCAGAATGTCAAGTCAAACAAGGAAAAGTGTCTTATCATGACTGAACAAGCCTATGAGCTTGTTTGTGCTGTCATCAACTGCTGTGAAGATGCCATAGAACTTGCACCTGCCTTTCTTCACAGTCTTTCTGTTCTCACATTGTAAGTGGCACTGTCAACATATTGTTCAATGCTTATAGGGAATTAGAACACTTCAGAAAGTTGTGTCATTCCTTCGAAATCAGACTGGGGGAAATCTCATCAAAAGAGTGCTCAACTATCAACAAAATGCTACATTGATGGAAGACTGTATCTCCAGCTTGCAACATGCATTAGCACTGTTCAAGGTCCAAACAGGTGTCATGACAGCAGCAAGAATAGTGGAAATGCAGGCTGCTGCCACCAAGAGACATACAGAGCTCATGAACATAATCAGTGTACCAAATGAACTGGATGCATTGTATGAACTGAGGCAAAGGTAACGAACATATCACCAAAGGCTTACCAAGAGTTTACCAAGAGTTTGTAGTTCCAGCAGTGTTTCTGTGCTTCTACCTCCTGTACCTAAGATCATTCATGGCCGTCAAGATGAGCTTAATCATATTACCAATGCTCTGTGCCAGCACGACACTGCTCGAGTGGCAATTTTGGGTCCTGGAGGCATTGGGAAGACCAGTCTCGCACAGGCCATTCTTCATGATCCCAATATTGTCACAAAGTATGGTGATCATCGCTATTGGATCAGTTGTGACTCATCAGAGTCAGCCAATGACTTGATAGCTGTTGCTGCAACTTACTTTGGGCTTGACAACACCTCAGACAGAATGCATGCCATTCTAAGATGTCTGCGGACAATGTCTCGACATATATTTCTCATTTTGGATAATCTGGAGACATCGTGGGAACCACCCACTAAGCGTCTTGAAGTTGAGGAATTTTTGTCCCATCTCACTGGTGTGGAAAATTTGAGCTTGATGGTATGTACTTAGCTTGGTTTCACTCATTTTCACTGACAAGGTCTAGATCACTATGCGGGGTGCAGAACGACCCGCTCAAGTACAATGGACTCGGCCTTTTCTTTCTCCTCTTGGCCCTATCGGCACTGAAGCTGCTCGTCAAACCTTTGTGGAGATCTCTGATGCAGATGAGGCAGACCCTGGACTAGAAGAACTTCTTCCATTAATGGACAATGTGCCTCTTGTGGTGTCTTTGATGGCAAGTGTTGCTGAAGCTGAAGGGTGTGCCATGACACTAGCGAGATGGAGGAATGAAGGGACGTCTCTTCTTTCTGAAGGAGTCAACAGATGCAACAATTTGGAGAAATCCATTGAAGTCTCCTTGCATAGTGCACGGCTTCAGTCTGTGCCCCATGCAAAGGACCTTCTCAGCATCCTGTCCTATCTTCCAGATGGAATTACATCAATGGATTTTAGCCAGACCCACTTCCCATTTTCAAACTTCAGCCACTGCAGATCAGCCCTTTGTCGCATCTCATTAGCCTACATTACAGCTGATGACCGATTGAAACTCCTTGCACCAATCAAAGAGTACATTCAAAAGGCCTACCCACCACCATTGCCCACCATTCTCACCATCCGTGGCTACTTTTTTGATCTGCTCAAGCAAGCCAGTGAGATATACAAAATACCTTCCCTTCTGCGCAAATTCATCTCCAATATTGGAAACATCCATTTCACAATTCGAATAGCTCTTGCTGAACCTGATCCAGTGGCAGTGAAACCTATATTGGTTCTGTTATTGAATCTCACCAATATTTACTTTGTTACACAGATTGGTTCATTTGATCTGATTGAATCCTGCTCCAAAATTATCCATCAGATTCCAGACAACTCTCAGCTTCTGGGACATTATTGCATTGCAACATACTGGAAAATTCCTTCCCAGGAAGTGGATCATGCAGAGGAAATCTGTATTGAAGGCATACAACATTACAAACAAGCGAATGATATGGTTGGTCTTGGTGTGTTTGTGTTTGAAATTACTTTCAAGATTGGGCTTACAATTTCCCAGTTTGGGCTTACCAACTGGCCTCATATCATTATAGTATCCATAATTATTTTGAGAAGGCTATTGACTATGCTCAGATGTCAATTGACATAGCATCTCAAAATGGTAATTCAAATGGTCTAGCATGAGGCTTCTACAGTCTTGGATATGGACAACGCAGGTCATATCAGTATATGAATGCACAAAGGAACCTCCAAATTTCCCAGTGTCAAGCAAAGACATTGGGAGATATTTTTCTTGAGCTATGCAGCTCAATTTCTCAAGTGTGGTGCCACATTGAAATGGGAAACCTTCACTATAGCTCATTGCTATTAACTGAATGTAACACTCTGGATCAAATTCTGGGGCCAGGATCCAGTTCAATCAGCAGTATCTTACTAGCTGAAGTCCATGCACACTTTCATTTCCGAAAGACAGAATTTCTTCAAGCTTGTAACTGTGGCCCTCTCCCAACCACAGTGTACAACCTAAATGATAACAGACTAGTTTCCTACACCCAAACCATCACCCACAGCCTCCAAGTCCCTTGTATATCTCAAGATGTCATTTATCAACAACTTGTCAATTTGCCCTCCCCAATCAATGATGTTGAAGAGATGATGATTCAAAAGGCTTGGGCTTCATATTACCTCCACAGGCTCAAGAACTACAAAAAAGTAGAAGATTACTGCCATCAGGGTCTACAACTGAAGAGGGTATTGCCAATTGCCAGATCTGATTTCATGCGACTACTAGGGGATGCCGCAATGATGAAGGACTCTTTCTTAACAGCAGAGCAGCACTTCATTATGGTAGTTGCATACTCAGCATTGAGGTCAAGAGTCATTGATCTCCTTGATGTTCTGCGCCGGCTGGGAGATATTTATCTGCTTCGAGACAAGGATGAACCAAGTGCATTCAATCTCTTTGAGATGCTACTCCAAGCATATACAGCTCGAGACATACATGGATCCAGAGGGGATTGTATGCTCCGTCTGGCTGATATACTGACAAGACAAGGAAAGATGGAAGAGGCAAAAAGCTATCTTGTAGAAGCTATCCCTTTGTTTGAGCGATCTCTTCATGTGGATCAGGTGCAGATATGTCAAGATAGGATTGCTTCACTGGGAAATAATTAATTATTGTGTTGAATACTCATACTTACTTAGTAGTTAGATACTTGGAGACTTATTGTACAATGCTCAGAGTCTTGTGTCTGGAACAGTCCCATGTCTATCAAGCTTTGGGGAGCTTGTTTCTGAACTCATTGTGACTACTTTCAGCTTATCTTGCCAAACCTTAGCTGGTCCCAGGTCCAATAACTCCCCTCTGTTGACTATGTTCATAGCTCTCTCAGCAAGCCTCAATGGAGTGCTGGATTGTGTTCCAATTGGTGTCCAGTGCAATTGATAGATAACCACCCACTTGTTCATTCAATTATCACAATGCTTTTCAACAAGGATCTCCTCTATTTCTTCAGCATCCTTCTCATCATTGGAAAGGCTGGTATGTAGGCTTGTTACCAGCCTCTCTACAGGAGAAATTTTGGTGAGGGGAGGAATCTCTTGGTAGAGAGGCTGGTGTCATGGCTGATGCCAGTGACAGACAAGCCATATCAAAAAACATCAGTGAGGTTTGTCTGATCATGACATACACCTAACATGTCAGCATTTTCTAACTCATTCTATTACAGATTTTATGGAGCATTCAGGCATAGAATAAGATTATAAGCCCCTAGTCAAATTATCACACTGATCTGCAGTGCTGCAATGCTATAATCAAACAAGCAAAAACTGATGACATGTGGTGAATACATTAATAGCTTTTGGTGGGGCTGTCAATGCAAATGGAATCCTCAAAACAGATCTATAAAGGTCTGTATATAAAATCCCAAATACACACTAACTCTCTTTAAATACTCTAAGTAATTCAGCCAGTTCAAGAAAGAGAATGCTTTTATGCACACAACTTTTGTTACAGTGTGGGACTCAGGGACCATGCTTGTATACCAGCATTCATCATCCATAATCTAGCTCTGTGAGGACTGATTCTCCATCATCCTCATCCTCATCCTTTTTGCTGTCTGTCAATGTCACAGGTCTTTGGTTCCTGTGACTTGGCGCTGCTTGCTGTGGTCTGATACCCACTAAAACCTTGGGAACTCCAGATCCAATTATCTGGGAGAGAAGTTTCATTCATTAGGGCTCTGCTCCAGGTATTGAAAACTACCTGATGTGGTAGAGCTCTACTTCTGTAGTGGAACCGGCTGGTGAGGAAGCAGTCAGCTTCGAGACGTTTGTTCACAGCACTGATCCATCTATTATGGACTTGAGAGGGATTTGGGTTTCTCTTATTCTCATCAAGGAGAATTTCACACCTAATTTTCCATATTAGATGTGCTGATGCTGGGACTAGGATGCAGAATAGGCGTTGGAGGCCAGGATGAGGTTTGCCTTTAACATTGACAAAGGTGAGCAAACTGCAGCCAAGGATCATTCCTAACTTGAGGACAGGCCATGTACCACTTTTCAGCTCGAAAATCCTTTTTGCTAGGCCCCATATTTGGTGTTGGATTGGTTGACTGCATTCTGTTAGAATGTGAGTCATTGATTCAATAATGTTGGGGCAATGCTTGTAGAACTGACGATCTGCACATTCTGGTATGTGCTTCCAGTAGAGCCCGTTTCTCTGGGCAGAGTGAAGTGCTAGATAGATGTAGTTCTGTATTCTCCTAGTGAAAGTTTCAACACAAATTGCCATCCAAATAGATTTGGATGTAGGAGTCTTGCCATTATGATTCTTAACATACTTCTTAACAAGGGAGAGATTGTTTTCAGTGACTGGTCTTTCAGTCCATTTTTCCCATTAGCTTGTGATGGTTTCCTTATTTGCTATGCGTCAATAATCCACCAAGAACTTGCATTCCTTATCCAGCTGCTGCACTCAGTGATTGATTTATACATGATTTGCTTCATCATACACTTCCTTATATGTCTTCACCCTGAGTGAAGCTGATGTCACAGCTTACTTGATTGAACTTGGTATAGTTTCCTTGCGATTGACCCTCATCTGCTTGATACTGACTTGCATAGATAATAGAATACTATTACAACTTGTTATCAGCAATGAGATGCCCACTGTTACAGCACCTTTACTGTGTAGTTTCCCCTAAGTAACTCAGTCACATGTAGACACATCATTGTTCTTTGTTTGGTATTCCAAAGTGTTGTATATCACAATGATATGCTTCACAATGTAGTCTCTAGGTCTTAAGCACTTCAAGATTGTTTCCTATGTTTGATGGAGTAGTGCAGCTCGCTTACAGACAATTTATTAGTAACACTGCTGCACCATTTTGTCCATATCAATTGAGTATTCAAGCAAGACCACATCACTGATCATTTGCTAGAGCCTTCCTGGAGTTTGAACTATGTTTGATGCTGGTACTGGTGCTCTCTTGACAAGACAGAACTCTCTTTCTAGGCCTATCATGTCCCATTTAAACTTCCATTTGTAATCAGGAAAGACAGTCATATTTACTAGATGTGCCGAAAATAGAGGGTGGAACATTTTCAGCCCTATCACTGTACTGTATTATGGATACAGCTGTCAAATCAATGGGTGAAAATGGGTGAACCCATATGGTCATCTTTCTATCAACAGGTTTCAAGGAAGCTCTGACAATATGGTACAGGGTCTAATACAGCTGTATGACAGGTACAGAAGGGTGATCAGGACATGTTAATAAATGGCCTAGGAAAGAAAGAAAGGTACAGTGACGGTGAAAAGTCATGCACACCCCCAAATCAGGAAGGTGCATTCTCATGGTCCTCAATGTCATCACCAGTGAGCCACAAGATTAAATAAAATCATTGAAAAATACAGACATTATCTAAATGCAATTCAGAATGCTTTTGTGTCCAAAAATTCTAAGAAAGGCCAGAGAAGTATGGAAATTAGTCGAGACTGTCCCACAGCCCATCAATTCCAACCACCATCATGACCTGTCAACATAAACCATACTCTGGGCTTCCACAGGTCAATGTAATGCCTATCAAGCATAAGGCAATTGAGTTCTACCACAAAGAGAAGGCAGATCTTTCAACTGGATTGCCAATTATACACCAGAATTCAAAGACACCATCGCCAGCCATACCACCATTTCCCAGAATTACAAGCAGGCTAAAGAGAAAGGAATGTATACCAGAGGTGCTAAACTGACCATCCTCAGACCTATACAATAGAAGAGATGGATGATGCCACTGAGGATATTGACCAGGGTTGCATCACCGATGCTGCAGAATTACAGCATCAAGATTCCCTGGTTGGTCTCAGCAGACCCTTCATGAAGCTCTGATTGAGTGTGAGCAGCCTGGATATGTGAAAAGGAAGAAGGTGGAGCTGGAAGCATGGAATTTTATTGTGCAGACTGCCTTTGCTCAAACATGGCATGATTGGGAAGATGCTGATATTTGGGCCAAGGAGCAGGTGATTTCTCTGATGAATCCAAGTTTGTCATTGGCAGTTCTGATGGACCGCTGTGAGGGATCCTTGCGGACAGTGTGGAAAGCACGTCGATATGAGTGTATGCAAATGAACAACACACACAACAAAACCAACACACCAATACACTCTTTATATCCTCGATAAGTTCAGGTTTCTTATAATAGAGATAGTCCAAAGTACAAACACTTGTCCGTACTCAGTGTCTTACGTCTGGTCGTCTTTGAGAGCTTTTAACTGGTTTTTATAACTTGTTTAAAGTGCGATACACTAGAGGGTTGTGGTCTCTTGACCAAAGTGCGATTTGCACTAAGCAACTTGACTAGAACTTAACTAGAACTTGACTAGAGATTTCTCTTGCGAGACTAGAGGGTGCACTAAGCAACTAGACTAGACTAGACTTGTTCAAACTTGTTCAATTCATCAAAACGTCGGTAACTGAGTCCGAGAAACAAAGTAATATTATCCACAAGTCAGCTACTAGCTTCCAGCCTTGATCAGGTGGTCACTTGTTACTAACTGGGTTTAACACCCTACAATGTTCTAGATATTTACTACAAACTTAGAGTCCTTAAATACTGTCCAGAAATGATAACATAATGCTCTTGAGTCATTCACAGGGGTCTCCGAGTCGGATTGCCAAGGTGGCCGCATGACATCAGTCATCCTGCTATTAATAGTACAACCGGGTGAAACCTCCTAGTGGAGTCTCTTGCCGATCAGGTATTTTGAGAAGTGCAGAAAGAAGACAAGTCCTTTAGTCCCTTCTGTACTCTCTTATTTGATTCTCATTGTCTAGTCTTGTGTCAAAAGTACGTCCCTTGGTATGAACAATTGTCCACACTGTGGGCCCATCTTTATATAGGGGTATCCTTGTGGGTTGCCCTGATCATTCCACAATCATCTTGGTTTCTGCAAGCGACATCGGTCAAAGCTCCGGTCATATAATTCTTATGACAGTAGTCTGGTTAGAGCTCCGCTTAGTCTGTACTAAGGAGTCATTGCCGTTTCACAGTGCTAAGTCCTCCAGTCTTAAACAGACATCTTGGCTCGCAGGGTTTCGTCATGTATTCAGTCTCAGCCATTATGTGAACACCGCTGTTCTTCTTGTAGTCGTAGTGTGCCGTCTTTGGTCTTAGGAGTACCTTCTAGGCTGATAAGTACAGACACAAAGCACGGACACTTGTTAACGCTTGACATTCTTACTAGCAACCTTGAAGCTCGGTTCTAGTGCTCCATCAACATCCCAGCAGTCAAAGAGATGCCAAACTGCCCAGTTTGGTATGAAAACAAGGCTGAATTTTTATATGCCCCATCACCGCATTGGTGTTGTTGACCACATGGTTCTGATGCTCTTGCTGACCAGAATGTTTCACAATGGGAGGGAAGAAAAGTTATTGTCTGGAGATGCATGTCAGCCAAGGGAGCAGGGAAATTGCATTGTATCAAGGGAAATATGAATTGGTTCAGGTAGATTGAGGTCTTGAAGGTGTGTAACTGACCTATTCCTCATTAATTCTATTCACAATTCTGATCAGGAATCTCTCCTTCCCTCCATAAAACAATTTGGCTACAATGGCAAGTCTTGGATTTTCCAACAGGACAATGATCAGAAGCACACAGCCAATGACATCAGGGCATGGTTCAGCAGCCAAGGAATCTATGTCCTCAAATGGCCTTCAAAATCTCCTGATATTAATGTCATCGAGAATGGTTGGATGGAGCTGGAGCATTGGGTTCTGAAGATGGACAATTTGCTGCAGATAGAGGATGGCCTTTAGGAGGCACTAGATGCAGTTTGGTACAGCAATGACTTCAGCACATACATAAAACACCTCCGTGCCTCCATGCCCTATTGCATCTAGGCCTTGCTTACAACCAATGGCTGTTGGACCAAGTATTGAGCAGACATGAACTTTTTTTTCGCTTTTTTCGCTTTTTTAATCAGATTTCTTGCTCTTATTGGTACCTTTTGGACTTGAACACCTTGCATATTGTATGTAGATATTATTTATATTCTTCCATGATTTTATTGGGGCTCTGGACATCAATGTGAGCAGTGAGCAGGGCATGGGAGTGCATCTTCCCAATTTGGGGATGTGCATGACTTTCCACCATCACTGTATCTGACCTATTATATGCCAGAAAAGACATGTCATTTGAGGTGATAACCTGCTCTATGACCTGGGTGAGACCTACCAAGACTGCCTGAATCTTTGTTTCATGAGGAAGACTCTACAGAAGGCAGAAAGACTAACCATTTATGGACATTTGCATCATTTTAAACTTGTTTCACTGACCATTTGAGAGCACTGTGACAAACTGTGACCTGTAATCCAGTGGTGAAAAATAAGTTTTGGGTGAGGAGCAGTGAATGAAACTGATGTTTCACACTAAATTGATTTCAGCAGGCCAAAAGGGCAATTTCAGACAGCTTTGGCTGACGCAAAAGGAAATAAATTTCAGTGCTATTCTGGAGTACCCATATATACAGCCATCAACAGCCATAAATCGACAGTTCTTGATGAGTACTCACCATCTGTCACTTGTAACATACAATGGGAGCTGTGAGGCTTGGACAGATAGATAGATAGATAGATAGATAAATTACATGGTATCATCCCTAGTAGAAGCACCAGCTTTCTGAAATTCTCCCAATGAGGAAAATTCTGACCATAACTTTCAAAATCCTCATTATTGTTCCAGCACAATTAGAGCCCCTCTGAAGCAAACAAATAGGCACAGTGTGCAACACCCCTGCTATGCGACAGCCTCAAGTCTCTAGATGTGGTGACTCAACAGAAATTTCATGATCCCCAGATCACCTTGCTTAACGAAGTGAGCAGGTCTCCTTGGTGTCACAATTACTAAGCTTCAGCTGCATCGGCAGGGGCGGAGTTTCGGGAAGTACCGACCCCAACATGTACAAACCTAGTTCGTGAGCAATCCATTGGGTTCCCTTTTGACCCGAGATCGCCAGTCGGGAAGTACCGACCCTAACATGTACAAACCGAGTTCGCGAGCAATCCTTTGGGCTCCCTTTGAGGCCTGAGATCGCCGGGTGTCTAACAGGTCCCAACTCCATTGGCCAATGCTGTGACTCTCTGACTCTTCATGCATTTCTTCCCTACCAGCACTGATAGTCATTATTGCACTCGGGACCAAGTGCTCAAATATTTGATGGGTTATTGCCAGAATATATGATGGATTATTGCCGAGTCTTCTTTTTACTTTCTACGTCCGTGGACATCATTGTAGTTTGTCGTTTTCTGCTGTCCGGTGCCTTACCTCTCTCAGTTCGCATCCACAGCTCCCAACGACGGACTCAATGATTGGTTTGAATTACTTTACTCACGACATCAGGCAGTAACCTTTTCCTGTTCCTGATTTTACGGTCCTTAGACATAGTGGGCGACTGTAGTGGGATCTGTTAGCAAACTCTGAAGTCATGTCACGCTCCACATCTGCTGATATATAAGTTACAAGGCTAATACTACACAATTTCGGAGACATCGCTTTCCGCCTCCGAAGAGTCTGAACTGTCTGGATCCACCATGCTTTAAATTTTATCTCTTATATTGTCATCCATTACTTGAATTTTACTTTGTTTCTTTTCATCTTCATACCTTGTACAATGTTGTTTGAGTACTTCCAACCAAAGTTAGTTCTTGAAAGATGTGACAGTGACCTTGACTGTGTGTTAAGCAAGGTCCAAAACGCTGAAGGCGGTACTTTCATATCCAAGAACAGACTCATGACTACAAAGAACAACTTGAATGGGCAAAGATGGCAAAGCTCCAAGTGGCACCACAGACCAATTTCATGAGGAATATGGTCATGAAGAATTGCCAATGGATGTGGTATCATTACAAACCATTCTCATTCTTGAATGCAGCAAAAACTTGTGGAGTCATGACTCAAGAAAGTTATCAAGGGCATCGGTTCATTCACTGTTTAAAGTAGTCTTTAAAGTGAAATGCAGGGAATCAAAGCTCTGACACCATGGGCAAAGTCATCTGCACCATGTTCACTGCACCTGTGGTTGCACCTAGTCTGGACTCTGTACCCAAGTTACACGTTGCATTGTTCTCATGCCCTTTCATTGGCATCTCGGCATCAAACATGTGTTCTATTGTTCTCTCAAAATGGCAACTGTCAAATCTGAGATTTGTTGCTTGACCTCTGCATGATCAATCATGTTTTGCATTCTCTACCCTTCTTCAATCCTCCCTATTGATTAGGGTTAGGGTTAAATGCCAAAAAGAAATTACTGGCAAAGGAGGCCAGGACATTTAAACTAAGGGAAAATCAATTAAAACTTGAATGGGAGTTAGACAAAGTTTTTCTCAAAGTTTTCCCACATAGCCCCACATCAGTTCAGCTGATCAGGAACCTGTCAAAAACTGGCAGGTAAACTGCAAGGTGTGACTTAGGTACAGACTAGGTGCAACCAGAGGTGCACTGAACTCAGGTGCACCGGGTTTTGCCCCTGGTGTGACAGCTATTACCGATCCACCGCTGATGCCAAGGTTCAATGTGACAAACAGGGTTCAGAATCCTGACAGCTGACACCAAAAAAAAATTGTAATAGCCAACAATGCGATGAGACAAAGCCTGAAGGAAACATGCTCCACTTTGCCCCCCACCTCAGTACAGCTCTGAATGGTGCAGTGGGGTATGTCAAAAGACAAACTAATGTGAAATATTGTTTTATATCAAGAAATAGAGCAAGTAAGACCCTGAATGTGGGAGTGCTAGTAGTCCGAATTCTTTGGCTCCTGCAGAAAAAAGAAAAAAGCCAATGCTGGACCAAACCAAGCCCACTGTTGCTGCCTCAGGGTCTGAACAATACAAAGAATGTCTCTGAGGGTTTAGGCCATAGTGGAGCAAGAATATGGATGGGATTCAGCAAATGAGTTTTTGATGATGGTGGTATTAATTCAATGGACAGAATGGGTACAGTACCTATCAAACTGTACCATACAACTGTCAGTATACAGTGACAGCTCACATCCCTACACAGCTTACTTGCTCAAACTTGTATAGTTTCCTTGTATTTGACCTCCTCTGATTTGTACTGACTCAGGTATGTAGTAGAATACTACCCTGAATTGTTATCAGTAGCAAGATACTCACTATTACAGTGATCTTACTATGTGGTTTCCCCCAAGTAACTCAGTCACATGTAGATGTGTCATTGTTCTTTATTTGGCTTTTAGCCCTGCATGCCCCCTTGTGGTTATGCTCCCACAGTATCATGCCTTGGTCTCAAGCATGTGAGACAGCTTCCTATATTTTGACAAAGTAGTGCAGCTCACTAACAGGCAGTTTACCAGTGACACTGCTGCACCATTGTGTCTATATCCATTGAGTATTCAAGCCAGATTGCATCACATATCATTGCTAGAGCCTTCTTGGAGTTTGAATTATGTTTGAAACTGTTACTGATGCTCTTCTAGACAAGACAAAAATCTCTTTCTGGGCTTATTGTATCCCATTCATAATCAGGAAAGATGGTCATATTTACTAGATATACAAAAAAAGAGAGAGTGGCCCTATTATTGCCTTTTTATCAAATCCATTGTCTCCAGCAGCAGTGATTTGCTCAATACTGAAACTTCTTCTGACATTGCCACACCACTGTGGCTCTCAACATTTACAGCTAATTGCAGTACCTAAGGCACGGCATCATTTTTGATCAAAATTTGATGCTGTGAAAGAATAAATTGTAGCATGCTCAATTCATATTGTATTGGCCTCGGAGTAGGCTCCAAATTTTCCTTTTTCATTGCTTTAAATCATAGGATGGATAGCCCAATGTATCTAAGCAGGTTTAGTCATGCCATAGGTGGTAAGTACAATTTTAGTGAGTTTGGGTCTTTCAATGTGTCAGAGCTCATTGGCAATGTTTCAAGTGCCCTTAACTACTTTATAGACACATATAAACATTGTAGAAAATTCCAGAACAGATAATTGTACTTACTGCCCATGGCATGACTAAACCTGCTCAGATACATTGGGCTATCTATCCTATGATTTAAAGCAATGAAAAAGAAAAATTTGGAGCCTACTCTGAGGCCAATACAATATGAATTGAGCATGCTACAATTTATTCTTTCACAGCATCAAATTTTGATCAAAAATGATGCCGCGCCTTAGGTACTGCAATTAGCTGTAATTTCCAAGGACCTGCATCGTTGCAGACAGTGTTTCCAGGTTAATTGTTTGAAAGAGTGTCAGACATATGACTGGAAGAATGGACATGTTGGTGTCAATATGAAGGTAAGATCATCAAGACCACCAAATTCATTTCAATAATTTTCCCAGTATGAATGTCTCGGGATGACAAATTTGTGATGCGGACCTGCAGTTATTCAAAAACCCTGGATATAAGCATTTTGTAAAATTAAAACCTGAGAGAGATATTTTTTGCTCCCTGGCATATCCATCTGAGTAGGTAGTAGGCATTTTTTTTGTGCACTATTGATATGGAGAAAAACTTGCTGCATCTGATCAGTGACCTGAGAGATCTACAGCAAAGGTGGGACTGAACCTTGAGATTCATCTCTTCTTACCCTACATATAGTGTTTGTCTTCCATATGCCAGATGCTATCTGTAGTGGCGACTCCCCTGTTGGGATACATATTCAAAAATATCAATGGTGATCTGTCAAAATTAATTGTTCAATGTGACATGCATCTAGAATCTTTTTACTGAGTTTCACAGTAAAGACTGGCTCCACACTATCATATCGTAATCTGGCCCAACACATGTATTTATTCTGTGTGTCAAAATTTTTCTGCTGTCCAGGCCTCAATCAATTCTTTCTGGTCCTCTATATTCTCTGCTATCCTGCTTTTCCAGTATCAAACAACTCCACAGGACTTTTACCAGTGGTGGTTTGACCATACTGGACAGCCCAAGAGCCATGCAGCATAAAAAGATTTTCCATTTGCAGCTTCCATCAGAAAAAAAAATCTCAGCATCTATGGCACCATCACGGATTGTGGCTCACCCTGCTTCAATTTACAGCCTATGCATATATTCTGTAAGTGTTTGCTCACAGTCCATGACTCAGTGGTGATTGCATCCTTAATTAGGCGGTATGACTTGATATTTCACTCAATATGTACATAACACATTACATACATGTATCAGGCTCCACATGACTCAATCAGATGGGCTACCCCTCTCCAAGTTCAATTCTTCCCATCTTCCATCTTACAGAGTGGTCCATTGTGCCCTCTTCTGGTTAAATTCAAGATGGAAGCAGGTAAGGATGTAAAGTATATCTCCAATTGAATACAAATTCAGCATTATTAGATTCAGATTCCACTCATTGTCCCTCTCAAGTTCTCACATCAACATGAGGCTTTAGTGAAGGAATTTATTCTGGGTGACATGTCCTCTGTCTTTTTTTGTTAATAGCATAATTCTTTGACAGGTTCTTGTAATGATCCTCAGGCTAGGGAACTTTTTTAAACATGTGTATGTATGTACACAAGCAGAATTCTGACTTGGATAGATGCTGGATGTAGTGAGTCACCGCCTCCTTGGGCTGCAGGATATTTCTTGTGGAGCTTGGCTGTGCTGATTTTCATCCAAAATGTGCTCCAGGCTGCTGTCTGATGTGACATCAAGTGTCTTGAACTGTCATAATCCAAACATTGCTGCTCGTTCTGCAAATTGCCAGATATGGAAATATGAAGACCAACAAGACCAACAAGCTGAAGACTAGAAACTTCCACCAAAATGAAGAGTCAAGACGACACAAGAAATGAAATACAACTTTGTCCCTCTAAGACCTTGGATTTCCATGCAAAGAATGTTTTGAGCATCATGTGTATAAAAAGGCCAGCCTTTGTTCTTTGTTCTTGCTGTCCAATTGTTCTCCTTTGCTTTTTGTCTCCCTCTATCACTTTCATTCCTCTCAGGCAATGCCTGCTCAGCGCTCACATAATATGAGACCCAAAAGTTGGTATTCCCTTGTTTTCCCATGTACCTTTTTCTCATTTCAGTGGTAGAATTGAGTGTCAATATGACCTCACCACCAACTTTGGCTGTTATTGCCCCAACATCTTGTGCTTTCACATTTCCTCAGACACATAATCTCAATGATGATATTCGACAGTCACTTTCCCCAGTCTCATCTCATTCTCCGTCACCTTTTTTTGGGCCACGTAAGGTATCACTATCTCCTGATACTGACCTTCGACCACAAAAAGGTGATAAGGACTATGTCAAACGACCTCCCAATGCTTTCTTCCTTTTCCGTCAAAAGTGCTGTGAAGATTGTCAGTCCAATGATAGCAAAAAAGCTCGTCAAGCTGAGCTCTCCAAAACAATCAGTCGGCAACGGAAGTCACTGGATTTTGCTGCTCGAGAGCAATGGGAGGATTTAGCCCTTCAGAAAAAGCGTGAACATGAGAGGATGTATCCTGATTATGTCTATCGACCTCAGCGCGCTTGGGATGGTGATAGAAAGCTCATCCAACGATCCAAGTCGAGTCCAACTTTGGAGAATGATGCTACAAAAACTGTCAACACTGTGATCCCAAAGCAAAGGGCAACTTCAGCTCCAGGTCTTCCTTTGCCTCATCACATGATCCAGGTTCCAAATGTTCATGTCACTGAACCATTGCCAAATACTTTCAACAGTGCTCCAGCATCTCCTTCATTGTTGTCGCTGCTTCATTGGTCTTCTCATCCAGGCCATGGTGGATTTGACAACCTTGATTATGTTCCAAATAATTCTAGATTTGCATCTGGTGCTCAGGTATGTTTCTTGTCCATTCTCCATGAAATAATTGCTGATGCCACATTCAGCCATCTCACTTTCCAATGGGTCTTCTCAACACACCTTTGGAACAATCATGGTTGCCTGAATTTCCAAGTGCTCTGCTCCCTGGACTTGAGCTCACCTCACCAGGACCATTTTCATCAGACCTCAATCCTCTTACATCCATTCCAGGCTCATTCCTCAATGATACACCCCCGAATCCATCAGTTCTCTCTGATTCTTTCTCCCAGCTTTGGGATGCTTCAGGATTTGAGGGCCAAGTTTTTACTGGGCACCTGTTTGAGCAGACTTTCACAAATTTTGACGAGTTTTCACTGTACACCCAGTGGAGTGAGCAGAGTGCTTCCCTGAGCTCATGGCCCAGCAATACCCAGTGAGAACTCGGTTGATGCTAGTCAATGCTCTTTGATAGCAGTCAATGCTCACTGACTTTGTACCATAATTGATTGGCATTATCAATTACCATAAAAAATATGCTATCTTATCAATACTAGTTGATGGAAGTGGATGTATCATATCCAATAATTCTTTAATTGAATCGCTGTCAAGTCCTCTCCACCCCCTCATACCAACCAACCAAGCCCAAGTCTCTAGTTCTGACTATTGTCCAGGAGCTTGAATCATCTTGAATACATCTATAATAAATTGCAACTGGCTTCAAGTGCAAGAGCTACCTATAAGATGTACATTCAAAAAATATACTGGCTGAACATTTAGAGAGATATCTGATCAATATAGAGGTAGTAAGGGTTTTGTAGCACCTGAAGTGCATATTATTGAATATTTGCAGAACATTGTTTTTAAAAATAGCAGGATCTCTGTATTATCATTATATCCATCTAGTTTGACTGAAGGTTGTCTGAATGTTCTGTGAATATTCAAATATATAGTAACATATTGAAACTGGCTATTTATAACAAATGTCATATCTAATAAAAGGGGTATAACAAAAACCACTTGATATAACACTGGAAAGTATTCAGATGGATTGAAAACTATTGAATTGGGCAACTTCTAGATAAGGTAAGTACTCTACTGCTATATCTAGTAGCCCTAGCCTACGGTTTAAGTGCTGCCTTTTGGCTCTAGTTCCTTCAATTGTTTTTCAGATGCTTACAGCAGTTTTCATTTTTTTGTGGAATCCATCAAATTTTTTCTCTCGAAAGCTTGGTAATCGTCAACTCGGAGATCTCGGCAGTGCCCGGGATTTGACAATCGGACTAGTCGGGCCGGGCGGGTTTTCTCGCGCACAGTCGCTTTGGGCGACACTGGCCATTTTGGGCTGGCCGCCGCCGCTCTCCCTGTATCCCGCTTTGTCTACATCAGGCAGCAGATATACATGTCACTTTATAGAACTGGCTAGGAAAGATATAATATGTATTTCTATCAACTATGGTAATCTATTTAGACAAATATCCTGACTCTAGACAAGACTTGTAGATAGGCAGGGCGGGAATGGTGCGGGATGCGACCAAAAGTGGTAAACCGAGGATCCCGATTACCGACGAATATAGCCGATAACGCGACTCTAACCGGCGGCCCGAGAATCTCCGAGTTGACGATTACCAAGCTTTCGAAAAAAAAATTGATGGATTCCACATCAAATCAAAAACTGCTGTAAGTGGTCACAACAACCTTCAAAGCCTTTAACAAAGGTTACAAAACACTGCTATAGAGTATTAAAATTCAATTTGAACCTTTCCAGTTGAATGTCCACAAAAGCAGAGTTGATATTGAAAATTTCTCTCAATAGAAGGTTCATCAATCTAGTCAATACTCCAGATTGAATAGTCCAATAAAAAGTTTTGACATTAACATAAAGTTGAGAAAAATGTTGAAGGTCAAGTTCGAAACTGGTATCTAGTTTGGTGTACTATGAAGTGAGTCATTCAATATGCAATCAACGGACCTGTTTTAACAAAACCTTCAATAGATATATATATCAGTTTGTTTTGGCAAAGATCCAGCTTCACTGGACAGATCTACAGTATTTGACCATTGAGCTGTTCACCCAAATAAAGATGACACTGGCATTCAGGGTTGAAAGATAGTCAATTCAGCTGAAGTGTATGAACTTTGAGTGAGATATATCAAGTGTCTCTAATCCAAATTTCAAGAGAAACAGTCAATATCTGACCGAGATACAGTCCAATCATTGTACACTTTGTATCTTGCCTGAGATCATCAACAAGAACTGGGTAGTGGTATCCAAATGCGGTCCAGCATCATTTGAAATATTGTCCATGACATGACTGGTTTGCATCATTCTTGCCATAGAGGATGGCTGGAGGTTCAGATCATGTCACAAATGTGACATACTGGGCATAAAACCCGTTTCTACTCTACTGCAAGGGATTTGTCACCAAATAGCTCAAAATTTTTGCAGAGCTCAAGTGAGTGTATCTCCAGTCTACTTCAGCCCTCAAATATTGATTATGCATCCAATACAGGGCACACTATTATTTGTAGCTTTTGGTGATCACTGATTGGCTGATAAATGGTGAACTGGACTAAAGGAAATGGCCCCTGTATAGTACTAACACCTCTTCTAGTGGAGTCTCAGTCCATTCTATGTGTTAAAAAGCAAAAGTGATGTATTTTGCATGTATCTAAGGCATGAATGGCTACTGTACAGTTGACCCCTAGTTTACAGCTCAACAGTCAAATACTGTACAGCTTGAAATAAAGAGATATGTGTAATTTTGCCTTGGATTCTAGAGTGCTATTTGGCCAATACCATCCTGAAGACTTGTGCTATGGCCTTGAATTTTTCAAGGATGAAGGAGGCATACCATGGGCAAGTTTCTGTTAAGACAAGCACAGCAGCTGTTAAGCATGAAGGACTTTCAATAGTGAATACTGCAAATTGAAGTTAATGCTTCTATTCTTTGGTGTACTTCATTAAGACCTTAATGCCAGTCTTTTCACCTTGAAACTTGGACTGTTTAGTCCAATTTAAATTTTGAAATGTTTAATCAGACAGATATCTGAGAAACCCAGACTCTGCAACTGGTGCACTACAATGCAGCGCTCTCTCCAGAATCAGCAATGGGATATCACCCAGTTCATTTCAACCTTGTGTCCCAGCAGATTGTCAGGTTTTGATATGGACTACACCACATTCTTATTACATCCAATTCCAGCTTAACAACAAGATTTCCTTTTGGCTCCAGAACAAGATCAACAAGAAGATGTTGTCCTCAGTGGCAGATTCTTCTCATGAGTCATACAGTGTAGGTTTATTGTGTTTCACACAACTCTGTGACGATGACTTCATCATGTCTATGGTTTCATTTTGCTCAAACTGTCATCAGTTATCTTTTGTGTAAGGCTGTGCTTGGTGCAGCCCTGGTTTCAATGCTTCAGCCTTTAGAACCAATCCCCTTTTTGATACTGGAAGAGTCAATTGCTTGTTTTGAAATGTTTTCTGCTGCTTTTGCGGTTGCTCATCGGTAAATAGAGAATCTGTGCTGGTATTCCATTGGCCAACAATTTGTTGGTAATCCTCTATCTCACCTTTTTCTGCTGCTCAAGCATCTTTGATAGATGTTGAAAAAAATAAATTTGCTCTGGGGATTTGATTCTAAGCCTATGACAGTCCCATTAACCGAAGCTCCCACATTATCGGCCGATGGGCTTTATTTACCTTCCTGAAAGCCATTTCGCTCATATTTGCAATAGGAATTGTTGCAGAAGCCTGTGCCATTTAAATGTAATATCCTGTCAAAGAGCCAGGAGCAAGCAGTGCTTATTGGGAGGGAATTCTTTGAGGCTATTGTTACGTTTTCGAGGTCTGAAGATGGGTTAAGTACCAGCAGAAAATAAGGAATGGCTTGCTGAAGCGCGCGCGATGTAAGGGTAATATACTAGAAGTTATGTAATTAATCTGGTCTCGTCGTGCTGAGATGCCTCTGTTCTTCATCTCGACCTTCAATATTCGGTTCCCGATATCTCGACCATCGAGAGCAAAGGGCGCAAAGCTCTGAGCTGTGTAAGCGCTGCAAGATCGAAGCCCCATTGATTTGTTATTGTCAGAGATCGCAAGACAGGAACGACCCAGGTCCCAAGGACTGCGAATCAAAGTCTCCATGAATTTGTCGGCTGGAGCTTCTGAACAGCTCAAGGTGAATGAGGTTAATGAAGGGATGTCCCGAAGGAGATTGATACAGGCGTCGTCTGGTATGTTATCGACCTCGAGTGATAATATGGTCAATGGGCATTGGGATCTGAGCAATAAAGCGTGTAGTTCGTCGGTGGAATCTTCGATGACGATGTCAAGTTTGACCAGTACTGGAAGTGACAATCGGACGAGAAGAGCACATTCATTGGTGCCGTGAGGATCGACATTGTCTCGGCGGATGGTCACATACTTTAGGTGAAGAGAAGGATCGACTGGGGTATCTGATACCTGTGGACAGCATGTTCGTTCAAGAAGCATGTCGTCTTCAGAGCTTTCAGATTTGGCATGAGATAGATTAGATGGGCGTAAGAATGACATAAACCTGCCGCTTCACATTCCAGGGTGGTAATCTGCCAAGTAGATGACGGAGTCGACTGACACGATGAGCAGCAGATCTTTCCAACGGAGCGAGGTGGAAAAGAGCATCGGCAAAAGAGGATGGGACGGCTCAATTCCATGTTGACCAACGTTGATATAGACGGAGAGCCCATGATTTCCCGATCTCTGTAATTGACTGCCTAGGACGTGCAATACCGAGACGAGGTGGTCGAGGTCGAAATCATGGTGCACGATCCGAATCGTAGACCACAATCTAGGAAATGATAGGGCAATTCTACGCGATTCGCTGGAAACACGGACGACGATCCACTGCTCCATTGAGGGATCCAACGAGCCAACCTCTTCATCCTCCTCCAGGTCCTCGTTGATGAAGGAAAGAAAGATTTCACAAAGGATCTCCTTCGGAAGCCGACGGATGGGATGCAAGACGGCCTTGAAATCACCCGCTCTGCTGCTTTCCGAGCTCTCTCTCATACGAGCTGCCGCAGCTCCGAGTCTCGTTGCATGCTAGTGATCCTGATTCCTGGCATCGAGATCCTGCAACGAACTAACAGCTTCTGCTGCATTTCCTCTGAGCTGCGGTTCTTGGATTTGGGAAGGACGATGGTTGGAGCCAAGTAGCTCCTGGATATGATGCGGAAGCGTATAATATGTCAATGTTTCGCCAGGAAAATCTGGTTCTGCACCGGCAGAAAAACCGCAGATTTTGCAGATTTCGGTCATTTTCTGGTTCAGCGAATCAGCTTGGACGTTCTAGATGCCATGAAGGCCCCAAATACCTTTCGGCTCGACTCGACGGTTTGTAGGGTGACCCACTGGTCGATGCGCTTTAGCTAGGCAGAAACTGCAGCTGGGACCTTGGGATAACAAGGCGCAACGTCGAAGTCTAGAGACGCGTTGCTCTTTTCCTGCAATTCTATGAGCTGCTTTATTTGTATTGCCTGTATGTGTAGCACCTGCTCGATGGTTGTGAAATTTGTCTTGCCAAGGCTTTGTCGGAAATGCACTCTTTTAACGGTCCACAGAGCGAGAGCAGGCTGATTCGCGACTGTATGACAATGGGACGGCAATAAATAATACGTCTAGGCTGATGAGGCAGGTGAGAGGATTTCTTTGTTGACCTTGGACGATGCAAAGAGCAAACGGTGTCACACCTTTTGTTACAGGTCGTGACTGACACGTGCCGTCGCACTGCTTGGCAAAGACCATACCATAACCCAGAAAAGGTCCCTACTATTGTACCGTATTTTGGACTGCTGCATGGGATACAATATGCCGATTCTGTTTCCCCGATTTTCAACACTATAATCTAGCTCCACCGGCAAGCAATCCTGGCTACAACGAGCTCAGACTGGTAGGTTTTTTCTGCTCACCATTGCGCTCGGCTGACTATGAAGCCATTACGGTAATGCGATGTCCAGGCTATGTCGATGGATTCTATGTATTTCACCCAAGAGACGATCAGTCACCTTTTCATGATGCGCTGTCACCGCTTTCTCGACATCGCTTAATGGAGCCTGCTTCTCCTTTGTTATCGACCTCAGTTTCTGGCAGATCATCTATCTATCTGATAGATAGATAGATATTTCGCCGGACAGCCTTTGTTTAACGCCTGCAGGGATGGCTACCCATCAACGGCGACCACGACGACCACTGATTGGATCTACGACATGACACGGACAAAGGCGCCAGCCCAGGTTGTTCTTCTCCCTCTTCTTCTACCCTGGCGGCGTCTTTCTCTCCTTTCTGCTGGCAGACCTCCCGACAGCATTATCCCTCCTTTAACGATGCTCTCCCCCGAACTGTTTTCTAAATCTCTCCAAGGCGCAGAAAATGCTCGCATAATATCTATTGCATTCTTTGCTTTGTATGGTCAGCCTTTTTCTTTCTGCTACGAATCAAGCTGACTTTGTCCTTTCTTTTCTTTCCTTCGACAGTCTATGAAGTGGGTTTTAGCTTCTTTGTCGTCAACAGTCGTCTGACACGGAATAGTGGGTTATCACGTTGGATTCAGAGGTTTGCCACATTTCTTTGTTTTGCTATAGGAGATTCATTTTGCACAGGTCCGGTATTTCTGGACTGGGGAATGGACGCTTTCGAGATTCCTCTTCTTGCTTGTAGGAGCCCTTTTTTCACCGAGCGAACTCGACTAATGGTACTCCAGAATCGATATATACCCTTCCTCGTCATGATGTAGGTTGCGTTTTTCAATTGTGGTTTTCATTCGCTGATATGGGGATACAGACTGGGACTTGTCGGTTCGTAATGTGCAATTCAGAGGAGAAAGTATACTGAAACAGCGAAGGCTTTTCCGTTATGCATCCAAAAAACCAAGTAAGTGTTTTCGTCAAGTTTCACGATGCGAAGAGCTGACTATGCCATGTTCCAGTTGTAAATGATACGACTATTCTCTAAAGACGTGACACTGATGTTCAATCAGCTGTGCCCCGCTAATACAAATCGGGTTCGTTGGGAATATAGTCGCGCTCGGCATCATCCAAGGTAAGGCCTGTCTAAGCCATTTGCTCTTCAAAACTGAACCCATATGAAAGCGATGCTCGCCATCCGAATATGGCACCTCTTTTCGAATAGCAGAGCTATCCAATGGACCACGGCTCTTGCATTCGCGCTGTCTTTCGCTTCTTCATTGGCTTTCGCAATCGCGACCGGAATAGAGCTCAAGCTTCTCCATCCTGCAGATCATCTCGCAAGAGTCGCTGTGGGATGTCAAGCTGCCCGTCCGAGTAACTTTTGGCGGATGTTTTTCCCATCTTTGGTCTTACATGTCAGCCGCTTCTTTTCTTCCTTGTCTTTTGCACCTGCTCATCTCTGTCAGACCCTGTTGTTCGTTTTGACTGCCGTGCGAGCTCTGAGGAATAGACGCATCTTGAAGCATGCGCCGATTTTGAAAAGGCTGTTGCGAGAGTAAGCTCCTTGGTTCTGCTGGTTGTAATAATGCTGATCCTTGCGAAAGTGGAGGTTTCTTCTACTTTATCGTTTTCGGTTTGTTCATCCTTATTTGGCTTGTCAATAGCTGATACCTATCTCACAGTCTCAGTTGGATTCTCGGGAATTGGATCGTTCCTGACGAAAGATCCGCTGGTAGGTCTATTGTGGTTTGAGGAGATCGTCCCTGACTTGCAGTGAAACGTAGATCAATATTCCAGTGATATTCTCCAAGTGAGATTGTTTCGCTGTACCATTGTTCGTATTTGTTGACTTTTTATACAGCTTTTTGATATCAGTCACTGCTATCGCTATGTCTCGCGTCATGTTCAGCATCCATTCTCTTGCCGCTTGTCTCGGCTCCGATACTGCATGGCTTCTGAACAATGTTGAGCTGAGCAGGGTCAACTGGAGAAAAGGCGCAACAGAGGGCGAAATCATTGTGGATCGATGGAGTGCTGAAGAAGATACCGACGAGGAATCGGTTTACCCGGCATCCTTCAAGGTAACCCGTGTTGGGGTTTACAATGATGCTGCAATGCTTTGAACGAAATGGACATTTACGATATCTTTTGAACATTCTTTTGCCAAATCATTATTATCAAATCATTATCATACCGTGTACACTGTTAATATACAGCCTACTGCTACAAAGAAGAACAGAAAAAGAGCATATGATATCGAAAAAGATGAAAGAGATCATGAACCAACGCCGGCGAGAACCTTGAAGACATCGTCTTGCCTCTCTCTAAACTGCTTGAGCTTGGTTAATCCCAAGCTC
The DNA here is from genome assembly GCA_029320655.1 of Mycena floridula. Lineage (NCBI taxonomy): Eukaryota > Fungi > Basidiomycota > Agaricomycetes > Agaricales > Mycenaceae > Mycena > Mycena floridula. The sequence continues at coordinate 2,188,214 of JARIHS010000010.1, forward strand.
AACCCATTGATACGATTCGCAAACGCGATTGCTCTCCCTTCAACGCTCCTTCTTCCCTCTTGCGATTGTCTTCTACTTCTCGTCGCACCGACTCCTTGTTCCAGAATGATTCTAACACGGTCCATTCTCGTCGGTGGGATATCCTTTCCCTGAGAAGCCAACTGCATCGCCACAGAATCATCATCTTCCTCAATCTCCTTCGCCTGTCTCCCAATCGCTCCCAATTCCATCATGAAAGGCCGCAATGGCGGTGGGCAATCCGCTAGCGTCAAAGGTGTACCGAGGACCCCAACGACAGAGCCGTCAGAAGTCATTGAGGTCGTGCTGACGTCCAAAATCGCGATAGCGACACAGGCGAAATAAGCCCTCGGTGGATCTTGTTTGAGCAAAGCCCGTAAGGAGGGCATGCGACCGAGAGCATCGGCGATAGAAGCGTAGAGCGTTTCACGGATGAATTCAATCGCGGGTGCATCGGGGGCAAGAAACGTCGGTGAAGGAGAACGAGACGGCCAGCCGCTTCCGGTGCTATTGCTTCCACCAGAATAAGGCGACAAATGAGAAGGCGACTGCGGTGGAAGATTATGGTTCGCATATTGAGCTGAAACTGGTCGCGACGAGCCATGGTCTATCGAGGACCTGGGAGAGGAATTCGGGGAAGAATTTGGGGAAGAAGAGGCTTCGTAGGTCGGAGGTGGCACGAATGAAGCTTTCTTGCCAGGACTGGAATGACCATCTCCAGAATCCAGAGCTGCTTGCAGATCCCCTGCATAGCGGTCCTGGAATGACCTTCGTTGACTGATTTCGATGGCTACTGCTCTCAAATCAGCGGAGATACCGTGGACTGCTGGCTGCAAGGGCGATGAAAGCGGCTCTAGTCCACAGATGACTCGTGCGAGATCGTGCTGGTGCTCTGGAGCTAGAGCCTGGATATGGGGAACCGTCCGACCCCAGACGTAGAGAAATTCGGTGAAGGCTGGAGGACAGTTTTCCGATGAGAGCTCCATTGGCTGAGAGTTTTTGGTGCTTCGAGGAAGCGGGACCGATGGTGGATTCGTCGTACAACGCAGGGCTGCAAAATAGAGGCATAATGCAGGACCAGTGATCATCAGATCGGCTTGTGCGCTGCTAAGCAGCTCAGCATCGATGAGCCGTTCGACCTTTGCCTGGGTCAAAGACGACTTGAGATATCGGTGAAAAGCGTCCTGAACGTATTGCTCTGATAGCTGATTAGCGGTTTGCGTCATGTCTGCTGGGGATAATAAGGACCTGGCGAGGAAAAGGGACTGCGGCTTACCCAAAATGGGGGCAAGAGAAAGAGCGAATTATTTCACCACCGAGCCTTATTTTAACCGTAAACGTCATGGGGCACTGCCACCCGATAGGCTGCGTGGATCCAGGGCGCTGATGAAACCATTTCGGACCAAAAAAAGGACCGAAAGCAGAAAATGGGCGCTACGAGCTTCAGAATTGTATCGAGCAGAGATTGGAAGGTAGTGGTCGTGCAGGAAACAGGAAATGAGGCTGATTTCGTGCGTAAAATGAACTACGTCAGCAGTGGAGCTGCGGCATGGATTATTATCTCAATCGGGAGCTGGTTCCCAGCACGTGACTCGACACATGTACGGCCTCGGCATGTCTTCGAGCCCGACACCTTCTCCAACGCCAAGAAAGAGGGTATTTTGATAGTTGGATACTATAAATGCTGAATGCTGTATAGCAGATGAAATTGTTGTTTCTCAAAAATAATATGACGCCGACAATCTGAGATGGTGGTCGCTACATATCTT